>OX031009.1:41232500-42482500 GCA_943735925.1 Pollenia amentaria
GCAAAATTAAATGCCATATTCTCCGGATTTAGGCCCCAGTGACTATTTCCGAACCTAAAGAAATGGCTCGGTGGAAAGAGATTTAGCTCCAACGTTGGACTTAGGTGTATTGAGCTAAAAGGAGATTATGTTGAAAAATAAATTTTTTTTTTGTAAAAAAAGCTGTGATTTTCTTAGTAGTTTCAAAGATATCATTAAAGTTTGACCCAAAAACATGTTATTAAAAAATTAAAATTTTTTGTTTTTAAGAATTTTTAAAAAATAAAAATACAACAATGAGCTAGTTCTTTGTCCAGTAGCATGTAGCTTAATATATTTCAAAGGAGTTGAGACATTTTTCATCGAGATTTGTTCACAACTTTTGATTTTATTTGCAATTTAATGAGAGTTTTCGAATTATTTTTATTTTACTGAAAGCCTTCTCAAGGTATGCTTATTTCATGTCAAGTGACCCAACTTTTGAAATCGATGTCTTCCGATTTGGATGAAATTTGCACGATAGCTTGAAGAAATAGCTATCTAATTTGCTTGGGACAAATTTTGCTAACACCAATAGATAATAAGTTACATGGACAGGGCTGCCAGAATGGACGATTTATCGTCATTTTGACGATTTTTGGTTCCAAAATTAGCAAAGTGCCGATTTGCTGATTTTTTTCTAAAAAGTGACGATTTTATTCAATCTTCAAAGTAAGACAATTTTAAATCTTTTGATGTTTGTTATTAGGCAGCACAGAAAAAAAAAACATTTTTGTTCTTTTCCATAAAAAATTTTATGAGCAAAAGCAAAATTTTGAGTCAAGTCAATATAAGTAAAAACTCGTACCAAAACCTTGATTGAGATTTTTTGAGCTATGGACTGATTTGGCTCATTTTTAACATTTAATACTCTATATATGTATATGAAACATTTTTAAGCCAAATTTTATCATCCTAGCTTCATGCCAAAACTATAATTTCGTGAAGAAGGAATATTTTTTTTTTTTTTTTTTTTTTGTTGAGACCAGCACTCAGGGGATGACCCCTACTAATGCAATGCATTGTGTTGGAACTAGGAAAATAGGTTATGGGAAGGAGGAAAGAGGTAAAAAAGAAAAAATAATAATAAATTTAAAGAAGATATAAAGAAGTTAAGGTTTACAGGTCAAAATGAGAGATTTATGGGTATAAATTACAGGCAGTCGTGGTTTTTTGTTCATAACTTTGCATTTGTAGACCAATCTGCCTGAAATATAATAGCAAACTATTCCGTACTATATCTAATATAAATCTATAGCAATGTTTATATACGAGTCTTCGGAAATCCCATTTCAACAAACACATGGTTAGATTGACATCGTTAAACCAACTTTGCTATTCATAAGGATTCAGGATATACATATATACTTTATGGGGCCTTATATTAATATTGTAGCCATTACGAAAGGAATGACAAACTTATATAAGAACTAGCATTTAACCCGCTACTTCGTTAGCGCCCCTTTTTCTTATGTGGACATATTTTTACGCCAAAGTTTATGTTTCTAGGTTTAAACCCGCTACTTTGTAAAGGGACGATTTGTACCTCTAAACGTTCGTACTTCGAAAAATTTTATTTGTATTTTTTAGATACGTTACGAATGTGATATTTTTTTATTTCAATGTTTATTGGTTTAATAGATAGATGGCGTGGTAAAAAAGTTTTAAAATACAGGTCTACTTCCCAAAAGGGTCTAATTTCAAAAAAGTACCAGACACCTAACCGCTTATTATTTTAATGAACATCAGGTTAGGGAATTTCCCGTTTTACCCTTTTTTACCCTTTAACCATAAAAATTTCCAAAACTCCCATCATAGGTAATCGATTTCGCGAGAGGCCAACCTCCAGGGCAAATTTCAGCATTTTACTTCAGGCGTTTAGGTCGTGCGATGATGAATCAGGCAGTAACTTTACAATTTTATATTATATAGGTAGATGAAGAAAAAGGTTTTAAAAAAAAATAACAGAATTAGGTACGATTTTCACCCCTTAAACATTCGAATTTCGAAACGCATCAAATTTGTATTTGTATTTTTTAGATAAGTTACGAATGTGATATATTTTTTATTTTAATGTTTATTGGTTTAAAAGATAGATGGCATAGCAAAAAAGTTTTTAAAAATACAGGTTTTACCCGTTTACTCCTTATTTCAAAAAAGTGCTAGACACCTGTCCGCTTATTTTTAATAAATAATAATAGGTATTCAATTTTTTTGTATCTCCTTTAGCTTAGCAGATATGAGGTCAGCGTGATCGATTTTGTGAAAGGCCTGCCTCAGGTCCAAATGTCGACTTTGTAGCTTCAGGCGTTTAGGCTGTGCGATGAAAATAAATAGATGAAGAAAAAATATCTTGGAAAAAGTAACAAAATTACTTACGATTTTTACCCCTTAAACGTTCGAATTCAGAAAAAGTACAAAATTTTCACTTGGCATTTTTTAGATAAGTTACGAATTTTATATAATTTTTATTTCTATGTGCATTGATTTAAACGGTAGAAGGGGGACAAAAAAGAACCAAAATTCATGTTTTACACTTTGAGTCCCTAAAAGAGCCGAATTTCGAAATAGTACCAGACACCTGTTCTCTTTTTTTATTTAGTTAACAACAATAAAAGCACAAAATAAAGTACAAAAAAGTACCAAAAATTGCCTCTTACAGATGCTCATTCAACGCTTTGCTTGTTTAATGTTATGTTTGTAGCTGCAAAACTAACAAAAATTCAATAAGTAACTGTTGGCAAACAATACAGTACGAAAAAGTACCAAAAACCACTCTTACAGATTCTCATTCACTTGGGAACAGGCATGTTTGATTCTATGTTTATAGGTCCAATTTTAACGGAAATTCAAAAAGTAACAGGTAAAGAACAAAAAGTACCAAAAAGCCCCTCTTACAGATTCTCACTCACTCAGGGCATTGCATTTTTAATTTTATGTTTGTAGATCCAATATTAACGAAAATAAAAAAGATACCAGTTAAAAAACGAAAAAGTGCCAAGAAGATCCCTCTTATAGGTTCTTGTCCACTCAGGACATTTAATGTTGAATTTTATGATTTTAGGTCCAATACTAACGGAACTTCAAATAGTAACAGTTAAAGACCAAAAGGTACCAAGAAGCGCCTCTTGCAGATTTTGATTTACTCAGGAGCTTGCATGTTTAATTTTATGTTCATAGGTCCAATATTAACGAAAATTAAAAAGTACCAGTTAAATAACGAAAAAGTACCAGAAAGATCCCTCTAACGAATTCTCATTCACTCAGGACCTTGCATGTTTTATTTTATGTTAATAGGTCTCATTTTAACGAAAATTAAAAAAGTACCAGTTAAAGAATGAAAAAGTACCAAAAAGATCCCTCTAACAAATTCTTATTCACTCAGGACTTTGCATGTTTAGTTTTATGTTTCTAGGTCTAATACTAACGGAAATTAAAAAAGTACCAGTTTAAGATCAAAGAATACCAAAAAGTACCCTCAAAGGTTCTTATCCACTCAGGACATTGCATGTTGAAGTTTATATTTCTAGGTCCAATATTAACGATAATTAAAAAAAATTTTCAGTTGTGGAACCAAAAACCTAAAGTAAGAAATAAAATTTCCCGTATTTCCACTTTTTGGTACTTTTTTTCTCCCCATTGAAGCATAAAAAATTTCAATATCGTAGTAGGAGCCCATAATTTAATACGTATTTGTCAATGAATAAAAAAAAATGTTTTGTAAAAAAGTACCAAAAATAGTAACGGTTTTTACCCCCTAAAAGTCAAAATTTCGAAAAAGTACCAAATTTGTATTTGGATTTTTAGATAAGTTTCAAATGTGATATAACCCTTATTTCTATGTTTATTAGTTTAAAAGATAGATGGGATGACAAAAAAGTACCAATATACAGATTTTACCCGTTTACTCCGTATTTCCCATTTTTGGTACTTTTTTTCTCCCCATTGAAGCATGAAAAATTTTAATAATGTAGTGGGAGCCCATAATTTAATACGTTTATGTCAATAAATAAAAAAAATGTTTTATAAAAAAAGTACCAAAAATAGTTACGCTTTTTACCCCTTAAACGTCCGAATTTCGAAAAAGTACCAAATTCGTATTTGGATTTTTTAGATAAGTTTCAAATGTGGTATAACCCTTATTTCTAGGTTTATGCATTTAAAAGATAGATGGGGTGACAAAAAAGTACCAAAATGCAGGTTTTACCCGTTTACTCCCTTAAAGGGCTGAATTTCCAAAAAGTACCAGACACCTGTCCGCTTATTTTTCTAAAGAACAACGAAAAGTATAAAATTTTTTTTGTATCTTTTTTAGTTTTAGAGATATAAGGTTACCGAATTTACCCGTTTTTGCCCTTTTTTACCCCCTAAACATTCGAATTTCCAAAAATCCCGTCTTAGTGGATCGATTTGGGCAGAGACCAACCCCTGGTCCAAATTTCAAGTTTTTAACTTCAGGCGTTTAGGCTGTGCGATGATGAATCAGTCAGTCAGTCAGTCAGTCAGTCAGTCAGTCAGTCAGTCAGTAACGTTACAATTTTATATATATAGATATATACCCTCTGTTGTGAACGGTATACAAATTTGAAATTTTTTAGAAAATGGTCAGATTGAAAGTATCTTTTATTCTTAAGACTTTGGAAAAAACCTTAGATTAATATAATATAGTAGTTAAAGGTTTACAAAACTAATTTTTTATGAAAATTTTCCTTAAGAAACGTTTGTTAAATTTAACAAAGAACGTTTCCTGATGATCTGGTCTAAGCAACCAGTGAAATGCGCATACACAGAAAAGTGTTTTATCAATTAAAAAAATGGTTTAAAAAGTATTTAAATTTAAATAATGTGATAATTGAATCATTTATTTTTTTTTTGTTGAATGAAAATTAAAAATTTACTGCCAGGCCCACAATGTCGACAAGAACATTTCTTTCGCATTTTTATATTGAAAACAATAATAAAAAACTAATACTTGTTTTTGTTTTCCATATAAATATACGAAAGAAATGTTCTTGTCGACATTGTGGGCAAGGCAGTAAATTTTTATTTAATTAACATATTAGTTGTTTTGAAATAAAATTTCAATTAAAATCTTAATTAAATAACAAAAAGTCTTAATTGACTTTTTATGTTTAAAATAAAATAATTAAAACATGTAGAATTGTTGTTGGGAATTGTCAATATTTATTTAAATAAATTAACACATTGTTTGAAATGGCAAAGTTTTTTGATCACTTTTTTAATTAAAATTAAAAATATCATTTATCGAAAAAAGTTTTTCAAAATTTTAAAATTTTTAGTAATCAATATAATCATTTTGGTAATAGGTGCAAAATCAACAACTTGTTTGCTTGATATTATGAAATTGGAATAAATTTGGTGATTGGAGAAATTTAATAATTTTTTCTGTGTAGGAACAGCTTATCCTCCAACAATAAATTGCTGTATTTTTTATCAATTATTTAAAAAAGGGAATTAAGCACAACAAACAAAATCTTTTAATAAGTAATTGTATTCCCAAAAACAACTTTGATAATTTAACAAACAATTTCATTAACATACGGGGATATATGTGTGTATATAATATGTTTTTGTTTGCTTGTTTTTAAATAAAAATCGAACAAACTTTGTTTAAAATCTAAATTTAAATTATCCGATTTTTTTGACGATTATTTAAACAGAAAAATACGATTTTTTTATTTTTTCTCAGGAAATTGACGATTTTTTCACAATTTTTTCTGGCAGCCCTGTACATGGATGAGAAAGAACACCGGTTTGGCAAAAATGTCAAATTTTGACCCCCTCTAACTCAGAAACTTTTTGACCGATCTTGTTGAAAATTCTAAGTCTAAGCTACTATCCAATAAGACTAACCTTGGTGCAAATTTCATCCAAATCGGAAGACATCGATTTCAAAAGTTGGGTCACTTGACATGAAATCCCCCATATATATCCTGAAAGTACCTTTATATTTGATGTGACGCTTTACCGCGAAAACTACTGTAAACTTGTCTTAATATATATTTACACCTATTAAATATTTGACGTCCTACACGTAACCACTAATTCTATTAAAACATTATTTGCTTTCGCAAATCGTTTGGCTTGATCAAACATTATTAACAGTTTCTAAATCACATTATACAATTATCTTCTTACAAATAAAGTTAAGTAAAGTAATAGAAATTGTTAAAAATAAAGCTAAAGTTTGATCAATCCCTACAAAAAATGAGACTACTCTATGCATGCGTGTATGGACTCCATAACCTAAATGTATGTAAAAAAACATACTCCAATTTACATTGCGATGTCCTAGGGCTGGACCACGTAAGCCAGCTATGCATTACATTGGGGAACCCCCAAAACTACTCTATGTCGCTACACCATAGAGCACCCACAAATCCTAGTTTTGAAAGCACTATATTTCACTACCCAATGGAGTACTATTGGGAGTTAGTTTTGATAGTACTCTATTTCCCTACCCCATGGAGTACTCATAGAGGTTAGTTTCGAAGCTACTCTATTCCACTGTAATTAAATAATACAAATTATCTTACCAATTATGTCAGTTTTTTTATTTAAGTTGTTATTTACTTTTTATATTGTAATTCACTTTTATTTTGAGCTTTAGTTTAAATAATTTTTTACCCGCTTATTTATTTCTAACGTTAACAAATGACATAAGGGCTACCAGAACTGTAATTTAACACCAAGCATTTTAAGCATTTAATTCTTGTTAAAATGAAATGGTCCATGGCTGCATTACATAAGAGTAGTACAAGAAGTACTCCTTTGGACCATGTACTCCATTCATTTTTTGTAGGGATAAACTGGTCACGTATTTTTTTAATTTTTTTTCGTAAAATATTTGTTAGGTCTGAAAATACCTTTATTAATCACTTTTATTTTAATTTTTGGCTTGCATGTGAGGATTTGGGTCATTTAACCACCACAATTCTTTTAATACAGTTAACACCCACTAAAATGTATTTTTGACACAATCTACTGGTACGTAAGTATATAACAAGCCTGCTAATTAACAAGTTTTTCATTTACAATTTTGGTTACATTTTATTTGTTATTGATTGGTAGATTGATAAAGTGTTATAAAACTGTAAATACAATAAACTAAAACTATTAAAAATAAGTAATTATGATTTATACGGCAATGCCGAATCTTTGCTACCCTCCACCGTGAATTAGAATTTTTTAAGAAGTGGGCTTTAGATGGGATTTGTGATCAATTATGAAGCAACCTTCATAATATGACATCGGAGTGTTAATATGCGTTAAGTTTTTTGGCGTTTATAGATTTTTAGAACGGGACTTTTCTATGGAATGATCTTCACAGTATTTGGTAGTGTAATTTCTTTATATAAAACAATATTGGAACCAACTTCCTTACAATTATATAATTTGTTTGCGTTTTTGTCGTTGTATAGTGATTTTTGTTATTAGGTAGTGTGCTTTCTACGTTAGGTAGACATTGCTGCAGAGTTTCCAGGTTAGCAGGTTCCCCTCAGATTTTTGGGGTTTTATTTCATAAAGGTGTAAATTTATGGGTTCAAATTCTTAGGGGGAAAATTTGGAGGGGCATAAACTTATATTTAGGGTGGTTTTAGGGGGTTTCAGTATTTGCTTGTCTGTGCATAACAATAAATAAGTATTACTAGATACATTTTACAGCTTCTTTTTTTTTTTTTGTTTAGCAAAAATAGTTTTTGAAAAGATTAAAAAAAGAAAGCGTTTTCAGGGTAAAGTATACATTGGAAAATACGTGTCACAACTTTAATCAAACACCTGAAATGCTTAATCTTTTTAATTCCGATAAGATGAAATTTAACGAAAAGGATTTGGCAACACGGGATATTTTTGAAGAAACTTTGTTCCAATATTTAATAAATAGTAAATTTCTACTAACTCTATTTTGGTCAGAAACATTCATATATTGTTATGTTTATATATGATTGTACATATGTTAAAGTCTTTTTTACCCTGTATTTAAATTGTTTTTGAAGATATTTTATTAAATGAAAATATTCAAGAAACTTTAAAAAAAATATTATTGTGGGAATTTCGGTAAAATGTTACTAATTTTCTGATTTTTGCTTTATTTTGGTATTGATATTAGAACGTAACTTTAAAGTGAGTAATGTTAAATTAATTGAAATGCAGTTATTATCTTAACTTTTAAATTTGGGGGGATTTTTTTCAAAATACGTCAAATGTTTTGGGGTTATTAAATATTTTTGGGAGGAAGAAAAAAATTACCTGGCAATACTTCGTTGCAGTCAGTACTCATCTGATACACTTAGACCCAATGATCCCTTTTGATACCATGGTATCGCACTAAATAGAACTCTCAACGTAGAATCAACCCGAAATTCTACCTAAGTTTAAAATGAACTCCACACGCAAAAAACATGTTTCAATATGGTCACCGCCAACAAAACAATTTTTAAAGAAAATTTAAAACTAATTATGTTTAATTTAACCATATCATTGTAACCAACAACCATTTAATTTGTACTCCATCAAGAAGCTAAAACCATATAATTATTGCCTCTGAACATGTTATGGTTAATATGACAATAATTTGTTTTTAAATTTATAAGAGCGGTTTTCTTTTTTCCAAAAGCAGCATGCTATGGTTGAAAAACAGCCATTTAAGTTATTATTAACCATAACATCTTTGGAGGCAACCATAAGATGGTTGTAGCTTCTTAATGGAGGTATAATTTAACCATAATATGATTGTAGGTGACAATAATATGGTTAAATTAAACATAATATGCTTATAATTTTCTTTAAAAATAGTTTTGTTGGAGATGACCACATTGAAACATTTTTTTCTCTGGGCGCACTTTAATGCTAGAGATATCACATAATCCGTCAAAGGTGGCGAATCCCATTTCAGCCACTCGCCATTGCAGAAAAGTGAAAGAGGAGGTGTTTTACGTATTGCTCGTCCTTTTCGTTATCGTAATTGAGGCAGTAATCAAAGTGTCTGGCCTCCAGACGTAATTGCCTACTATGTAGAGTTTGTTTCAATTGCTATAAATCCCCGCTTTCTCGACTAATTGCGGGATTCCTAGGAAATTTTGAACAAAAACTTTTTTTATATCATTAGTAAATCTATGAGGGACTCGTGTATTTTTTTTTTTTTTTTATCCAACAAAATTTCACCACAGTGTCAATATTTGTATTTGTTTAAGGCTTGTTTAGCTGATTCTCGAGAATGGGCTTTATATAGGTTATATGGTAAATTATAGACATCTCTTCACGAAATTAAATTTCCAGTATAAGCAAAATATAATGCGATAAACTTTACAATATTATTAGATTTTACTGCTTAAGACGTAGTAAAGTCTCTTTTATATATAAATTTAGTGGTGTGATTGCGAGTAGATCTATGTTTGACTCATCGCTTTAGAATTATCCAACCAAACTTCACCGCTATATCAATATTCGTTACAGTTTATGGCTTATTTAGTTAATTCCCGAGAGTGGTTCTTTTTTTGGGGCCTAATGTAAATTATAAATTGTAAATTACGAAATTTGGTGACATAAAAAACAAATCTGTTGAAATTTAATGGAAATCGTTACATTCCGCTACCAATTTGTGCTAGTTTTTGTAAGTTTTTTTGGGTGGTTGTTCCTCATTTGGGTGCATAGCTCATTTTCTACTGAACCGATTCTGCTGAATTCCAATCCCGAACTGCCCAGGAGAACTAAAAACAATTTCACATCCCAAATTTGTCTTTTCTGCTGAGTCATTCGGAAGTTTGCGTACTTTTAATAGATGAACATGACTTAATCGATTAGAATTACTCAAGGACCCGGAAAATAGACCTGTTTGTACTTTATGGGATCTTAAATGAACATTAAAAAAGATTTACATGGAATAACAAACTTAGTATTCCTTCATTCACCACTGCAGGTTAGGGGAATAAAACTGTAAAAAAATATGCTATTAAAGACGGTTGATTGTAAATTGTAATTGTTAAAATTGTTTCAGAATTCCTTTTTCTTATGTTGATTTAGAGTATGTTAAACTAAGTTTAAATCTACATCTCAAAAACCCGGCCTAAGTGTCTTAGAATAACTTTAATCTTAAGTTTTGTCATTTTTGCTATACTCTAGATACTTTAGATTTAATTATTTTAAGCACACTAGCTAGTAAGAAATATAAGTTTCTTTGGCGAAATAAGTAAATAAATAAATACAAAATATTTCGGCGTGAATCCCGAGAATACAAAAAAGTGCGGAAAAACAAAAACCCTTATGTCTACCTATAAGGCAATGTCACGTGATAACCGATAATAGAAACATGGTTTGCCCGTCATCCACGCGGAGCCACAATCGCCTGCTTATCTTACATGCAGTTTTCGTAGCCCGTCGCAATATCGAGACCCAATCGCCGATGCTCGAGTTTAAAGAAGGGCAGACGGACCATGCAGACCCTTAATTTCGTTTCGTAATACAGCGACATTTTTTTATTGGAAAAACATTACATCGCACGTGTGGCAGGTATATGAGGGATATTGGCAACAATTATATTTTTTAATTTTTGATTTTTAAAAAAGTCTTTCTATCATCTGAAACATTAACGCTTTTAAATTGTGCAAATTTGAAAATAATGGTTCTGTTCGAAATACGAATTTGTTTAGCGATAAAGCTCATTTTTGTTTGAATGAATACGTCAATAAACAAAACTGCCGTATTTGGAGTGAAGATAAACCTCATATGTATGTTAAAACACCGTTTCATCCAGAAAAACTGACTGTTTGGTGTGCTTTATGGGCTGGTGGAATCATTGGTCCGCACTTATTTTAAGACGATGCTGGTCAGAACGTTACAGTCAATGGTGACTGCTTTAGAGCCATGATTACTGACTTTTTCGTACAGCTGTGGTTTCAAGAAGACGGCGCAACATGCAACCCAGCTCGTGCCACAATTGATTTGTTGAAGGAAACGTTTGATAACCGCATAGTTTCACGTTTCGAACCCGTGAATTGGCATCCAAGATCGTGCAATTTAACACCTCTAGACTTTTTTCTGTGGGAATATGTAAAGTCGCTAGTCTACGCCAATAAGCCCGAAACGATTGACCACTTGCCGATTTACGGCCACAAATATAAGAAAAAGTCATCGAAAATTGGACCTCCAGATTAGACTACGTCCGGGCTAGACGTGGCGGTTATAAAAGAAGACATTCAAATTATTTAAATTATAACTCCAAAAGATAATCTTTTGAATAAATTAAATTTCATGTCCATTTAAAAAACTTTTATTCGTTTTATTCCATTTCAAAGTTCTATTCCTCTATAAAAAAAACACCCTTTACATATAAAGGGTCCGGCAAATAACTTTTTTTTTTGAAAATGCTATAGAAAAACTACTAAATATTATCTCAAATTTCTTTTTTTATTTGAAAGTACAATCCTTCCGGTTAATAATGGAAAATAATTTCATTCAAATGGCTGCCTCGGCTGGCCATGCAGTAGCCTACACGATCGGTCCAATTTTTAAGCACATTATCGATTGTGTGCAGCTGTATTTCACCAATGGCTTCACGAATATTGTCCTTTAAAGCGTCAATTGTCTCTGGCTTGTCGGCGTAACACTTATCTTTGACGGCGCCCCATAAATAATAGTCCAACGGTGTCAAATCGCAGCTCCGAGGTGGCCAAACGACATCAGCTCTGCGGCTGATAATGCGATCTTCAAAGACAAGACGCAAAACATCGAGTGTACCTCCGGCAGTGTGGCAAGTAGCGCCGTTCTGTTGAAACCAAATGTTGCCATTTTCGAAGATAAATGGCCCAATTATGCCTCTGGACAAAAATCCGCACCAAACAGTGACTCGTTTTGGGTGTATCGGCTTTTCAATGTATGCGTGCGGGTTTTCTGTACCCCAAATGCGACAATTTTGCTTGTTTACAAGCCAGCCAAGATCAAAATGAGCTTCATCTGAAAAGATGATTTTTTTCGCAAAATCGGCATCTTCTGTAAGTCGATCGCAGGCCTACTTAGCGAGGCGAAACCGCATTGGATGGTCAATTGGCTTCAACTCCTGAACCAATTGGCGTCATACCAAGGTCTTTATGAAAAATTCGTCTCAATGATGTCTCCGAAATGTTCAATTGTTGAGAACGAAGGTGAATTGATGTTGATGGCGCTTCACGCACACTTTCTGCCACAGCAGCAATATTCTCGGGTGTACGCACTGTTTTTGGCATTTCACGCTTTGGTTTATCAATGAGGATACCAGTTTCTTTCACTTTTTCACAAGATAACGAACATACGGAGCTGACGGTGCTTCTCTTCTTCCAAAATCCGTACGCAATTTTCGCAAACATTCTGCAACATTACCATGATTTTCAAAGTAATGTCGCAATATTTCCCAGCGTTGTTCAAGCGTATACACCACCATATTCGTTCAGCGGAAGGATAAAACTAATTTTCTGTCAAATCAGACATGAGCTAAGTGTTACCATTCACGAAATAAGCACTAGTTGAAAAAAAACGTTAGATGGCGGACCCTTTATATATTTTTTTTTTTTTTTTTTGTTTTGTGCAATTTTTCTTAATTTTGCAAATAAATTTTGGCATATTTTTAGATAAACTCAATTTAATACTTATACTCCTCAAAATAATGTATATAGCGTTTGTCAAAACCCAGCGGCTTAATTTATGTCCGGAAAAAATAATGTATGAAAATTTTTTTAAATATTATAAAAAAGTTTTATATATGCCTCCTCTTTTCAAGGAGGTTGGTCTACATTTGGATACCGAAGTAAGGTCCTACACAGAAAGCAAAACACTCGGGATAAATTAAGCTTTTCATACTTACTTTAAGTACGAGTCGTACTCAAATATTCAAGTACGAATAGCACTAAATCATACTCAGAACATCATTCCCGGAATTTCTTAAAATAAGTATAAAATTCTTAAGCCAAGTACAAAAAAGATTGAACTTTTCGTTGGTAGTGCCACTCTGAGAGTAAAATTACAAAGTGAGCGTTTTAATCTCCACCACACAAGTAGTTCATGGCCCAATTAGTAGGTCTGCGCAAAACTACAACAATGTAACAATAGAAAAAACAGCACTCATTTTGTTGGTGTAATTTATGTTAAAGATGTCAAAACCCAATGCATTTGTTTGTGTAAAAAATGGACAAGATGTCAAAACTAATTGCTACAAAAACAATTACACGATAAAAACACAACTTTACAAAAAATTAGCAGGCGTTTCGAGCCGACCTACTAATTGGGCCATGAAGTAGTTAAAAAACGATTTGCTTGTTGTGTGAAGAAACAACAAAAACAACAAAGCAATAAGAAAATACATTATTTACATGTTTCAAAAGTAAATTTGAAAGCGAGAGCTCTTATTTAGTTTATATATTTAGTTAAATATGTACATTAAGTTTTTAAAGTAAGTAAGAACCATATCGGGCATGATGATGGTGCTTTATAATTGGAATTCTGTAAGGTGTAAAACGGGTAAGTAAATCAATCATAATAATATTCTCCTTCTAATTTCACTTTTGTTTTATTATAAGTACGAATTCGGGATTAAATCAACTTTATAATTCTCGAATCATGTGCATTTTGAGATTGATTCCAAGGTCTATCCATTAGGTCTGCTTAAGGAGATAGATGTTTGTTTGGTTTATTCCTCAACCATGTCAAAAGTTGTTTACATTTTGCTTATACATGTATATTTTTGTTTTTTGCCACACATACATGCATACAAAACACGTTTTTCCTTTTGTTTTCCCTATGCAGTAGTAAGATTTTGACAACCGCGAGGAAAATTACACAAACAAAATGCCTGTTGTTTTTTGTACTGTTGTATTGTTGTAGCGGTAAGCAGACCTATTGGATAGGCCTTGGTTGATTCTATCTCAGTTTTACTGAATTCAAAATCATTTTCGGATTATTTAAAGTACGAATTCGGACTTAAATATGGATAAGTTGAGTATTTCGCGATTGAATAATCCGTACTTGAGTCAAGAAAATCCGTACTATTGGTACCGCTTCGGATTGATTTGAGTACGGATGGATTGGTTTTTGTTTTGAGTGTACTGCATCGGTTGTGCTGGATTGAAATTCCGAACTGCTTAGGAGAACTTTGAACATTTTGACACTAAAGTCCCCACCATAATATGCATAAGTTAGCTTAAAGTACTGTCAAAAATTAACGAAAAGTCTGTCAAATGCATGAGAAAATTAAAAGAGACTTTAAGGTGGCCATAATTTACTTACATAAACTTATTTGTGCATATTTGTGCAATATTTGGTTTTCTTGAGAGTACTTTAAATAAATAAGTACCAAAAATTACAGCCCTGTATTTGTTTATTTTCTGTTTTATTTAGTTTGCCAGCAACGTTTTAAAAAGAAAAAATTGGTGATTGTTCTACATACTTTTTAATAAAAAAATGGATACAAAATTAAAATATGTAAAATTTATATTTTTCTATATTCCTGTTTTTCTTTATCCATTTCAATTTATTTTATTTTTTGTAACAACACGCAAACAGCTGATTCCGTACGGAATGTGCGTTCAGTTTGGCACTTTGCTTAGGCAAATGAAATTTGACGAAACTTAACGAAAAGTTTCATTAAGTACATTATAGTTGGCCACATTTGTTTTATATGTATTCGCACAGTTGCTTAAATTGACTTAAGCGGCCTCATGCATATTATGGTTGGGCTTCAACACTGTTCTTTGTTGTTCAGTCGTTCGTTTTTAAAGGTTTTTCTACATTTTGGATTACAACTTTTTTGTAACTTAGCCGATGCTTATTTTTCTACTAAAAAAAATTAAATTAACTGTGATGTAGGGTGAGCCCGTCTATACTTAATTACTTACAAAAAGTTTGTGGTTTTTTTTCTTGCCATAAGTATGAATATATCCAAAAAAAATCAATACTTTATTATTGGATTAACCAACTTGTAAATATATTTTGTACCGCCCTTGTATTTCATGATGATTGTTGCATTGATTAATGTTTATGAAAGCACAATTAAACTATAATTGTCACATTTACAGACCGTACAGCAAACAAGGTAATTATTTATTTGTAACAAACCAAAAAACATTATAATTACGGTTACAACGCAATTAAAACGAATGTATATATGTTTTTACATTCATAGAACATGGTTATTACAAATTTATAAAAAAAAAATGTTTTTCATCACAACTATAAAGAATAAATTTTATTGATTTAACAGTTTAAATTAAACATGGACTTGACACTTAAACACATATTTAGAAATTAAATTAAGTAAATAATTAACTGATTCGTTGAAACATTAACTTTTGTGATTGGATATTATCGAAAGAGACTTAATGAATTCTTAAAACTAAAATTTTCAAAAAACATATCAAATAATTGGCCAGATGCCAAAAAATCTCAATTGAATTTTTTATTGTACCCATATTTTCCTATTCCGTATAACTGTACTGAAACAGTGCGGCGGAAGGCACTCTAACCGGTACCAATTGATTTTGGCCATCAGGCGTTCGATACACCATGTATTCTCTACCATTTATGAACTTTCTCAAGCCCGTCGATTCAATACCCATGCCACCATATTGAGAGTCAGCAACAACTGGCTTCAATGCACCAAACGCATTATTACCGTTATCCCCAAAATTCACCGCATTTTGCCACCTCTTATTGCTTGCATTCTCTTGCCTTTCCTTACTACTAAATATGCTTTGATAAGGAGGCGGTGGTGTAATATTGCTGTGATGCGATCCCTTAAGCAATTTTTTAGCACTATCCGTACTACTTTTACTCCAAAACCATTTGGTAGGTTTAAATTGATGACCATTCGGTGTCCGGCCCACACCATGTGTAGCCCATTGATTATGATTTCTGAGGCGACTGTTGATGAAGCGAAATAGTATCTCTGTAGTAAATATGACAAAAGCTGTTGCAAAACCGGTAAACATGATGTAATAGGTCATCAAAAGATCACCATTGCGCAGTTGTCTTTCCGTGCCACCCAAATCTTGTGGACATATTTCGGCACTTGGTATATCTCTGGCGGAAAGATGTTTAATTATGCCTGATTCAACAAGATTTAGTAATCTAAAAATAAGGAAAGCATATTATTTTAAAGCATTTATTAGTTTTTTTTAAAAAAAAAATTAAAAGTTAAGTATTTAAGAACAAGTGTAAAATGATAGTTTGTAAAGCCGACTATATAGATATTTTTTATACTAAAAATAAAAAAAACAATTTGTTAAGAATCTATGGTTTACTTGCTAAGAATTATATTAATAATGCGGTATTTGGCCCATTCTAAATATCCTTTAAGACAACATTATGCATACTATAATACCTATAAGAGCTTTAGTAACCAACAACTATGAATGCTTCATTAAGCTGAGTCGAATCTTTGATACCCTTCACCAAGAATTGAATTTTGTTAGGAAGTATACCTTATATGGATTATGAAATAAGTAATGAACCAATCTTTATATAATACTGTCCAATAGAGATGAGCGATCCCGTGATTTTTAAAGATCACCGTGATTAGTGAATGTGATTTAAAAATCACTGCTCCTTTAAACTGTGATTGTGATCACGGTTTATCAGTTTTCTGTTCTTTTAAAGCAATTGCGGCCAAGGTATATGTACAATGCGCGAGCTTTTACAAGAGCTTTTATAAGAGCTTTTATAAGCACTTTACAAAGAAACAACAACAAATTGTAAGAGCTTTCAAATCTGTTTACTTTCATATACATACATACTTGAACAAATAAATTTTGGCATAAAAAAATTCTAATAAGATAGAAGAGAGAATGAAAGGAACAGCAATATCATTCGAAATTTCATTCAAATAACGCTATTACCCACACAAACAGTGAAATATCATAAATTTGTATATGCAACAAAATACAAAAAGAACGACTTAGAAAGTACCTGTTACTTGACAAATTTGGTCACAACTGTGATTCGTGATATTTCAGTAACAGTGATTAAATCACAGGTACAGAAATATCGCTCATCTCTACTGTCCAACACACAAGAAAATAACAACTTTCTGCCAACTGATTCTAGTAGAGGGGACTAAAAAAGACAGACGTGTATCGGCGTTTAAAAAGTTTACATCTCAAACTCATTTTAAGGCCTTTTTAAAGTTACACCCTTGTGTAGTAAAAAAAAACGTAGAAAATCTTGTGATACTTAGGTTTTTAGTATATAATGTCTTCATAAGATTTATTCAGAACATTACAAGCAGCATTTTGTTGGTATACATTAAACCTCTAACTCTTCTAAAAATTAACCATTTTGCATAATTTTTTTTTTGAAAAAAGCAAAATTCACATTTAATACAGGGATGTATTTAGTTGAAATATTTTGCGAAAAATGTTGTTATAAACTTCTTCTATGGGACTCCCAACACACTTAAGTCAAAAATTCAACTTTAGTACCAGAAATAAGCAAAAACAAAAGGTGGTTTAAGGGTTAATTATATACTTATGCCAACATGGCGATAAAATATCGCAGATATATTATGCTACAACAAAACCAAAACTAAGAAAAGCAAATCTCAAAAAAAATTAAAATTATTCTGCTCTAAGCTGTACATCAGGGATGATAAAGTTAGTACAATTGTACTTTTTTCAGTACAATTAGCATTGCAAAAGTTCTGAAGTACTCCAATGACATGTTAAGTACAATTTAAAAATTGCAAACGCTTTAACATTAAAGCTTTTTGGTCTATAAAATCAAAGCAAAGATATCTCCTTTATGTTCATACTGTGTCGAATGAATCTTGTTGCTATAGTCTTAAATTACCAAAAAAAAAAACGTATCTTTACTTTAATTAGAAAAGGCGTATCTAACATAAAATTTTTTTTTAACCCTCCGATGAGTGAGAGTAGGGACCTTTATGCCTTTTCAAACTGAAATTACTCCTACTTCGGCCACTACAATGTCCCAAATTTAAAAAAAAAATCTCTTACAGTTCCTTAGATATAAATAAATCGAATTTGTGCCACGCCCACTTCTGTAATCCCGCCCACATTTTGTAGGATGTTTTGTATTGATAACCAAGAATTTATTTAATAGCTTTGGGTTGCCGTTCTTCAGATATACAGATATATATTTTTCTTTGTATTCGAGGCCATGCCCACTTCTCAAATCCCTTTCATTTTTTTAGCGAGGTTATATATTGATAACCAATTTGGCTCTTTGGCTTTTGCTGTTCTCCAGATATACAAAAAAAAAAACAACAGCAATGGATTTATCGTTAAAATTAGAGACGCTCGTAGTTGTTTGCTGAATTTCATTAGCAAACTTAAAAGGAGTATATGTTACATAAATATATAAAAAACTATTCCTCATCATGTCTGGGGTCTTCGGAATACCCATTTCAACATACACACGGAAATACGAACAGATGGACAGACGGACAATGTTAAATCAAATTCATAAGAACCCAGAATATATCGCTCATATGCTGCAACGTCGTCATAACTCAACAAAATACGAAACAAGCTACAAACCTTAATACAAATAAAAATTAAAAAAAGTAATAGCATAAAATATTGCCATTCCCACTTCTCCAATCCCATCCGTGTTGTAGAGAAGTTGTGCATTGATAACCAAGATGCTTGTGCCTCATTTGGAAACTTTGGATTTATGGGTAAAATTAGAGGCACTCGTAGTTTTTTTCTCATATCTCAGTCATTTAAAGACCGATCTGGCTGAATTACAATGTAACATAAACTTATAACAACCTCGCCCTCATCATTTCTGGGGTCTTCGGAAAACACATTTCAACATACACACGGAAATACAAACAGATGGACATACGGCCATCGTTAAATCAACTTCACTACTCATAAGGACCCAGAATATATCGCTGATTTGCTGCAACGTAGTCATAACTCAAAAAATACGAAACTACCAACTTAAATACAACAACAAAAAAATAAAAGCATAAAATATCGCATACTCACTCTCTGTCAAATAAGTCACTCAAATTGCTGCCAATTGGATAAGCAAATGAACGTTTCTTCTTCAAAAATGGCTGTTTTGCTTTAGCGAAGGGGCAATGAATTTTCTCATTATTCAAGCTAACACTTTTACGATAGAGATAATCCAAATAGAGAGCACGTGTTATAGCCGGACGATCGCGTATGAACACATAGCCACTCTTCTCAACGTAATTATGCAAATTTAAGGTGTCATTCGTTGCATCCGAGAATACAGCATAATTTAGCTGGGCCATACGATTAAGCATCGCTAAACTTTCATTGGTCTGTAATTGTATAATTAAAAAGTACATATTATTCAAATCAAACTCAAATGAAGAATCGATTTAAAAAAATTACCGTCCTAATTGCATATTCAACACCACTGCCACGTTGTGAAACAAAATGTTTATTTTTAATCAATATATCGTTGACCGTATTAAAGGGCAATGTAAATTTTGATAGCGTGAGAAAAGCCGTTAAATTTGCTGTATAAAATGAGGTCAATATTGTGATGAATATCCACCAAGTTGCAAATAATAAACGTGTTGAATCTACAAATACAAAAAAAAAGACGAATAAAATTATATGTAAAGGAAACATTTAAAATTTTTTTTAAATTAATTTTAGGCTTATCACACACAATTTATAAGTCTCTAACTGAGCTACCTAAATAAAAGCGTCACGCGTTTTTTTCCATGTCAGTTTTTCTCATTTTCATACAGTTTATACGAAACAAACCTTTAAATCGCTAGGGCGGTTTGTTTTTCATTTTTAAAAAAACTATTGACACCTGTTATAATATAAACATATATAAATTGTATTTTTTTTATGTTAACTACTAAGAACATACATTCGTACATGTATATTCATTTCTTCTAGTGACATAATTTAAGTGCATTAACTTTCTAGCACAATATTTTGGTGTAATTTTGTAAAATGCATACACAAAAATTTCAAGTTCATTAGCCATTGTTTAATAATTTTGTGTTACATATAACGTTTATTTACACCATTTATAATTAGGTCATTTGTTTTGTGTTAAGTTAAGCATTTTTATTTCCTCATTCATTTGTTATTATTTTAGTTAAGTTAAGTATTTTATTATTAATTAATTTTATACAAAAGAAAGTAAACAATAAATATTAATTAGTCGTGTTTTATTAACCAAACTTGTGTTTTGCTTCAATACGGCTTCCTTCAAGTTCCAAGTGCTTGCAATGTAAAATATTATAAAGTTAGCGTCAGTCTAAATTTATATGTTTAGATTGACATTTATTTAGTCATCGTCCAAACTTGAAATTTTTGTTGCAGCAATTCTTGAATTTATTGATGAAAGGGGTGAAATTAATGGGGAGGGGTACTCTGCAATTCCGTTTTGTATTCTCAAACTTTTTAACTTGAAGTTGGCTGTATTTATATATAGGCAGTAGTGTGTCCCAAAAAAAATTTTTATAGGTACCCCAGAATTTTTTGAGAGCTTATAGGGTAAAAGTATTTTTGTGATTTTTTTAAGATTTTTCGGAAGAGGTTTAGAGGTCGCTAAAATCGAATTTAACCCAAAAATCGGGTTTTCTCGACTTTTTTGAATTTTGGTGATTACTCGGCCCATTAGCACGATTTTCTTTGTTACTAAGTCAATTTTTTTAAAGAAAACTTCTTAAACTTTACTTCTCTGTGCAGATATTTAAAGTTTCGGCAATTTTTTTGCTCATTTGGGTTTCAGAATTTATCCACCTTTTAAACTGAATCATTAGTTTTTTTAACTTAAATATAAATTTTAAAAGTTACAAAGCATTATTTTTCAAATTTATGCTAAATTTACAAAAAAAATGTCAAATGAGCAAAAAAATAATCGAAACTTTTAATATCTGCACAGAGAAGTAAAGTTTTAGAAGTTTTCTTTAAAAAAATTGACTTAGTAACAACGAAAATTGTGCTAATGGGCCGAGTAATCAGCAAAATTCCAAAAAGTCGAGAGAACCCGATTTTTGGGATAAATTCGATTTTAGCGACCTCTTAACCTCTTCCGAAAAATCTGAAAAAAATCACAAAAATACTTCACACTATAAGCCTACAAAAAAATGTGGGGCACAAAATAATGTTTTTTTTTTGGTACACACTAATGGGCAGTTCCAGCGAAAAATCTTCTTTTTGTAACGTAACGCCAGAAGTCATTTAAATTATTTCTAAAAAAAAATTGTATATTCAACATTTTTTATTTTACGAATTTATTCCATGAGTTAAATTTCAGTTATGTATTTTATAAAGCTTTTTTGTAATAGTTATATTCCTTAAATTTTTAGGAATGACATTATACACTACCAGACTATTATCTTGTATCTTATAAAATACATAACTGAAATTTAACTCATAGAATAAATTCGAAAAATAAAAAATGTTGAATATAATAAAGTTGCTTATAAAAAGAAATAATTCCCAATATCTATTTGTTAAAAAATTGTATATGTATAATTTACTTTTTTATATTTTGGTGTAAAGCGCAAATAGCTCTATATTAAGTTACAAAAGGAATAACATTTGAAGAACATACAAGCTTATTTGCTTTCTGGCGTTACATTACAAAAAGTAGACTTTTCGCTACAAATTCCCATATGTACCTTAGACGAGCAAAGATTTTAAATTTGATAACTTGGAAAATAAATCTTTATAAGTTCAAGTCTTGCTCAATTCGCAGACTTATGCAATTTTGTAATGCAAGTCAAAATCCACTTCTGTTTTTTGTAGTGTCACGCCAGCGCATAATTTTGCTTATATCTTCAAATCCTTTGGGGTGATTGTTGTAAAATTTTTTCTGAATATAGCGTTACTTCATTAATTTGCAAATAAAAAGAAACTTTTTTAAAAATTTTACATCTTCATTTAATTTTTTACATTTAGTCGTACAAATATCACGACACGTCACAATAGAACTGCCCAAATAAAATATTAAAGGAAGAAGAGGAAAGACAAGAAAATATATAAAAAGTACAAAACTATAATTTCATAATCTGGACACTTGTGCTATTGCAAAGCAGAATTTTTAAAAATTGCAAGTCTGGACGATGACTTAACCCTGGATGGTTACATTTCGTCGAATCGACGAAGCTCATTTCCACTTTTTATGTGTATTCAAATTACGCTATTTTTCTCAATAACGTGAGCTGATGACGGAAGCTTCAAAAAAATAAAAAAACATTTAAACTTTTTTATTTTTCGAATTTATTCAATGAGCTAAACTTAAGTTATGTATTTTATAAAGCCTTATTTTGTAATAGTTGTATTCCTTAAATTTTTTAGGAATGACTTTATACGCTACCAAACTATTATCTTGTTGAATATAATAATGTAGCTTATGAAAAAGAAATAATTCCCAATATCTATTTGATAAAATAGTTGAGTTAAATACATTCAATTTATAAAGTATCACTATCCAGTGTAACACAAAGAATGCTGACAAAGGCCGTAGCGGGCCAGAAAGTGCGTTACATTCTGCTGGTGTCTAATAATTGTAAATTTTTCTGTACATACAATATACATCATTGCCATCCAAAGGATAGCTAAGCTAAAATGTAACAGGAAGATACAAGATATTAGTCTGGTAGTGTATAAAGTAATTTCTAAAAAATTTAAGGAATAGAACTATTACAAAAAAGCTTTACAAAATACAAGTGTTGTCTCACGTCGTGGCGATGTTAGTTGGCCGCCAAGTTCATGTGATTTGACACTGTTGGACTTCTTTCTTTGGGGTTATTTGAAATAAAAGATGTACGTCGATAAGCCAGCAACAATTCAAGAGCTAAAAGAAGGGATAATTTGGCACATTAACGGCATAGAACGTCAATTATGACTCATCGTCATCGAAAGTTTGGACCATCGGATGAAGGTGTGCCGAAATCGCGGCGGCCACTTGGCTGATGTTTTGTTCCGTACATAATTGAATCATACTAATATTATCATAATAAAAAGAAATGACAATAATTTCCTAAATAATTTGTGTTTTATTCAAAATCAACATCGGCCCTTAAAAATTAAACAGCTTTACAAGGACTCTCTGAGATATCGCGGGTAAAACTCAGCAATTTGTTGACTAGCTTGTTGGCTAGCACCTCAGTATTGCCCTGGGTCACGCTTGATCCGAGATTACTACTTTTGACGAGTTATGCGGTATCAAAACAGAGTCACTGTCGAATCTACTTGCAGCACGCCTCGTTTTGGGCGTGCTACCACGTTAACCAAACAACCAACCAACAACATTTTTCATATATTTCCATGGAAATATTTAAAAAACACATTAAATGGCATTATAATGAACTATGAATTATATTACAATGAATATTTTTTGTAGATTATCTTACTTTATGAACTTAAAATTCCAAATAGCAGTCATTTCTAGCAATTAACAATAACTCCCTCAACCTGTGACTATCCTTACTGATTTTTTTTCGAGATAAGTTAAAGTTTACATTTTCATTGTTCACATGATAAATGTCCTGATTGCTTTGTCCTGATGTAAAATTCCTATTGATTTTATTATTTAAACAAATATTTATACATTTAATTTGTAGGAACAAAAAAAAAAGTTTGAATTTGCATATTTGATCTAAATTATTATAATGGAATGAACGTTTATTATATTAGTAGATAATGGATCTAATGGCAGCGTAAAAAATAAACGTTTATTGGCTATAATTGCAAAGTTAACATACAATGAAATAATATTTTAAAACATTTTTTATCAGAGTAAATCGTTTAAGTGTTAATATTTCCATAAACTAAATTATCGATATACAAACTAGGGATGTAACGAATTCTGGTACCGATACCGATATATCGGCGATAAATCACGTTTACCGATATATCGGTATCGGCGATACTTTACTGTCGGTACACCGATACTCTTTTATAGTTTTTTTTGAAAAAACTATTTTATTTTCAATGCTTTTGTTTTGTTGATCTTACGCTGTGGCTCAGCTAAAGAACATGTCTAGATATTCCTTAGATTTTTGCATATCCGCTTGTTTAATGACGCAATTAAATGCTATATTCAAGATATAAGTCCATAGCGCAGAAAAACTGAATTTGTCAAATGAGTTCAGTCACATCTGAGAAAGGATTTTTTACTGCAGGCAGGCCTGCCATATTTGTCGATTTTTTGCCTTAAAATTAACAATGCGCCGATTTGCCGATTTTTGCTCCAAAAATGCCGAGTTTTTTATAAACACTTAAATCACGGTTACTTTGCTTGTTAACGTGTAATTTATTAATTTTGTGCAACTTTGGAGCACTTGTCATAACCTATACAACAAAATGGAAAGTGTTTTTAAAACTGTATTAACTAATTTTACAAAAATTAAATGTACGAGTACTAAACGGAATTTATGAACACAAAGAATTTTTTAAATTTTAATTAGTATTGGGTCTTATTGGCTAATGAGTTACTATCAAAATCAAAACTCAACAAAAGCGATATTAACAAAATTGTTAATAACTGTATTAATTTTTATATAGAACTTGCAAATTAAATATTAAAACGTTTTTATTTTGAACAAAAATCTTATACATCTTTAAATATGATAACCCTTTCAAAATTATGAAAAAGGAAAATATTTCTTTTATGGAAATTCTGAAAGAGTTCCCCAGCTTTATTTCTGAAAAAGAAAAACAAATTTTAGACTGAATGTAGAGAGTTCAAATTTTAAAATTTTTAAGAAGATTTATAAGGAATTGAAGTAAATTTGCAAACTTTTTGGCAAAAAATTTCAGACTTTAAACGTGGGGATTCTAATGATGCATTTCCAGTGCTATCAAAGTTTGTACAACAAATTATTCTTCCGTAAATGTGGAAAGAATTTGTAGCTAAGTAAATCTTAATAAAAAAAAAATTTCGATGTTTCCTGGAAAATGAATCCTTGCAAGGAATTCTTTTTTCTAAAGATTATATAAAATTTAATAATGCAAACTGTTTTAATGTTGGTACTAAAATGGATTTAATTAAACTATTAAACTCAAATATGTATCTATAAAATAGTTGTTAAAATAAAATGTTGAAAAAAATTGTTCTACCAATAAAAACAATATTAACCTAATGTACAAAATTTTTTTAAGTTAACTACAATTTATTTATAAAAATTTTCTTTCTATTAATTTTTATGTTGCTATATGTATTATTATTTACATGTAAATTAATAAAAATATGTTTTGTTGTTCTTAAAATGGATATTATTAAGTTGCCGATTTTTTTGTCGATTTTTTTAATTGAAGTGCCGATAATGCCGATTTTTTCGAAAAAATGACGATTTTTTATCAAAATTATCTGGCACCCCTGACTGCAGGTCTGCTTCAAACGAGGTTGCAAAATTATCTCCGCAAAAGTTGAGAATAATTTGTTTTAAAAAAAATTTTATTAATATTGAATACTTACACGCGGTTCAGACGGTGATTTTTTCCATGTTTTTTAAGACATGATTTTTGGTGTTTGTAGGCGAACGGTGTAAAGAAGCAAGCGGGGTAGAGAAAAAAACACGTTCTCTGTGTCTTTTTTATATTTTTCTTTGCACACATTCGTATTTTGGTTATGTTGCTTCATTTTATTTTTTATTTCAATGAGACAAACGAAGAATTACCGAAAATAGGGAAAAAAAAACAACCCTAAAATCATGGGGAAAAAAATCTTCGTTTGAATCGGTTGTGTTTTTGGAAGCAACTTTCAAAAGAAATTAAAAAAAAGACATGGTTTTTAAATCACGGTCTGAATCTAGTATTATAATCTTTTACACTGTTTTTTTTTTTTTTTTTTTTTTTTTTTACCATGAATTTTAATTAATTTCGTTGTTTTTCAAATCTTAAATGTTAATAATCTCTTACACTGTTGAATATAATAAAGTTGCTTATGAAAAAAGAAATAATTCCCAATATCTATAAAGAAATTACTCTACTTGAATTTTGTAATTTTACCTTAAATTTAATATTCGTATCGGTATCGGCGATATTTCTTCTTGAGTATCGGTATCGTATCGGCAAAAAGGCGTATCATTTCTTCCCTAATACAAACGTTGTATATTAAAATTTGGTACTTTTAAAAAGACATTAAAAATGCTGTTAAATGTTAAGACCTGCCGAAAAGTCTTTCATTACTGCTTCCTATCTTTAAATTTAAATTAAACCAATTATGTGTGAGATAGCAAGGGCCTATCAATGGAATATAACAACGTGCAAATGCCCATCGCGGCTTCACTAAGTGGCGCGTATCCGAAATTGGCAATTTTCCATGAATCTGGCGTATAAATCGGCCTCAATTTTACCGATGGCAAGGGCTATGTTGACTTTAAATGTCGCTGTGGTTTGAGGTTTATTCGCATAGACCAGTGGCATGAGCTTCGAAACACTAAGCGCTGTCCTATTTAAATCACAAGTCGTTGGCTATCATCCAATTCAGGCTTGTAGCACTCTCATCGTCAACTCAAAACATTGACGGTTTTTGGGATGGATTATTCGCTCTTCAAAATCAATAAATGTGTTTGTAAACATAACCATTCATCAAGTAATCGGCCTTATCGCTAAAGATTATTATTCAGTGGAAATAAGGGTTTTAACATTTTTTAAATTTAATCATTTGCACAAGTTGTTTAACTGAATAAATTACAGCCAAATCGACAGATGAAGCTCCCACAATATTGTCACTATCAGCTGTTGATTTAGCATAAAAAAACGCTTCTAGCATAAAGCACTTTTTTCAGCATTTTCCCAAAATTATTTAGCACGTTTTAGTTTAAGTGAAACATTCTTATTTTCTTCATTAATTTATATCTTTTGACTAGATGTGCAAATATGTGCATATATATTAATACGATTTTTACAGATACAAAATGCAGGAACCGTAACGGTTAAAAGTGATACCAAAAAAGTTATTTTACAACACTTATTTTATGAATTAAAAAAAACTCCATCTTTAACAGTTATTTTCCAACGTAAAAATAAAAAGTTGAAACAATTTCTAAAAAATAGAGTTCTATTTTGCCTTCATAAAATAAAACTCATTTGAGGAGTTCTATTTCGCAATCATAAAATAAAACTCATTGTAGGAGTTTTATTTTTTCCGTCTAAGGTAAAACTCATTTTTGTAGTTTTATTTTTTCTGTCTATAGTAAAACTCATTTTAGGAGTTTTTTTTCTCCGTCTAAAATAAAACTCATTTAAGGAGTTTTATTTTTTCCGTCTAAAATAAAACTCATTTTAGGAGTTTTATTTTTTCCGTCTTAAGTAAAACTTATTTGAGGAGTTTTATGTTTTCTGTCAGAAAATAAAACACGTTTGAGTTTTATATCTTCCGTCAGAAACAAATTTGCATATTAAAACAATTTATTTTTTTCAACAAACAATTTTGATAATAAGTTAATTAACCAAACCAAATTTACACAATTACAACGGATAATGGACGGAATTTAATTAAAATGGTTAGCTTATTCGGCGAGGAAGATTAAAGCGAGTCTGATTATACAGCCTCTAGCGACATTCTTTAAGAAGTCACCGTGTTTTCAGTACAATCACTGAAGAGTGCTGCTCATTCACTACAACTGGTTGTTAAGGATTATTTAGATACAGTTCATAAGGACTTACTGAAGCGCATTAGCAAAGGGCCTACGGGCTCCTACTTATAGGTTTGTTGTATAAAAGATACATATCATTGAACTTTTTACACAATGATTGCAAAACAATTCTAGGAGCAAGACTGGTAATCTTAATTTACCGCAAGTTACCATGGATGTACAGACAAGATGGAATTCAACATACATTATGATGAAAAGCTTAATAACCTATAAATCATTTTGCTTGAAAAATGTCGATGCCGATCTTTTTCTACATCAGTCATAATGGGAAAATGTGGAAGCCTTATTAGCCGTCTTGGAACCTGTATACACCGCCACACAAAGGCTTCAAGAAGAGCAATTATTTTTTAGCGATTTTTCTAAAATATGGCTCGAAATGAAGCTTGAAATTCAGACGAAGCCCAACAGCTCTAAATTTTTAGAAAAATTAGAATGGCGTGTGAAAATGCTGCTTAAAAATCCAACATTCATTGCAGCTTTATATTTGGAGCCGCGTCTTCAATACATCATTGCAAAGGAGCCTTTACAATTAATGTGTGCTGGAAGCCATCTTAAAGAAGTGATCGTCCGGATTTTAAGGTTGGAGAAGCAAGTAAGTTTGATAAAATATTTTATTAATCTTTTTCTTAAAATGGGTTTTCTTTTTTTCTTTTTGCAGATAAAAAATAACCAATGCGATGATCGACCGTCGACAAGCGAGGAATCTTTACGATCTTCACCGGAAGTTTTCCCCTCTTCGCCAGATGTTTGCGATACATCCCAATCTCAAACATCGCTATTGGGTCTGTACTTGAACTCTCTTAATGTAGATAGGGAACAAAAAGAAGAAAATGAGGATGAGAAAAAAGCGTTCTATGAAATCGATAACTTTTTTCCAAGGCAGTTATCGATAGTTAAACCTCTTTTTGAATACTGGGAGGCAAAAAATATGCTATCCTTACTTTTATACATTGGCAAAAACTGTGCAATGTGTTCCTGCAACCCAAGTAAACGTGGAAAGAGCATTCTCTGCTCTTAAGTTGGTATTGAGCGACCTGCGATCAAATCTTTCACGAGGAAATTTGGAAAAAATTATGTTTGTTAAATTAAACAACTAAAAACAAGAGTCTGTTAAAAAAAAAGAAAATAAACAAATGAATTTTAATAAGGACAAAAAAATAAATCTTTTCAAAAGAGTTTTATTTTATGAAGGCGAAATTAGTTTTATTTTTGAAACGAAAAAAAACTAGTAAAATGAGTTTTATTTCAGACGGAAAATTTAAACTCCTAAAATGAGTTTTATTTTATACGGAAAAAATAAAACTCCTAAAATGAGTTTTATATTAGAGATATTATTATTTTTTATATTTCAAAAATAAATTGTGAACTTAATGGAATTTAATTGTTTTAAACAAGTTAACTTTTAAATGTGATTAAATATAAACTTTTTAAAGCTGCGTTATTTTTTTAATACATAAAGATACATTTTTGCATCTATTTTGATCAGGGACCGAAAATAACTGTTATTTTGAAGTTATATAAAACAAAAAAAGCCTATAGAAATAAATGCCGTCAAAGTGATTTAAGTATACCATATTGATCCTTATGAACTTTTCTATGATAAAATATAATGATTTTTAAAATTTTGATTTTTATTTTTTTCGATAAAATATTACAGTTAATTCTTGATAAAATATAATAATTTTAAAAATTAAAAGATTTTGCTTGTTGTGCTTAATTCCCTTTTTAAATAATTGATAAAAAGTACTGAAATTTATTGTTGGAGGATAAGCTGTTCCTATAAAAACTCAACACTGATTTATTGTTTGGTATTTTGTTTAAGCTTTGATATCGTTGCAAACAAGACATTTGGAGTGTTTGTAGGTAATTCTCATTCCCTCTGTAGTTTTGTTTGCTGATAGCTTTGGCTTTTCTAAAATTATTTAGGAGAACGTTTCCTGATGATCTGGCCTAAGCAACCAGTGAAATGCGCATAGGAACAGCTTATCCTCCAACAATAAATTTCAGTACTTTTTATCAATTATTTAAAAAGGGAATTAAGCACAACAAACAAAATCTTTTAATAAATAATAGTATTCCCACAAACAACTTTGATAATAAATTTTAGCAAGTGCACGTGCATAAAAAACTGAACTGGCAAATTGTTTTTATTTTGATTTCTTGCGAAAACAATAAAAGCACTTTTTTTTTTTTGTTTTTAATATGTTTTTTCTTTACCCATTTACAACTACAATTAATGTTGGGAGAATTCTAACTAATTGTAGCGGGAAATGTAAAAAAGATAAAAACTCAACACTGATTTATTGTTTGGTATTTTGTTTAAGCTTTGGTATCGTTGCAAACAAGACTTTTTGAGTGTTTGTAGGTAATTCTCATTCCCTCTGTAGTTTTGTTTGCTGATAGCTTTGGCTTTTCTAAAATTATTTAGGAGAACGTTTCCTGATGATCTGGCCTAAGCAACCAGTGAAATGCGCATAGGAACAGCTTATCCTCCAACAATAAATTTCAGTACTTTTTATCAATTATTAAAAAAGGGAATTAAGCACAACAAACAAAATCTTTTAATAAATAATAGTATTCCCACAAACAACTTTGATAATAAATTTTAGCAAGTGCACGTGCATAAAAAACTGAACTGGCAAATTGTTTTTATTTTGATTTCTTGCGAAAACAATAAAAGCACTTTGTTTTTGTTTTTAATATGTTTTTTCTTTACCCATTTACAACTACAATTAATGTTGGGAGAATTCTAACTAATTGTAGCGGGAAATGTAAAAAAGATAAAAACTCAACACTGATTTATTGTTTGGTATTTTGTTTAAGCTTTGATATCGTTGCAAAGAAGACTTTTTGAGTGTTTGTAGGTAATTCTCATTCCCTCTGTAGTTTTGTTTGCTGATAGCTTTGGCTTTTCTAAAATTATTTAGGAGAACGTTTCCTGATGATCTGGCCTAAGCAACCAGTGAAATGCGCATAGGAACAGCTTATCCTCCAACAATAAATTTCACTACTTTTTATCAATTATTTAAAAAGGGAATTAAGCACAACAAACAAAATCTTTTAATAAATAATAGTATTCCCACAAACAACTTTGATAATAAATTTTAAAAATTTTATTTTTATTTTTTTCGATAAAATATTACAGTTAATTCTTGATTTTTATTTTTTTAGACAAAAGTAACCGTTTGTTTTTCATTTTTATTATTCTGAACAAAAATAACAGTTATTTCTTGATTTTTATTATTTCGATCTAAAAAAACAGTTATTTTTTATTTTTTTTTTGAACGAAAGTAACACTTATTTTTCGATTTTTAGTTTTGCTCGAAAAAATAATAATCAAAAAATAATTGTAATTTTTGTTCGAATAAATAAAAATCAAGAAATAACTGTTATTATTGTTCAAAAAAATAAAAAACATAGAAAACCTGTTATTTTTGATTGAAAAAAATAACTTATTTTTGTTAAAAAAAAAATAAAAATCAGAAAGTAACTGTCATTATTGTTCAAAAAAATCAAAGTCAAAAAATAACGGTTATCATCTGACTTTTATGAAAAAAGGAATAACTGTTACGGTCCCTGATTTTGATTTTTCTTAATGTTAAAAAATTATGTGATTTTTATACCCTCTACCACTTGGGGTGAATGAGGTTATACTTAGTTTGTCATACCGTCTGAAACTTTTTTAATATTCATCTGAGACTCTTGATCCTAAGTCGATTTAGTCATGTCCGCCTGTCTGTACCTCTGTTTGAAACACGCTTACTTTCGAAAGACTCAATAGAAAAGAACAGTATTGACCCATTCTTGTTCCCCTTAGCAGTTTTTTGAATTAAAAACAGGATTTCAAGTCCATCTGAAATCGGCTTAGTAGAAAGAGAGTTATGTGGAACAGCCTCCCTAAAAATAATATTTGTATTTCAAAAATTAAAAGTTGCGACAGAATGTACCGATTCTCATTAAATTTTGGACAAATTCGTTTTATATGACTAGAATCACAGTAAAATTTTATGAAGATAGTCCATAATTTACCATAACCGCCATGTAAAGCGTCCTTCGTAAAATCATTTAAAAAAGCATTAAATTCTAATCAAACTGAATTACTGTATTGAGATTCGGTTTAATTTAAGCTTATTTTAATATTCCCAGGAAAAACTTTTTGAATTTTGGTAATAGATAGAAGTTATTTCATACGTTACCTGTTAAGTTGTTGTCATTACAATTGCCTTTATTCTGAAAACCTCAATAAGTACTTACTAGTAATGACCTGAATAACTACTTATTGCTTCTATTATTTTCATTACTGAATATTCTCTTACTAAGAATCAGCTCAGTAACTGCTTATTAGTCGTGTTATTTTCAATACTCAATATTAATTTACTAATAACGAGCTCAATAACTACTTATTAGCTCTATTAACTTGCACCAATTTTTAATTTTTACAATTTAGGAAATATAAAAATATTAAAATTAAATCTTTTACTATGTCACTCTACTTACTATGTTGACTCTTGACTTACTTCTGACTCTTTTGAATTACTAGTTATTTTGTAAGTACTTACAATATACTTACCGGTAGTTAAATAATAACTAGATATTTTTGACTTCTAGTAAGTGTATTGTTAGAACTGAGTTCTGTGGACAACTCGAACAAAAATAAAAAGTTATTCAGCCGAAAAATAAGTAGTCTCCAACATAACTTGCTAACTTACGAGGTAAGTAAAGTTTTTGCTGGGCTTTTGATGAGCGATCTATAATTTACGATCGCTTCAACATAAAATCTGCTCCTAATAATATTTCTGAAACAAATCAGAATTTTTTAAATTAACTTAGGTAACGAACTATACTACTTAGGTAATTAATTATACTACTTGGGCTATAAAGCCCAATCCTGAATTATTAAAACTCTCGGTGAAGGGTATTAAAGATTCGGGATAGCCGAATATAACACTCTTACTTCTTTTATATTTTATTTCCCAATTTAATTGTAAAATACTATTAAATACTAACGGCCAATTTCACCAAGTTCAGTTATAATTAACTATCAGTTATAACTGTCGAAAACATATAGTTAACTGGAAGTTAAAGTAATAGTTAGTTTTAACTGAACATTGTAAAATTGGCCGTAATTCATGTAATTTTTTTACCATACTAATTATTTTCATATTAAATCGTTTTCTTTTTATTTTTATATAAAATTTTTTAACACTTTTTTAAGCATTTTTCTTTCATTAAGTTTTTGCAACCCTGATATGTATGTAGCTTTTTAACATTTTACTTCGTCGAAGCGTATGATTGTTATTTAATTTCCAAACAATAAAATATTACTCATACTCATAGGAAATTAATACCCTTATTGTGTAATACTCAACACAGCGCTACGCCAAAATAACATTGAAAGCAAAAACAAAGTCAAAAATATTTCATAATTTAAAAATGTTGAATTTAAAATTTTGTTTGTTGACTAAAAACCGCAGAAAATTCAAAAATTTCTTTAATCAAATATACGATTTTCGTATTCATATATGAAAATTATTTTTTGTGCTTTATTCTACGCATATAAAAACTGGTGAGGGTCACGATCAGCTTTACACACAACATTTTTTGTTATAACAGTTATTCTTTAATATTCTTCCTCAAAAAACTGCTTCGTAGTAACACAATGCCATGGACCTTTAAATGATACTAGTATGGGCCAGCAGTCGACACAATCGACTGCAATCTAGAAATATCTTATTTGTACCGTTATTTCTAATATTTATTTAATCTAAAACTTTATTAAATATGTATATACATTAGTGTGTCCCAAAAAAAAAATATTATTTTATGCCCCACCTTTTGTATGTATGTGTGAAGTATTTTTGTGATTTTTTCAGATTTTTCGGAAGAGGTTTAGAGGTCGCTAAAATCGAATTTAACCCAAAAATCGGGTATTCTCGACTTTTTTGAATTTTGCTGATTACTCGGCCCATTAGCACGATTTTCTTTGTTACTAAGTCAATTTTTTTAAAGAAAACTTCTCAAACTTTACTTTCCTGTGCAGATATTAAAAGTTTCGGTTATTTTTTTTTTTGCTCATTTGGGTCCCCTTAATCACATATAACAAATGACCATGATCGGTAGTGTCTGTTATATAAAATCGCAGCCCATCAAAACATCGCACTTTATTTAAAAAAAAAATGCAATAAACACATTCTTTACAATGTAACCATATTAATAATGTAACAATAACATTAAAATTATTCATAAGCGCAAAAATTTAAGAAATCAACGGTAACATTTAAAACAACAACTCTCCCAAAAAGAAAACAAAATATTTAAAATTGTCTTTCTCTTTTTTATTTCTTAATATCTACTGTTCACCAATTTAATGCATAGCAGAAAACTCTGCATGTTATTGTTCTTTTTACTATGTAAACACAAAAACAAATCATACTGCTTCTGTTATGTGTTTACATTGTTTTTGCTCACACGTATGTGAATTGTTTCAATGGATTAGTACCACTTTCTAACGCGTATAACTCGTGAAATACAGAACCGATTTTAACAAAATTTAAATTAGCATAATCTCCCAAAAAATATCTTTCGAATGATATATCATTTGTTAAAATACAATATAAAGTTAAGGCGTAAAAGGGATCCTAAGAAATCCACTTGCCTATTAATATATATGATGATGATGATGATATTTTCTTTATAAAATTTGTTAAGTATTCGTTCACTTATAAAAACATAGACCTTTTTTAATAATTATAAACAATAAAACACGAAGATTATCAACATTCTATTTTTCCAGCATGGTTGACCACATTCGGAGGAAATGGCCATATGGTACTTAGAACCAGAACTGTAGAGTCGGGGTCGAAGTACCCACAAAAACTCGCGACTCCGATTCCAAAATTTTTCGTCATAAAAAATTTTAAAAAATGTTCTAATATTTTTCAAAATAAAAATTCTTCGAAATTCGCAACGCAATATTATGCAGATCACTATGAATAAGTAGATTTCAATATATTTTATGTGAGTTCAATTCAAGTACTTTTTTTTAATAGTACAAAAGTGTGTTATACTTTAAAATCCGCTACTTGCCTTAAAATAAATAGCACAGGAGCTTAATAACGTAATGGTTTTTATGCTATTAATAAAATTTTAGGAATCTAAATACCTTTATTTTCAACAACATCATAATGACGAGCACTTTCCCTTCCAAATGGAAACACGCAAAAGTTGTACCAATACCGAAGTCGAATAGAGAATATCGACCAGTTTCAATTTTGTGCTATATATCTAAAGTTCTGGAAAAATTACTGTTTTATCAAACTATTGACTACATCAATAAACATAAGCTCCTGACAAATTGGCAATCAGGATTTCGTTTAGGGCACAGTTGCATAACTGCTCTATCTGAAGTTACGAAGAACCTAAGGTTCTAAGGTTCCGTAACTTAAGGCGGATTAGAAGAAAACAAATACATTTTTTGGGTTCTACTTGATTATTCTAAAGCGTTTGATATGGTACACCATTCAACTTTATGCATGAAGTTACGAAATTTCTTTACTTTTTCAAGTAGTTCATGTCGGCTTATATCTTCGTATGCATCGATAATATATGTATGCATCGATAATATATTATCTAAGCCGTTGAAACTAAAAGGTGGTGTACCACAAGGATCAATTAATGGGCCACTTTTATTTTCATTATATGCAAATGACCTTCCTGCACAACTTTCACATTGTAAGATCCATATGTACGCAGACGATGTACAGCTATACCTAAGTTTTCCAGAACAATCTATTGGCGAATATGTTGATAAACGGCAATCGGGATCTGCGTCAATCCACAAAAGGCAAAATGCATGATCATTCATAAAAGAGCAACATGCCCAGATATCGGTCATGATATTATTATAGACAACCAGAAAGTATCAATTGTTACATCAGCTAAAAATCTGGGAATAACATTTAACAGCAACTTAACATGGCCAGATCGTGTTAAAAATATTGTCGCCCCGACGTATTAAAAGCTTCGCTCTTTGTGGTCTACTCAGTCATTTACACCACTGTGGATGAGATTGTCACTGGCCAGGACTAATATATTTCCAGCTATGCTATATGGATGTGAACTTTTTGCTAAATGTGACGTGAACAGCACACGCCGGCTTAATGTGGCATACAACAACACAGTTAGATACATATATCTACGGCCTTAGAAGATTCAGCCATGTATCAAATTTCTCAAGAAATATTTTTGGTGTTACACTCGAAAATTTTATGACGAAAATTTAAGAACTCTTGTATTTCTTCACAAAATAATCTATAGTGGCTGCCCCGGTTATCTTTTTGATAAAATTCAGTTTGGTTGACCTGGAAGAGGAAGAAGGTTAATAACACCAATGCATCGTCTCACTGCTTCAGAACATAATTTTTTTATCAACGCTATTCGTCTCTGCAACCAATTACCACATGCTTTCCAAACAGTCAGAAAAGCAACGCAATTTAAAAAATTATTATATACATATTTTATTTAATAAATGATATACATAGCTTATTTTTTTTTATTTGTCATAATATTTTAACATATTTGTATTTGTCATGTCAATATTACCAATTTTTTCTATCTAATTATGTTTGAAAAATTTAGTTTTAAATAAAAATGTTACATGTTATATTTGTTTTGGAATCTGTGCCTGTACTGTAAATTATAAGATTTAATCTTGTTGTGCAGGCCGCGTATAAAATAAATAAAATAAAAATAAATAAATAAAGCCCAATAAGGCACGTGTTCGTCTTAAGATATCAATTTGAAATTTTTACAGAATCGTTTTATTGATATATTTCACCATTGAAAAGTACCTGCATTAAACAATTGTTTTGAGACAAATAAGGACCAATCTCATATACGTTTCGCATTAAGGTTAAAGTAGGAGTCGGAGTTGGAGTGGGAGATGTACCTTAAAAATTTCAGCGGTTGGAGTCGGAGTTAGAACTATTTATTGACGACTCCACAGCCCTGCTTAGAACCATGTTGTCCCACATCCATGTGCCTCATCGTTAAGGAACAGGGTTCTGTCAGTTTTTTGAGACTCAATTTATACAAAAAATAATAAAGAAGCTTGGATATTTTTAAAAATATAATAATATTTCAGGACTAAATTGAAATTATTCAAAAAATTTTTGTTAACCCTTTCGCTATATTGTATCCATATGGATACACTCAATTTTGGACTCATCTGACAATCTCCAAGTCAAAGAATTGGTTTAGATATCGACTTATTATTGTTTTTTAAGGTCTTATGAATCATTTGTAATAAAAAAACTTTTGTATTTTTACAAAACTGAGAAAGATATAGCATTTTAAAAAACGGTTTTTAATATTTTTTTTGTTTTGAAAAAAGCTTTTTTTATTTTACAAAATACATATATATGTGAGCATGTTTTTTTTATAAAAACATATTCAACATAAAGAAAAGTGTTTATTTTAACTTTTTGCATCTACAGTTTTTTGTTTTAAATAAAAAAAAAGGCTGTGCAGATTTTTAAAACATTGTATGTATCCATATGGATACAAACGCAAATTATGGTTGTTAATGATATACACACAACACAAATAAAATCATCTTTCTTTTGATGCAGCTATGATACAGACGTACCTCTGATTCCATTTAAATTTAATTTAAACAATTATAAGAAAAATAAAGGAGTCTGAGATTGAAAAAGTTTTAACCAATTTTGTCAATTCCGATGTTTCTGACTTGGAAGAATCAGAAGTTTTAAAAAATTTATTTTATGCTTTCGATAACAATAACAGGTTTTAATTAGGAAAACTTTCTAGAGAAGGTCCGTGTGAAATCAACATACAAAATATTGATGTTGATAATAATGATGAAGGTGATAGGGTTATTGATATAGTAGAGAGTAACACAGTTTATGAAACAGTTCAAAAAGTCCAAAAATTTTTCAAACTCCACAGGTTCCATTAAAAAAGGTTGAACAATTTCGTTCGAAAAAAGCTTCCTGGACAATTCAAGAGTCTTCTTTTTCTGAAGCATACCCAAAGAAAAATGCAAAACTTACTGTAGATAATTTTTTCCTCTAAAGTAGAACGGGTTCTGAGGGAACCGGTTCTAGAACCAGTTTTAATACCAGTTCTGCTTCACAAAAGCTTCCGTTCTTGGATCATTAGTGCGATTCACTAACTTTTTTTAAGATAATCGTACCGTTAAAATAAATATAATGAAAATTTATCGAATTTGCTATTCAGTAAAATTTTTAACGATATTCGCTGTCGATTAAAGTCAGCTGTTATTTTAAGAAGTTTTTTTTTGTTATTTTAACGACAATAATTTACGTTGTGTTTATTTAATCGACAAAGAGTATTTTATGTTTAAAGTGGTTGAGGCCCGACTTCTTACATACATACGGCATACATACATACATATATACATATGTATATGTATGAACAAAAACAAAATTCTAAATTCAAAATGTACAAGAAAAAGCAAATTATGATCTAAAGCAAAATTCTAAATGTAAAATTCACAAAATAAAATATAAAAACAGTAAATTAAGCATAATTTCATTTATTCTCTTTTGTGCTTTTCGTTCATTTTAACAGTTTGTAGACAGAGATGTTACAAAAACTACAGCTTTTTACAATCGTTAAAAATAAATTACAGAATCACAATATCGTTACTGCAAGCGAATATATATGTCGACAAAAATTACGATTGTCGGATCGTTTAAAGTTAGTGAATCGCACCACAGAGCAACCAGCTCCAGAACCGGTTCTATATAACCGGTGATAGTACAACCGGTTCCAGAAAAGGCTTCATTAGAACTGATTTTGAAAAATTTTCCTTGGGTATATGGTATTTTTTGTCTTTGTTTATTGTAATTATATGAATTTTAGGTTTATAATTTTAGTTGGTTTATGTAAATATTTGTATTGTTTCCTTTTATTGTAAAAAAAAAACTGAATTTTATGTGTTGGAACTGCTGAATTTAATATAAATAAACCATAATATACTAGCATTTTTCTTTACCATAACCGAAATATGTATCCATATTGATACAGTCCAAAAAACACATTTAGGGTAATTTTTTTTTAAATCGGTATTGATTGTTATTATTAGGGCCAATTACAGCTATAATCCAAAATAATTGGATTTTTTAGCAACGCAGCAACAACTTGTAGCGAAAGGGTTAAGTTTATAGGAAACGGACTAAGTAAACCTTAGTTTCCTCAAAAACAAAGTTGGAAAAAGGAAACGAAATAAACAAAATTTAGCATTTCAAAATGAAATCTTATTTTTTACTCCCAAGAAAAACGATAATAACAAAAGTTTTTTATTTCTTATAATTAGTCCTAAATTTTTGTTTCTTTTGGCTTAAAGTGTCTTAAATCTGCAATATATTTTTTTAAGCCCCTGACCACTGATAAAAGGAAATATATTAGATTAACTTTCCAGACCAAGGTAAAATACCATTTGGTTTAAAGATTGATGTTTGACTATAGACGTCATCCGTCATCAATGGCGGTGAGAGTAAAACGGCAAACCCCTCTGAAGAGAGTATGTGGTTACAATCGAAACTAGTCAGGGCAACCTATCCGTGAAAACCTGGGTTCAATTCGCAGCTCAATTTTAATTCATTATATGTTGTAAAATTCCTTTTTTCATAAAAATAATTTAATGAAAATTAAATTCAATGAACTTAAACCTGATTAAAATATCGAGACTTAGATTAAAAACCATTAACAGTTCAATAAAATAACCACAATACAAATTATTATTAAATTATTTTATTTTAAACGAAAAAAAGCCATAAATATTTTTTAATATTTAATTAATATTTTAAATAAAAATTTATTTCAAAAGAACTTAAATATTAATTAAATAAAAATTAGAATTTGGGAATTATTTCTTTTTCATAAGTTATTTTATTATATTCAACATTTTTTATTTTTTTTTTTAGGATTTATTCTATGAGCTAAACTTCAGATATGTATTTTATAAAGGTTTTTGTAATAGTTCTATTCCTTGAATTTTTAGGAATGATTTTATACACTACCAGACTATTACAAAAAGCTTTATAAAATACATAACTGAAATTTAGCTCATAGAATAAATTCGAAAAAAAAAATAAAAAATGTTGAATATATTAAATAAAAATTATATTTTTAATTTTCTTTTTAAACAATTTTTTAATTGATAAAAACTTTTTTCTGTGTGATAAATTCAAATTTTGTGTCACAATTAACCATAAAACAATATTTCACCTTAAAGACAAAATACGGTATATAGTTGTACATATATATATAAGCCGATTTCATTTATAAATAATTTTTTTATCTAAACAAAATCAAAATGTAAGAAAATATATATATATATATATAAATATATATAATCTCATTCTTTATTGTTGTGGTTTTGTTTAAGCTTTGATATTGCTACAAGTAAAACCTGAGTGTTTTAAATTTTTATTCGCTTTACAGACTTATTTGTGTAATATTTTTAGCTTTTCTAAAGTCTTTGGAAAAAGGTTGCCTGGCGATCTGGCCTAGGCAACCAGTGAAATGCGGATAGAAACTAGCTTATGCTCAACAATAAATTTTAGTATTTTGATCAAAAATAAAAATTGCGAACTCAGCACGTCATACAGAAATCTTATATATAATAAATTTTGTATTCCCAAAAAAACCTTTTGTAAATTTAATATAATTTTTTTTTAATTTATCTTTAAAAAATATCCCTTGATTTTCGCAAAAAACCTGAAAACGTCCTGGATGTTGGAAGCCCTGCGCTCAATGAACTGTATTAAATTTTATTGTTTTAGTGAAAATCGCTAGATAAACTCCCATTTTGTATTCTTATTTCAAAATTATGATCAAACATCATATTACTCACCTGCAATTGGCGACAAAATACTGCCCTGTTTCATTAAGCCACCATAAACAAACCAGGCACAATGACCCAATGAATACGGTTTTTGTTCCGTATCACCTGTCAGCTTGTTGCGCAATATGATCAACAGGTAAATGATAGGACCGACAGTAAGCAAAGAAACAAATATTAAAACCCACACCCAATAATCAAAAGGTGCCAGCAAGCCGGAGCCCGCTGCCGATTCACTCGGACGTTGCATAACCATAATCCATTCGCCCTCGTCTAAAATGGTGGAGGAATAAAATACATAAGAACGTTGTTCGGACAGCAAAGGCACAAACGCTGCACCAATATCAGCTTTCTAAAAAAATATGAGACAAGTAAGAAAATGGATCGAATAAAATATCTGGCTCTATTAAAAATTTTAAAAAAATTTAAAATTTTTATTTTAAAACTTACCGATGAATTTAACATTTCTATTAAACTGGAGGGAAAATCATCTTTAGAACCAATAATATTGCCTTTCGGTACCAAAACTTCATAGGTAAAGTTGAACTTCTCTTTTAGAAAATCAATCAATTCAAAAGCTACACCCAGGCCCACAGTCGTGCCATTTGCATAGCGCTTGGTATAACTCAATGGAAAATCTTCCAAGGTGGCTATACGTAAATGGCGACCATTAATCCAATCCCTCAACTTCTGTAGCTTTTGTTCTTTAATCACCATTGTCTCCAATGTTTCAATCGGTGCATCCTCCAACGTGCCATTTACTTTTTCCTCCAGTGGTTTCATATCAATCTGCGTTATAACTTCCCCCTCTTCATTCAAACGCAATAAACCAGGGGGATAATGTACTGTTTCATTGGCACATGACAGACACAAGGCTGCCGCCAATATTAATTCCATACCAGTAGCCATATTTTCCTCTTTTTCTTTCTGCTCGTTACTTTAAAATCTCTCTTTTATTTATTATATATTTAGCAAATATATTTTTATGTGCTTATACAGGGAAATATTTGAATAAAATGCGTGCCAACTGTTTTATTTGATATTTAATAAATTGTTGCAACTTTTTCTTTTTTGACCGTCGTTTGTTCATAATGTTTTGTTATTAGGCATGCAAATTGTGGCATGCAATAACAAACGTTTATACTTCGTTTAAATGTATAGGTCTGGGCGAAAATGAATAATGTGTTAAAATAAATACAAATTTGTTTGTAGTTTAAAAATTTTAATGTTATTGCAATTACCTAATTAAAATTATAAAGAATTAGTGTTGTGGTTATTTTATTGAACTGTTAATGGTTTTTAATCCAAATTTAGATATTTTCAAGAATTCAAGAATTCTTCTTGAAATCCAAAGTACATAATTATTGTTAACAGCTAAGGCACGACCTATGTTTACATTTGTTCTTCAAGTTGTGCTGAAAAAGGTCAACAAGAAAAAAGAAAGACAAAAACATGAAAAACAAAAATGTACTTTGGATTTCAAGAAGAATTCTTGACAAAAAGTACGAAAAAACAGAAGTTAGGAAGAACATGTTAATCAATTAAAATAGATAATCATTCATTCAAAAAGCAAATTTCGATCTACCAAAGTGAAATACCATTTGGTTTAAGGATTGATGTTTGACTATTGACGTCATCCGGCTTCAATAGCCGAGTGAGTAAGACGGCAAACCCCACTGAAGAGATTGTGTGGTTACAATCGAAACTAGTGTGGGCAACCTGTCCGTGAACGCCTGGGTTCAAATCTCAGTGCAGTCAAGAATGAAAAATTATCAATAAAAATTGTAAATAATTTCATGTTGTAAAATTCCTGTCTTCATAAAAATAATTTAATGAAAATATTTAAATTTGGATTAATTATAAAGAATAAAATAAAAAATGCTTAAGGTGCATGTACACGACATGTTTTTTACATCTGACTTTTCAACTTTTCAAGTCACATGTAAATTTGCATGTCTGTCAAAATTGCAGTTTTTCATAAGGTTTATAATATTTGGTCACACACGTACATGTTATTTGCTTCTGACATTGTCTCTGTTTTTTCGCATAGTTATTGCAGAAACCAAAGTTTCAAAATATCGTGCTGCCGCCACAAATATTTTTATTTGCGCCGTAAAAGAGTTCAGCCATCTTAACATTTTTTTCTTTATATTCGAAGAAACCAATTTAGGATATTATAATAAAACGTTTTTTTTATATATATGAACATAATTTATATTCAATGGTGAAATTATCATACAACATCGGTATTGTAAAATATTAACTTCAGCCGGCTTATGATTCCATTAATAGTTCACCGCCGCTGTCGGTTTTTTTCCCGGCATAGATTTCCGACACAGCTGATGTCAGATGGTTTGTCAGAAGAAAATAGAGCACGCTCTAATTGAAATTTTGTCAGATGACTTTGCGTCTGACTTTTACAGATGCAATGTTTTAAAGGTAACACACGATATGTATGTATTGTACTGTGGGAAATTCGACAAGTCAGATGGAAAAAACATGTCGTCTACGGGCACCTGTAATGACTAACCGCCTAAGTTAGAAAATTTAAAACAGGTTAATAAAGGGTTTATGAAACGGATTTTGTATGGAAATCCGTTTCATATTATGTTTATTTTTTATAACTTAGGCCGTAAATAATTTAAGCTCCAATTCTGTTAGACGATTTTTCTTCTCTATATATGGGTACTTCCACAGAAGTGTCATGTTACGCCACCAAGCAATTAACCCTTTCAGGGTCAAAAATAATATTTGCCTCATGCAATATATTCAAAATTTACCTTCAAATGTCCAAAAAATAACCTATAATTTATTTTTGCAATATTTTTTTTCAAGAAAATACTTATTTACGCATGTATCAATACTCAAAAATTTTTTTTTATCGCCTGATCCCCGAAATTATTATTTTTTTCTTTCTTCCTAAATCTAGGCTTTTTACAAATTTCCTCACTGGGGTATGACAATGCACTCAATAATAAGAAAAGAAAGTCAATGTCTACTATAATAATAATTTAAAATATCAAAAGTGTCCCTCTTTCAGATAAAACAAAAAAAAATATAATTAACTGTACATTTTTATACAGTAAAAGTGCGTAGAAAGAGAGTACAATGCAATGTCGAATATATTCGACAAAAACACTGAAAGGGTTAATCTTGTATTTTAGACCCATGTTGTTCAAATTGTTCCTCTTTTTTACTAAATTGCGCTTTACACCAAAATACAAGAAAATTAAATAATATATAAATTATTCTTTGAGAAACAATTTAAAATGTCTGCAGGCGTAGCGTGACAAAAAGTAGACTTTTCTTTCCTATGAAACGTAGTAGCGTAGATACGTTGTCAAATAAAAAAGTACACAAAACGTACGCTGACGTAAACATTAGCTAAGATCTAATTATATTTCATACGCCAGCTTCGACCGTATTGTCATAGAAATAGGAAAAATAAAATTATACAATTTTTATTATCACAGCTGCTTTTGGGATTTAATTTAAAGATTTTGTTTGTTGTGCTTAATTCCTTTTTGAACTGGCGAATTGCTTCATTTGGATTTAATAAAGCAATTTGTTTTTATACCCTCCACCACCATCAGTGGTGAATAAGGGTATACTAAGTTTGTCTAAGACCCCATAAAGTACATATATTCTGGCTCCTTGAGTAATTCTAAGTCGATTTAGCCATGTCCGTCTGTCTGTCCGTCTGTTCGTCTGTTGAAAATACGCTCACTTTCGAAAAACGCAAAAGAAAAAACAAACTTGGTCGCAAATGGCTTGTAGTCAGCGTTGCCATAATTTTTTTGAAAATAACTGCATCTTAAGAAAAGAAAGACTGAATTTACCTTAAAAAAACTGCACATCAAAATAGCCAAAATAAGAATATATAATTAACTTAATTTTTTTTTTTTTTTTGCTTATACACGTGTAATACATAAACAAATACAATATTACATTTAGTCAATTCACAAGGTATCCTAACATGTCATATTGTCAAACTGTCCTAATATTTCACAATGGTTTAAAAATATTGTTGTACGGCTCAGCCGCTCAGCGCTGGACTTTTCTGATTAATTACGACAGCACAATAAACACAGCAAGCAACGTTCTATTTATTTAAGACACTTTTTGTTAACAAACCAACAACAATATTTTTAAACCATTGTGAAATATTAGGACATTTTGACAATATGACATGTTAGGATACCTTGTGAATTGACTAATTGTATATTATTAAAGAATATTGTCACTTTGTAGGCTAGATGAAAGAGAGTGGAATTGAGAGGGGTACACAAGGACATGTTGTCTTGCGATTTGTTTTGTTTCCTCATAAAATTAAAAACATGTTTAGACATACATGCTTAGAGGCAACCATAATATGGTTGTGGCTTCTTGATGGAGGACTAATTTAACAATTATATGTTTGTCGGTGACAATAATATGGTTAAATTTAAACATAATATGTTTAAAATTTTGTCTAAAAATAGTTTTGTTGGAGGTGACCATATCTAAACATATATTTTCTCTACGTGTAGATGACTTTTTGAAAAGATTCATAAAGAAGGACAAGCAAAGTCATTCTACCCACGAGTGGTAAAGGTCTGAATGTGCATAGGAAATTTTAAGAAGAAGAATTACACTGTTCTGCTTACCAGAGTTGGGGGTAGTGCATTAAATATTTAGTGCACTAAGGTTTCCACTAAATCACACTATAGTGACAACCTTTTAATTTTCCACTATTTTTCATCACTATAGTGGTAGTGAAAAATATTTTAACTGCCACTAAAAAAATTAGTGGTAGTGAAACATATTTTAACTACCACTAAAAAAATTAGTGGTAGTGAAAAGTTTGCACTACAATAAAATAGTGCACATTTTTAACAGTTTCTACATGAATGCTTTAATTATATGATATGCACTAAAATCTCAAAAAATAGTGTTTAGAGAAATATTCCAAACAAATTGAAAATATAGTCAAAATATTTCTATTTTATTATTTTTTATTGTATAAAAAAAATAAAATAAAAACTTTTAATTTCTAAGTAAAGTAAATTTCCGGAATTAAAATCTTAGCAATTTTAATTTGTATTAATATAATTTTACAACGTATACCGCAATATAACCTAATGTTTTAAGAAATAAACTTAAAGAATAAAATATTAAGTTAAAAAAAAAAATAAATAAATAAATTAAGTGACTCTAATTTTGAAAAATTAGTTTTGTTGAAGGCAAATAATTGCTAAGGTTTTTATGTACCAATATGTATTTAATTTAATTTGATTTCTTATATGAATATATTGATGAAACTTCTTAATTTTTTATATTACTATTTCCTTTTGCTTTTTAATATTGTTACTACTTTAATATTAGTATTAATTAATTTAATAAATAATAAAAATAAAAAAGTATAAAATAATTCAATATACTGATATGTACTTGAGTTCCATTAACATTAGTGAATGATTATATATTTCCACTATCCTGTTAGTGGAGAAAAAAAAATTTGCACTAAGCTGTAAAAAAAAGGTTTTTCACTATCACTAAATTAATTTTAGTGAAAAACATTCTTGTACCACTACCACTATTGCTTAGTGAGGCTGTTATTTTTCAACCCACCACTAAATAGCTATTAGTGATAGTAAAAAATTTTGCACTATCACTAACTTTTAGAGGAAACTGAAAATTTAGTGCACTACCCCCAACTCTGCTGCTTACCGGGAAAAGTCATATCGGAAAAAAAAATAGTATACGTGTCCCAGCGATAAGCTGGGTCAGGTCTAGGAATCAAGATATATCGATTTGAAGTTAGTGAGTATCGTTTAGGGGAAATTGTCATTTGTGTGCCCTTTTCATTTATTTTGACCATCTCAATGTCCGAATATCGCAAAGTGATACAACATAGTCAAAAAAGGAAAGTGGTATATTTATTATTTTATTTGGTTAGACTCTGGAAAATCCGTTTTTCATAATTTTTTTTTTCAATTAAAATAATCTAATTACGTTACCGACAATGAAGACGAAGAAGAATATACAATGGGATTTTCCTCCAAGGGTAGGCCACAGAGTTGAAGTTAAATGATTTATTAAAAACAATTTATTTTTTTCAAATGAAGATAAATTCTCATCCAATACAGACTCCGTATAAGAAGTAAAGAATTAAATGAGGTCAGTTATTTTTAATTGAACATACTTAAGACCTGCAGGACGAGAGAAGACGGCGGTAAAAAGCATAGTAAACAGACAGAACAGACACTACACAGCACTATAACAAAAACGTGACTAAACTTTATAAGTAGCTTAAATTGAACGCTCAAGACGGCCGCATTACTTTAAAATTAGTAGTGATTATATGAGGGTTAGCAGTGCGGGCGAGGATAGTATTTAGTGGAAGAAAGGAAAACGAAAATATCGCTTTTTTATTTGTTATTGTAGATGACGTCAAAGGTTACAACTTTGCTGGACATCACTTTGCGATATTCGGAAGGCTAGATGGTCAAAATGCATGAAAAATGCACAAAAAAATGTCTCTTTACTATACTTACTAACTTCAATTCGAAATACAGTGCAAGCTCGATATTCGCGACGGCTTATTTTTTTAAATTGCAGGTTCTACAATCGCGCCAATTTAAGAAAAACGGTTTCTATTTTCGCGACTTTTATCTGTTTTTTTTTTAATTTTATTACAATGTCTATTACCAAAAAATTGAAATCCTGGTCTTTTGGTATATAACCCTTTTTGGATGATTTTGACCTTCAATTTAGTCAGTTTTTGCGTGTCGTTTGTTGTGTAAATACAGCTTTTAATATGGGAAACGTTAAACATATTTTAAAGCCAACGATTTCTCAAAAATTAAAGATTTTAAAAATATTTAAAAGTGGAAATTCCATTGCATAAGTTTTCAGTTTACCGCATTATAAAGCAAGAAAATTCATTAAAAAAGTTCGTACGTACAACAAACGCAGTGCCTTAAAGAAAGCTGAGTACCCAAAAATAGAACCAATTCAGGTTTCAATGCCAGTAAATGATGGTTGAAGCAATTTAAGAAATTGTCTTCGAAGCGTCATCTTGGGGATCTATTTGTGAAAGTCTTTAAGGATTACGTTGATGAGCATGGGTTGACTCTTCACCAAATCTACAATGCCGACGAATCCGTTTATAATAGGATGCTTCCAAATCACACTCTTGCCACATGTAATGAGAAAACGGCTCCCGGAAGAAAGAATATGTTAAGAGCGAATAACTTGTTTGCCTGTTCAAATGCGAATTGCACAAACAAACGGAAATTGTTGGTTCCTGTGAAATATACAACTCCAGTTATAACGCCTGGATGACATAATTTATATTCAAGGACTGGTTCCATCATGAATTTGTTCCCCACGTAATTTAATTTTGACCAATTAGTAAAACTAACCTGTTCATAAGTAAACATTTTTTGCGTCCGAGAATTTTTTTCTTCAAAAGGTTTGCCGCAAAATGCAGTTTTGCTTTTATATAACGCGACGTGTCACCCAGTTGAGGAGCTTAAAAGTGATGACAATTTAATAATAGCAATGATTCTACCACCCAATTGCACTGCGCTTATTCAACCGTTAGATCAAAACATTATCAACTTTGTCAAATTAAGTTATAAAAAACTCCTCGCCTACCGCTTGGCGAGAAGGGCCCAAATTTGAAGCTCAAACTAAAAAACTTTAATCTCAAAAATGCAGTTCAGATTCTAGCTACGTCCTGGGATAAAATATCAATATCCAATATCCGAAAATAATGAAAGGCCTTGCTCGAATTCTGAAGTGAATGGAGTGAAGAGGATAACATGCCCTTAAATATTTTACAAAATATAATTCAGGAAGAAAACGAAGATATTTCACCTATTGGTACACTTGTAGCTCAAATTGGTGCAGAACATCCTTCCACGAATGCTGACAAAATGAGGAGCAAATGGAATTATCATATTCGGAATCGGAGGCTTTTTACGATAGTGGTCATGAAGGAAACCAAATTAAAATGGACGATTGCATTTCAACGATTAACATATGCATACAACGGGCTTTGGAAAATAATAAGCCGATAAAAGCACTTTATGGACTACGTGATTCAGCTGTTATTTTAAAAAATAATTTGTCAAAAAACAGCTCAAAATCTCCAATGTCTTTAAAAATATAAATGTAAAAACAATTCTAATTTTAAAAATTACATAACATTTTTCAATACAATTTTGGGTTCTGTTATCGCGAAAATTCAGGAGGGTTTTTAAATGTTGTCTGATCTCAATTTTAATCGAATTCGACATGGCTGTATGATTCATTTCAAGTGAATTTTATTATTGAAGAGAAGGAAATTATTTTTTTTTGTTTTTTTTTTTTTTGGATTATTGGAATTTAAATTGGTCTATACTTCGGTAGTAGTATTTACATTTTCCTTAAGTCCTCACACAGAAAAAAATAAAAATTGATTTCAATTAAAAAAATTTGTGATATTAATTAAACAATTAATTAAATTTGACCCAGTTAACAAATTAATAGTATCAATTGAACGTTTAATTCACTTGATTCAACATTTAATTGACTTGATTAAACATTTAATTGACTTGATTAAATTTTTAATTAAAACTGATTTTATTTTTGATTAATGTTTTAATTGGTGAAAAATTTGCGAGAATTTTTTTCTGTGCACACAGACATAAAAGGAAAAAAACTAATTTTTTTGGAATGCACATTTCAGTTTAAAAAATTTCTTTCAAAATATGAAAAATATTATTTTTAACACAGAAAAAAAAATTTTTTTTTGTAGCTGGTGCAATTTAATAGTATCAATTAAACTTTTAATTCTTTTGACTAAACTTTTAATTCACTTGATTAAACTTTTAATTGGGGCAAAAATTTTTTCTGTGAAGCACAGAGCTTAAAAAGCTTTTTCCAATTATAAATATCGAAAAAAAATCTTTTTAACGAAAATGTCCGATTCAACAAAGGATATATCTAGTAATGGGTTAAAAAGTTGCTAATTATACTAATTATGCTTTTTATATATGTTACAAATACAAATTATATTCTAACTTAATTTATTAAGCAAAAGTAACGAAGACCTTTATTTTATTGTAGTGAAACAGACCAAAGATAGTATCTGGTGGGAATCTAACCCAAAAGCCTCACACTAGCAACTATTCTGCCAGGTATTCAAAACAGATGATAAATATCATTTTAATTAGCAATAATGTTCAGATAAACAAAAATTTACTAGCAATTTGCTGAAATTAAAGTATATGTATATAAATAAGATAATCTCTAATAAAAATTAAAAAGTATATACATTTGTCTAAGAGTTAAAAAAAAAATTACAATATATGCAAATTTCTAGTAGGTACTCTTTCAAAGTGATCAAACATATATTCTATATATATAAAAATAAGTTGTTCTATGTTCGTCATTTTATAACTCGAGAACCACTCAACCGATTTTCAAACGAGTACATGCGTTGGAAAGGTCTACTTTCACTGATGGTTTATAAAACCATCGAAAAATTTCTACGAAATTTTGCGTTTTACGCGCACTTTTATGATGGTGTAAAATGTATTTTTTTCCTTGTGAGAATTACATTTTTTTAATACAAAGACGTAAACGTATGTTATTGTATTGTCCAGCAACGCGGACAATATTTTGTTCTATTCCATATTTTCAATTCATATTTAAAAACAAAACGTAAAATTATAGAGAAAATAATAAATCTGCAAAATTAATTTTCTACCAAAAAGGAAAAAATTACATTGGTTTATTTTTTTTATATTTTAAAATATTTAATTGTTATTGAAATAAATTTTAAATATTTTTTTTTTTTTTTTTAATTTTTTCGGACCTCTTGAATAGCTTGACTGTGTTTTTTTTAATTCACTCACGATCACAGCACTGATATTTTTTTAATATTATTTTTAATTAATATTTAAAATAAGTATGTACTTCTTTAAGTTTACACTTCTTTCTTTTAAATTGTTGTTAAAATATTAAAATTTATTCACAAACTTCAGTTCAAAGAGTAAATCAAAATTTTTTTACTTCCGTAAGTTGAAATTTTCGACCCATCACCGCTTTAAGTTATTAATGAACTAAATCAAATGTTGATTTAAATAAAAGAATGTACACAAAGTCAAAATCATTTCCCTTTTTTTAATGTTATTACAACATGTCAAACAAAAAAAAACAGAACTAACAAGTATATAGTCGTATGTTAAACAAACATTTCTATAGTATAGAACATAAATTAGCACAGGGAATGACAGACGGACACGTATCACTTAATCCCCACCATTTGCTTGTTGTTTATAACCAGTACTATTATAAAAAGTGCAGTGAAGAAAATTACGAAATGACTTATGAAAACTTAAATACTCAAGGAATTTTTTTAAATACCGAAAATCGGCTTATTATTTCTTTCTCGCTTTATTAGAAAAAACTCTTCGTATTTATTTTGACTCAGAGAAGTCTTTTCTCGGTATTTCCCGTCCCTAATTGTTTTCAGTTTCCGCATTTCCGGATATTAATGTGTTGAACAAAAGCTTTTTTTAAACTTTAGTAATAGTGTTTTTACACTTTTGACAAATTTCACCAATTTATTTAAATTTCAATTCATATTTGAATATATTTTTTTCATATGAGCATTTCCATGAGAATGTAAAATGAATTGTTTAAAAAGTTCGTTTCCAGAAAATGTGTTTTTTTTTTGCTAGCGAATTTAGCGCCAAAAAAATAATCATAATTTCTCAAAGGTTTAAAAATATGCTGAACTTCTAGAAGATATGAAACCAGACTTGGGCGCTGTCAATTATATTTGGTTATTAGTTACAGCTCTAATAATTGCCAATAATGCGCAATTGGAAAATCACCATTTATCAATTGAAGCCCAGCCGCGAATAACGTTGTAAGTTACAAAATTATTATTTTTCAGGAGAGTAAAAACACGTTTTTAACAGGCAGGATTATTTATTTGTAATTTTTTTTTTAGATTATCAAAAATATATTAAAAACTTTTATGCAAAATATCAAGAAATTTTTATTTTAAATTACGTGCAAATTTACAGTTTATAATTTTTTTTAGTGGAAAAACATTTCATATCCACAATCGTGATGTCATTTAAAACGCTTTTCCACTGCACAAGCGGCTTTTTAAACGTTATTCCACTTTGTAAAACCAGTTCGTTTGTATAATTTTGTTAGTAACTTACAACGTTCTTCCACTGGCTGACCTTTGTATCGCATTTTGACGTCGTTAAGGTGCATAGTTTTGGATGATTTGATGTTTAAACAGTGTAAGAGAGTATTGTTAACGGTAATCTGCAAAAAAAAACAGTTTTTGCAAAAAGTGGCTTTTACAACGTTATTCGCGGCTTTGCTTCAATTACATATGGGCAAAAAAAATCCCCTTGAAACTTTTTTCATATATGTGACCTACTCCGAGAAAAGGGACCTAGTGTGTCAAAAAACGGGTTTGAACTTAAGAGTGGATTCTGGTACCTAAAAGGGTGTAGAATAAGATGAAATGAGTTAGATTTCTGATAAAAATTTATTTGCCCAATAAAAACGTACAAAACGTACAAAACGAACTTGGTGTGTTCACAATGATAATGCGTTATGAAACTTTAAATGCGTTTTTCTCAAAACTTCATTTTCACACACGATGTCCCTTTACTCGGAGAAGGTCACATATGGTAGAAAGTAAAAAACACTCAAACTTTACTATGCAAAGGAACTTATAGCTTATTACAATTTTTAAAACGCATAAAAAATAGTTTAAACTGACTATCTCTTTGATTAATTTTTAGTAACTGCAAACAACAATTTTTACTTTTCTGCCAATTAAATACAGATACTGGTAACATTGGAATTATATTTTAAAATTAATGTTACAACAGCAATGAACAAGATCCATGAGGAAATACCAAATATGGCCATTTCCATTTTGTCGTGACGTAATATTTGTACGATAAAATGTTAAAAATTTAATGAAGAAGTCAAATTTGTAAAAAGTTTTTTTTTTTATATTTGCAAGGTAATGAAGAAGCACTAAAAAAAAATTTTCAAAAATCAACCCTAAGGATGTAAGGATATAAACAAAAATTGTGCTGGCGTGACGTTACAAAAAACAGATGTAGATTTTGACTTGCATTACAAAATTGCATAAGTCTGCGAATTGAGCAAGACTTTTTGTAAAAAACCTTGTTTTAGTATGCTTTGGACTTATAAAGATTTATTTTCCAAGTTATAAAATTTAAAGATCTTTGCTCGTTTAAGGTACATATGGGAATTTGTAGCGAAAAGTCTACTTTAAGCCAATAAACTTGTATTTTAGGACCATGTTGTTCTACTATACTATAATAGAAAACTCTAACACGTACGGTATATCATGAACGATATTACATTTTGTTCATTTTAAAACCACCAAAAAAAAAAGTTTAAGGAATATAAAGGAAAAATATGTGGTTTGATGTAAAAAATTAAAAAAAGGAAAAATACCTCCCACAATTCGCAGATTTTCTAATTTTTTACCATTCACGCTAAAATTGGCTCCGTTTTATGTCACGAGCGATATGCACCTATTTTGCTCGATATTTTGGATAACAAGGTTCCGAATGTGATAATTTTTTCATATGTACACAGAAAAAATTATTAAATTTCTCCTATTACCAAATTTGTTCTAAATTCATAATATCAAGCAAACAAGTTGTTGATTTTGCACCTATTACCAAAATGATTATATTGATTACTAAAAATTTTTAAATTTTGAAAAAATATTTTCAATAAATGATATTTTTAATTTTAATTAAAAAAGGGATCAAAAAACTTTGAAATTTTAAACAATGTGTTAATTTATTTAAATAAATATTGACAATTCCCAACAACAATTCTACATGTTTAAATTATTTTATTTTTAAACGAAAAAAGTCAATTAAGATTTTTTGTTATTTAATTAAAATTTTAATTGAAAATTTATTTCAAAACAACTAAAATGTTAATTAAATCAAAATTAAATTTTTAAATTTTTTCAGCTAAAAAAATTATTGATTTAATTATCACATTAATTAAATTGAAATACATTTTAAACCATTTTTTTAATTGATAAAACACTTTTTTCTGTGTATACAGTAACCTGTATATGAAACAAAATGATAAACTTTTTTCCAGTTACTACATATTTTGCAAAATCTCTATCTCTCTAAAGGCTAGCAAATGTCACGTACGGCGCCATGGAAATGCCCATATTATTTTATTTTTATTTCACGTGAAAAACGATCATAACATAAATTGATATTTAAATAAAATTGGTGAAATTGGCCATTAAACTTTTAACACAAATTTGGTTTTAATGTTAAAACCAATCATGAACACCTGCTTTTACCTTACAAATAGATTCTTGTTCACTCAGGGCACTGCATGATTAATTTGATGGTTCTATTTCGCCAATATCAACGAAATTTTAAAAAACTACCACTTGTAGAACAAAAAAGTATCAAAAAGCTCCTCTAGATTATAATTCACTCAGGACTTTGCATGTTTATTTTTTTGATCTAGGTCCAATACTTACGAAAATTCAAAAACTACCAGTTAAAGAACAAAAAAGTAGCAAAAAATTCCCTCTTATGGATTCTCAACTAATCAGGACATTACAAGTTTAATTTTATGTTTCAAGGTCTTATATTAGCAAAAATTAAAAAAATACAACTTGTAGTTGTTGAATGAAAAAGTACCAAGAAGCTCTCGCTTACAGATTCTTATTCACTCAGGACCTTGCATGTTTAATTTTATGTTTCTAGGTTCAATATTACCCAATATGCAAAAAAGTACCAGTTGAAGCATAAAAAAGTACCAACATTTTCATCTTATAGATTCTCATTCACTCAGGACCCTGCACATATAATTTCCTGTTTCTAAGTTTAATATTATAGAAAATTCAAAAAAGCATGAAAAAGTAAAAGAAAGAAATTTAAGCTACAAAAATAGGAACGGTTTTCACCCCCCCCCCCCCCCCCCTTAAACGTTCGAATTTCGAAAAAGTACCAAATTAATATTTATATTTATTAGATATGTTACGAATTTGGTATAATCTCTATTTCTATGCTTATTGGTTTAAAAGATAGATGGGGTGACAAAGAAGTTCTATAATACAGGTTTTACCAGGTTACTCCTCAAAAGGGTCGAATTTAAAAAAAAGATACTTGCCCGCTTATTTTTCTAATGGACAAGGATAAGTTTTAAATATTTGTTGTATCTGTTATAGTTTTGAAGATATGAGGTTACCGAATTGACCCATTTTTACCCCGTTAAGCGATCCAATTTAAAAAAAACACTTCTTAGTGTATCTGCTTATCAAAATGGAGTGAGTGAATTGTCAGGCCTTGTGTTTTTATATATCGCTCATATTCTTCAATAGTGACATTACTAAAAAAATTAAATTATGGAGTTAGTGATGCAGAAGTGTTCGCTATGTTTTTCTTTATATAGTTTATAAAATTCATTTTTGTATCGTTTATACTTTCCCCTTTTAAAGAGAATGTGTATTTATTTTCTAAGTGGTTAGAGCAAATTAAAAAGTTTAAACGCGTTTATCTCGAAACTGTTTTTTTTTTTTTTTTTTTTTTGTGTGTGTAATGAAGTAAATTAGCGATATGTATTTAGATTAAAAAAATTATGTGTTAGTTATTATCGCAATTTTTTATGCTTTTGAAAGGCCTAACGAGGCCATAATATTTGAAATATAACATCATGCAAAAATTCGCCACAGCTTTGCCGGATGGCGCGCATCCGAAATGTCCAACTTTCCATGGCTCTGGCTTAAAAAGCAGTCTGAATTTGAATGATGGTATAAGAAATGGCTTTGAGAATGCTTATTCGCATAGACCTGCGATTTAAGAAAAACCCAGAAGAAAAATGCCAACGGAATCAAATCGCACGGTCTCGGTAGATAGGAAACATCACCTCCACGTGAGATGACCACTCCCCAAATCGCTCGTGCATAATATCCCGTTTGACATGAGCTGTGTGCCTCCTCTTCAAACCAAATGTCATTTTTGGCCATATAATCCAATTTAGGCCAAAAGGAGGTGGTACTCAAGAAACAAACGGAAGCCCAAGACTTTTTCAGATGCATTGGAGGCTTTTGGATCTCATGCGGTTTGGTTTCGTACCAAATTCGACAATTTGGTTTGAAGACGTATGGTAACTTTTCGGTGAAAATTAGGGCCGGTTTAAAATTGTTAGAATTTTATTATTTTATGGTGATTTGGCAAAACAGACTGAAAAAATTACAGTCAATAGTCTGCTTTTAAGTTTTAAAGTTCGGAAGTCCCTATTGGAAGACACCAATTTGTACTAAAATATTAGTATTTAAATCAAGTTCGTCACATATAACTCTAACATAAATCTTCATAATAAATTTTTTAAAACGACAGGTTCATAATTGTCCATACGTTAATCGGAAAAATCAATAGCAGACACAAATCGTCATATAATTTTTTAAAAAATATCTCATAAAATTTGGATATTTGGATATTGTAGACTTCACAAATTTTTTTTCTGCATTCGTAAGTACTGTAGGGTATCATATAGCCGGACTCTAAGCCAAATGTATACAGGATAGTTTACACTATTATACTTTGTATTAATACATGTCAAAAACTAAAGTAAAGTAATACAAAAGTGTGATAGTGTGAATACATTGTGTAATGAAAATGACAAGTATTACGAAAAAAAAATTTTACATCTTTTTCATATAAATTTTACTTTACGCTCAATCACTTGTGTTGTGAAAACAGCACATTAGTTACACTTTTTTATATAACAAAAAGGGAACAATGTATCTTGTCCTTTCCCCATATCTACAATGATAATGTAAATAATGTTAATAACTGCATACTAATTTAAAGTTAATAATGGTGACAATACAATACAGTCATATATTAATAAATGGACAACATCAAAAGGGATACAATACACGTGTCAATACATTTTATACTCGCAGAAGTTTCGATTCTTTTTAACAACGACTTCGTAAAGTATTAGCAGTCATGAGTTAAACAATTGTTCGCGTTTTTGTCGACAAAGAATGATACACAAGTCGTATCGTTAAATGTACAATAATACAAATAGCTGTATTGGTGGACAAAATAGCAATTTCTAAGCAGTTCTAATAGACTATTTTTAACAAGTTTTTTTGCAATGCATCCAAAATTTTATAATTTTCAATTATTCTAAAAAATCTATTGTAAAATAAGAGTCATGTTACGATGCCTTAAATATCCAAAAAATTCTTATATTTGTTGTCTTTTTAAAAACAGGAAAAAGTTAATAAACGAGCGCTTAGATCAAGCATTTCTTTCTGGTCAAGAGAACAAATATAAAAACTAAGAAGTGGGTTGATATCATGGTGGACCTGTTAGATAGACGTTTTCTGAAGAGATGTTACTAATCTCACTCTGGTAATGAGGGTTACGATCAGTGTTGCCAGGTTATTTTTTCTTTCCCCAAAAAACATTCAACCCCCCCCCCCAAATTTAACGTATTTTGAAAAAAAATCACCCTAAATGTAAAAGCTTAGGTAATAATTTTATTTCTATTAATTTGACTTGACTAAGTTTAAGTTTACATAATAATATCTTTACCTAAATTAAGCAAAAATCGAAAAAAAATTAAATTTTACTGAAATTCCACCAAAAATATTTGTTTTAAGTTTCTTGAATATTTTTGAATAATAATGAACCAAATTATAAACAGTTTAACCCATTGCTTAAGCATGATCATATTAACATATTAAAAGTTCTTTTATGTTATTTTGGAATCAAATGAGAAATAAAAACAGTGCAATTATAGGGTTTATAAAAATTTATTGAAAAAAGTGGTTTTTAAAGCCGTCCTATATATAGGACATTGATCACATGACTTATTGGGTGTGATACGACATAAAACATTTTACATGTAATCTTATGTCACATTTTCGGCATCTAGTTGAGTTTTTTTTTTTTGATGACAGGCTCCACATCTTGTTTGTTTTTCCTGTGAAATTACCCAATGGTCCAATCGATAATAACGCAATTTATTATTTCGACTTAGCGATGAATGACCCCTTTGGTGAACCAACAGACAATTGATCCAAAATTCCCCCATTATGTTTGTAAATCAGCGAGGCAGTGCGGTATAAGCTTATGTTCTGATCAGAACGATCCACTGCACCATTACAATATTTCACAATTCGGGTCTGTTCAACTTGAATAATTTTCTTAAATTTTTGGGCGTACCGCTTAGCAGATCATAGGGGATTCACTTCGATTACATTAAAGCAAAACGTAACAATACTGTTGTAATCCCATTTTATAAAATTACATTGCTATTCATAATTTCTCCTTGGATTCGCGCAAAGTACTTACAAGGAATGAGGTTTTTTCTAATTGCTCCAGTGCCGTGCATATTCTTTTTCTCCAGATTTTCTAACAAAGCGATGGAAGAAAAAAAAATATCAATGAACGAATTAAATTTTAGGTCCTTCATTTTGATCTCAAAGCGTCGACGTATTCGAGTACGACATATGTTCCAACACCCAAGTCCTTGTAAGTTTCACTTATATTTGTAGAAGCACCTTAGTAAGGCTCGAGCCGTACCTATCAAGAGCTTGAAGCCATAACGAATTGGTTTACCATACACACAGGTAAACATGGTTGCAAGCAGTATATTGCAACTATGTCTACCTGTGTATGGAACCATGGCTTCATCTACGCTGTGTTCCTCTTATAACATAGGGATTTTCCATAAACTTTTTATTCTAATGCGCAAAGAGTGGCCTAACTTTGGCGAAATTATTAGAGAGGTCTAGGAAGTGGTTATCTTGGCAATGATTTTGGTATAAAACACATAGCATATTATATTCCCAATGTCCTACATACAGCTCACCAAACTTTAAGGTGTCACAACAACAAAACTTAAACTCAATATTACAATCATGCTATTCTTCATAAATATAAATTCAAACAAAATATACAGGCCTGTTCTGAAAATCACGTGATTTCAAATCACATGTGCCTTTAAGATCACACGTGTGATTTTGTGGTGTTCTGTAAATCACACCGTTTTTGTGTTTTTTGATGTGATTTTCAATTGTCGAAAGCACAAGAAAACACTAGTTCTTAACACCTGCATATTCTACAAAGGCGTAGCTCATTTCTTAACGCTTTTTATGTTATTTTCCGATAATTTGTTTTTTTAACCGATTTGGCGATCTCAAGTTGGTTTTAGGGCTTGTTTCAAATTTTGTAATTTTTCGCGAATTTTAGCCATTTTCGCGATAGAAGCAATTTGTTCCTGTAAGTTTTCTGATTCTTTACAGCTTTAAAGATTTATAATAAATAGAAGACTCTGCTATCTTGCCGCTGTTAGCAAATTTTTGCGAATTTCCACTAATTTATCAATTTTTACCGAATTTTTGCCATTCCTTACTTATAGTTTTAGGGACTTTTAATCAATTTTATGGCTTGTTTGTAATATTAAAAATTTTTGCGAATTTTGGCTATTTTTGCAAAAATATTTTGTTATTTTCCGAATTTTTTTTTAGCCCATTTCGTGATTTCAAATAAGTTTTAGGGTTTGCTTAAATGTTGCAATTTATAGTGAATTCTTGCCATGTTCGCGGATAGAAGCGATTTTTTCCTGTGATTCTTCACAGCTTTTACGATTTTTAATAAATATTAGACTTTGCTATCATGTCGGTGTTAGCAAATTAGCGATATTTTATTCAACTAAAAAGACAAGCCTGAAATTACAACAGAAGTCACAAAAGCAAATTTTATTTTTGTACTGTCGTCGAGTTTTCTTAATTTTAAATGATTTGTTGTAAATAAAACGGCTTATTGCATAAAAAAATAATAAACAACACATTGAATATTTTATTAGGTAATTTATTATGACGGTCATCTTAAAACAGTCGCAAAAATAACAAAGTGATTTTAAAAAGTTGTTTACGTAGCTGAACGTTTTGAAATCACAAAATCACTTTGATAAAATGTGATTTTCAGAACAGGCCTGATAGTATTTATTCACTTGTAAACATACACAATTTTACTTACCGTACAATCGTGGCCCAATATTCAGTCATGATGAAAATACCATAAATTAATAACTCAATAATTCAAAAAAAGTAGCAAATAATAATGCGATCACATAATCTTCCACGACGTATAAATGAGTTCTGAGCATGTAAACAAAAAAACGGTACTTTGATTAACGTGCCGTATCATATAAACAAGAATTTTGGTGTACTATATATAGGTCATTGGGCATATTTGGATTAAAAAAAAAAACTGTAACATAAAGATGTGTCCGAAGCTAAAACGGTAACTCCACAAAATAAAAAGTAGATTAAGTTAGTGATGCTTGAAAAAATGATTTCCAAGATTAAGAATGCTTAAAAAAGGAAGTTGCCGCACACGCAAAGCGTAGTAATTCATATTACAGCAATATATATATATAGGCCTAATTTTGTTATGTGTTTTCCTACTATCTGGCTAGAGGCTTAGATGCAATCCCTATACCGATTTTTAATGGAAAATTTTTTAAATAATAAAAAAACAAAATAATTTTCACAGAGTTCACAACTAATTAGATAGTAATATAACAGAACTGAAAAAATTTCGAAAGGTGGAAAGGTGGGTTAGGCTTGTGACACATAGAAATTATGGTTCTGTCGTCCGAGGTGTTTTAGCGTGTTAGAGTCTCGCACTTCTGGTATCCTAGAGGTGCCAAAGTCTTTCGATGATTTCACCTCGTTCATAAAAAAAAACAAACATACATTTATAGTTTATAAGGTCTAAGATCAATATTATCGAAATTACCCAGCTAGCATAGGCCGGTTGTTAGCTGATTATGTTTAATATACAACTCCTTAAGGAATCTTCTGCTGAGTATCTGGCGAGTAACAATAAAAAAACATCAAAATATCTTTTATTTATTACCCACAGAAAAAATTGTTTTATCGATTAAAATAATGGTTTAAAAAGTATTTAAATTTAATTAATGTGATAATTGAATCAATTATTTTTTTGTTGAAGGAAAATTAAACACTTAATTTTGATTTAATTAATATTTAAGTTATTTTGAAATAAATTTTCAATTAAAATTTTAATTAAATAACAAAAAATCTTAATTGACTATTTTCGTTTAAAATAAAATAATTTAACATGTAGAATTGTTGTTGGGAATTGTCAATATTTATTTAAATAAATTAACACATTGTTTGAAATGGCAAAGTTTTTGATCACTTTTCTAATTAAAATTAAAAATATCATTTATTGGAAATATTTTTTTCAAAATTTTAAAATTTATTAATTAATTCATTTATTAATGATGTGCTAATAATCCCAATTTTTTTAAATGAAAACACTGAAATTTATTGTTGTGGGAAAGCTAGTTCCTATGCGCATTTCGCTGGTTGCTTAGGCCAGCTCGTCAGGAAACTTTTTCCAAATACTTTAGAAAAGCTAAAAATATTATACAAGTAAGACCATAAAGTGAATAAGAATTTTAAAACACTCTGGTCTTAAATGTAACAATATCAAAGCTTCAACAAAGTCACAACAATAAACCGTCAATTTTTTCTTTCTTACATTCCCCTACAATTGGCTGGGTTTTTTCCAACACAAATTGTAGTTGTAAGAGGATAGAAAGAAAAAAAACAAAATTAAAAAAACAAGATGTTTAAATAAAGCAGCTTGCCATTTCAGTTTTTTATTTGCCGGGCACATGCAAATTTATTATCAAAAATTATTTTTGGGAATGAAATATTTTATTAATTAATTCATTTATTAATGATGTGCTAATAATCCCAATTTTTTTAAATGAAAACACTGAAATTTATTGTTGTGGGAAAGCTAGTTCCTATGCGCATTTCGCTGGTTGCTTAGGCCAGCTCGTCAGGAAACTTTTTCCAAATACTTTAGAAAAGCTAAAAATATTATACAAGTAAGAAAAAATTGACGGTTTATTGTTGTGACTTTGTTGAAGCTTTGATATTGTTACATTTAAGACCAGAGTGTTTTAAAATTCTTATTCACTTTATGGTCTTACTTGTATAATATTTTTAGCTTTTCTAAAGTATTTGGAAAAAGTTTCCTGACGAGCTGGCCTAAGCAACCAGCGAAATGCGCATAGGAACTAGCTTTCCCACAACAATAAATTTCAGTGTTTTCATTTAAAAAAATTGGGATTATTAGCACATCATTAATAAATGAATTAATTAATAAAATATTTCATTCCCAAAAATAATTTTTGATAATAAATTTGCATGTGCCCGGCAAATAAAAAACTGAAATGGCAAGCTGCTTTATTTAAACATCTTGTTTTTTTAATTTTGTTTTTTTCTTTCTATCCTCTTACAACTACAATTTGTGTTGGAAAAAACCCAGCCAATTGTAGGGGAATGTAAGAAAGAAAAAATTGACGGTTTATTGTTGTGACTTTGTTGAAGCTTTGATATTGTTACATTTAAGACCAGAGTGTTTTAAAATTCTTATTCACTTTATGGTCTTACTTGTATAATATTTTTAGCTTTTCTAAAGTATTTGGAAAAAGTTTCCTGACGAGCTGGCCTAAGCAACCAGCGAAATGCGCATAGGAACTAGCTTTCCCACAACAATAAATTTCAGTGTTTTCATTTAAAAAAATTGGGATTATTAGCACATCATTAATAAATGAATTAATTAATAAAATATTTCATTCCCAAAAATAATTTTTGATAATAAATTTGCATGTGCCCGGCAAATAAAAAACTGAAATGGCAAGCTGCTTTATTTAAACATCTTGTTTTTTTAATTTTGTTTTTTTCTTTCTATCCTCTTACAACTACAATTTGTGTTGGAAAAAACCCAGCCAATTGTAGGGGAATGTAAGAAAGAAAAAAAAAAATTGACGGTTTATTGTTGTGACTTTGTTGAAGCTTTGATATTGTTACATTTAAGACCAGAGTGTTTTAAAATTCTTATTCACTTTATGGTCTTACTTGTATAATATTTTTAGCTTTTCTAAAGTATTTGGAAAAAGTTTCCTGACGAGCTGGCCTAAGCAACCAGCGAAATGCGCATAGGAACTAGCTTTCCCACAACAATAAATTTCAGTGTTTTCATTTAAAAAAATTGGGATTATTAGCACATCATTAATAAATGAATTAATTAATAAAATATTTCATTCCCAAAAATAATTTTTGATAATAAATTTGCATGTGCCCGGCAAATAAAAAACTGAAATGGCAAGCTGCTTTATTTAAACATCTTGTTTTTTTAATTTTGTTTTTTTCTTTCTATCCTCTTACAACTACAATTTGTGTTGGAAAAAACCCAGCCAATTGTAGGGGAATGTAAGAAAGAAAAAAAAAAAAAATTGACGGTTTATTGTTGTGACTTTGTTGAAGCTTTGATATTGTTACATTTAAGACCAGAGTGTTTTAAAATTCTTATTCACTTTATGGTCTTACTTGCATAATATTTTTAGCTTTTCTAAAGTATTTGGAAAAAGTTTCCTGACGAGCTGGCCTAAGCAACCAGCGAAATGCGCATAGGAACTAGCTTTCCCACAACAATAAATTTCAGTGTTTTCATTTAAAAAAATTGGGATTATTAGCACATCATTAATAAATGAATTAATTAATAAAATATTTCATTCCCAAAAATAATTTTTGATAATAAATTTGCATGTGCCCGGCAAATAAAAAACTGAAATGGCAAGCTGCTTTATTTAAACATCTTGTTTTTTTAATTTTGTTTTTTTCTTTCTATCCTCTTACAACTACAATTTGTGTTGGAAAAAACCCAGCCAATTGTAGGGGAATGTAAGAAAGAAAAAAAAAATTGACGGTTTATTGTTGTGACTTTGTTGAAGCTTTGATATTGTTACATTTAAGACCAGAGTGTTTTAAAATTCTTATTCACTTTATGGTCTTACTTGTATAATATTTTTAGCTTTTCTAAAGTATTTGGAAAAAGTTTCCTGACGAGCTGGCCTAAGCAACCAGCGAAATGCGCATAGGAACTAGCTTTCCCACAACAATAAATTTCAGTGTTTTCATTTAAAAAAATTGGGATTATTAGCACATCATTAATAAATGAATTAATTAATAAAATATTTCATTCCCAAAAATAATTTTTGATAATAAATTTGCATGTGCCCGGCAAATAAAAAACTGAAATGGCAAGCTGCTTTATTTAAACATCTTGTTTTTTTAATTTTGTTTTTTTCTTTCTATCCTCTTACAACTACAATTTGTGTTGGAAAAAACCCAGCCAATTGTAGGGGAATGTAAGAAAGAAAAAAAAAAAAAAATTGACGGTTTATTGTTGTGACTTTGTTGAAGCTTTGATATTGTTACATTTAAGACCAGAGTGTTTTAAAATTCTTATTCACTTTATGGTCTTACTTGTATAATATTTTTAGCTTTTCTAAAGTATTTGGAAAAAGTTTCCTGACGAGCTGGCCTAAGCAACCAGCGAAATGCGCATAGGAACTAGCTTTCCCACAACAATAAATTTCAGTGTTTTCATTTAAAAAAATTGGGATTATTAGCACATCATTAATAAATGAATTAATTAATAAAATATTTCATTCCCAAAAATAATTTTTGATAATAAATTTGCATGTGCCCGGCAAATAAAAAACTGAAATGGCAAGCTGCTTTATTTAAACATCTTGTTTTTTTAATTTTGTTTTTTTCTTTCTATCCTCTTACAACTACAATTTGTGTTGGAAAAAACCCAGCCAATTGTAGGGGAATGTAAGAAAGAAAAAATTGACGGTTTATTGTTGTGACTTTGTTGAAGCTTTGATATTGTTACATTTAAGACCAGAGTGTTTTAAAATTCTTATTCACTTTATGGTCTTACTTGTATAATATTTTTAGCTTTTCTAAAGTATTTGGAAAAAGTTTCCTGACGAGCTGGCCTAAGCAACCAGCGAAATGCGCATAGGAACTAGCTTTCCCACAACAATAAATTTCAGTGTTTTCATTTAAAAAAATTGGGATTATTAGCACATCATTAATAAATGAATTAATTAATAAAATATTTCATTCCCAAAAATAATTTTTGATAATAAATTTGCATGTGCCCGGCAAATAAAAAACTGAAATGGCAAGCTGCTTTATTTAAACATCTTGTTTTTTTAATTTTGTTTTTTTCTTTCTATCCTCTTACAACTACAATTTGTGTTGGAAAAAACCCAGCCAATTGTAGGGGAATGTAAGAAAGAAAAAATTGACGGTTTATTGTTGTGACTTTGTTGAAGCTTTGATATTGTTACATTTAAGACCAGAGTGTTTTAAAATTCTTATTCACTTTATGGTCTTACTTGTATAATATTTTTAGCTTTTCTAAAGTATTTGGAAAAAGTTTCCTGACGAGCTGGCCTAAGCAACCAGCGAAATGCGCATAGGAACTAGCTTTCCCACAACAATAAATTTCAGTGTTTTCATTTAAAAAAATTGGGATTATTAGCACATCATTAATAAATGAATTAATTAATAAAATATTTCATTCCCAAAAATAATTTTTGATTTTAAAATTTTTAGTAATCAATATAATCATTTTGGTAATAGGTGCAAAGTCAACAACTTGTTTGCTTGATGTTATAAATTTGGAATAAATTTGGTGATTGGAGAAATTTAATAATTTTTTCTGTGCTTTTTTATATATACATTTTTTTTGACACGATCGTCTTTTAATCTTGATGAGTCATATAACAATTACTGAGCTACCTAAATAAGAGCGTTTTTAAAACATGTAAATTCTATTGCCAATAGAATTTGAATAAAACAAACCGTCTTAAGGATCTGCTAAATAAGATTTTTTGTATAAATTGTATAAAAGTTAGAAAATTAACATGAAAAAAACGCTTGATGCTCTTATTTAGATAGCTCAGTTATACGGCTGAGCCTTTAACGAGTTGTAAGATAATCGCTACATGAGTATCTTACGATTCTTGACATGCTTTCTGAAAGGCTCATCAAATAATCTTTACACACATCTTAATCGATTCCCTCTACGTTTAATATAAGCGTGTTTCGCTGTGTTGTAGAAGTATCACACAGAGGAATCAGCTTGTGTAACAGTTTTTGCGGTGCGAGGAATCGTCTGCGATAAAAAAATGCGCTCTTGACGGTCAAAAACTCCCTTCATAAGATTCCCAGTAGACTCTTACACGATTGAAAATGCTAGCTGGGTACAAACGGAATGACATAAATACCCTTTTCACCTGTGGTAAAGAATATCCCAGTAAAAAAGAATTTGTGTTTTTTGGAGCACTTAAAAGAAAAAGCGCATAATCGAGAGCTTCAATAAGAGAGCTCTTATACAGCAATAAATTATAACGAATAAAATATACAAAAAAGCTGCTTTTTTAGTGCTGACAACGAAGAATGTTTTAAAGCGAAAAAAATACAAAAATATATTATGGTTGGCGAAAATGCTTGAAAAAGTCATTTAAACCAGTAAAATTAAAACATTTATGAATATTTTAATATATGTAGTTAGTCCTCAAAGAAGCACCTTAAGAGTGCTTTATTTGTATGTTTTGCTATGTTAAAAAAAGCGCTTATTGTCAGCAGAAAATAGTCCTCCAAACCGGGAACAACCCATACAAAAATCAGGCATCCCATCAGCAGGATTGAAGCGATTTAATGTATCCTAAGTATATCCTTTATCACATTTTTTACTGGGATAAAACTTAAAAAATTACAAGAAAAGCACATACACATGTATGTTTGTAACATAAAAAATAATATAAAAAAATAACTATATACTGACAATAAAATGATAGTTAATTAGCCTGTTTCTGCCACGAATTGTCGGAAAATTAATGATATTCTTGGGAATAACTTTTTTTAACTCTTGTAGATATTTCTATTTACAAGCAAACATATATGTAACATAAAAAATAACATAAAAAATAATACAACCTAACGTTACAATGATAGTTAATAAGCCTGTTCTTGCCACAAGTTGTCGTAAAAGTAATGATATTCTAACTCATTTTTAAAAAAGTGGTGCTTAACTAAAATGATTTGGTATCCGGCAAGATATCAGTGTATTCATATATATTTAGTCCTTTAATTACCAGTGGAACAGAGGGCCAGCACAAATGCCCCCCATTTATATATACATATATTTTGATATCATTTCCCTCCAGGATACGACATGTTGTTGTAGCGGGGCCCCGATTTAACGTCTCCCAGTGTTGACAGACCTTACGGGTCTTCTGGAGCCGTTGGGGTTTATTAAATAGACTGCATCGTAATATCGTCTGCACCCTTTCTTATAGTCCCCCAGCCATTTAAATTTTCTAGACCGTATATCCGCTTGCACTGGAGTTTGGTGAGTTCGACTAGATAGCTCTTTAATGGATATAGTTACTGGCCAATATATTCGCTGTATAGATCGAACCTATTGATTTATAAACCATGGCATATTTTTCATGTTGCGTTTGGTGATGTCCCTCATTTCGCAACCATAGAGATGCACATACTTAACGTTAGAGTTTAACATTTTTATTTTGGTGCAAGTTGTGATATTTCGGTTTCTCCAGAATTTGTTAAGTGTGCCATACGCCCGCTTTTCTTTGCAAACCCTATTCTGGATATCTTCTTTACTACCCCCCGATTTTGTTATAATGCTCCCTAGATAGCAAAAGCCTTCTACATCTGCAATTGGTTGGTCTGGAAGACGAAAGTTTATGGTATAAGACGAGTTTATGTTCATTCATTTTATCTTGCTGATGTTAACTTGTCATTTAGTCACATGATAGCATGCTGATTTGTCATTGATTGTTACATTACAATGTCAATAACTATGTTAAATTGTAATGGTGGCAAGACACAGCCTTGAAGAACATTAACTCCTATTGGGTTACTTGTTGAACCCTTATGGAGTATAAAGCAGCATGCGTTATTATAAATTTTCTTAGTTTGACGTATTAACTTTTTTAGGACTCCTTTGATCTTAAGGCCTCCCAAATGGCAGTATGTTGAAATGTGTCGAATGCTGGCGTCGCAGTCGATATTGAGTAAACTATCGTATCAAGTAAACTTTTGGTTTTTTTGCATACGGTATACACTGACGTATCGAATGAAAACTCGAGAGATGTAATGTCTTTGGTTACTCGATATCGAGTGCTATCATCTCAAACTACAATACATTTCATTTAATATCGAGTGTCAATTCGTCGGTAAAATCCGAGTTTCAAAGTACGTTAAACTAAGTTTAAACTTAATCCATAGCTTAAAAACACGGTCATGTAGGATGTTGACGATGATCTGGTTTGCCATGTCAAGAAGAGTGATACCTCTCCAGTTGGTGCATTCTTGTATATTGTCTTGTTTAGGCATTTTTATTACTAGACCCTTTCTGAGCTTATCAGCAACTTTATCATTCAGCCAGATATCGGCAATGAATGCCTTGATTATTGATGTTATTGAAACATGTATCAGGTGAAATTCCATCAGGTCCTGCTGCCTCACCAGATTTTCAACGTGTTATTGCTGCAGAAATTTCTTCGTTTGCCGGTTTTGATGTGATGATATATTCTCTTATGCTTTATGTATGCTGCATAGGATCGCAGTCACAAAAAGGGATCGCCTCTATTTTAATATATAAAAGTAAATGGCAGTAGTAATTCTCCTATATCTTCATATCCCCATATCTTCCGTTGCGTAGATTAGCTCTCCTTCTGTATTTTATAAGTGTTTAATGTTGGAGTGGTTGTGGCACGCTCTCTGTTACAGATCTTTGGAAGTAACACGTTATGGGCTAAATTTTCTGTTCATTTTCCTTTATAATTTCTCGCACTCCGCTTTACTTTACATACATTTTTTCAAAGCGAGGAATTTGACAGGACAGATAGGCGATTTCTGCCTATCCGAAACTTACTTACCGATTTTGATGGTATTTAAAACTTATGTAGATCGATCTACATATAATAAAACACACAGGCTTTATCATTTTTGCAAACCTTGGACCAATAGGAGACAAAAAATCAAGTTCTGTCTCTTCGACTCTATCCAACCAATTTTAATTTTACTTTTACAGATAGTCAATTATTAACTGGCTAGTCATATGTAAACTAAGAATATTTCTTCCACAAAAAAAAAACCAAAAAAACAAAGCAAAACAATAATGCGTTGCTAAAAAATAGACATTAAATACCCATTGTTAAAACAATAATATATGTCTATATAATGAGTCCACCTTGCATTTTACATGTCTTACAATAATCAACACCAAAGTTAAACCTCAAAGGAGAATTACTACGATCTACATATTTTTGGTGTCCGTGAATCAAAAATCGGCAGGAGCCCCTGAGTTAGCAAGGAGTCTCCACCTGAGATAATATGTGATATAATATGTGTGAGAACGTCGACAGAATAAGAGAACACATTTCTCCATGTTAATCTTAATATTTAACAAAGGGAACATGTATCTTATAAGATGTCATAATTTACAGATTTTCTCACAGTAAACTTGTGTCGTTTTTTTTATTATTTTTTTAGTTTTTTCTTTGTTTTTAGTGTAAAATATTGTTTTTTTAAACACTTTTTACAAGATTTGCACTATTTGCACTAAAAAATTAAAAATTTTAATGATAGCGTCTTATTATTGTTTGATATGTATCTATGTATGTGTATTTTGACAGCTCATCTTATAAGATAGTTGTTTTGAGATTTCTCATAACAACTGTCTCATAATAACATGTATTATAAAATTAATACTAACACTATTTGAGAGTCCACTCGTACGATTATACTCTCTACGATTGAATTGGGCGTTTGCTGATATAAAAATCTTATATCTTATCTTAGGTAGAGACCCTGTATAAGGCATAATAGATAATAAGTGATTTGTAACGAATATTTATAAAAAAAACTTTATGTTACTTGTGACAAATTTAATGATGATGTCAAGATTTCACGAAAAAATATTTATATTTTTCTGGAAGCTTATGCTACCTTAAGCCTAGTACTCTGTTCCAATTTGTGAAAAATGTTCAGCAACATCTATTATTTCATGCGAAAAATTTGACATGTATCAATGTTACCTATCTCGAGAGTTTGCACAATTTGACGTTTTTAATCTTTCAAAGTATGCGACATTGTTTTGCATATGTAAACAAAACCCACATGTATTTTACTAAAAAGTATTTTTTAAATAAAAAATTAAGTAAAAATAAAATTAAAAATTGATGAAAACCTGTTACCGGTTGTGTTATTTATGTTTTGCAGTTCTCATTTTAATATTAAGTTTAAACTCTTTTCATTTGCTTAAAATTCCACGTGAAATAAGTGCAGCTCATATTATTTCGCAGTTGTAAATAAATGTTGCCAGAAACATTTCGCAACTTTTTCACAAATTAAACAGAGTACAACTCTATCAACATTTTTTCATAGAAATTCCGCACAAGTTTTTTTCATATGAGTTTTGACAGCATTTCACGTGAAATGTTAAACAGAGTACTAGGCTTTATGGATATGTAGATATTATAAGTGCGGTTATAGTTCATTTTGTTTATTTTTTGGACTTCTACAAAAATTTGCACAAATTTTATCCAATGCGAATGAAACCTATGAAGGTTAATTGTGTACAAGTCTCAACACTTTTTTATCCTCCACTAGCACATGTACTAAATAATCGTATATTAATATTGTCATCTAAGGCCCCATAGTGCTTTTATTCTTGTTCATATACATATACAAACATATCTCGATCGATTTAGCCATGTTCGTCTATTAAAAAACGTTCACTTTTAAAAGACTCAAATATTGTATTTATAGCCAATTATTTTATAATTTTTCGTGTAATCGTTATATTTTTATTATGTACATGCTTATGTCATATTTATTAAGCAGTTAGATAATAAAAAAATTCATTAGCTTTAATTTGTATTTCGACTGCTCAGCTGCTAAATTAATTGTGTTGACAATTTCGCCTATTCGATACACCCCCTTTAATCGTTGAACAAGTAAACAAATTTAATCGGTCAAGCCCGACTATGTTATAACCTTTGCCACGGAAATGTTAATATATGAAATGTTTAAATTTTTGGGGATTTGTTGTTACTATAAGAAACCGAAACAAACACTTATAATAGGAATTGAGTTATCTTAAGAAAAATTTGTAATTAAAACACTGGCGTTTTAGCATAATTCTGAATGCGCTAAATCCAGTTTGCTAATCGGTATTAATGTTACTTACTGAACCGTTTTTGGATTACGCGAAAATATTTTATGCAACCGCCCCATTTTTCGAAACAAAAGTTAACAACACTGGATTCAGCGTACCCGAATTAGGTTAAAACGCCAGGTGCCTCGTTTGTCACAAAACAAAAATGAAATATTCTGGCACAGTGAAAATATCTTGATATCTGAATGATTTAGTGCAGAAGTTTTTTACCCTTAGAGGAGCTTTTTTCCGTGGACCCCAAATGTAATTTGGTTACAAAAGTTGTGCTACGATATTCTTTAAAATAAACGAAAAAACGAACATTCAGTCAAAGGTTTCCTCTTTTTATGACTTTTGAACGATTTACCGATAAAAATATTTTTATATTTTTTAAATTTTTTAAATTCAAATTAAGAGTTTTGACCTCCTGTAAATGTAGTTTGTGCACAGTTTAAAAGGCAACCTATACTACATATTACATTTGAAGAGTTATGGTAGTGGGCAAGAGAGAACTGTGCGTCTTCGGGCATGTTCTAGAAATCGAAATGAAGTGGAATTAAAATCGAACGATTTTGATTAAAACTATTGACAAAATTATTGTAGTTTTTCCGGGTTTTAAGTGTTGTTATTGCAAAGATAATTGTTACTCAAAGTTTTAAGTATGTAAGCAGGCTCTTTTTCAATTTTTGTTCAATTTTATAGAACATGCTATAAATCGAATAAATTAAACAGATTTTACACAGAAAAAATTATTAAATTTCTCCATTCACCAAATTTATTCCGAATTCATAATATCAAGCAAACAAGTTGTTGATTTTGCACTTATTACTTTGATTACTAAAAATTTTGAAAAAATATTTTCAATAAACGATATTTATAATTTTAATTAAAAAAGTGATCAAAAAACTTTGCCATTTCAAGCAATGTGTTATTTTTTTAAAATAAATATTGACAATTCCCAACAACAATTCTACATGTTTAAATTATTTTATTTTAAACGAACAAAGTCAGTTAAGATTTTTTGTTATTTAATTTAAATTTGAATTAAAAATTTATTTCAAAACAACTAAAATGTTAATTAAATCAAAATTAATTTTTTAATTTTCTTTCAACAAAAAAATAATTGATTCAATTATTACATTAATTAAATTTAAATACTTTTTAAACCATTTTTTAATTGATAAAACACTTTTTTCTGTGTATGTATCTATTTGTAGCAGTTTGATATTAAAACATAATATTTTTTTCGCATATTAAATACTACAAACGATTTCTTTCAGTGCACTCGAATAACACCGACCTAATGAAATAGCACAAGAATACAAGTAATTGTATCTTACACGATAGTTCTATAAAATGGGCTCCTATAGCCAAAAGTTACAACATTTTGTAGTTCAGACTTACATATGTACATGTTTTTCGCGCCTATTTACATATAAAAGTTAGATATGGAATAGAGGTGTATGGAGATTCTTAGTAACAGGATTTGGATACGCTAGACCCCCAAGTTTTATGAGATTCGGAATAAAAATGCATGAGCCAAAAAAAGAGGGAGTAAGACGAGAGGAGGTTGACTGTCATCGAGCCCAAAGAGGGTGCAAAAAGGAAAAAATTGACAAAAAAAAACTCCATAACAGAGTCATTCCTAGAGGGGTCGGACTGACACCCCTTAATTTTATGTTTCCGCAATTGTTGCCGTACATACTTACAACCGATCTTCATTCTTTAAGGGGGCTCCCATACAAAGTTTTAAATTTTATGAAGTTGTAAAAAATTGCTTATGTAGGTACAAGGTGATTCTACAACTAAAATATCAAACAGTAGCATACACGCATGATACCACCACTTCTCTATATGGTAATAAGGATTATTAATATATGTCCATACATACATTCATATGTTAATACGAACCTATATAAAAATGTCCTTGATTAAGTAAATTTTTTTTGACCTTTACAATTTTTGTAACAAAAAATGTTAACAAGTTTTCTTACATTTCAAATCACCTATGTATATACGTTACTCTTTTACGCTTACAATATTTGTATACCCTTCACCACAGTTGGAAAGGATATGTACAGGTTTGTCATTCCATCTGTAATTTCCGTCTGTAATGATGCGGGCTAGGTTGCTATATATTTATGTCACATATATCACATACAGATCGGTCCAAAGTTGTCTGAGATGTGAGCATAACAATACAACTCCCTCTAATTTTACCCACAAGTCCCTTGTTGTTGTTTTTTTCTGTATATCTGAAAACGGCAAGAGCCAGAGTTTTCAAATTAAATACAGGCATCTCGGTTATCAATAAACACCATCCAACACAATTTGGGAGGGATTGGACTAGTGGTCGAAGCATAAAAGCTATTTATGTACTTGTAGCTTAAGAGAAAAATGATTTAATTTCGGTACACATAGCTCTTATCAATTGGTGAAGATTGGGTGGCACCTTCTATACAAATATAAAATATATTTTTGTATATATCTGGAGAATGGTACCAGTAAAAGGGTGGGCGTAGCACAAAACAAATTTATTAATATCTGGAGGACGAAGAAAAATTGTCCAAATTTGGTGCACATGGCTGGGTTTTCAGTACACAAAATCCATTGAAAAGTGTGTGTTATTGGAAAAGTAGGCGTGACACCTTCCATAAAAATACAAAATAGATCATAAACAGTAAAAGTTAATAAATTTGGTACAAATAGCTTCGTTACCAATACAAAACATCCGCAAAAAAGCTGGAGGACTTGGGGGAATGGGCGCGCCACCAAAAATTAATTTTTATATTTGGAGATTAGTCACGGGGTAGCAAAGTGCACCAGGTTAAACTAGTTCTTATGTATTATGTATATACAGTAGAAACGCGATTCTTGCGCAGAATAAAAACCGGCCCCACACAGAAAAAATAGAAAATCGACTTTAATTAAACAATTCGTTCAGACAATTAAATTTTTTACTAATTTTGCCCCTGCAAAAGAATTGATCATATCAATTAACGGATTTGTATTTTCGAGTCATGCCACACAAATTTAATCAATTGAAAAATTAATTGCATCAATTAAAAAAATACACAACTTATACAAAAATATTTACATTTTTGTGTTTTGATTAAAAAAATTAATTGCAGCAAACAAAAAAAATAATTGAAGAAATTAATGTTCACCAATTAATTATTTAATTAAAAAATTTTTGGCAAAAATTTTTTCTGTGCAGTACAAGTTTTGAGGTTGACGCAAATACTGAACATTTACTTTTAATTCAACTAAAATGCGTTTTTTTGGTAACAGAACTAATTTTTTTTTTTTTGATAATTTCATTTAATGCATTTGTAAATGATTCATTTTTCTGGATACGTGTGTTTGTTGTTGTACGTAAAACATTAGCTTTAGCTTTCAAAGACTATCCCGCATATAATTTCCTTAAAATATTAGCTATTTCTTTAATTAACATTCTTCTTTTCCATTTTGAACACAACACTGGATTGACACATATTAAATTCAACTCGTCTTCTGTTTCACACTACGAAGGGACTTCCCTCAACTTTATTTAATTCAAAACTCGAAATACATAAATGCATTGTGTAATGATGTGTACAGACAGTGCAATCTTTATCAATGCAATCTGAAAATATCAAAACGTTTTGATGTTGATGAAATCTCGAATGAATAAAATTAATGAAATTTGCTAGATTGCGTAAATGCATTGCATAGTGTGTACCCAGCATAAGTGGCCAACAAACAAACAAAAAAGTTAGAGTGCTATATTCGGCTGCGGAATCTTTGATACCCTCCACCGACAGGAGTGGGCTCTATATTATAAATACATATATGTATAGTATCTTCACAAAAACCACAGATTACATGGGTGGAGGGTATAAAATTCTGAGTATGTATAGAGGTCAAAAAAAACCATATGCTGCAAATACTGAGTACGTAATGAGAAAAATTTTCGTGTTGCAAGAATCGAGGTTTCCAAGCCGCAAGTATGTGTAAGAATCGAGTTTCTACTGTATATATAAATATAACCCAGTGCGTTTCGCTACCCTCATCAAAATAAAATAAGTAATTTTTTATTAATACAGATTTCTTGCGTTATTTACAAAGCTATTTGTTTGAACACTATTACTGTTACCATTCACCAGTTACAGACAAATCTACATGGTACTTGCTTGCATTGAAGTTGCCCCGCATATGTCTACAATGATGCCCACTTTATTTTAGCTATTCGTACCAAATTTGTTAATTGTAGCTGATGCCGTTGTCTACATATAGTGCCACGCCCACTTCTCTAATTCCGCCCATTTTGGACAGATTATGTATATTTTTAACCGTTCTTCAGAGATACGGAATTCTTTTTTGTCCATGCCACTTATCTAATCACGTCCACTTATTGACTGATGTTGCTATTTGTTCCAAATTGGGAAACTTAAGCTGTTACCGTTCTGGGCCCACTATTGGCATTATACCCATTTAATCTCCAATTACACAGTACAACACATGATTTGCCAACTCAATTCTGTGAACTGTATGTGAAATTAGACCCAAAAAGAAGAATTTCTGCATCATTCGTTTTGTCTTCTTACCTGCGATTTGAAGTTAGTATCGATTTGAAGTTAGTACTATCGTATAGGGGAATTTATCACGTTTTAGGCCCTGTTGTTTGACATAGCTCGACAACCCCTAGCCCAATTTAGTTGAAATAAGTTTTAAAAAATTAAGAATTACAATTCCCTTAATCTGTTCATATATTGTTTTCCTATACAAGTAACACTTTCGAAGTTAAAAATGAATGTATGAAGGGAAAAAATTATTTTTTGCCTAAAAATTTAAATTTTTTTTTTTAAAAATACATAAAAAATGCAAAATGGAAAAAAGTTTCAAGTCTAGTTATTTTTTCGCAAAGTCACATAACCTATGAGCAAAATGAGACAAAGATCATAAAAATCGATGCACGCGTTTCGCTTTTATTCGCAATTGAGTAAAGGTATGAATTTCAAAAATCAGTTATAGCCACCACCCTTAAAATAAAAATAAAAATATAAATTAAAAAATTATCATGCAAAAAAAAACTTTATTTATAAAAACTTAATGAAAATAAAATAATATGCAATTATAATATGCATAAAAACAAAATTTAGAACATTTTTTCAATTATTGGCAATATCCATCCTTGTAGAAGTTGACGCTTGTGGTTCTGATGATCTTGTTTTCTTCGTAGGTTGTTCATATTCATGGTCTGAGTCTGTATCGTCATCCGAGATACACATACTATTCAAGGGCGTGTTTCTTTCACTGTGTCCACCAATTTCAATGTCTTCATCTTCGGTGCTTTCTTCAAACTGCATAATTGTGGAACTCCATCAACAAACCTCCGCAAGCAATGCATCCAATTTTTTGCTTTTGAACCGCTTTTCAAATGGCATGGTCACCTGGTGGAACCTCTCTCCTTGTTCGTCTGATTCCTGAGGTAATTGTGCCAAAAAAGTATCGAGGTGGTGGTGCAAGAAATGCAATTTCAGCGTCATTGATGCACCGATTTTTTCGAAATAAAACAGCAACCTGTCCACTCGTTGCTGTATCTCTTCTCGCTGGACACGGTTCTTTCCTAGAACGCCTTCTATTACTTCTTTCAATGCGTTCCATGCATGTTGGTGGTCGTGATGCTCTGAAAGCAAATGTGTGAAAGAATCACTTTTGATCAATTTCCGAATATCAGGTCCATTGAGAATACCTGTTTTAAATACATAAGAAAAACGAAAAAATTATTGGTAATGCAAATGTATAGAAATTAACAAATTTAGATATGACAATATTGAAATTTGCCATTCGTAAATATGATCAATCTTGCAAAAGCGAACTGGCGTGGTTTTAATTAGTTCATATTACCGCGAGTGCAATGTAATTAAATTCAATGTCAACACGTTAATTTGTATGTATGTACTAGGGATGCCAATCGGGACTGATTTAATCACGGGATTTTGGGGATCCCGGTGTTTTCCGGGATTTTTCGAATATTCAAAAACTTTTATATACTTAACATAAATTTTTAAAAATGAAAACAACAAAACAATTTATTTTATACATATGTTTATAACACTGGCCTCACCCATGATCAAACTGATCCGATTCTGAAAAAAGCTTAAAAAAATATACGTTCTCTTAGTTTTTCTAGATCAATTCACTTCGGTTTTTTGATAGCAGTTTAATTTTTAATGTGAATTAAGTTGTGACGACATTAATACACTGCAAAGTGTTTACCCTCATCGATCTCGATAGCTGAGTTAAAAACTATAACACTATGTCGACTGCAGTGCAGTACACCTCCAGGGTGAGGGCGAGATTCATACTCAATAATTTAAGTACGTTTGAAATTTATTTTAAAACAAAATGTGTATACAAATGTTTCTTAAAGCAGATTTCAAGTTTAAATAATTTTTTTGTGAATACGTCAGATAGTGTTGTGAATACGTCAGATAGTGTTTTATTTACCGTATGTTTTTTAAGCAAATTTTTTATTATTATTGGACCGGAAGGAATATGAGCTATTTCATCAATATTACGACTAAATTGTTATAATTATATCAACTTTTATTCTTTAGTTTCTGAATAATACTTTAATTGGATCGTGAATAATTTTTATTTTTTGCTTGATATATAACAATTATTTCTTGATTTCTATATTTTGCATCAAAATAATCATTTTTATTTTGGTATTATGTCTTAAGCCAAAGCTGAACTTGCTAAACGTAATAGTAAAAAAGGCTTGAGATGTGAATCTTCAAATATCGTTTCTACTTAAAATAATGGTTTTTATACAAAAATATACAATACAAAAATCCAGAAATAGTCGTCATATATCAAGCAAAAATTAAACATTTTAAATACTCGCTGTGTGCCAAAAACAAAAATTAAACTCAAAAATAAGAATTTTTTGCAATAAAAAATATAACTCAAATATAGTTTTTAATAGTTGTTTTGTATATATGTAGTATAAAAATGCAATAAAAACCAACAGTTTTTTACATAAAAGTTGATATGTTAAAAACTTCGGGATTCGGGATTTCCCGTTTGGCATCCATATGTATGTGGAAGTTATAAATATTTTTAGTCCTAGAGGGAAAGGCATTTTCCACCAGAAAACTATTTGAGAAAGCGATTTTTTGCATTAATATCCCAAATTTGAAAAGCCGGTGTTTTTTATACTATAGAGGAGAAAATCCTTGCTCTCGGCCGAAGGCCTGCTATGCAGAGAAGCTTTGTTTAACAAGGCCGATGTTTGCTATCTACTGTGCGATTTTTAAGAACAAATCTGTAGAATTTAACGTATTATATTAGAAAATGTTTGCAGCTGATATCCATCAGTAGAGGTGAGAATGATATTATTGGGGGTGACTTTAATTGTCGACATCAGTCATGGGGTTGCACCAGAGCACATTATTAAGGCAATGTATTGTAGGAAATACAAAACTCCTACAATTTAAATATTTTATTTCCTAACGAAAGTGCACACATCCCCTACCAGTTAAGCCGTCGGATTTCAACACGTGATCTTTTCATAACAAAATGCAATGATATTATCGTCAACATACATAAGTTATTTACGAATAAAGCTCCAATCATCTACCCGTTAGTAATTCTTTAAAAAGTAATTATCAGTACACAGAAAAAATTATCAGTAGTTTTTTATTTATTAAAAAAATTGGTTAAAAGCAATTTAAATTTAATTAATGTGATAATTGAATCAATTATTTTTTAGTTGAAAGAAAATTAAAATTTAATTTAATTAACATTTTAGTAATTTTGAAATAAATTTTTAATTAAATAACAAAAAATCTTATTTGTCTTTTAAATAATAAAATAATTTAAACTTAAAGAATTGTTCTTGGGAATTGTCAAAGCCTGAGCTATATTAAAGAAATCAATTAAGACATTTTTTGAAACGGCAAAGTTTGTTGCTCGTTTTTTTTAATTAAATTTAAAAATATCATTTATTGAAAAAAAATATAAAACTTTTAAATTTTTAAAATTTTTAGTAATCAATAAAATCTTTGTGGTATTAGGTGCAAAATCAACAAATTGTTTGCTTGATTCTATGAATTTGGTATACATATATTTGTTGTTTAGAGAAATGTATTTTCATATTGATGATAACCTAACATCAGAATTGTGACATCAATGTTATTACAAATGGTATCATTGAGGCAAAAAGTGACATCAATTCAATGATGATCGTCATCATAAAATGTTGTCATATTTTATGCGTCATCTATGCTATAACCACAGTGACATCAATTCGATCTACATTTTGTGTATTATAAACATTATTTTCATGTTTAAAAATTAAAATAAGTAGCAAAAATTCACATATTCTTTTTTTTTCAATTATTTTGTTAAAAATATCAAATTTGTAAAGTAGAATGATTACGAAAACAATATCGTTGCCTTACTTTCTCAACCTCGTATCTTAAAAAATACGGTTTGGAATTTTTCATATAAAACGATTGTTTCTTATTATTTCAATAATTTATAAATATTTACAGAATTGAGACAAAGTATTGAAATAATAAGTTGTTGCAGTAATAGAACACAAAAAAAAACAATCGTTTTATATGAAAAAATCCAAACCGTATTTTTTTAAGATACGAGGTTGAGAAAGTAAGGCATCGATATGGGGCATGCTGCTGGTGTCTTAACGAGTCCTTTCTCCGATGTTACTGAGTCATCGCACTGATGACATGTTTTATTAAACTGACTCCGACTCGTAATTTCTGTGATCCTATTGATGACATACTTTCAATTTTTGCCCTGACGACAATTTGGCCAAGTGATATTAAGGCTGACATCACATTGATGAAAAAACGAAAAGAATGGGGTCAAAAACGAAGACACTTGTCAAAGTACTGATGTCAAAATGCATCAGCGTTATGACGCCTTTTTTATCTGTGTATAATATTTATTTATTACGATTTCGAAAAGGCCAACTGGAAACTTTTTTCCAAAACTTATAAAAAGTCATCTTACATTTCCTAAAATTAACGTGTACACAAGCAAAGAGATTATCAACTCTGCACTTTGTCACTTTATTCGTACTTTAACTAATGCAATTTCTGATTGTGTTCCCAAAAAAATTAGGAGAAATGATAGGAAAACATTAAATTATTGATTCGAAGGCGCAATCATTATCGTAGGATATGGCTTCGTTACAGGTATGTACATGACTATTATGAATTCAAAACCTTAAATTCTGCAATCAGATGGGAGATTAGTAAGCTTAAAAATTCCTCATGGAGGTCGAAGAACGCTATTCTTCGACAGAAGAGAAATGTGAATTATTAGCTCTCATATTTTGTGATAATCACTCTCCATTCCTCATGTGTTGTTGACCCAGCAACGGAAAATCGAGGAACGGAATGTATAAATGAGTTTAATTAAAATTTTGTCCCAAATCATATCTCTGTTACGTATAAAAAGTTTCCGATACATAAATTTTTTTAAAAAGTAGAAAATCACCTGGTGCAGACGGCATAGATCTTAAAAGCTCTTTAAGGGAGAGCGTAAAAGTTTGACCCTGTTTATTTATATCTGCCTTAAGTTAGGCTACTTAAAGACGAGAAAGTCGTTGCAATTAAAAAGCCTAATAAACCACCGGATTATCCTACTCTATGCCGCCCCATTAGCGTGTTATCTACAATTACTAAAGCTTTAGTAAGGATTATTGAAGTTATAATTATAGACTTTTTAGATTCAAGTAATATTTTACCCCAGCAGCAATTTGGATTTGTGAGCACACAGTACGATTCATCCATTAATCCGAATTCGAAACACTGTGAAGTCTATCTTCAACCAACAAAATTTTACCGGAGTGGAATTACTGGATATAAAGGCTGCTTTATGGTCTTACTTGTATAATATTTTTAGCTTTTCTAAAGTATTTGGAAAAAGTTTCCTGACGAGCTGGCGTAAGCAACCAGCGAAATGCGCATAGAAACTAGCTTTCCCACAACAATAAATTTCAGTGTTTTCATTTAAAAAATTGGGATTATTAGCACATCATTAATAAATGAATTAATTAATAAAATATTTCATTCCCGAAAATAATTTTTGATAGTACATTTTATTTAATTAATCTTAAGGTTATTATTTATTTTTTATGCCCATTCTTATAATGTTATACAACTTTTTGACCAAGTACAGAACAAACTTGGTTTTTTTTTTTTTTTTTTTTGTAAGTTTTGACTATTTACAACCCAAACGGCCATATATATTTTTTTGATTTTTTGTTTAATTTTTCGTTTTTTAACTCATTATAAAACCGGGAATGCTAAAAACCTCGTTGTTCGGTTGCTTGTTAAAACTTTTTTCGTCGGATTGTATTGATTATTTCGTTTTTGTTTTTTTATTCTAATTAATACTCTTTATGTTATTATAATTTTTAAAATTTTTATTATTTTATTTTAATTTTTACTTAATATTTTTTGCTTGGAAAACCAAATTTAGGACTAGCGGCTTTAGATATAAATAAATAAAACAGGTTTATAAACAGGATTTTCTATGAATATTTGTTAAATAAATCTGTTAACAACCTATTTTATTATTTATAACTAAGGGGGTAAATATGTTTTGTGCCAAAAATAAAATACAATAAATATAGAAAATAGACGACAAAATAGTAAAGCATTTATAAATTCATAACTATTTATAAATTCATAACTATAAAATATAAATCATATTTCACACATGTATTATTTTTCAAAAATACTTTACAAAACTAATACAACTCATTAACACCTGACACAGATGAGGACAATTTATCCAGTTTGAGTATTAAAGCTGTTATAACACAAGCGCCCGCTTCCTTGGTAAACCAAGTTTGATCTTTAATTACAGGAGCAGATGAGAGGGAAGTGGAAGGGCCAGCATAAGAGTCTAAAGCAGTATTGGTGTTATGAATACCAGCTGCATTTGATGACGATGAGCAGACTAGATCCACATCAGAGGTAGATGAACGTCTTTCAGCTTCATGTAATTTTGAGGCATCATTGGCCGTTGACTTTGAAGAAGCACATATGCTTTGACGCCTAACATAAACTTCGAAAGCAGTATTGATTTTATAAGCTTGGCCATTGAAATGATACTTATGCTGTTGGTTAATGGGTATAATAGCTGTGGAGTTGGGTGTAAAATGTAATTCAAGCCTAGTGCCAGGCTCATCTTTTTGATTACCCGAAGCATGATTGTGAGTTTCCCCGTTTGTATCCATGGGTAAGGGTTGGCCATGATCTAATATTGCCCGTATTTTATCAACCCTGGTCATATAAAACAAAGGCAACCAGTCCCCATGAATATCGGAATCTAAAGAATGTTGTGTTGTGGCATTTGAATTGACTGTTTGTTGATCTAATTTAAAATAAACCCAGCCATTTAATTTTTCCGATGCCTGGGCATTGCAATGACTACAAAAGCAAATAGGTTCTACGGTTGCTTGAAAGAATGTTACTGGCAGTACTAATGAGCTACGAAATTGTTGAACTAATTTCAAATATTCACAATCTTTACGTTCTATAGAAGCTATAGATTGCATACTATCGAACTGGGTTGATGAAGAAGAAGAATTATTTTCCAAATTCAATTGTTGTTGCTGCTGCTGTTGTAATCTTTGCTGTTCTTGGCGTCTTTGCAAGTGCAATTGTCTCAAAAACAACAAACGATCATTATAGACTTCTACATTTGCCTCTTGTTCTTCATTTGTTTCAGAAGAAATTTCTCTATAATCATTATCTTCTGCGACAGCTGTATTAATTGATGTAGCTGTATTACTTAGATTGGAATTTACTTCCATATTATTTATGGTATTGCTGTCCACTTCTATACCATTGGTATTTTCAAAATTTGTGTCCTCATTACGTTGCTGTTGTTGTAAAGCCAAATTGGCTTCCTCATTTAACTCGTGTAAATTTTCTTTGGATTCACAAGTAACATCTTCTTGTGGTGAAGCACCACCAACAGCTCCCAATTCTTCAGAGTTTCCAATTTCCTTATTTGTGTCATAGTTTTGTTGATTTGTGGCCACTGTTGAAGTTGTGGTTGTCGTATTTGATGATGTAGACGGGCCATCAACTACTATTAAACAATTGTCTGTTGGTGGTGTGTAGGCGTAAGCTATTAAAGCATTATGGAATAAAAATCTCTGAGTACTTTGACTGCGTTGTATATTAAGATTTGTTGTGTGTTGGAGTTGGAGAGATTCGCGAAGACAGCTTTAATTATATATAAGAGTAAAAAATATTTATATTATAGAATTCAAATGATTTAACTAGTTTGCAAAATATATTAAAATCAAAATTTCCAAAATTCCAAAAGTTTGTCGTAAAGAATTACGTAAACTTACCATGACGAAGAGGTACTGGGTTCAGTACGATTTTGATCAGCAGATCGATTTTTAATGGACATATTTAATAATAAATTCTCAGAAACACTTTCCATAACGGAACGGCTCCTGCAGAAAATTAAAATTATATGCAAATATTTCTCTAAATCTTAATAGTGTATGTATAATATATTTACATAGCGGTAGAGGATGCACCATTTGCATTCACTACTAAAGGTTGTTCAGTTTCTTTTTCATGCACTTCTAAATCAGCCTTTTCACATTGCGGTACATTTGAGTCTTGGTCATTTAAAGAGTCATGTTCCAAAGCGGAAGATTCTTCAATAATTGGGGTACCATTGCGGGCAGCATCACTACCCGTTATGATTGTTATACGTTCACATTTACCGTAGAGATCGAAGACAGGATATACATGATTTGAAAGGCCAGCAGTCAAATCTTCCAAATTAACTGAACCAACCATAATAACTAAAATATAATGAATTATTTTTATAATTAAAAAAATTTAATAAGAAATTTCAAACACTTACTTAACATGCCAGCATGCGTTAAAGTCATGGTTATGACAGTGCCAGGCTGTATATGTTCCAGAACTTCACCATACTTAGAGGATATTTTTTGGCCATTTATATTAATATAATCATGAGTAGCAACCCAACAAGGACGTTTACATTGTATAATGGACGGTGGTAGAGCAGAAGAGTTTGTTAGATTGGGACATTGTCCCACCACACCCAAACCTATGGTACCCTTCCATTTGCTGTTTATAGCATCGATTTTTATCTAAAAATATATAAGTGAATTAAAATTTTTTAAATATATTCTAAAATAAGATTTTGTTTGTTGTGCTTAAAAATAATATAATAATATATTCTAAAAATTAAAAAATAAATCACTTTTACTTACACTTATACTTTCTCCTTTACAAAGAGGTTTTGCAACATAGACCAGAGCATTATTATACGATTGTGTACGCATGGCGGATCGATGATCTTCCAATAAACGTATGTTTTTGCCATAACATTCAGAGAATTCATAAACCAATGCTTCCGAATCTATTGATTCTAACATAGAATCTTGTTTATTTAAAGGATCTACTCCAAATTCTAAAGAATCTTGTAAGCGTAAGCTAAATGGTCTTAGAGGGGATGTAGGTCCTTGTGATGATATGACTTCTACAGCCATGGTCGAACCTTGTAATTCTACAACTACATAAACATCCTGTAATATGTGGTAAATAAAAATATAAACTTATTTTGAATAAACCATTACATGATCTTTTCTTTACTTACATTTGGTACATTTTGAAATTGTATATTCATATCTTCTGAATTTAGCAGTATTCTTAATGTTCTAGTTGGTGTCAATTCCAAAGCTATACGATCTCCTACACGTAACCATTCTAGAGATGTCATTGATCGCTGCAAAAGTGTCGAATTATAACGAACTTCATTACCGGACACATACCACACATTGGCTGGTATACGTTTAATGCTCAGCGGTATGTTTTTACGCACATTGTCATCGGAAAGATTTAGATCAGTGATGCCGATATTCAGGCAACCTAGGAAATAAACAAACATGTTATAAAATTTTATTAAGATTAAAGAACTTTTTAAAAACAAGAACAGCATTTTTTGTTAACAGAATTATTATGAAGATTTTTTACAGTTTAAAATCGTTTCATCACAACAGCCAGAAACTTATCTAGCTTAAGGTTTTTAAAATTGTGTATGGCAAAATTGAATTAAAAGGTATAAATTTGCACTCGTTAAACATTTATCCTAATTGCATATGAGTTATTTTCGGTTATATTAACAAAATATTAAAATACAATATTGGATTTTACTCACCCGCAAACAAAGAATTGTGTGAAATAAGTTTTATTTCGAATGGTGAGCCCACGCTTAAAGGGTGCTCTGAAAATACTACACATCTTGACAAAGCAGCCGATGCTCCCGCTAGACGTGAAGCTACGGTCCAGTTTTGTGTTAAAGTTACATTACCAGATATACAAGTCCAACGATGTTTTGTTTCCAAAGTAGCTGGCTGTATAACAGAAGTTGCTTGACAGCTCTGAGAATTCTCACTGGTTGCATAAGGGGCACGCATATCAGACGCTGGTGACTGCGTAAGAGAAACCTGGGCACATTGGCCATATAAATCAATAACAGCCCAAACATTTGGCGAATGACATTCACAAGCTGGACCCTGATCTACACCATCAATATAGAAATGAATAAATTCACCATTGCGCATAACACCGACTTTGGCGCCGGCGCCTAAAGTATCAAGATCCACCAAAACATTTGAACGAAGTTTTTTTCGGTTATGAAAAATCATAGGACCACATAAAATTATAGTATCACTAGCATCCATTTCTGTGGCATTGGCTGCAAGTTGTATGTCTTCGGGCCGAGACCCAGTTACACCAATTTCAATATTACCTGACCAGTGGCGTACCATGGTCTCAAGTACAACCTCAAATAATTCTTTTTGTCTTAAGGGACGATTACTAAACACAATGGCATCATTGAATTCTGCCAAAGAATTGGGACGAGAAGCTGTTAAACCGCTATTAGAAATACTAGCGTTTTTACCATGTATCGTATGGAATCTCAAAGGAGTTTCACTATATAATGTAGTATTTGATATAGTAGAATTGCCCGTATCGGGACTATTGCACTCGGAAGTATCTATAATGGAAGCCTGAGCAGCCTGACCATACAAATCAATAACGCCATAAACCCGTTCGGGGACTTTAGAAGCAGCGGGACCTTGATCGACACCATTTACAAAGAAATGCAAAGTGCCATCATCTTTGCGTACAACGCCAACACGATCGCCCACCTGCAAGCGGTCCAAGTTTTCCCCATATTTTTCAATAACAGTAATGCCATTGTGCATAACACCATTACCAGTCATCATCCAAGTACCATCTCTAAAAACAAAAAGAGAAAAAAAACAGGCAAATATGAAGTCACTACTATTACCCGCCATTAGTACCTAACATTGGTCATGGTAAATGGAAAGTCCAATTCCTCGGCACTATGTGTTGTTACACCCATTTCCACCGAACCAGCCCATTTTGTAACAACACGTTCTAAACGTACTTGAAATAATTCATTGGGCCTTAAAGGCCGTCTTGTCAATACAACACCATTATTAAAGTCATCAGAAGCACTAGAAACAAAAAATGTTTTTAGCATTGAATAACATTTGATTTTTAAAAGCAAATACTTTGGTCTTAAAGCCGTTCTTCCAGAATGTGTTACACAAGCATGGGAACCACATAAAGGATGAAAAGTTAGACGATCGTCATTACGTTGATTTCCAGCTGGAGCTGTAAGCGCTGAATCTGCCATTGCTGCTACTTCACTTTCGGGACTTAATAAACTCAACACTGGTGTTGGGGCAGCCGAATTTCCCATACCGGTGCTGTTAAAAAGGCTATTTCCCAAGCCACCTATAGCTGAAACATTGTTGGAAGAAATTAAATTATTGCGCCTGGTAACCAAATTCTGTTGTTCTCTTTCATCTCGATCTACAATGGTAACCTTAATTGTCATGCCATATAGATCAATAACACCCCAAAGTGTAGAAGCTACTCTTGTCGCTGCAACTCCTTGATCTTGTCCATTAATATAGTAATGTAAATTACCATTTGATTTACGCATCATACCAACCCGGTCACCTTCACGTAATTCATCCAAATTAAATTCACCATACTGACGTCTTGTTCCCTTGCCATTAGTCAAAATTCCACAACCCGACATCATGATAGTACCCGAACGCATATTGGTCATGGTGGCCGGAAAATGTAACACATTTGGATTATGTGTTGTTACACCCACCTCTATGGAACCGGACCATTTGTCTACTAGTTTATCAATGCGTATCTCGAAGAGTTCATTATCTTTAAGTGGACGATGTGTCATAACCACACCATTGTTAAACTCATCCAAAGGTCGACGTCTCTCAGCTGAACGACAATTCGGTGACAATTTCACCAACGAACCACAACGTGTATGAAATCTTAAACGGTCATTCATATCGTAATAATCACCCGCCGAAGAGGATATAGAAGACGTGGTAGTTCCTGGATTCGTTAAAGGTAAACTACAAAATCCTGAGGTTGGTAGTGAGGAGAGTACAGCAGCTGTTGCTAGGGAACCAGCTGATTCGGAATTTGTGTTTGTTGGATGGGGATTAAATGAACTGGTTACCGTAACATCAACACTCATTGGTATATCAATATTTTGAACTACCTGTTGGGAATGTTGAGATGAAGAATCGAAGAATTCCTAAAATTAGAAATACATACATACATACATATTTAGGTATGTATGTATGTATTTTTTAATTTCAAATAATAAAATAAATTTAACTTTTATTTAATTTAAGTTTAAAATAATAATTTACATGTAGGATAAACGTTAATGTGTATGCCAATACAACCTTGTCCGCTAAGGAACTGGTACGAAACCAATTACACTAATATCATTTGAAATCCATTTTAAAATTTAAATGTTAACAAAACTTATTCTTTATACTGAGTTAATTTTTATACAGATACAACCTTCACTCAGACTTCAGACCTTCTTGAAATATTTAGAATTTATATAATGGTTTGATAAATTACTAATACGAGACAAAATAATGGACTGATTTATTTTTAAAACCTAACCTATAACATGGGTCTAATTTAATTACTAAAACTACATATTGGCAAAATATTTTGTTCTCCCGTTTTTACTATGCACTTAGCTTATCCCTTTCGGAATATTTGAAACAGATGAACCAACAAGTAAAATGGATCACACAAACTTACCCCAGCACCACTTCCATCAACCGGGCATATAGAGACTTGTATGCATCTTCCATAGAGATCAACTAAAGCCCACAGAGGATTTGGCATATTACGTGCAGCAACTCCTTGTGATTCGCCATTTACATAAAAAACTAACTCGTTATTGGAAGTACGCATAACACCAACGCGATCATTTTCATTTAAAGTCTCTAAGTCTGTGCCATAAAGACCAGTCAGACACAAACCATCTTTGCGTACATCAAGACCAGACATAACCCAAGTACCATTACGCATGACTGTGGCACATGATGGTAACTCCAATTTTTCGGGCGATTCAGACGTCACACCAATTTCTATACTGCCACCCCAGCAATGATTCTGGAACAAAAGCAACATGAACATGTAAGAAAGTATAGTCGGTTAGGCCCGACCATATGACATTTAACCAGGGCTGTGGAGTCGGAGTTGAAGAGTCGGAGTGGAGGTTTTTGTACCGGAGTCGTAGTACCCACAAAATCTCGCGACTCCGACTTCAAAATTTTTCGGCATAAAAAATTGTCTTATATTTTCCAAAATTAAAATTCTTTGAAATTGGCGATGCAATATTTCAAACATCGATTTGAAATTATTACAGAATTATTTTCTTGCTATATTTAACCATTTAAAAGATACCGCATTGAAAACAAAATAGAGTGCTATATCCCGAATCCTTGATACCCTCCACCGACAGTTAAAATATACGAGAGCTGCGAATTATTAATAAATCTTTATAAAAGCAGATATTTATTTATTTATTTATTCACAGTAATATAATAAGCCTCATAGGCCAAAAACAATTTTATATTACAAAGTATATACACACCTGATTAGTTATTCTACTAAATTCTTAAAAACTACATATATGTTTACAAAATATATATGTATACCATATAATCCACTTTTGGCTCCCCAGCCAGTAAACGAAAAATCCAACATAATAATAAAAAATGTCCCAAAGTAGTAGGCAAAGCAAAACTAAGGCAACAATGGCAATAAAATCATCCTTTATCCCACTTAATATATAAGTGTAAAGTTAGCATGTCAGTATAAAATTTGGTTCCGGTTAAAACCAATTGGACGACAATCAGACAGTGTTATGCTTTTATTTCTAGAAATTAGAACTAACTTGAATAAAATATCATGATTCGTAACAGTTTATTCCGAACTAAAATGATTTTCAGGAGGAAATTTGATTTTAGACCCATGGTTAATTATGGACTAATCATCACGAAATCCTGTAGAGTGATTTCTGTTATTAAACACATAAATGGAACAAATTTCAATACATTAGTGAAATTTATTTTAGCGTTAAAAGTGGACCGATAATCAGAAAATTGTATGATATTATTTCTGGCCATATGAACCAAAATTGGACCAAATTTTACCACAATATCTATATCTGCTACGGTTTCAGGCGTATTTAAAGAGTGAGCATAATATTGGACATTATATGATAAATTATGGATCGGGCTTCACGAAATTTTTTAGTGTGATTTTTAGTCTTATAAATCTTTGACGTACCAAGTTGTATTACAATAGCATTAAATATTACGTTTTTTAACATACTAAACTATTTTCCGAGAATAGGTTTTATATGCGGTTTATGGTAAATTATGGACCGATCTTCATGAAATGTTAAAGTATGATTTCTAGCCTTATAAAACTGTGACGTACCAAATGATATGATAGCATTATTTGTTGTGATTTTAGGCGTATTAAACCATTTTCCGGTAGTTGGTTTATATGGGGCACATGGTAAATTATGAACCGATCTCTACGAAATTTGACAGTGTGATTTCTAGTCCTGTAAAACTATGACGTAGCATATTTTAATATGATAGTAATATTTATTATTTATTTCTAATCATATAGAACGAGTTTGTCAAAAATCTTACACCATGCCGTGGATTATGCCAACATTTATGCTAGTTTTTTAACAAAATTGTCAATTTTTTAGGGCGGTGGTTCCACATTTTGATTCATATAATTTTCAATTCCAAACTTCTTAGGATACTTAGAAGCAATTTGACTGACACCAACGTTGTTTTTATCTTTTGAGCTTTTCGAAACTGAGCGTATTTTCAACAGAAGGACATTGCTAGATCGACTTAAAATTACTCAAGAAACCAGGATGTATATACTTTATGGGGTCTTAGATGCATAATAAAAAAGTTTCACGCGTAATGGCAAACTAAGTTTCTCCTCATGCACCACTAGTGGTGCAGGGTATAAAATAAGTTTAAAGCCAAATAAGGACCAACCTCATATATATTTAGCATCAAGGTAAGAGTAGGGTTTAGAGTAGGATTCGGAGTCGTGAGTCGGAGTAGGAGTCGCACTTAAAAAATATCAGCGTTTGGAGTCGGAGTCAGAGATAGTACTTTATTCTGACGACTCCACAGCCCTGCATTTAACAGTTTTTTTTTTAAATTTTATTATTTAAACCAAATTTTACAATTCAAATCAGTTTTCACAATTAAAATGAAGCCAGAATTAAAAAATAAAAAAATTACGAAAAATTTTAGTAAATAAGAAATTGAACATTGCGTAACTAAATTTCTGTGTGTGAACATTAAAACATTCAAAAGAAAATGAAAAACTGACTTGTGCAATTAAGAGCTGGTTCACACTGATCAAGTTTTAGCCGTCAAGTCTTGAGCTTTTAGAAGAGAAGGGAAAATAGAATGCAATTTCTTTTCCCCTCTCTCCTAAAAACTCCAGACTTAACGGCTAAGAGTGTGAACCAGCATTAACTCGCTGAGCCTAAAAAGAGTCTAAGACTCATTTTCACGTACTTTACACAAAAAGTAAAGAAACAGAGCTATTGTCTAGCGGCCTAAGTTATAAAAAATAAACCCTTTATTGACATGCTTTATTTTTTATAACTTAGGCCGTAGATATTTACAACTATGTACATATGTATATGAAATATTAGCAAGAAGTTTTATATGAGAACTAATGCTCAATTTTGGACATAGCAGCACAAAATTAACGACATAGTAACTATATTATAGAAGTTATCGTCGCCAAATTTTATATCAATACCAACATTTGTAAGGAAGATATGACATTACAAGTTATTTTTGGAGGTTGTATTTGTTGTATAGGAGATACGATAAAATATGGAACGATTCCAATAAAATTCTGTAAGATGAGTTAGGTTACAATATAAATTCGTCCAAATTTAATGTAAGTATCAACATATTAAGATGGTTTATGGCCACAGGAATATTCTGTTAAGAAGTTTGTATGGGGGCTTTGAAAATTATGAACCGATTTTCACAATGTTCGATAGGTTTGGTCTTTGTAAAAATTAGAATGTAGAAAATTTCATCGAGTTATCTTCAAAATTCTGAACTGTAATTTGTGAATAAGGTTCACATGTACAGACAACCAGCCAGTCGGACGGACGAATATCGTAAGATCTATTCAGGAAATATTTTATGCGGTACGCACATCAGCACAACCGCAAAATATTTTTTTCACTTCTGTTGGTGTTAGTATAAAAATCAATGAACCCAAAAAAAAGTCAAAGCAATAACAAACGTACCTTTTTCTCTATAACTACTTCAAATAAGACATCATCTATAAGTGGTTCCGCACTAAATACCAATGCATGACTAAAGTCTCTGGCAGAACGTGTAGCTGTGCGATTGCCGTTAGTCAATGTAATGCGACGACCACAGCGTTGATGGAATGTTTGTAATAATTGTAAATTAACGTTTAAAGCATTTATTCCTCCGCCTCCGCTGCTAGCACTTATATTAGTTGTTCCACCAGTAGCCATGGGTTGTTCTTGATATCAACGATTTTCTTTTAATTTTACTAAAGTTGAAAGTTCTTTTGACTTTATCCTATACTTGATAATTGGGTTTTATTATTTTTGCTAAAAAATTTCTTAAATTTCCAACTAATATATAGCGTGTTCACTAGAAAATTATAATTCTTTTAAGAGTGAAAATTTTTCATTTGACGTTTTCGTCCTGTTTTTCTTTATTTCTTTTGTTTTATTTTGCGTCTGCGTATATTTATTAATTTTGCAATATTTCTTTTACTTTTACAAACGTAAACAAAGTTTTGTATTGTAAACAGAGGATTTTATTGTTTAGAAAATGTAATGAAAATAAAAGTAGCAATAACATCTGTTGGTAAAGTTGAAATTAATATTTATAAAAGTCTCTGTTCATAAAATGCAACGAAGAAGAATATGGAAAGTAAAAGAAAACGTGTAAGAATCATAGCCAAATTCATTCACCATAAGTGGTAAATTAGGGCATACTTTTTATTATTCTTCTAACACCCTATAAAGTATTTATATTCTGAGGTCTTGAATAATTCTAAGTCGGTTTAGCCATGTCCGTCTGTTGAAAACACGATCACTTTCAAACTACTCAAAAGAAAAGAACAAATGCTTCAAGTTTCTTGTTGCTGCAATTCTTTAAAATTCTGCATTGAAATTGCTAATGCCCAGATTATAAAATTCTAGTCTTGTAATTTTTGTATATTTATCTCGCCTTTAATCTTCTCCCTAATATTTTACAATACCAAGTTTAACAACTTTTTTATAATTAAGTATTACTACAACTGTCAAAAAAAAAGGTTATTAACTTACAGTTTTAAAGCCTATTTCCAATGTGCGAAAGAATTCTTTCGTTCGCATAACTACATTGAAAACAAAAACAAAATCTAAAAATTTGTTTTTGTTTTCAATGTAGTCATACGAAAGAAAGAATTCTTTCGTACATCGGAAATAGGCTATTAAGGTGCCCGTAGACGACATGTTTTTTACATCTGACTTGTCAACTTTTCAAGTCATATGTAATTGTGAATGTCTGTCAAAATTGCTGTTTTACAGAAGGTTAATAACATTTGGTCACAAACGTACATGTAATTTGCTTCTGACATTGTCTATGTTTTTTCTCTGTAGCTATGGAATAAAACAAAGTAGTTCTTGGTTTCAAAATAGCGTGCTGCCGGCACAAAAATTTTTATTTGCGCCGTAAAAAAGTTCAGCCATCTAAACATTTTTTTTTTTCTTTAAATTCGAATATACCAATTTAGGATATTATAATGATATTATATATGTACTTAATTTCTATTCAATGGTGAAATTATTATATATATATCGGTATTGTTAAATATTAACTTAAGCCGGCTAATGATTCCGTCAACAGTGCACCGCCGCTGCGGGTTTCTTCCCGGCATATATTTCTGACACAGCTGATGTCAGATGGTTTGTCAGAAAAAATAGAGCACGCTCTAATTGACATTTTGTCAGATGACTTTGCGTCTGACTTTTACAGATGCAATGTTTTAAAGGTAACACACGACATGTATTAATTTTGCAGTGGGAAATTTGACAAATCAGATGTAAAAAACATGTCGTGTACATGCAACTTAAGGCGAACATCATGGCGAACATGGTTGATAAGGCAAATGTTTAAAATTGGAAAAGAAAAAATTAGCTCCTAATATTTGTCAAGAAAAGCACGAAAAATTGAATAAAACAATTTTTCAAAATTATCAGCGAATTATAATATTTAACAGACGTAGAGCCCGCCAACGTTTGAGAAGATGACAAAGTACCCTGAGAAATATCTTTCTGCAATCTCTAATGGAGCACATGAACGAAATATAAATATGAACAGTGTACACTAGCAGAATTAATGTGCGACATATGTTTTGTTCACTGTTCATATTAAGTCGCACTTTACACTATAGACATTTCTTTCCGGACAGACGAAATAAAGCAACAATTTTTTCACAAGCACATGCATTTTCAATCACGAAAACGTTTGCAAATTTTGCCAGAAACAATATAACGTAGTTATTTTTATTTTCCACCACCTGGATAACTATCTTGCCGCGATGTGGTGGCTTAAATGCCGGCGGTAGTGTATGTCTTGGAACTTGTTTCGGTACAGTCTAACCGGAACAAGTTCGAAGGCATAAGCTTTAAAGCCAGCATGACCAAGGGTTATCCATCCCATATCCCATCCTCTTTACCTATAATCCTACCTACTTCTCCCTTTGATTCCCTACATCCCCCACTTTTAAGGTCAAGGTGGTTGATAGCAGTGCCGAGGACCTGAATGGCTAGTTAGTGGTAAAAGAAACTGGTCGTGAACAGCTTCCCTCTGACGCCGATGGCAAGGGTCAGTTGTAATTCTAGCCTAGTCCGCGTACGCCGTCACTGCGCGCGATGGTCGCTTTGTTTACGTGCTTACTCGTGGGACCAAAAACTGGATAATTTAAATTTTAAAGAAAGAATTGAAGAAGTTGGCGCAGGGAATGTCTCTGTCAGCTCAGCAGGTTCGGGGTCAGATTTGGACTCCGACTTGCTGGGTATTCACAGAGATATTCTGCTGCAGGAGAGTCAGTTAATGACAGAACTGACAGTCATGACGGACAGGATAGACTCGCCAATCGGATCTCCGTCTCGTACAGGGGCATCGGAAAGACTCGGTGACCTAACTCTGGGCTCTGATGATGAGCACGAAATAACTCTGATTTCGGCTCATGATGAGGGCCATAGGGCTGGGCCATCGACTTCCGGAGTCACACTCGGGTTGGAGAGTGGATTGGCGAGTGTATCAAAACTCGTTGTTCGGCAAGATGCGACAGAACAGGTCACGTCAGATAGCCGAACGAGCTACGATAAAGCCAAGAGTGGTGTGAGAGCCTCCTTAGCCTTTCTGGAAAAGATAGCTAAGAAAGACTCCTCACTGCACGATGGGCGGGATAGGCATCTGCTGAGGAAGCACCGAAAGAACGTTGCTAGATTCGAACGAATCCACGGCTCTGTCGGTGCCATCCTAGGGCTTCCCTATCCTGCGGGATACACAACAAGGGCTGCTGTGGATACAAATGTTGTCAGTAAAGACAGCAAATCCCCAGCACCCCCTGTTGTTGAATCCTCGGATAAAGCAGAAGATAAGGAAAAGGAGGGTAAAGGTTCAACGACTGGCCCTCTTAATCGTGACAGTTTGGTCGCAGTTAAGGGAGCTAGGCCTGAGAACGTTTTACCCACTACTAGTCGCGCGATGAGGGCTGGAAATGTCTTGGTAATTTCCGATAGTCACTCCCAAAAAGGAGTCACTAAAGGAAGGGTTGCTGGGACAGACCAGTCAACATCTGCAGGGAAATCGGGTGATCACCGACTGAGCTCTGCTAAGGGCCCCAAAAAAGGGGTAGTTAAGCGAGTGAGGTCTGGTGATGACCAGAAATCCCCTGCGGCTAAAAGGACTGGTCAGACTGTGGTCAGTTCTCTTAAAGATCCCCATAAGGAGATCAATAAGAGGACTGACTCCAGAAAGGACCAACCATCCACTTCAAAGAAACTAAAGGAGTCGTCGAGTAAGGACGGTATTCTAGCGGCTGTCATTGATCGTAAGGATCCCGATGGAAGGATCAGTGTCGAGAGATGGCAGGTGCTAGAGAACAAACTACTCGACGAAATCTTTAGTGCCAAAGGAAGGCCGGACGAAGTATCGTTCAAAGGGGCTGACTGGACAAGAGGTGTCAAAACTGTCAGTTGCGGCAATCAGAAAACCTTTGAGTTTTTAAAGGCTGCAATTGGTAAGTGTGGCAGCTCCTGTCCTGAAGCTAGTCTGGACGTTATACTAGCGTCTGAGTTGCCATTAAGGCCGGTAGTCACGGTATGGATACCTCCACCTATAAAACCGGTGGAGGTCATACTGGGGGTACTGGCCAACCAGAACAAGGGGCTCAATACAAGCCAGTGGAAGTTGGTAGCTTCACTGGGTTGTAAAGAGAACCAGGGAAGAGACTTCAGGTTCGCAGTGGACCGGGAGTCTCTTAAAAAGCTTGATTCGATAGGAGGGGTTGCAATATTCGGGTTGGGGTCTATCAAATTTAGGTTTCCTAAAAATGATAGACCCTAAGAGGTTGAAAGTGGTGCAGATAAACCTGCACCACTGTGAAGCAGCCTCAACCGAATTAGTAACCCACCTCATCGACAACAACGTGGACGTGGCCTTAATCCAAGAGCCCTGGATTAATAAAAACCGGGTAGTTGGATTAAGGGTCACGGGGTATACATTGTTCGTACCCCACACAGATGAGAAGGTACGAACTTGTATCTTGGCGAGAACTGAGTTTAAATTTATGTTTTCTCATTCTTATAGTAATGGAGACCTCACGGTTGTGACAGGAGAAGCCAAGGACAGAAGGGTCCTGGCATTAGCATCGGTATACTTGCCGTACGAGGCTACCGATCCCCCTGGTGAAAAAGTGCGAGAGTTGGTGGAGTACTCAGGCAGAACTGGCTCGAGACTGGTACTAGGGTGTGACGCCAATGCACACCATACCCAATGGGGAAGTGCCGACATCAACAAAAGAGGTGAGTCTATGTTTGATTTTATTATTGCCAGCAATCTTTATATCTGTAACAGAGGGAATACACCTACGTTCAGAACTAGGGATAGAGAGGCAGTGATAGACATGACATTGACGAACTGTAGGGAATTAGTGGAGGATTGGAGGGTGGACCTGGGGTTTTCCTTCTCTGACCATAGTCGCCTGTCCTTTAATCTAATGTTTGAGAGGTCGAAAAGGTGTCCGTATAGGAATCCGAGAAGGACGGATTGGGATTACTTTTCGAGATTGGTGCAAAGTAACCTTAGAGTTACACGCGACTGGGGGTCGACTTCGACCGGTGTAGAGCAACTGGTGGGCACCTTTACGGGGGTACTGACTAGTAGTTATGAGCGTTCCTGTCCTTTGAACTTTCCGGGCAAGCGCACACAACCAAGATGGTGGACAGACGAGTTGAGGACTCAAAGGTCCACTGTCAGAAGGTTGTTTAATAGAGCGAAGTATACGCGTAGGGAAGAAGATTGGGGTAACTTCAGATTGAGTTACAATAGATATAAAGGAGACATTAGGAGGGCGAAAAGGGACTCGTGGGTCAAGTTTAGCGAGTCAGTGGAATCTGTAAATGAGATGTCCAGGTTCAGGAGAATTTTATCTAAGGACCCTGTAGTCCCTGGATTTATTCAGAGACCGGACAACTCATGGACGGAATCTAGCTCTGAATCTCTTTGTCTGCTAATGGAAACTCACTTTCCGGGATGTGTGGATCCTGGGACGGGGGAACAGATTGAATGTGGTAACCCCTTCTCTGGGTCAGAATCGGGCGGTGAGGAGAGGGAGACGGTGGGGGACATGATCACCTTGGAAAAAGTAACATGGGCGGTTAATACCTTTGGGTCTTACAAATCGGCAGGACCAGACGGTATCTTTCCGGCGATGTTACAGAATATCGGGAGATCATCACTCCTGCTGTTGGTGGAACTGTTTAGGGTCTGTGTGCTGAACGGGTACATTCCTAAAGGGTGGAGGGAGGTCAGGGTGGTTTTCATACCCAAGGCGGGAAGAACCGGTCACTCTAAACCCAAGGATTTTAGACCAATCAGCTTATCGTCTTTTCTTTTGAAGACGTTGGAAAGACTGATTGATCTACATCTGAGGACGAAGATTGACGCCGGCATCATCAGCGGCGCTCAACACGCCTATCTTAAGGGTAGATCTGTTGAGAGTGCGCTTCATGATGTGGTGGGTTATGTAGAGCGGGGATTGCGAAACAAGGAATACAGCTTGGCGGCATTCCTGGATATAGAGGGCGCTTTTAATAATTTGAATATAGAGGCTATCAGGCAGGCATTGGTGGATCTAGGCGTTCCTCTGTTCCTGGTCGAATGGATAACTCTGATGCTCAGCAGCAGAGTTATTCACTCGGACTGGGGAAACGAGCGCTTAAAGAAACTGGTGACTAGGGGAACCCCACAGGGGGGAGTTCTCTCTCCCTTATTATGGCTCTTAGCTGTCAACGTCGTTCTGGGACTTTTTGACAGATTGGGTCGGAAAGTTGTGGCCTACGCGGATGATGTAGTGATATTGGTATCGGGCAAGTTTCTGCCGACAATAAGCGAAGTCATGCAAGGGGCGCTGGGCGAACTGTCAGCATGGGCGAGTGATAAGGGTTTGGGAGTCAATCCGGAGAAGACCGAGTTGGTTCTTTTTACTAGGAGGTACAGGGTAGAGAATTTTAGGCTGCCGGTACTAGGAGGAGTAGAGCTTAGACTATCTGATAGCGCTAAGTATCTAGGAGTTTTTCTGGACAGCAAGCTGTCGTGGGGAAGGAATACTCAGGAGAGACTTAAGAGAGGCCTCAATGCCTACTATGCTTGCAGATCATCGATAGGTAAGAGTTGGGGACTCCGGCCGTCAGTGGTGGGATGGCTGTACACTTCGGTGGTTAGACCCATTCTTACATATGGATGCTGTGTTTGGTGGGAGTCATTGAGAGTGGCTTGTCGAAGGAACCTTCTGTCTAAGGCTCAGAGGTGTGCTTCAATCGGCATGACAGGTGCCATGAGAAGTACACCTCAAGCGGCACTGGATGTCATTCTACATCTTCTGCCCATTGAGCAGTATGTTATGGGAATGGCAGCCAGAAGCATTCTTAGACTGAGGGAACTAGGATTGATTAGGGATTTCACGCAGGGTCACTCGCGGATCTTGAGTGAGATCGAAGCTGGAGGTTACTGCCTGGGATCACCCGGCTCCACGGATTTCGTGGGCACCAGGGTGGATTTCGGACGGTTGCCGGAGGTGGTAACGCCTTCTAGGGAGAGATGGTCAGGTAGGAGCAGATTATTTAATGGATTTGCTATTTTCACTGACGGCTCGAAGATGAGAGGCACGGGTGCGGGGGTCTACATTGAGGATCTGGATATCAGAATGTCATATAGGCTTCCGGACGACTGCAGTGTTTTTCAGGCGGAAGTTCTGGGGGTCTTGAGGGCCGTGGAACTGATGAGGGACAACATTGATAGGGGCTCGGAGGTCACTATATATGTCGACAGCCAGGCGGCCCTTATGGCCGTAAGGGGCTGTTACGTGAAATCCAAGCTAGTTGACGGTTGCAGGAGGGCTCTGGAGGGAGCCTTAGGAGAGTATATGTTGAGATTGTGCTGGGTGCCTGGTCACTGCAACATAAGCGGCAACGAGATTGCTGATGAGTTGGCGAGACAGGGCTCAGAGATGGAGGATCCTAATCACATAGAGGCAATTAGGCCTCCAATAGGATTCTACTTTGGGAAGATTAGGGAATGGATTCTGGGCGCGACCAATAGGGCCTGGGGGAACCGAACGGACTGCCGGGTATCACGGACGATGTGGCCGGTGCTCAGGAAGTCCGACTCGGAGTTGTTGCTGGGCAGAAGCAGGGTCTGCGTGAGGACCATAATAGGAATCATCACGGGTCATTGCATGATAGGCAGGATGGCGATGAGGTTAGGATCCGACGTGTCGGATATGTGCGGGTTGTGTGAGGACCCGGAGGAGCTGGAGACGGTTGAGCACATTTTGTGCCGCTGTCCCAGGCTACAGGGCAGCAGGCTGAGGTGGCTGGGCAGCAGATTCCTAGGCGAATTAGGGGACGTCCCGGGCTGTGGGCTCGAGAGTCTGATAGGATTCGTAATGGGGATGGCCTGGCTGCGCAGCAGGAGACTGGGAGCTAGCCGCACATAGGGCGGATTGGTGTTGTGTTGAGTGAGGCTTTTCTCTCGGGTTTGGTCGGAACTTCCTTTTCTCATCTATTATTATCTGTTCTTATCTTTTCTGATTCTTTTGCTGTTTCTCTTCACCTTCTTTTTTTTTCAGCTTCTTAACTATAAACAAGGCATCACAATGGACCGTATTGGTCTCTGGGTGAGGGTGTGAAGGAGACTTCACACCAGCCTTTCTACCTACCTACCTACTATTTTTATTTTTTAAAAATATTTATGAAATTGCATACAAATTTTTACTGAAGAAGAAGTAGACTAAATTTTTTGAAAAAAATAAGATATAAGAAAAACGAAATTGTTGCTATCATTGTGAACGAAGCTTATAGGATTAAATTTTGTGTGAATATTTTCAGCTACTATAATGTACAATCTGTTTTCGTTTTATGTAAATAAAGTGTATATTAATAAAGTATTATTATATTTTGAAATTAATTGTTAAATATTTTTCTACAAAAAAATGTACTGAATGCGTTATGAAGATTTTACAATCTAGACGCAGATTTTTTGATGAAAAATCATTGTTGTTTGCTGTTTTTACCTCTAAAATTCTGGCAACACTGACTCCGATGCAATTATTTACATTTTTTGTTTAGTCAACAAAATCCCACTTTTAACACATTTTATTTTGTGAAAATAAACAAAATATGGATATTGAAGGTATTTATCACATTTGTAAAATAATGCAATTAACAAAATATATAGTTTTTACTATTTACTTTATTTTCTAATCTAACAGAAGAAATGATAGAGGAGCATTTAGATGAAGAATACCAGAACAGTGATATTGGCGAAGAATTTACAGAAATTGAAACTCAAATTGTAGAATTGGAAAAGAGAAAATTAGCTCATAATATTGGTAAAGAAAAGCAGGAAAAATTAGAAAAAGCAATTGCTTTGCTAAGATTACATGTACAAAATTATCAGCGAATTATAATATTTAATAGACGTAGAGCGCGCCAACGTTTGAGAAGAAGACAAAGTACCCTGAGAAATTTCTTTCTGCAATCTCTAATGGAAATGCAAATCAGGTTCGCTGAAATGTTGCCGTTGGCGGTAGATCCTCTAGTAGTTCAACAAACGTACAACTGCGATAACCTTGAAAGGATTGAGGAAGTTTCAACACAGTGCAATACTTGGGAGAAAAAAGTGAATACCAAAAAAGAAACACAGATCTTTAACTTTTACAAGGATGTGGTTTCAAAATTTTCAAATGATCAGTGGTTGGACACATTCCACATGCCCGCACCTATTTTTAATCTTATATGTTCCAGACTTAAGAAATCATTTGACACTATAGATATGGACTTAGAGACTTGGGCAGCAATGTGTATTTATATGTTTGCAACTGGAAGCAAATTTTGTTCTGTTGCAATGCTCTTCGATGTAGAGAAAAAGTTTGTAAGACAATCACTAATTAAATTTGCTAAATGCTTGCTAAATGAATTTCCAGAAAAATTGTCTATGCCTAGTACCGAAAATGAGCTAGAAAAAATATCAAATGGCTTTCTTAAAGCATCAAACAACATGCCATGTGTTGCTGGTGTTTTAACTCTTTTTGAAATTCCCAGTCTTTGTGGATGTGCGAAAAGCAGGTTATGTGGATATGATTTACTCAAAGTACAGGCTTGTATTGACAATCGTTTATTGTTTCGTAAGGTTGAACCCACAACTCGTAAACCTACAATGTTTTTAAGATCTCCAAATGAGGTCAGTGTCTGTTCGAAGAAATTCTCAGACAATTGTATTGTACCATATTTTTTAGTCGCTCCCGATAATTATCCATTACGCAACTGGCTTATGCAAAAATATGATGAGCCTATCGAACCATGGGAATACGATTTTAACAAGAGTTGTGGTGGCTTAAACATTTTTAGACAGATTTGTTTAAAGAGGTTATTTGGTCGTTGGCACATTCTTGACACCACTGAATGTCTTATGCCGGATTCAAAGAGTCTTATTGTAAAGGCGTGTTGCCTTTTACACAACATTTTAGAGGAAAGTGGAGAATATTTTTCATTAGAGTGGTGTACAAATTACAATCCTTATAAATATGATTGTAAATTAACTACTGCAGTAACGAAATTCTATAACGACTCAAAATCGGCTATAGAAAAAAGAGACGTTATTGCTAAAATGATAAGCACAAGTATGCCAAGTAATTAAAAGCTTGAATATATACTTAAATACATACATTTGTATGTTATACATAAGTATAAAGTTGATTTAATTTCTGGTAAAAATATCTTTATTTTGTAAGAAATCTTTATATGTAAGAAATGTTTTTAAATAAAAACTGGGTAGACAGAACTTTTAATATATAATTAATTGCACGTGTTATATTTACAAAACTGCGATTAATGGGAATACTGAAGGGGTTATTTTATAAATCCCTTCACCGTGCGTTGAGAAATTTTTCTTATAAATTTTTAAAATTGTATGAATATTTTTCAAGTGATTTTAAGTATTTTATAAAATAAAAATATAATTGATTGGCTTTTGTTGCGATTTATCGATTGTAAACCAAAGTTAGACAAATTAATGGACAAGTTCAAACTATTTTTACTATTTTTTTTAAATATCTCAAATATCGTTAATTCGATATTTTTAGATTGAACGAATTGTAATTTATTCCAATTCGGAAATTATGTTCAAACTTGCAATTCATTAAAGGTTTACAAGAAATTCGCTGGACTGTTCTCTAATTAAACACAGAATTGAAATATATACAAGGCAAAGAAAGAAATTGAGAACTTAGCGGGTTATTTTACATACAAAATTTTTTGAAAATTCAAATATCGAAAGTTAATTATAAAAAATGTAACCTCGATTTTTTGTTAGTTTACAGAGGAAGTAAAGACTCAAAATGATTCGAAGCATTTTCGATATAAAAAAAGTGGTAATAGGTACAATTTTTAATAGAAATATGCAATCAATTTTATAATAAACCCAACCTGGGTATATCCAAGGCGAATTCATTCCAAGTAATCTCGGTAGTACAACAAGTACAACTCGTACAAAAACCACAAGCAATTAGTTTTTGTAAAATCATGGTACAATGTCAAAAACCTAAACAAATCAAAACAGAAACAAAGATAATAAACAAAATTTTGACATCCAACAATTATAAAGCTAAACAAAAAAAGTTATCAGCAGGGCTTTTAGGATCACCTGTAATGAATTAGCCTTGGGTATATCTGAAACTGAACCGAAGTTATAACCAAGGCGAATTCATTACAGGTGATCCTAAAAGCCGTGCTGATAACTTTTTTCTTTAGTTTTATAATTGTTGGATGTCAAAATTTTGTTTATTATCTTTGTTTGTTTTGATTTATTTCGGTTTTTGACATTGTACAATGATTTTAAAAAACAAATTGCTTATGGTTTTTGTACGAGTTGTACTACCGAGATTACCTGGAATGAATTCGCCTTGGTTATAACAAAATATATTTTATTAATCAGTACATAAAGGTACATTTTGAAAATAATAGTCGCATTTTGCCACTTTTGATTTTTTATTTTTTTTAATGACTACGATGCAATAAAGGAATGTAATGTGCTACATATTGATTAATATTCAAAAGTTTTATGTTTTGATTAATGACAACAGTAATTTTTATGCATTGATACCAAGGTGACTTCTGAATTGGAATAAAACTGCCCAGCTGCAATAAACAGTTGCTCGCTGGCAACACTAGTTGGTGGTACTGACAGATATTTCATTGCTAGTGCCTTTAAGTTGTTAAATGGATTTGCATTTCAATTCTCAAATAATATAATGCTTATGGCACAGAGTACTTTGTGCTTATTTACATAAATACCTGATTCCATTTCCCAAATCTTAATTTTCTTCCACTAAGTACGGGAAATTAATCGGTGTCAGACACTAATTAAAATATTCACCCTTATCGTGGTTTGGGAATTTAAAATACGCCGTCGACTGTTTGGTAATAGATTAAAGAAAACGTTGTTATTTGCTTTAATCTATTACCAAGCAGTCGCAGTCGTATTTTAAATTCGCCAACCGCGATAAGAGTAATTTCTCCAAAGATTCGCTATAAAAACTTTAAAATTAAATCATAAGAAAAATTCAATATTTTTCCACTCATTTAATTTTGATTTAAAATTTCCCCAATTCTTATTAAAAAATTAAGAAGCCATTTCAGATAAGTTTTTTTAAAAATATTTCTTTATTCTATATTTTAAAATTTAATATAGAAAAACCATCATTTTAAAAATAAATTAGTACAAACGTTGGGGAGGGCCCATGGATGACTTTATATGCAAAGAGCGTACGTTTTGCCAGTTCTTCTTCAACAAAGATACTAAGAAATTTATTGACAAATGGATATTTTGGACCAATTCGTCTTGTTTCATATCAACATGACCAACAGCAACCGACAAGCACAATACTTTCTTCATTTGGAACTTGATGGTTGACTTGACTTCTTCAATTTTAGCCATCATGGATTCTTGGTGAGACAAAAGACCAGGAAATTTACCAGCCTTGTTCAAACCGGGACCCAAGAGACGGGGAATTTGTTTGATCAAGGATTCAGAAGCCAAGAAAGCGTCATAAGATTTGGCCAATTTCTTAACCAACTTCTTGTTCTTGTTTAATTTTTTCAGAGCTTCAGCATCCATGCATTCGACACCGTTAGAATTGGCTTCATCACAATGCTGTTGATCACCCAAAATGCAGACCTTCATTTTTGGGCGGGGGATGTGCTTCAACCTTAAAATTAAGAAAAACAAGTAAAAATTAGTTTGATGAAATCTCGTTTTACTTTTCGAGAAAAAAAATTAAATATACATATTGAAGATGTTTAAATCAGTCAAGTTAATCCACACGAAAACCAAAATGTGCTTAAGGTTTTCAGGTAATACATGCAATAATTTAACATCATTTTAAACATCACTCAAATTCAAACGTATATTAAACATTCTCTGTAATAAAATACAGAATCCGTTTACAGAAAATGTTCTCTATTGCAAACAACTCATTTACTTTACCTACAAATCACAAATTCATAAAAAAAAACTTACACATAATCCCTCTCTTTATACTGCAGGGAGTAGCAAGTTTTTGATTAAGTAGGATTACATAAAATTCAATTAAAGTGGCGGCTTTTTCTTAACAGTTAAGAACTGAAAAGACATTTGCCTTCTCAATTTGATTTTAAGACCCTGAGCAAAGGTCCGTCAAGTGCCAACACACTTGACTACCTGTAGAATATCAAAACTCCAAAAGGATACAAAACGAATGTACCTCTTTTAGCATTTTTCTGTTCATACAGGTTGAAATTCAACATACTTTACTGTGCCGGAGAAACGCTTGTCCTTTTGGGGATCGTAGTTCTTCAAACCGATTTGTAATTCTACAGTTTCCAAAAATCCACGATGCTTCTTTTGGGAAAATTCCAAAACGGAATTTACGCTCTCGTACAAGGTATCACGTGAAACTTTTGAACTGCAAGAAAAATAAAAAAACGTGCGACATTAACATTTGCCAAAACACATTAAATATCATAGTTATTCAAAAAAAATTTGTTACAATTTTCGATTTAACTAAAAACTTTTATAAAAGTTATTAATTTGACATACAAAAATTTTAATTAATTTAGCAATTATTTCCAAACTTAAAACAGACATTAAAAATTCCATAAAGCTGGTTTATAATTGCCATCTTTAATAAAAATGTTACAAATAACCTTTAAATTATAAATATATTTTTCAAAATTATTGAACATTTTGCCATTTTTTATAAAGATGGTTGAAATATTTATAGAATAAAAACTTCTTAACTAAAATCCACTTACGCCATGACCGCTTTTATCAAAAGTTAAAACAAAAAAGAAAGCTGTGAAAAAGTTGCCAGTCCAAGTTGACATTTCGTACAGTGTTGTATTTAAGAGTAGTTGCATAATTAAGTACTAGCAGAGTTAGTATATATGTTACTATATGCTAATAGCAAAGTCATAAACCCAGCGGTTATTATGTTTTTAAATCAGTGTTCCTACAATTATTTCAAAAACTCTAATTTCCCGATATGATTAATAGCCAGCGTTGTCAACTTTGAAATTTCAAATCGCACCCACCACCGAAATGGACAAAAAACATAATACCAATTATCTACAATAACAAGACCGGTTTACTGTGCATATGATTTTGTAAAAGGTATATTTATAGCAGGTAGCCACGAGATTACAACAATTGTACAATAAAACAAACAACAGGGCTTTTTATTGTTGTTATGTGATACGAACTGTCAAACAGCGAAGGATTTGATAAAATACAAATGATAAACAAGCAAGAAAAAACGCCATTAAACGAAAATAGATTCATTTTGATTGTTTTTTTTTCTAATTATATATTTAAGTCTTTATCCAAAATTGTAATTTATTATAAATCACTTTGAACTTCTTTTTAATTTTGTCACTTTATCACTTTTTACTTTAATTAAAAAAACTTGTTTACTTTTTAAGCTAGAAATTTAACACCTGTTGAAAAAAACATTGGACAGTTCGTATCACAAAACAAGCAAATAAAAAAATAATCAGCAGGCTTTCAGAGACTACCTGCTATAAATATACCTTGATTTTGTACATCTTAAACACCATTACTTGTTGTTCTAATTGTGGGCTGTAAAATTGTTAGTATAAATTTTGCACTATTCAATGAAATGGTATTGAAATATGTGTATTTTATTGTACAAAGATTTTTTCTCACAACAAATAGTTGTATTGAACAAGGCCTATCCAATAGGTCTGCTTACCGCTACAACAATACAACAGTACAAAAAACAACAGGCATTTTGTTTGTGTAATTTTCCTCACGGTTGTCAAAATCTTACTACTACATAGGGAAAACAAAAGGAAAAACGTGTTTTGTATGCATGTATGTGTGGCAAAAAACAAAAAACGTAAACAAAAATATACATGTATAAGCAAAATGTAAACAACTTTTGACATGGTTGAGGAAAAAACCAAATAAACATCTGGCTCCTTAAGCAGACCTAATGGATAGACTTTGGTATTGAATTTGCTTTGTACCAATTATATTATACATTTTTTGTCGTTGCGATTCTCACCTAATAGGCGAGAGTTAAGAGAGGAATTAAAAAGGTTACACCAGCGAATGCACTCTTCGATTCGTTTTGTTCATTCATTCGTTGTGTCAAAATATATATATACATAAGGACAAATTTTACAATGTAAACATTAGAAGAAACGACAATAATTGCAAAGACAAAAATCGTATAATGTAAATTGGACTTTGGTGTCGCCAAAAATTAAAAACTTGCACCACGCACCAACAAATGAATTCTTCGCACACAAAATTTATAAATGCACCCAAAATGGTGCGAAACGCACCGAGTTGACAACGCTGTTAATATTTCGCACATCGGAAATAGGCAGTAAAGGCTAGTTTACACTATCCCACATTTCATACGTATTCCATAATACTTTGTGAGATGGAAATCTAATGAGTTTTGTTGTGACTGTCAAAAAATCTAATGTAACATTACAGTTTGTAGTCACACTATACCACATGAACATGCTTTTGTTAAAATGCAACCCTGATCCAATGAAAAGTATTAGGGCACTGGTACACGTTCAATATATATTGTGATATTTGGATCGCGATCCATATTTATGGATCACATCAAATTAGGCTATTATGCGATATGGATCGCGATCCATCAAAATTGCATGCTACACGTTCAATAAATATCGTGATACTAGAAATATCACGATATTTATTGAACGTGTAGCAGTGCCCTTAGCGTTTTGAAATTTTTCAAAAAACGATTAAGTCGTATGGGATGTCAAACTTTTTTCGTAATACTTGTGACACATTGCATTCACACTATCACACTTTGTCATATTACTTGAGTTTTTGACATGTATTAATACAAAGTATATGTAATCTAGCCTTAAACTAGATTCAGACGGTGATTTTTTTCATGTTTTTTAAAGAGGTCTGTAAACGGTAAAGCATTTCTTATCAAGCGCTATGGTAGTTATTAGTGAAAATGTGTTTGTATGTGTGACACCGACGATGCTGGATGGAAAATCAAAAACTTTAGATATGGCGGCGAATATTACGTCCAGCACATGAAAACCAGTTCGCATGCATGAGACGCATTTTGACCGTGTACAGACCCGTGATTTTTGGTGTTTATTGGCGAACGGTGTAGAGAAGCAAGAGGGGTAGAAAATAATCAAACATTCTGTTCTCTGTGTCGTTTTTTATATTTTTCTTTACACACATTCGTATTTTTGTAATGTTGCTTCATTTTAGTTTTTATTTTAATGTGTCAACATCTATTTACAATACAAAACACGGAGCTCATTTAATATGTTTGTTTTTTTTTTTTTTTTTTTTTTTAAAAAAGCAAGTGCAGGAGAATTACCGATAGCGGTAAAAATTCAAACCTAAAATCATGAGTAAACAATCATCGTTTGAATCTGTTGCGTTTTTGGAAGCAACTTTTAAAATAAACTTAAAATAAGACATTATTTTTAAATCACGGTCTAAATCTAGTGTAAGCCTGTGTTTATACAGCTCATGTCTTATTGACATGATTCTTCCTTTTTCTTCCTTGAACATGAATTGGCGTTCAAACGATCCATGTCATGTTGACGACATGTTTTTTTTTTTTGTATAGTCTTTAAATACGAATAAGAAAGAAAAAAATAGCGAATGCATGTGTATACTTGTTTCTTTTCAACTCGTCTCTTTCACCTATAAAGTAGCAATCATGTCAATAAAACATGAGCCGTTTGAACACAGACTAAGTGTTTTGCTGAATATATATATTATATTTCTGCTATCAATAATAAAATAACAAAAATTTATCGATTTATTGTTTTAAAATCAAAAAGAAGAGCTTTCGGATACTATTTTCGTGTTCTATAATATGGTTTGACAATCAGTTTCAAAAGGTTTTGTATTATGTGTACAAATTGTATTATGCAATATTATTTTTTTAATGTAATAATATTTATGGTTTAAATTTTTCTTAAACTTTCATTTGGAAGCCAATCTGCCTCGTATCTCTTTAACTAACTTTCTTGTTAATTCGTAGCAGTTTTTTATACCACTCTTTTTTGTTTCACCAATATTCACTATCTTCATACAATCGTACGATTCATTCACAAGAATATCTGACAGGATTCTGTGCAATATCTGTTTTCGATGCCACACTACCAAACATTAAAGAAGAATAACGTATGACTTAGTATCTTTACAAAAAAATGGTAGTCTAATCGCATAAATCTTTATGAAAATTTTTGTTAACATTTGCAAGTCGGACAAACTTGTCAAAAATTTCCGACAATCAAATTAATTCACACTATCATATTTTATTAGCACAGACGATTTTTTTTTTGACAAATCGTACAACTAACTATTTCAGTTGAATTATCAATATCGCCTTTAACAAACATTTAACTCACCGTCAAGTTTAGTTATTTTTTAAAAACCAATGGGCCATGAAAAAAACTAAAGAATTTAATTTACGTTTTTTATACCTTGGCCTATACGATGCAACATTTGTCGAAACACGTGTTACTACTTATGTTTCAGTTTTTATCCCTGACGATGACACTAAAAACGAAACATTAGTGTTGCGTGTTTTGTGAATGTACTGCTACAAAACCAAAAAGGTTTTTATTTATTTTGTTTTTATACCTATCATATTTTATTTCCCATTAATTTGGAAAAATTTAATATTCACATTTAAATGGTTTTCCAATTCCTTCAATTTGCAATTGTTGCCATTTTCAGCATTCTTTGTTCAAATTTTTTTTCTCCGAGAGTTGCGAAAGCACCTCACACAACAACTGCTCTCAACAAAATGAGAAACAAAAAACAGTCAGCATCACCACACACGATGACACATTTAGTCAATTCACAAGGTATCCTAACATGTCATATTGTCAAAATGTCCTAATATTTCAAAATGGTTTAAAAATATTGTTGTACGGCTCAGCCGCTCAGCGCTGGACTTTTCTGATTAATTACGACAGCACAATAAACACAGCAAGCAACGTTCTATTTATTTAAGACACTTTTTGTTAACAAACCAACAACAATATTTTTAAACCATTGTGAAATATTAGGACATTTTGACAATATGACATGTTAGGATACCTTGTGAATTGACTAATTGTGTTTCGAAAAATAAAATATCATAAATTTTTGATATTTGAGAAAACAGTGAAACATGCCCATGTGACGGCCTAAGCAGTTGGAAAATGGCGAAAATTATGTATTTTTTTTTATAAAGATTTATTAAAAATATCGAATTCGATAGTCGTAAATAAGATAAATTTTAAAGTTATTCATATACGGCATGTGTCACTAACGATGTTGACTGTTTTTTCTTTCTTATTCTGTTGAGGGCAGTTGTTGAGTGAGGTGCTTTTGCAACTCTCGGACAAAAATATATGAATAAAGAGATCGGAAAATGGCAACAATTGCAAATTGTGAGAGTTTGAAAACAATTATAATTAAATATAAAATTTTTCCATATATATGGGACATAAAATATGATATCTATAAAAAGAAAATAAATAAATGTTTTTTTTTGTTTTGTTGTAGTATATTCAAAATACTCGCAATACTGATGTTTCGTTTTTAGTGTCATCGTCTGTGGTAAAAACTGAATCATAAATAGTAACACGTGTTTCGACAAAAGTTGCATCGCCTGTGGGTACCATATAATATCGATATTTTGATATATCGATATTTATTGCTCATGCCCAGTATACGCTGTGAAACTGGTTGGCAATAAGGTGTATTGTCAAACATATCTGAGCTTTTTGATTGTTTTGATAATTTAAATGAACTTATATTTTGTGTTAATATACATATTCTGCTAAATAAAATTACTTAACATTATATTATTTTAATTTGTGTAAAATATCTCTATTGTTCCTGTTCTAATCACAACCCGTTTTTGTGCTTATGTAAAAATTCCAAGGTATGGATGTGTGTGCGAATTTGAATATGTGTTTCTTTTTTGTTGTTTTTATGTAAAATTTTAATTGTGTTTTTGTCTTTTATCTCAATACGTGAAACTGTAATAAATAACACCGTCTTTTATCAAAACGCAATTCTAATAGTTAAATAAATCTTATATAATATTTTCAAATTTGTGTGGGTGCTATGTCAAAATTTTTGGTTATTTTTAGTAGATGCAATTCGATCCCGTAAATTCAGGTATTTTCGTGATTCATGGAATGTCGCATCCCGGGATTTTAATATTTAAATCCCGTAATTTTCGGGATTTGGTTATTCCCGAAATTGTTTATTAACCGCCGATTTAAAATTTAAAAACTTTGTACTTGTTTCAAATATATTTGTGAGAAAAAAGCGTTCTTTCGACATCGTGAAATTGGCAGTAACTTTTTTGTTTTACCTTTTATTTATAAAAACAAATTCATAATGACTTTCCCAACGATAAGATAGGGAGCACAATATTGATCTTTTATAGATATGTATTTAGGAACAAATCTAGTTTATCGACGCAGCTCCAAATAAAAAAAGTGCCTAGCGTGATAGGAAATTGAAAAATAAGAAAATATTAAGTTAAAGTGGCGCAAACGCCACTGCATATAAATATGCAATTTTCTATTACATTTCTCAACGTATAAAGCCAATATTGGTAATATTTTAAAGCCTTTAGAAAGTTCTGAATATACAAAATTTATATGAAAATTGTTAACTCTTAAACACCCATTTAAGATTTAACAAAATTTTACATCAAAATGCAACGGAAATGCACTAAGTAAATACTTGTGTAGTTTATTCCAGTAAAAGTGTAAAAAATAAAAATTTATTTAATAACAAACACCGGCTTTGCTAACTTAAGCTTCACAGGATAGCCGGCCTTAGGCCGGACTCAAGGATTTTCTCCTCTATGATATAACAAACGCCGACTTCGCTAACCAAAGCTTCTTTGCATAGCCGGGCGCAAAAATTGTTTCCTCTACGGTATAAAAAACACCGGATTCGCAAACAAAAACTTCTCTCCATATTAATTATTATCCTTACTTGTATTTTCGCAAACTCATCCCCGCATCTTGGGATAAAATTTATTAAATAATGATTCAAATAATACCAATATTGACCATATAAGTTGAGAAATGTAGTGTAAAATTGCAAATATATGTACATATATGAAAATTTATGAAGTCCATAACTCGAAAACATGCGTTTGCAGTTTTTCACTTCATATTTTCTTCTTAATTTTCAATTTTCTATCACCCTAGGTACTTGTTTTTTTATTTGCAGCTGCGTCGGTAAACTAGATTTAAGCCTGTAGTTATTCGATTAACCCTGGTTACGCTGCCGGCCTTCGGCCGGGAACAATAATTTTCTCCTCTATGTTTTAACAAAACCCAGCTTCGCTAACTAAAGCTTGTCTGCATAGTCGACCTTCGGCCGAGTGCAATGATTTCCTCCTATATGGTATAACAAATACCGGCTTCGCTAGCGGTGTAATTTTTTAGATCCAGGAGGCCCTGGGGCTTTAGCCCCCTTAATTTTTAATTCTGGTTTTTGATGCCCCGTAAACTGCTACTTCAGCCAGTTTTTATTATTTTTGACTTAAATTTACTGCATTTTACTAAATTGCGTTCGCGTACACAAAATACAGTAAAAAAGAACGCAAATTGAGAGCGTAGTGGCAGTTCTTGACTGAGTATTTCCAAATTTTTGCTGCAGAAATTTTTGGAGTAAAATTTATAAAATCAAAAAAAAAAAAAATGTTTTAAAAATTAAACAAGCAAAAGTAAACAAACGAAAAGCATAAAAATTGTAAAAAAAAAGTTTAACTGCCTCTTTTTAGAAAATGAAAACAAAATTTCGTGCGAGAATAATATTGAAAACAACTATAAAATGCAAAAATTTGTTTTTGTTTTCAATATAAATTCTCACAAGAAACTTTATTTTCATTTTCTAAAAACAGGACGTAAAAAAGAAAAGTTGAAATTAAAATGAAACAAAAACAATATGTGAATCAATTGTCATTAATTAAATAATTACTGCCGTATTCATCAAAAATAAAATACATTTCAAACGTACATATTTTAAAAACAAATTTCCATACAAATTTTCCTAAAAAATAGATTTCATATCCAATTTATTTTTTTATGAATACGGCCGTTAAACTTGTTTGTGAAGTTAACACCACAACCTTTTTTTTTGGTGTTTTAAGTTTTTGAAGTTGTTGAAGTGTAAAGTAATTGGGTACTTGTTTTAATGAAGAGCGAACTTGATTTCACGATGTCCGTTTACCTGTTAAAATGGGTTTTCCGAATAACCAGGAGTTTATGGAAACTTGACTGTTATATATGCTCCGTTAAATTTTGCTATTGAAATGCAGTCAGATCGTTCCATAAGTGACTAAGAAATATCACGATTGGCTACTAATTTTTGTCATAAAATCCCCTGTTGTTCTTCTTTATTTTAATTTTTCTTTTGGTGAACTATTCGCAAAACAGGTTTCATCTATTTTTGCGCTTTTCTTTAACTGTGTCGAAGTATTAGGCATATTCGAATATTTTCCATTTTAAGGTTTACTACATTTTAACGTTTTTTATCTATGATATCAACATTTTAAAAATAAAATCTTGCCCTAATCATACTCTTTATGACTAATTTGTATTTGCAAAAGTTGTCAAGTCAAAAGGTAAGTGCTGGTGCACACTCTTCAAGTTTTAGCCATCAAGTCTTGATCTTTTTGGAAGGAAGGGAAAAGAGAATGGCATTTCATTTCCTCTTTCTCCTAAAAATTCAAAACTTGACGGCTAAAGCTTGAGGAGTGTGAACCAGCACCTATAACTATTGAATGCAGATGAAATATATAAATTCCTATTAAAAACCTTAACCAAAGAACGTGGTATAAAAAAGTATATAAAGGCATGTAATAAAAATCGATAGTTTTTTAAACTATAATAGTTTTAAAAATGTAATGAACTTCGAGCGATTTAAATATATTTGCTGAATTTAAATGAAGGCTTAAATTATTCAATGTTCAAAATATAGTTCAAATGACATATCGAGCCTTAACCGCGTTCTATATTATGATTCATAGCTCTCATCCCACTGATCGGATTTTGCTGGATTTCAATCTCAAACTTCTTAGTATAATTAGAAGCAATTTTACACCAAAATTGTTCTTATCTTTTGATTTATTCGAAAGTGAGTGTGTTTTCAACAGACAGACGGACATGGCTAAATCTACTTAGAATTACTCAAGAAACCAGAATATACATATATACTTTATGGGGTCTAAGATGCATAATAAAAAGTTTCACACGGAATGACAAACTTAGTATACCCTCAATCACCACTAGTGGTGGAGGGCATAAAAAGAGTTTAAAGTCAAATAAGGACCAGCCTCAAATACATTTAGCATCAAGGTTAGAGTAGGAGCTGGAGTCGCAGTAATGAGTTCGAGTCGCACTTAAAAAATTTAAGCGTTTGGAGTCATCGGAGTTAGTACTTTTTTCTGACAACTCAAGAGCCATGGTGAAGGGCATAAAAATAAGCGTTTTTGGGCTCCTTTTTTTAATACTAATTTAAAAAAAAAACTTCAGCAAATTGACTTTTTTTATTGATTTTTTTTTCACTTAACAAAAGACAGAAAATTGAAAAACCTTTTTTCACTTTTTAATAAAACAAAAAATTTTAATTATTTTAAAAGCAATCCAATAAAAAGAATCATTAAAAATCTAAATTTATATTGGCCGATTACAAAATTGTTGGAAAACACACATAACATACAAAATCTTAAACAAAAAGCCAACAAATTTAAATAAATAAAGAATTTCTTTCTGCTTCTAGAAAACAAAACAAAACACCTGCTGTATAATATAAGCAACGCGCAACCACTATACATTACTCAGAGAATTTCAATCGGAAATTTTTATGAGGGAAGAAAAACAGCCAAATTTTTTAATAATACATTTCTAAACGTTCTCTTTTTCTCTCTTCCATAGAAAAGTATTTTTCTGTAAATAGTGGGTCTGTGAGCAAAAACCCAAATATTAGTGGTGGAAAAATAGAATAAACAGAAGAAAATAAATGTTTGAAGTTTTATAATTCGTTGCTGGTCATAAGCTGCAGAAAGGCTACAGCATTAATACAATACTCTAGTCTCACACAACAACTAATTGTTACTTTCGATTAAATCAAAAAATATAAAATACATTCATACATCTATAAAAAGTTCATTATTTTTAAAATAAAACCCCAGTGAAAATTTTAATTCGTGCATTGAACTTTTAAAACTAAACACAAAAATTTAATGAATGTGCCTTGATATTGAAAAAAGCAAAAACACAAGATGTAAAACAAAAAAACAAAAGATTTGCATTTAACATTACGAATTTGAAACGTGTAAAAAGGAAATATATCTATACCACAACTGCCTCTACAAATTACATAACATTTCCAAAAAAAAAAAAAAAAAAAAACAAAAAAAATTAAACTAAAAAACATCAGGCATCTCAGAATTTATCTTGAAAACGTGTTAAAATTATTATAAAAGTTTTATTTGAAACCAATCCTGTTTATTTAATTCTGCGGTGTTCTGCCTTTTATTGGAACTTTTTGCTGACCTTACTCAATGGCGAGACCAATTAGTGATAATCATGTAAGTTTAACCGAAAAATTTTTCTATATTTTCTTATTAATAGATACTTTTTGTTTTAAATAATAAGATGAGTCATAATTTTTGGTAAGACAAAATTCTTTGTTGTATTAAAATCACTTGTGTCGTAATATTTATTTTTAAAAATAAATTTATGAAGTCATTAAGTAGCTATTCGTTTTAGGTCTTATTCTATGATTTGCTTTTGTAAAATGTTTATTATAAGTTGGCTAGTATATTTTCGTTGTCTGTCTTGTTGAAACAACTGTCTTTATAGTATATTTTATTAAATATTTAGATTAAAAATTAAATGCAGACTAGGTTACATTTGTTGGCATGCATATTTAAATTGTGACAAATTTTTCAGCATCAAATCATATTGATCAAATTTTTTTTCACAAATTATGAAAAAATCTATTAGGGACTAAAGTATTTTTTTTATGTAATTTGTACATATGAATTTATGTATGTTTATATGCATGTACATTAGGGTGGGTCAAATTGTATGGCTGAAAAAAAAACTGAAAGGTCGCATAGCAAAAATGAAATCTACGGAATATGATAAGAAACTTCTCAGAAGAAACCATAGGTCTAAAATCAAATCCTATTCTGCGCAAAAATACATAAAGATTTTCTGCCTATTTCCGATGTGCGAAAGAATTCTTTTTTTCGTACAAATACATTTAAAACAAAAACTAACAGCCGTATTCATAACGAAAATTTGGCATAAAGTTAGCACAAAGTTTATTCATAATACACTTACCAAACTCTGGCTAACGATTTGCTAAACTCTTGTCAACAAGCTGCCAAACGTTTGCCAATTTGTGATAAACAGCCGTTTTATGTTGAATAATTTTGTTTGTTTTTTTTTAATAAACTGTTTTTTTTAGTTTAGAGTCCGTTTTTAGATATATTTTAATTTAAAAACATTTCAAATTTTTATATAAAGAGGGGAAAAAAAATGAAATGAAATGACAAAACCTGCGATGATTAATGCAAAACGTGTTACATTTTTGAGTATTACAATGTGGCATCATTAATATTCAGAGTTGATTTATTAAAAGTTAGCAGATGGATAAAATTTGTTATTAATAAACTCTATAATAACAAGCTGCTTAATCGACATTCTAGTTAGCAGATCGTTGTACGCAGTGTACAAACTGTTGCTAACTTTTTGTTATGAATACGGCTGTAAATTTTTAGAATTTGTTTTTTTTTAAATGTAGTTGTTTGAAAGAAAGAATTCTTTCGCACATCGAAAAAATTCTTTCAAGACAAGGTGATCTTGGCTTGCTTACGCAGCAGTCAAGGTCACCTTGTATGAATTCGCCTTGGACATGATAGTGTTTTTTAATAAATCTATCATGTAATATAATAAATGGAGCAGAAAGTCTTTAGGTGTCTTAAAGTATTTGATTACTGACCCATGGTTTCTTGGGAAATTTTACTTAGAACTTTGCGTAAATTACTTTTTTGCTATTCGATTTTTGACGTAAAAATTTGACTCACCCTAATGTACATATCTCAAGCTAAAATGCAAACGCGCGTAACTACACTTTTAATTTTATTTCAGGAGAAGCAATAATCAATAAGATAAGCATAAAAATACGCAATAAGAATCAATAATAATAAATAATTCTTGGCGTTTGAAAGAATTTCTTTGATTAAGGCTGGGTTTTTGAGATCTCAGTTCAACTTGGCTTAGTTAATTTAAAGACAGATTTGTGCCTCGGAACAGCTTAGTTCTGCTTAAAATGTTGGTCTTAAATGAAATGATACAAAAAAATTATATTTCGTCAGAAAACCCCGGTTTTCAGAGTACGTTAAACTAAGTTTAAACTTAATCCACATCTCAAAAACCCAGCCTAAGTCGTAATTTTTGATCACAGGAGTCTAAAACATTGCGTGAACCTGTAGTTTGATAAAAAATACCATAATCAATAAATAATTCGGTTTCGAATTTTTGTGTAGCTACGTCAGCTTGAATTTAAGGTGGCGATATATATATTTTTTTTTCATTTTGTTACAAACTGGAATCAGTTTATCTGAATTCCAAAACATCATTATTACTTTGCAGTCAAAGTAAAAAATTTATCATTGTGCTTAATAATGAATATTTTGCTAGTTGCTTTGCAACTGACGTTTTGGGACTCACTCTTTGAAACTTAAACAAATCTAAATACTAATATTTCATAATAATTGTAGTTACGTTTAATTATTGTATTATTTAAAATGCAATAATTCAACGTAAAGTAGGGATTTCGAGCTTGAAGGTCTTTTATTTTTACACATTTATTGGGACCTACAACATTGACGTAAAAAATTAGATTTGGGCGTAGTATTACACCAGTCAAGCTCCGTCACTTGACTGCTTTCTGCACTAAACAAAGTTTTTGCGGCTTTGCTATACTACCACATGGTGACTTTTTGTGCATTAAATTATGTTGTTTCCTTAACAAAACAGTAATTGCCCAATTACTCAATTCTGGATTTTTTGTTGGTTTACTGGTATTTTAAATACCGTCTGTCCATCCGTCTGTTGAAATGGGGTTTCCGAAGACCCCAGATATGATGGGGACTTGGTTGGTATATATTTTTCAGATATGCTCATTATAATTTAGCTATTGAAATTCAGCTAGATCGGTCCATAAATGGCTGAGATATGAGCAAAAACCTCGACTACCTCTAATTTTTCCCATAAATGTATATCTGTATATCTGGAGAACTGCAAGAGGGCTTTCAAATTTGGTACAAACATCTTGGTTATCAATGCACCAACTCTCTAAAAAAAATTGGCGAGACTGGAAAAGTGGGTGTGGCACTACCGATAGAAAGACATTATACATCTGTATATCTGGAGAACGAAACGACCTAAAGTTCTCAATTAAGGTATATACATAATGGTTTTCAATACACAGCATCCCACAAAATATGGGCGGGATTGGAAAAGTGGGCGTGGTGCCCCCCGTACAAAGACATTATTGAAAATTCTCAAAAATGTTCAAGAAACCATCAACATTTTAAATTTTAGGGCTCTAGTATGACCTATGGACACGTTTGATATACATTTATCAAAATATCAGAAATTTTAAGCTGAATATATTTCCCGAAAAGTCTAAAATTTTTTTTTCAGAAATGCAAGAGCGATGCCCAAAATAAATTTTTTTAAACATATCCAAGACGGGTTTTTTTTGAGACAAGCTGGGCACCTTGAGTTTTAACATAATTCGGGTACGCTGAATCCAGTGGTGCTAGCCGTTTTTTTTTTAAGGTTAGCTCTGGTTTTCGAGGTATACCGTTATTTCGAAAATGGAGGAGGATGCGTAATTCAAAAACGGTTTAGTTTATTGAACAAACTGAAAACCCCGAAATTCCGCAATAAAAGAAACATAATTTTTTTTTTCAAAAAAAAAAAAATATTTTTTATCAACATTTTGAAATATTTGTTTTTTAAAAATGCATTAAAAACGGGATAGTGCTGCTATACTTCTAATTTTTTCCAGACATATAAAAAACAAGCCTTAAATGATTAAAATCTGTTGTCAACTTTTGATTTTACTCACAAAAGACGAAAATTTTTAATTAATTTAAGCATTTCATAAAACGCTATATTTGTATGCGAGTCCCTCTTAGAAGTGGAGATAAAGGGCAAGTATGTCTCGAGTAAATGTTAAGGACAAAAATCTAATTGAAGTCGCTCATACACTGTATCCCACTAGGGGCGACTCCTGGGCATTAATGGCACTTTTTCTTCAATATATTTCTATGTAGTCTGTATTGAACATTATGTGTGGGAGCCCTCTTAAGGAATGTAGATAGCTAGTAGGTATGTTAGAAATAAATGATGGCGGGTAAAAAAACTGGAGTTGGTCATACATTTGACCCATCTAGAGGCATCCTAGGCACCGCATCGGCCAAATGTAAGCATTGTATTAAACCGCCATATTTGTATGGTTGAAATTCTTAAATTTGGTCGTCGCAGTGCCTAGGATGCCCCTAGATGGGTCAAATGTATGACCAACCCCATTTTATTCTGATTTTGAGTTTGTTCAATAAACCAAACCGTTTTTGAGTTACGCGAATATATGTTGTGCAACCTCCTCCATTTTCGAAATAACGGTGTATCTCGAAAACAAGAGCTAACTTAAAAAATACTTAAAAAAAAACCACTGGATTCAGCGTGACCGAGTTAGGTTAAAACGCCAGGTCTCCGGCTTATCTGTCGTATCAACTAGCACAGTATAATTTAATTCGATAAGAGTTCTGCCAATGAGAAAACACGTTCCCTTTCTTAGGATGTTTGTCTTTATAATCAAAGGAACATGTAATCTGTGGGCATTTTCAGTTTTCACACCACTTCCTTTAAAAATTGGTAATTATTGGCGTTTTCTTTTTGCGAAATTTGCGAAATATATTTTTTTTATTCAAACGCTAATCCCGCGAAGCTCTTCGCTTGTCTGCAGGAGATCAGAGTCTCTGGAGGGAATCGAGCCCGCAACCCCGGTACTGATAGACTACCTCACTACCAGCACCCAATAAAATTAGGGGTTTCTTATAAATTAAATCTGTGTCTTTAAAGAAATTTAAAATTGTGTACATCTTTACTGCTCTTCTTTTACAAGATTTAGAAATTAAAAATGATACAATCAATATAATTTGTTTTAACTAGTTGTCAATTGGGTTCGTTATTTAATAAAGTAAAATTCGTTAATATTAATTGTAGCTGACCTAAAAATCTTCTATTGCATGTCCTTAAAGAACATCTGTAATTTTAATTCAAAGTTGAAACAACAGCTGTTCAATTTTATTGAATTTAATTGTTAACCTTGAAATATTTTTTTTCTCTTATTAACTAGCTACTATCTCAAATTTGTGTTGGAAGAGTAAAACTTAAATACTCTTTATTTAGCATCCGAACGTTATATATTTTGTTATTAATTAAATCACGTATACATTGTATCAGGGATGATAAAATCGGAACAATTGTACTTTTTTCAGTACTATTGGCATCGCAATAGTACTGAAGTACTGCAATAAGATGTTTAGTACAATTTAAAATTTTCAAACGCTTGACATTGAAAGTCTTTGGCATAGGATTTAAGAACTGAAATTAATAAACTAATACTTCCACATATCAGGAAAATCGCCAAAGGAATATTGTCTATACCACATTCGCCGGCGAATGCGAAACGGAATTTTTCATACCAAAATATAATAACAACAATGCAAATAAATCGCCTTTATGTAAATACTGTATAGAATTTAATTCAGACAAAAGATTTACTACCGTCTTATGAATCTTGTTGCTATAGTTTTAACAAAACATTTATATATAGAAATTTGTCAAAAAACAAATTTCCTAAATCTATTGAACTTTGATCTCCTTAACAATAATCATTTTATGTTTCTTACTATATCTGATTCATGTAAGATTTTAATATAATTTTTTATGTATACATATTTAAGTACTACATAAATTCTTGTTTATATATGTACTATATAAATATGTACTTTTATACGGGATTTAGACGAAGAATTTAGCTTGAGTTTTTAAAGTATGTTTAAACGTTTTATACCCCGGCGTTTAGCGGGATACCAAATCCAAAAACTTTTATTTACGATAGGTGAAAATATATTTTGGACTTGTTGGTTATTTTTATTTTTCCCTGTTCCACTTTCAACTCTAAAAAACAAGCTAAAAAGTCTTTGTTTAAATTCCTTATTATTTATTTAATTTTTCTTTTTTTAATTGTCAATTATCGTCTAAATTAGAATCTAATTGGAAAATGAATTAAATCTTCTGCGAGATGTTGGGATGGTTATAGTCAATAGAAAAAACACATAAACCCAATTTTTTTAATTCGGGTAGCTTATGGTGTAATTACAATAACCTTTTCAAATATAAAAGCGAGTTTCACCTTTGATAGTAAAGTTCCCTTGCAGGCCTTGTTAATGTAGAAAAAGCGCTAACATTTACAACACTGCAACAACAAAATGCATTAGACTAAAATTCAATACGCTGCGAGTGAAAAACACCACAAAAAGCTGTAGTAAATGCATGTGTTGTGTTTACCAGAATAAAACCGATGACAAAACTTTTTCCCTCACTCAGCATATTCATTAATATATAATTTAGTGTAAAATCGTATCAAATAAAACAGAGTTGCACACTTAACACAAAGGATGAAAACCGTAATAGAACAAGTCAATTTTAATGTTTTGTATGTACGAACATTTTTGGTATTCTAATAATAAAACTAGTAAAAAATATTAATTTTTTTTTGGGTTTTAGTACAATTATGGTCAAATCGGTACAATTTATAACTAAATTAAGTACAATGTTGAAAATGTGATTTATCATCCCTGCAATCATTGTATTATGTAATATACAAAAGATAACCGCTATGTAAGCATGACATAAACAAATTTTTACTTTACTCTTAAGTTTTAAGAAAAATATACACAAACTCTCTTAACTATTTGTATACAGGGAGTTGAAGTATAAAAAATTTTCATACACAAAAAGGTCTCTTATCGCAACTTTCATGTATTCATATCATTGCGGGGATTTAAAAATTTTCATTTTGTGCCAAAATTTTGAGGAAAACGACCCAAATTGGCTGAAAAGGGGCCAAACCCCTTTATTATAGAAATTTAACTTTGAAAGTTTAATTAAAATTATGTATTTTTAATGGATATATATTAGCGGTATTCGGTGTTTGGTGCGTTTTAGGTTGCAGCTGTTTGTTATTGCAATCATTTTTTCATTGCCAGTTAGCGGTGTTCTAAGCAACTTTGCAATGCCAGATGCAAATTAGGTAACAGCTAGAGTTGTGTCGTTCCGTAGCGACATAGTTCCATTGAACGATTCCCGAAAAAGAACGGTGCGGACTTTTTCAATAGTTTCTATTTTATCGTTTGTCGTTCCGCAATTGCAATCCCTTGGATCATCACATGTATTTTATCACTTATTTTTATATACTTAGAACAACACATATAAAAAATTTCTAATTGAATCAAAGCAATATATTTTATTGAATAAATTATTATTTTTTACAAACATTTTAAAAAACCCATAATAATTCTTCTTTAATTGTTACGCCACAACATGAAAACAAACAACAAATGTTTGTTTATTGACATTTTTACGAACGACAGAGAAGTTTTCTCGTTCTTCGTTAATTGATTGTTCAAAGTAAAAAATAGGAACGATGAACGAATGGAACGACCTAGTTCCTTTGATCTTTCGGATCGGTCGGAACGATTCCACAAAAGGAACTATTTCTTTTTTTTTTCTAGTAACAGTTGATACATGTACAGAATTATTGGTCATGAAAATATAACAAAGGTGTTTGATTACTTTGTAAAATTGTTTTTAAGCAATATCAAAAAGTATAAAAGAAAACATTATCGCAGCATTAGTTCAAAAAGTATAAAAGAAAACATTATCGCAGCATTAGTAGATTTGTTTGACGGTTCTAAATTATTGTTTAAATTATGTCAGTGTTCGAGAGCTATACAGTTTTAGTATTGCGCAAAAGCAATGATGGGATAATTGCAATTCTGTGTATTTTGTTGTTGAATTGCAAACAAAAGCTACAATATTTTGCATTTACACTTTCGCAACGCTGTTCGCATCAAACACTGAACTCCGCTATTATAAATTGTATATGCTTTTAAGGTAAAACTTGGTGTTACTCTAAAAATCAGAAAAAGATCAGGCGTAAGTTTTGATTGTGAATTTATTTTTCATTTTAAAATTTTATAAAAATTATTTACATTTCATTAAATCAAAAACATACTTGCATATAACGATTTGTAAATATTTATTACATATGTATTTATGTACTATTACATAAATGTGAATGTTGTAATTTTAATGATAAAATTGTCTTGTATGCGAAAATGTATTTATGTTAACTCATTGTTTGAAAAAAAAAAATCAAAGAAGAATGAGCAGTTTAAAAATTTGGCACTTTTACGAAAACTACAATTCTTTATTTTTTTAATATAATTTTTTTTTAGTTATACATATAATTCTTTTACTTCAATTATAATTTGCAAGCATTTCGCAAACTTAAAAACGTAAATAGGGTTTTTTAAGTCGGATTTGATGGCCTTATGAAAATTTTGGCTAAATCTAATTTTTTTTTTCGGAAAACATGCAATTTTTCTCGGAAACCAATTGAAATTTGGTCTTCATGTCTTTTATAACAAACCAATCCAAAAAAACTGCATTTAAAGCCTCAAAATTGCTAAAATGTTTAAAAAATTTAATTTGATGTGACTTTTTTTTAACCGTTTTGGCCCATGTGTGAAACCTTTGGTAAAGTAATTTACAGAAAAATAATCCTTATAATAAAATTCATTATTCCTCAGAACATTATAATAAAATACTTTTTTACATTTTCCAGCTGTATTAACATCGAAAATTCGAAAAATTATGAAAAATTATCAATCTGCAAAACGGTGAGCACCGATTCCTTGACACCAAATTATATAAGATTAACTATCAGAAATCAAGTTTAGCTAAAATCTTCATGAGGCCATAAATTCCGAACGGCAGCGAAACTAGCAAAACCCAAATATAGTTTTGTAAGTTTCGATAACTACTTAGAGATATTTGAAAACTTCAAAAATGTTGCACAGTGTATTTGTCAACGAAAATTGGCGAACAATGAGCCAATTCTTAATTCCTTGATTTTGCGCATCGGTTTAAAATTTAAAAATGCTTTCTGAGCTCTTGCCGAAATCGAGTGAAGTTAGTAATGCTTGTGGGAACAGATATGTTGCAATATTTATCTTTGGTATAGACGGGGAGTAAAAAAGCGATTTTTAAGGTCTTTCTTTTGTGAATCTATAAAGGAGAAAAAGAGCGAAATGGTCAAAGGGCCAACAAAATTCATTAGTGCCAAAAATTACCCAATCGTGCAATAAATCCCAACACTGGCTCGTACTATTTACTTTAGTATAGTGCCGAATATTGTTTTTTATAAATTTAATCTCATGAGTTTTGAATTTAAGTTATGTATGTATGTATGAATATTTGTTGTAGTTGTTATTGTTGTTGTTTTTTAATACCAGGCGGCATTCTGTATTGTGCTAAATACTGAATACAAAATACCGCATCAGTCACCAACGGGAGTAGCAAGCGATTAGTATTAACTAACTTGAATACCCTGAATTAATTAATAACTGAAAAATAAAAATTTTGTATTTTTTTTTACAAATAAATATAGTGTTAAGCAATCAACTTTTTTTGTTTTATACAAAAACGAAAAAATGTCATTTAAAGCTGACGAATTTGATGTAAGTAATTTTGTTTGTTTATTTTTTTAATAATAAGGTGTTTCTTTTCCCTTATAGTTTTCTTTTATTATATAGTTTTTCACCCTTATTTAACATTTTAACTATTGGCTTTAGAGTTGCTACATAAGGAGATTTGTCATAAAATCGGGGATTTTTAACATATGTTTGCAAAATGTACATAGGTAGGTATGTTTATTAACAAGGAAATCATAAATATGCAATTGCATGTTTTGCCTTGTGAATGAAGGCAGAAACAATATATTTATCCGAGCTTTCTATGAATTTTGGCATCGATTTGCTAGTGCATATTTTACCCCTAACAGCATTTTTTTCGCATAAGCATTTTTTAAGTTTATAGCGCATAGGTATATTGGCTCTTTGAGGGATATTTTGATGCATGTTAATTTTTTTAGACGCTTACAAAAGCTTTCGCAGCTAACAAAAATTTTTTTTTTTCAAAATTCTGGTTTTTCTGTTTTAAATATCTGTATCTGTATACCCAACGTGTGACTTCAATATACCTATCTAGATAATATTCGCCAAAAATAACTCTCATATGGATTTTAACCTCATATGTCCGTCGTTCCAAATAAGATCAAATCTCGAAACTTCGTCTGGGGTTTGGGCTTTACCGATTATCATTTTAAATGTTTTTAAATTTTTGTATATTTTGTTTTCAAATGAGTAATTTTTAATTTTTTTGGGGCAAATTGTAACAAAAATCTACATACGACAAGTTTATGCATTTATATAATTGTGATTCATTTTTAAGATTTAAAAATGTTTTTTAAGATATTTTTAAGCGTTATTTCTGTTTCCCTAAAGCTGAATTAGTTATTATGTTAATAAATTAATAGCGGAATTTATACATTTTAAATTTAAGTTTTGTAAACATGGTAAATTTAAAATGTATGCATTTTGTTGCTGTCGTGTTTTCAATCAAGATTTGCAAGACCTACAAGATGTACAAGGTCTATAATCAGGGACCGAAAATAACAGTAAATATAGTACAGTATAGAAGTAAATACTTGCAAACTGAATTAAGTACCTATACCAAATTGATCCTTATGAACTTTTCTATGATAAAATATTATGATTTTTAAAGATTAAATTTTTATTTTTTCGATCAAAAATAACAGTTATTTTATGATTTTTATTTTATTGAACAAAAATAGCAATTATTTTTTGATTTTTATTTTTTTTCGACCAAAATAAAATAAAAGTTATTCTTTACAGAAATGTACGAGTTATAATTATTGAGTTATCTTTAAATATTTATTTAAATGTGTGATCATCATTGGGATATCTTATAAATTTTAAAAGTCAACCAAATAATTATACCTCGTACATTTCTTTAAACAATAACTTTTATTTTTGCTCGAAAAAATAAAAATCATAAAATAACTGTTATTTTTGATTGAAAAAATTAAAAAAAAAAAAAAAAATAACTATTATTATTGTTCGAAAAAATAAAAATCATAAAATAACTGTTATTTTTGATCGAAAAAATCAAAAAATCATCAACAATCGTTAAATTGGATTTATTAACCTAATTTAAACGTTACTATGTATTTAACTATAACATAAATATTTTTAGATGGGTATTTTTAAGGGTCTTTAAACTTTTAACTAAGAAAGAGAGTCACAAATTTTCTGGCAACTCTTATTATTAGATTTATTAAATAAAAAGCTTTGTGTAATAAAAAACGTGCTCTTTGCCTTATGCTCTTTCATTTTTATTGAAAAAAAGTTTAAGCGAAATATATTATAAAGTTGTAATATGTATGTTTGTTTCATTTTCTAATTTATTTATTTATTACATTTCTTTTTTTTGATCATTTAATATTTGAAATTTGATATAAAGGTCAGGGTTTATCACCTGATCTCAATTTTTGCACGTAAACCAATTTTTAATGTCACAATAAATGAACAAATTTCTAATGACGTAGTTACTAAATCCAATGCTACGTATAAAACATCGAAATATAAAATCCAAACGTTAAGTTTTTTTTGTAAATCAGAGGCGATTCTATAAAATTCACTAAAAATGATTTCTGCGTCAAGTTTCTTCTGGAACATTTAAATATTTTTTTCTGAGAAATGTCATCGATTTTTAGTGCACATTTTTGCATATCTTAACTTTAATGTATTTACCTATGTATGAGCATCTATTGTTTCAAAATGCATACATACATATGTATTATTTGCATATGTTGTTAAGTTTTCCTGCAAAAAAATAAATTTAACTTTGCAGAACTGAAGCACTTAAGCATAAGTTTAAAAAAAAAGTTTGAATAAATTAAAATATAAAAATTTATTAAAAATCGTCGAAGTGTCTGCATGAAATTCAATAAAACTCGTTTTCCGATTTGCTGTTGGCGTTTGACGTCTATCGGCTTCTGCTTTTCGTATAAATGCTTTTAAAATCAACTTTGTTTTTTTCGTAATGATTATTCAAAAATATTTTCATTGGGTAATGGTTCTTCATATCTTCATTCATAAACCTTTTAATTCTTTATCTTTCGTGTCCAATTCGTTGCCACTAATATTGAAATCACTAACTTTCAAGTGTCAAGACTATCTCCACGAGTAGTTTTAGAAACAGTGCTAAATAGAAATCCAGTTCCGGCTTTTTAATATCAAAATTCCCCATAGAAACACAAACACAGTGAATTTTTTTTAAATCTGGTCAGCGTCGTTTAGTAAGGAAAACAGTTTAAACATGAAACTTATATTCTAGTTAAAAATCGAAATCGTTCTGAACTATTTAACTATGTATTATTGAAAAATTTTCTGTGAGTTTTACATTGTCGTTGTCGTTAAATTTTAATGATATTGAAAATAATTCTAAACAATTATGACTATTATCACGACAAAGACCCTGGTAATAAGGATCATTGTCTTAAATATTTAAAAATACCCTACACCTCAGGTGAAGATGGTATATGTGCTTGTAATTTCTTAAATATTGATCTTAGCCCCTAAAAAGTATATACATATGTTTATTCTAGATCTTTATGAGAAGCGTAGTTGAAATGGGGGTTTGAAAGACCCTATTTATGATAAGGACCGTAGATGTACAGTGTGAATTAAATACACAACTAAAATACTCTCCCCCGCATTCACAAACGATTATTAAATTTAACAAAAGTTTATTAAGGAAAATTTTCATAAAAAATTTCTTTTGTAAACCTTTATTAAATTGAAAATATGCTTATGAATACAGGCATTTTTATTTAATTGCAGCTTTTATTTTAAACTTAAAAAAATTACAATTTTTAATTTCAAATTTTTCATTAAAATATTTATGTTATTCAGTTTTATAAAATCGAATGAAATTCTGATATATTCATTTATGTTTAAATAAAATTAATCGGCGAAGGTTTATAAGTTGATATGACCAATTTCAGACAGGTGGCGCCACTGAAAATGACTCGAAATGAGTTAAATCATAAACTGTGAATTTGATCATGCTATGATCTTTAGCACAGCTGTTGAGCATTAGCATACAAAGGTTTCTAGGTTGGTATGACCAATTTTCGATAGGCGGCACCATTGAAAATTACTCAAAATAAATTATATCATTTGATCATGCTATGGCCTTTAGTAAAGTTGTTGCGCATGAGCCAGCAAAGGTTTCTATGTTGGTATGAACAATTTCCGACAAGAAGTACTATGAAAATGAATCAAATCGTAACCTGATTCTGTATTTTAAATATACACAAAAACAATACTTTTCTAGGCAAAACAACGTTTGCCGGGTCAGCTAGTTATAAATAAAATAGTTTGAACATATTTAAAATAAAGTTAGTTGGACGAAAAGAAATGTTATATAATTATTTTTATATTTGCATAACGCAAGCAGAATATTATTGAAATCAATTCTGTGCAAATAAAAAAATTGATTTTTAGTTTAGATTAAAAAAAAAAAAAAATATAAATACAAAAAATTCTATTAACTTTTTTTAACTGCCTGTTCAACGATTTCGAACGATTTCACATAGAAAATAACATTTAAAACAAAAACAAATTTTAAAATTTTGTTGCTGTTTTTCTATGCGAAATCGATGAACTTAGCAGTAAATTTTTTCTTAAAAATTAGGAAGAAAATATAATAAAATACTGGAATTCAAAAGTTTTGGTCTACTCATAGTACAATTAGTACTAGGTATGTTTATTAGGGAGAGTTGTCAATAATTACCCATGTAATGTCAAACAACGAATTATTACTCACTTGCAAATATTTGAATTTCAACATATTTTGCACTTTTTAGATATTGCAAACTTACTTTTTTATATAAAACTATATTTTATTCAATATTTTGTTTATTTGAAGTTGATTTTTGGTTTAAATTTGTTATCACAAAATGTTTATATTAAGAAATTTTTCTAAAAATAAAAAAAAACTTTAAAAGTTCAACGGTTTCTAAGACTTACTATAATTGCATTAGGTTAATTTGATAAAACCAATATAAAAATTGAGAAAATGTGTTACGCAGAAGTGGTACATCCAATACCGATTCAAGCCATTTTGACGCTATCTTTGCATAAAAAACTTTAGGCATTTTTTACTAAATTTTAAATTTATTCAATACCTACAATATCAAAAATTATTTAAGTTATTTACGTATCTTTTAAACTAATGTATATCCCACTTAAAAACTTTAACATTTTTATAAGTATGATATAGGCTTATTTCAGATTAAAAAAATGGGTCTAAGTTAGAAAAATTGGAATTCAAAATGATCACTTCCAGTTTAGAAGTGATTTCTTTGCGCCTGGAAAGGAATTTGCATAACTCTTAAAGTTATGGATATCTCATTCTCAAACTTTTACAGTATAATAAGGTCACCTTAGGCTAATTTTGGTAAAAAAAAAAAAAATAAAAAAGGAATCCAAGTACAAAAAAATTTAATTTAAATTGGCCATATCCAGTTTTGCAGATGAAAATATTTTTTTTTTCAAATTTTTTTGAAAATTAAACGATTTCCTATTTCACTTATCTTTATTTTTTTGTATAATTTATTTCTAGCTCGAAACGTTAATTTAAAAAAAAAACAATTTTTCAAAAACGGCATCCCATAACTCAACAAATAAAAATCATAAAAACAATATTTGCAAATACATTTATATCTACTAGAGTTATATTTATGTCAAATATAAAGAAATTTCGGATTTTTTTTTGGTATATTCGCTTCACGAATAATGCCTCATACTATATTTCTTTTATATGTATGTATAAGAAGAATTTAGTACAGATAGATTTTAAGCCACACCGCTTTATTATTTCACCTGCCCCAAATGCAAGTGTCCTCCACAAAAAATAAGCTGGGTTTATGAAATTTAGCTCAAATATTCTCAACATATGAGATCTGGTTTTAAAATCAGCCATATCGATCTATTATTTCACCTAGCGCAAATACAAATATGATCCCGAAATATGGAGTAGGGCACGGCAGCGACTGCAAGAAAAGAATTAGATCGTTGAAGGTTTACTTAAATATTTTCTGTTTAAAAAGTTTTTTAGTGTTGCTAAACGTTTTATAGGTCTCCACAATTGTCCCCCCGGAATAAGGCTTTCAACGAATGCGTTAACTAAAGAAGATGTTAAGACTTACATTCTCTTTATATACTTATTTACTGAGGTCTTTCAAAATACCGATTTTCAATTAAATCTGCTTTCATGAGTTTCTATATGGCTTACTGCCGTATTTTGTATACGATTGAATGGAAAGTGTTTTTGATTTTTGACGCTTGTTTTAAATTTTTTCCGTTTAAGGACATTATGACACACCAAAATGTATCGTAATGTTAAGTTAGCGAATCCTTTGTTATACTTTGCTATATTTGTTTTTCTCCGGCTATGGGGAGAAGCTTTGGTTAGCGAAGAGGGTGTTTGGTATACAAAGAATTTATCCTCTATGGTATACAAGCACTGATTTCGCAAGCTTAAGCTTCCCTGCATTGCCGGCCTTCCGGCGTGGGCAAGGATTTTCTACTCTGTGGTATAATAACACCGGCTTCGCTCACTAAAGTTTTTCCGCATAGAGCGCAAGTATTTTTTTATCTACGGTATAACATGTAAATTCCTTTCTTCAATAAAAATAATTTAATGAAAATTAAATTTGATTAACTTAAGCATAAATAAAATATCAAAAACTTCAATTTAAAACCAACAATTCAATGAAAAATCACAATATCCTGCCTCAATTAGTGGTATAAAAAAATTGTTCATTAACTTTACCCATTCCCAAAAATCGTGAAATAATAGGTTGCATGTAGAATTTAGTCCTTCACTCTATACATTTATAATTTTACGGTCTTGATCTCTCAGTCGACAAGGTTGTTGACAACCTTTTAATTGTGAAATTAAAGCAGTTTTTAATTGCAGATATTGTATTATACGTGTTAGCTTTTAATTTTATTTTCAAATAACTTATTATTATTTATTTTAAAGGTGGCAAAAATATGTTGATTATAAATAAATGTTCAAAATTAGCTCATTATGAATTTTTTTTTTAAAATTGAAATCTTTATTCTAATTCAATTTCTTGTTTATTTCATTTTAGATAATCCCCATTGCTGTGGGCATAGTTGCCGTAGTAGCTGGTGCTGTTATAATTCATTATTTTATAAATAAAAAATCCACAAAGAAACCCCGCCCAGAACCGAATAGAACCGCACGTTTACGCACTTTAGTTGATGCTAATGATAAATATCAATTACCTCTGATTGATAAAGAAGTGCTGAGTCATGATACACGTCGGTTCCGTTTTGGTTTACCATCACACCAGCATATATTGGGTCTACCAGTAGGACAACATATTCATCTTATTGCGACAGTTGATAATGAATTAGTGATACGTCCTTATACACCTATTTCATCGGATGATGATGTAGGCTATGTTGATCTTGTGATAAAAGTTTATTTCAAAGATGTTCATCCAAAATTTCCAGCTGGCGGAAAAATGTCTCAGCATTTAGATAAAATGCAAATTGGTGATACAATTTCTTTCCGTGGTCCATCTGGACGTTTGCAATATTTGGGTAATGGTACTTTCTCTATTAAGAAATTACGCAAAGATCCTCCCAAAACCGTTAAGGCTAAGCGAGTTAATATGATTGCTGGTGGTACTGGCATTACACCGATGTTACAATTGGTACGTGACGTTTTGAAACATAATGAGAAAGATAAAACAGAATTGGCTCTGTTGTTCGCTAACCAGGTAAGTTCTTTTTGTTATAAGAATTATTTTTGATGTTATTTCTATGTCATCTTTATATATTTTTTTTAGAGCGAAAAAGATATTTTGTTGCGCAATGAACTTGATGAATTGGCCAAAAAATATCCAGATCAATTTAAAGTTTGGTATACAGTTGATAAAGCTGGTGAAGGTAAGTTAGGTTTTGTATTGTTTTTAAATATTTTTTTTTTGCACAAAAAATTAAAATATTAAAACATAACTTAATTTTTTGTTATTTTCCATTACATGTGCATATGTTTTATAATTTAATCCCTTTATTCATAAAATGTATTTTAGCTTTACTTTACGAATTTTCACAAACAATTCGTTTTATGAATCTTTTATAAACTATAAACATTCTTCATGAATAAGACCTTACGTCTTTATTTATTATCATATTGTTCTTTAGATAAACATCAAGATTATCATATCAAGATAATATATACAAAATAATACTCCAAATACTAGAACCAGTTGCTTAAAAAGGGGTTTATAAATATTATCATTGAGTTCTTTAGATAAACAGAATGTTATGAATTCAAGATTGTATATACGCAAAAAATAATACTCGAAATTCTAGAACCAGTTGCTACAAAAAGGGTGTTTTTAAATTTACGCAATACTTGAATTACATAAAAAGAACAAACTGTTCTTTTTTTGAATTGTTTTATGGGCTTTATGGCATGTGGCCATATCTTGTTGAAACAACAGTTCGACAAAAAGAACTGTTTTATCATGTCGCGATATGGAACATTAGAAAAAGTCACTGCTTTAAGAAATTCAGGGTAGGTTTGGTAATGCATAAAAACATTTTTTGCAGTTGTGATGCTAATGCTTTTTTACTGCACAACAGCTGTGCAAAGTTTAAATTTTTGAACACGAGTTTATGTTAAAAATTTTTCATAAGCGAAAATTAAATGATAAGTAAAATGTTATCAACAATAGTGATGACAAATTTTATTGAAAATATTGAACCAAATGACAGTTTTCTAATAAATTGCAAGAAAAGCTTTACAAAAGAAAAATAAAACGACTTCTTGTATGTCAAAAGTTATTGCATCAGAAAATTACCTGATGCAATAATTGCTAAAATTTTCTGCATAAAAAAACTTGACATATGAGAGTAATGTCAAGTTTCTTACAAGTGATGCTTTTACGAACATTAAACTTTAGTAATGCGCAAGTGATGCGCAACAACTGCATTTAAGAACGTACCCTTATTTTTAAATGGACGAACCCAAAATGTATTTTCAACAGTGATACTTTGGGGATGCCTTTTTTTCGACAAATAAAGGGAAAAATCATTAAGGGAAAAATATGGGAAATGGTTCACTTCGTGTTTGTTATTAGTTTCCGATACTCATGCAAATTAGCTGATGTCAATGTTTGTTTGTTGCGCAGTTTGGTGACTGATTTATGAATACGATATTTATCAGCCAATTTTCTGATGCGTGCTTAAGATTAATTTGTGCATCATATGCTTTTGTTATATATTTTTAGACAGCTGACATTTGCACATTTGTTTAATCGCTAGGCATTATTTTGCTCGAAAAATTTTGATGTTCAATATTCCATTCAAAAAAACTTCTCTCTGTGCAAAGTCATTAGAAACCTAATCTTAAACCATTTTTGTTAGGCTACCAAAACTTTAACGTACAAACGCCATCAAGTCTCATGTTATAATTGGTACACCCTTTATTTGTATGAATTGATTAAATTGTAATCAATTTCCTGCAAGTGCTATAAAAACAACAACAGAAAAATTCTTATTTTGAAGGCTAAGGTGAATAATTTTAGCATATATGATGAATTCTAAGTTTGCATTATTTAATTTTAAATCCATGGTGTTGACGATACTCCAAATAGTAAAGACGCTGTTAAAAATTGTAATAAATATAAATTGAGTGGCTTTTTCACTTTCTTTGACTTTCAACTAAATTCTAAATATGATTTAATATAATCAACTGGGGGTTTTTCACCTATATAAAAAACTTGAATACATTGAGAAAGACATTGTTTGGAATCGAGAGGATTTTAAATAATGGTATACACGTAATTGACGAAAAAAAGAATGATGTATCTAGATGAGGCGAATAAAAATTAACAATTTTGAAATTTTTATGAAATTAATTTCAATTGACTCTACAATATATTCATTTATATTAAATGTTAAATAAAAGAATAGGAAGCAGCTCAAATTTAAGCCAAATTCAATTGGAAAATTATTGTCTATTTTGAATTAATTATTAAAAATTATTATTATAATTTTATATATACATATATATATTTTTTTTTTGAATTGGATTCGAATCCACAATTTGGTTTGAGACCCTTTCTGGCAAATATAAAAAAAATATATCTAGTACTACTAGATTAAACCGGTTTGCCTCGCTATCCCCATTCAGAATAGAATAGTAACATTTTTTTTAAACATCTCTTTTATTGATTGAACAAAGCAATTTGTACCAAATTTTGATACATAAAAGGATATTAGCAATGACTGGCATGTTTTATAGCGGAGATTATGATAAAACAAAGTACTATTTTTGTAAAGTTAATATTTGGAAACAGGAAACTAGTGATCATCCTTAAACAGAACATTTACACAATTACCAAATTGTGCGTTATTGAGAAGATGTTGGAACTTACATTTTACCTATTAATTGGAATGTATTAGATCAATTTCTACCACCACCTAGTTATGGTACCTGTGGTCTAAATTACGATGCGGGTAAAATACGAGGCGATGCTTTTTCTTACATTCCTCAATATAATAATATGGAAAGGAATAACGATGATATCGTTAGAAGCAATCACATTACATATTACAGTAGATATCGGATATAATAAACTTCAAAAATGACACAAAACTGTTTCTTATATGGGGTTTTATTCTTATAAGCAATTACTGTTTACAAGAACGGTATATCTTAAAAACATATAGTAAAGAAACTTTTTCTTTTAAGTGTGTATTCAATGAAACATACTTATGTAATATTGTTCTATAAAAAGTAAAACAAATTAAGTTCGATAGTTAAATCTTTTTTGTGGTAATGTATTTTATTTCTTATTTGTGTCTTTTTAATACACAATTTAAGGGCATTGGTTTAAAAAAAACGCATACATACATAGTTCTATATTTTTTGTATTTGAAATGTTGCAGTAAAAACAAATTCTTGTATAAAATTTTTTTTCATATCATTTATCATCTTTGGTGTTTATGAAAAAAGTTTCTTATATCAGATTTGTTCTTATATACGATTTTCTTTTATAGAACATTTTTTCTATGGAAATTACAGAAAATACATGGTGTTTTTGGTCTTCTTTCTTATAAGCGGGGTTTTTATATGCGATGTGCTGATATCCACTATCTACTGTATTCCCCAGATATTTAGATTGTCCTTGTATGGGAGGCTCTACGCTCACTTTTCCAGTTAAGCTCGCTTTTTGACAGATGTTTTGCATTGAGAACCAAACTATTTGTTCCAAATTTGGGAACATTTACTGTACCCGTTCTTCAAATATATTGCAATTTATTTTGTCCTTGTATGGGAGGTGTCACGTACACTTCAAAATTTACAAATATTTTTAGCGAGGTAATCAGGAACCTACTGTGAAAATCGGTTAAGTAGATTCAAGGCATACATTTTCAGGGGATAGTACATTAAATTTCTGACATGTAAACGAATTTTAATTTATGCTATAATTTTTTTTAGGTCTTCTTAATTTTATTTTATATATGTATATACATAATTCCAAAATTTGCACATACAAATTTCTTACTAACAAAAAAAAAAAAGAATAAAAATATCCCTTAATTTTTATTATCCTATTTAAAAATACTTTTGAAAATGCTGCTCAAAAAATGCCGACACCACGACGAAAATTTATAGGCTGGACTTATAATACCGGCTATATTAATGATGACATGATGAAGGATCATCTTTATCCACCAGAAGATGATACATTATGTCTGCTGTGTGGACCACCACCAATGGTTAATTACACCTGTATACCTGGTCTTGATAGGCTGGGCCATAGAAGTGAAATGCGTTTTAGTTACTAAAGCAAGTCGGACACTATGAATAGCTAATGTTTTATGTAGTAGAGAATTTTAAATGAAACCTGTAGATAATATATTAATGTGTTTTTCTATACATATTTATATTGATTTAATTATTTATTTATTGAATAAAAAATCTATTTAATGCTGCCTTAAATTGTGTAGTTAAAAAAAAGGTACAATAACTGTTAAGTTTACAAAATAATTTTCATAAAAATGATCAATAATTTGCGATTTTTCATTATTTATTTCAGGCTGGACCTACAGTGTTGGTTTTATCAACGACATGATGATTAAAGTCAATTTATTCCCCGCCGATGATGCTACCATTACTTTAATGTGTGGTCCACCACCCATGATCAATTTCGCCTGCAATCCTGCTTTGGATCAATTAGGTTATCATCCAGATAATAGATTTGCTTATTAAGTTAGTTAAAATTTTAGTTGATTACAAAATCCTTAATTCTTACATATATTTTCTAATTTGTTTGATTGTAATAATAAAATTTTTATTTGCATTTTTAAATAATTGTTTTTTTTATTTAAATGATCAAAACTAAATGAAATATATGTATAAAGGGCTTATTGTTGAAACATTATATGCCACTTACCTACCTTCCCTCGTGGTCCTAGTTTTGAAAGAATATGGACCTGCTCAGAAATGCATCACTGCGTTGCAACTGTGATTAGTTTGCTATGCTCATGCAAATCAGCTCGGCATCAATATGCACCAGCCATACTTTTGTTATGTATTTTCGAACAGCTAACATTTGCAGTGGTGCTTTTACAAACAGTCACATATAAAGCCTTAAACCACCTTCACAAAATTGGTTTTCTTATGAAACCGGGTTTTAGTACATCGGTTTGATGGTTTCAGAGTCTATAATGGACATACATATTAGAGATGTAACGATTCGCCTTTTTACCGATACGATACCGACACTCAAAAAGAAATATCGCCGAAACCGATACGAATATAAAATTTAAATTATTTAAGGTAAAATTAACAAAACTCAAGCAGAGTAATTTGTTTATTATACAAAATTACAGTGTAAGAGATTATTAATGCTTAAAGATTTTAAAAAGAACGAAATGAATTTAAATTAAATAATAAAAAAAAAATTATATTAATTAGATTTTTGTTTCGGCTATGTCGAATCTTTGATACCTTCCACCGACAGTTCGAATATTTTAGGAGTGAACTCTATATGATATCTTTATATTACTAGCTCATCGTTCCGGCTTCACTCGGAAGCAATTTACTAATGAGAAGTGAAGTGTGTTTAGTTCTTTAAGTTTGCCCTCAAATTTTTCCACACTCAGAAAATTGAGAAGTGAAAAGGAGGCAGTATATTAAAAACTTAAATTTTTCGAGTTTTGCCAGGAATTTTCAAAAGTACAAAATCAGCCAAAAAGCTCCAGCCATTCTCACGTGCTGCGATTACATACATAGATCATTTCATTTTTATACCCTCCACCACTACTAGTGGTGAATAAGTTTGTCATTCCGTGTGAAACTTTTTTAGTATACATCTAAGACCCCATAAAGAATATATATCCTGGCTCCTTGAGTAATTCTAAGTCGATTTAGCTATGTCCGTCTATCTGCCAGTCTGTCCGCCTGTTGAGCCCACGCTCACTTTCGAAAAACGCAAAAGAAAAGAACAAACTTGGTCTCAAATTGCTAGTAGTTATCTAATATCATTTTCTTCAGTATTGTGTCAAAAAAATGCAATTGTGATATATAAAAATAAAACAGTTTTTTGTCTCTACTAATTTTTTTTTAAATTTTGAGTTAGCACCCTTTAGAGGAACCAGTGCGATATATAAAATCTCTATAGAAAAATTTTTTTTCCAAGAGGAGGTATTAAAAAAAATTAAAATTTCTACAGCAGTGTAATTTTTCCAAAATAAAAAGTATACCATCTAATACTATTTATAGTTTTTTATTGTCTAAAGAAATATTTCATGTCATGGTACAATTAATTCATTAATTACTAATGCACAATTAATTAATTGCACCGTGCGCCAGGTGTTTGTAGGGGCAGAAGCTCATAAATATGTATGTGAATATGTATTTACGTACATTAGGAAGGAGCGTCTATGTATGAAGGAAAAAGTTAATCCAATAAATTCCGAATAGCTTCAGAATGTTGCACCTTCCTAAATCTAAGTTCAACAAATTTAATTTTTATTAAATAAATTTGAACGAAGAAAGGAATTTACAACATGTAATGTTTTAAAATTTGTTGATAATTTTTCATTCTTGATTGAAGATGGGATTGAACCAACGGACAGGTTGATTTTTTCCCTATGCTAATCTCGCGAAGCTCTTCGCTTGTCTGCAGGAGACCAGAGTCTCTGACAGAAATCGAACCCGCAACCCCGGCACTGATATACTAGCTCACTACCAGCTATCCTACCGGGGCACCCACCATCTCTTCAGAAATCTTTGCCGTTTAACACTCACCGCCATTGACGACGGCTGGCAGACAATCGTTAAACATCAATATTTAAACCAAATTGTATTTTACTTGGTGGATTGAAATTTGTTGTTGTGACTATTTTAAACTGATCTATTTTCTATTATCTAAATGTTATCTATTTTCAACTGATTTATATGTTTTTTTTACTTCTATTTTTCAAAATTGCGTTTTTGCATGCAACAGCGAATAATGTTGCTTTATTTTTTTTGACGGTAAGAAAACCACAATGTTTTTGTACTTGGATAAAAATACCTTGTTAAATGAACTTAATTTGTTAACATAAATACATGTGTGCATATTTTGTTGTTATTTTAAGTTATTTAAAACTATATAGTTTAGTTGCTTTATTTTATGATAACTATAAAAGAACTGAAAACTGACAAACCGTGATCACAATCAAAGTTTTGAGGCGAAGTGATTTTTAAATCATTATTTTCCTTTAAAATCACGGTATCGCTCATCTCTTATCCAGCGGCCTTATTTTAGATTAGAAAATGTTTTTTTTTATTTAAGACATGACAAAAACTCATCAGTTCAAAAATTGGCTCAAATCTGACCTTCAATGTAAAAAAATAGTGGATAGTTCCACTGAAATGAATTACAGCTATAAAAAATTTTTAAATTGCATCATATGATGTTTCACAAATTTATTCATTTTATCTCATTTATAAAATATTGATGCCGAGGTAGAGGGCTTAAAGTACGTCCCAATATTTTTGTCATGTATATGAGAATAAACGGCAACGTTTTAGTACTATTCGAAATTGAAAATCGCAAAAATTTCTAACGCTCTACCCTAATGTACATACATACAAACATACATATACACAGAAAGAAAATACTCGTTCTAAATTTAAGTTTTTTTTACTTTAGTATGAATCGTTCTTAAAAATGTAAGTACGAAAAACACTAAAAAAATACTTAAAACAATCCAAAATGGGATAAATTTCGAAAACCAATATACGTGCATACGCATTTGTGTAAAAAAGTTTGTTGTAGAAACAACAACAACACTACATGAAGAAAATACAGATTATTTTCATGTTTGAAAAGTAAAACAAGAACCAATAATTCCCATATTCTATTTGTTTTAAAATTATTAAGTTAAATACATCAAATTTTTAAAGAAGAATTGTTAAAACCATATCGAGCGTGCTGCAGTAGTCTTGTAGTAAAGAGTTCTTCTGTAAACAAAGGGCGGAACAAAAGTGGAACAAACACGCGTAACGGGTAAGTAAATAATACTATTCTCTCTATCTCTTGTTCATTGGGGTAAGTGCTTAGGTAGGTTGGCAAATAATCTCACTTTCGGATTATTTCAAGGACGAATCGGGATTAAACCAACTTGTAAATTCTTGAATCAAGCACGATGCGAATACAATTTCGATGCGAAAGTAAAATGCTAACTTGGTACTCCATCACTTTCGCAATATTGTTTGGAAATTAAGCAATACTGGTAAAACAAATCAAAGATAGCGCATATTTCCAGTAATGAAATGGCAAAATATGTAACAGATTTAAATTGGAAAGTTTAAATAAGAGAAATAATGACGATTTGCGAAAAGAAAAAAATAAAAAGATGCGAAAAGATGCATCGCAATAGAGAGTAGCCCCCCTGTACTTGACTATCCGAACTATTGACACCTCTTCGGCTTGATTTAAGTACGGATGGCTTGTTTTGTTTTTTCAGTGTATAAATACGGGAACAATTTTTTGGATTTTCGTTGGATTTTAAGTATCTTTTAGGAAAAGTGGAAAAGCGTTTTAAATTTGCTTGCGAACACACGTACACACATCGTCAGCTCATCATTGGTTTGACATACTAACCATTTTTTTAAAAATTAAGTTAGGTATGGGATATACTATGTATATATTTTGAATACCCCTTTTTAACCCAAACCCTGTTTCACGAAATTTTTTATAGATTTTTAGATATTTAGCATCGATTTTGCTCCATATCAAATTTTTAAAGTTTAATAAGTATTGTTTTGCTTTACACGCCACTGTTTGGCGAATGCTGCAAATTTCTCATACAAAAACCATGAAACAAAGAAAACAAGATAGTGCACTAAAATTTAAAAAAACATTATTTTTCTGCGCATGTACGTCATAGTAGCAAATGAGCACAAACATGATCACACAAACACGTGTATGTGCTATGCTGAATGTTTGTTTAAATTTAATTCTCTTTACTACAGTTGCGTAAAAATGACGTCAAAATGAGAGTAAAAAGTTAACGGACCTGCGCAATGCACTATCTTGTTTTCTTTGTTTCATGTACAAAAACGTACAAAATAAATTTCACTCTTGTTTTTCTCCATTGCCATAAGAAAAGCATGTATTTAAAGCTAAAGCAAAATAAAGACAACTAGAAAATAAATTTTACTCATGCTTTGCTTCATTGTCGTAAGAAAAAAAGTGGTAAAAGCAAAATAAAATTTCAACAACTCAATACACAGCAGTAAGTATATATATGCAGCACAAAAAGCTACTTTTGGGTATATTTTCAGAAAACTTCACGTTAATCTTTATTGGCGATTTTCTCCACTACGACTTCTTGGCATATGAGCCAAACCAATAATGAGCTGCCGACATGTATTAACGGTGGTTGAAAATACCAATGCTTTTTGTTGTTTTTTTAAAATGTGTTCATTTTTGTTTGTGTACCCTCTTCAGACCGAGAGTACACATACATATGTGTACCTTAACTTATTTTAAAGACTAGCGACATCGTGTGATCACCAGCAATAATCTGAAGTGCACCTCCCTTTTCTACCACTTTAAATAAAAAAAATAGTAAAAACCGAAATTTTAATTACACCACATAAGATAAAAAAATAGTTAAAAAACCTTTTATTAATCGGTTCACATTCAGGGGTCTAATCACCGCATTCGATATCGAGTAAACAATCGTATCGAGTAAACTGTCTAATTTTTCTGCAAACGATAGACACTGAGATATCGAATGAAAACTCGAGAGATGTAATGTCTCGATATCTAATGCTATGATCTCAAATTACGATTCATTTCATTGGATATCGAGTGTCATGATACCAAAATAATTTTAAATGCGGTGATGAGGCCCCAGGTCTTAAGAGGATAAGCCAGCTAAATTCGTTATTAGAAAGGTTTTGGACTAGTTTTTAGGCGTCGAAATATGAGAAAGATATTAAAATTTCGGCTGCGCAGTTTTGTACTTGACGCTCTACAAAAGTTGGTAGTTGAAGGAACAACATCAAGCCTACAAAGTAGATAAAACAAGTAGGAGTTCCATATTCGGCTGTGCCGAAACTTTGATACCCTCCACCGACAGCCAGGATATTTCAGGAGTGAGCCGTGGTAAATTAGTAACCGATCTTCACGAAATTTTACAGTGTGATTTGTTACACAACCATTATTCGTTACGGTTTTAGACGTACTAAACTATTTTCCGGCATATGGTACATTTTGGACCGATCTTCACGAAATTAAAAGTATGATTGCTAGTCATATAAAACGAATTTGTGCAAAATCATATAATAATCCGTGCATTATGCCATCATTTATGTTAGGTTTTGTAACAAAATTATCAACTTTTAAGGGTGGTTGTTCCATATTTTGATTCATAACTCTTATTCTACTGAATTGATTTGACTGTATTACAATCCCAAACTATCAAGGAGAACTAGAAACAACTTGACACCAATATTGTTCTTTTCTTTTGAGTCGTTCGAAAGTGAGCGTGGTTTCAACAGACGGACGGAAAGTCATACACACAGACATGGCTAACAACTTAGAATTTCTCAAGGAAGCAGAATATATATACTTTATTACAATGTAGAATGATGACGAAAACCATATCGGGGCATTCTGCAAGTTTATTAAATTTCTGTAAACACAGGGTTATTCAACAAAAGTGAAACATGGTGTAACAGGGTAAGAGCATAGCATTTTTCTAAAATAAATACATACATACACTAAAAACAATAATTAAATATGACAAAATATTGAGGGGAACTGTCAAATTTTGTTTTGCTTTTATTAGTATTAATACTGTAAATAAAGCAACTGGTTTAAAACTGTTTTAAAAATACATAAAAATTAACTACTTGGGCTCCTATGACAACCCAACGTTAAACACTATAGTTTGATATATGAAAAAAAATCAAAAGTGCAACTAGCTTAAAGAAAAAACTAGCCAGTAAATTTCTAGCCAAATACTTACAAACATGTACGCACGTACAAGGTAAAAAAGCAAGTGCTTTTTGTTGTTCTCTCGAAATTGGTCCATTTCCCAATTTTACCAAAAAGCGTTCCCGTTCTCCAACATGGTGTATTGAACAAAACAGCCCACACTTTTTATTTGTGTTGATTGGGGGGTTATTTGTCGAAAAACAGCTGTTGGAAAAATAAACAAGACAAATGAAAAATTTTTTTTTTAATCAAAATAACATAAATTTGTGTCACAATTTGTGTAGTGCATATAAAAATAAGAAAGTGATATATAACGAAAAAAAAAAACATTAAAATATTTAGTTCCCGACAAGGCGAATTCACTAGAAGGTTGGGTCAAGTCAAAATATGGTTATTTTTTCGGTGGTCGATTTGTCAAAGTTTGTATACAAGCTAGTTTTTTATGTAAACAAACGTTTTTTTACTAGCAATATTTTTAATAATCGGACCACAGAAGCAGTCATGTTGTAGAGTTGACCACACCTTCTAGTGAATTCGCCTTGGTTCCCGTACTTTCTTGCATTTTTGTTGTTTTGAGAGCGTAAATTTTGTTTATTATATTTTTACCAAACATAACCCAAAAAGTAAAGAAACAGACCTTATATATGCAAAATATTCTTTTCTTTTTCATTCAACGTTCCAACCATTTTATTTAACCTGCAATTACCTATTTGATATTTTAATGAATTCTCAGTGACCTGTTGTCCACTTTCAATTTGTTTGTTTTATGTTAGTGAATTAATTTAAATATAAGACAGAAAATATTGAAAGGAATACAATATTGTTTTTGTATTTTATAAATATTTAATTTGTACATATACCTACAACGCGTACATACACATTTCACTTGATCAACGAGAGGGTATTAACTCAAAATTTTAATTTTTACATGTTTTGGAAAAAATCGACACATACAGGCCTGTTCTGAAAATCACATTTTATCAAAGTGATTTGAAATCACAAGAAAACTGTTCTGGGCAAAGTATTTTGTGATTTCAAAACGTTCAGCTACGTAAACAACTTTTTAAAATCACTTTGTTATTTTTGCGAATATTGTAAGATGACCGTCATAATAAATTACCTACTAAAATATTCAATGTGTTGTTTATTAATTTGTTTATGCAATAAGCTGTTTTATTTACAACAAATCATTTAAAATTAAGAAAACTCGGCGACAGTACAAAAATAAAATTTGCTTTTGTGACTTCTGTTGTAATTTCAGGCTTATCTTTTTAGTTGAATAAAAGATCGCTAATTTGCTAACAGCGACATGATAGCAAAGTCTAATATTTATTAAAAATCGTAAAAGCTGTGAAGAATCACAGGAAAAAATCGCTTCTATCCGCGAACATGGCAAGAATTCACGATAAATTGCAACATTTAAACAAACCCTAAAACTTATTTGAAATCACGAAATGGGCTAAAAAAAATATCGGAAAATAACAAAATATTTTTGCAAAAATAGCCAAAATTCGCAAAAATTTTTAATATTACAAACAAGCCATAAAATTGATTAAAAGTCCCTAAAACTATAAGTAAGGAATGGCAAAAATTCGGTAAAAATTGATATCTTAGTGGAAATTCGCAAAAATTTGCTAACAGCGGCAAGATAGCAGAGTCTTCTATTTATTATAAATCTTTAAAGCTGTAAAGAATCAAAAAACTTACAGGAACAAATTGCTTCTATCGCGAAAATGGCTAAAATTCGCGAAAAATTACAAAATTCGAAACAAGCCCTAAAACCAACTTGAGATCGCCAAATCGGTTAAAAAAACAAATTATCGGAAAATAACATAAAAAGCGTTAAGAAATGAGCTACGCCTTTGTAGAACAAGCAGGTGTTAAGAACTTGTATTTTCTTGTGCTTTCGACAATTGAAAATCACACCAAAAAAGACAAAAACGGTGTGATTTACAGAAAACCACAAAATCACACGTGTGATTTTAAAAGCACATGTGATTTGAAATCACGTGATTTTCAGAACAGGCCTGATAATATTCATATATACCCGCTGTAAAAGTATAGTGCTATTTTGTCTAATTTTTGATAATGAAACGGTTGGTTTTAAAATTCTTTTTCATATGCCTTTAATATTAAATTGAAAATTATTTTGATTCTTTGCAAAATTTTTAATTTCGATTTAATACCATCTTGTGCATCAAGTGCGATTTGTAAATTAGAGTGCTCAAAGACTGTATGGACGAAAGAAAAAAAACGTCAGGCACAGACCGACCACCCCATATAGAATGATTCTATGTGTTGTAGATATACGTTGTGTAAAATATTAGTATAATAGGATTACTTTAACTGGCGCCGCAACGACGCTGAAGTTTGGTGGTGCATTTACAAGTGGGAAAAAAATTTGTTTTCAGTTTTTGTAAATATTTTGCCATTAAATAATTACTTATAAAATTAAATGGAAAAGAATCGAAATGTGTGCGTAAAAGTTTAGGGCCATTTTGACTCCAATTCATTTAAGGGTTAATCTCTATTTTTGCACCGGTTTGTCTTCGCATGTCTTAAGGGTATATTTTCACCAGTTTCATAAGAATCGGCCCAAAAATATACATTTCGCTATCTTTCCTTTAGAAATTCCAAATATATCAAAATATGACCTTTGTGTGATCTTTATAATTTTAGATTAATGTTTTTCAATTTTATAAAACCTTCAGAATATATTTAAAATTACCTGGACTTTTATATTCTGAATAAGTTTTACTTCAAATTCATAATAGTAAGGAAATTGTGCTCATTCGCCAAAAGATGGTCAAATATGAATTTTTACCGAACATAAATTTATATTGTATTTTTTTTTTACCGAACATCGGTAAATTTAAATCAGAGATAAGGAAAAACTATTTATAATTCCTACACTAAATCCCGCGAAGCTTTTTGCTTGTCTGCAGGAGACCAGGGTCTCTGGCGGGAATCGAACCCGTACAATAGCGGAGAGGGTGTTATGCATTTGTGCTGATGTTTGTAACAGCTTAAAATATTGTTCCTAGACCCAACTTTAAGTATGCCGATCGACTCTAAATCACTTTCTGAGTTGATCTAACGATTTCCTTCCGGCTGGCTGTCTGTCCATGTAAACCTTGTGCGCAAAGTGCAGGTCGCAATTTAAGAGATTTGTTTCTTATTGGCACAAGGACATGACATGCCTATTGAAAATGGGGCTTAGCAGTCCATAATATCACATAGCCCCCATAAAAGCTTCTTTCGGAATGGGGTCATTGTGAAGCCCATAAACTTATTATTAGTATCTTATTCCGGTATGTGATGAAAATCTATCGATTTCAAACCGTTCGATTTTAAAAGGTGTGATGAATTTCGATCTATTTTAAAATTCATTTCTGAAGTATAGTCTTAATTAGAATACAGTTCAACTAACAAATATATTATAACATTTTAAAAAATATAGACTGGAAATATGAAGAAATTGTATAATAAATTTTTAAGATACTGAAAACGCTATTATCGATTTTAATTCGGTTCTTTTTCTAAAACGATTTCCATCACATACCTTATTATGTTGGTATTTGTATTAAATTTGATCCAAACTTATTTTATTGGAATCGGTCCATATATGACCATAGCTCCCATACAAATACTCATCCCGAAAATAGCTTTTAATTCCATAACTTCCTTATAAATGTCAGTATTCACATAAAAATTGGCAACAATGGGTTCTACGATAGCTTCTATGCCATGACAAAATGTTGTACTGGTGGGTCCAAAATTAACAACAGGTGCCATATAAGCCCCCTTCATAAAATCACTTAAAGGCAAGCTAATGTCATATAGATGAAGATATCTAAACATTATTCGGCTCAATGAATCTTAAACTCAATTACATAATTTTGTTCTGGCGGGTCCATGATTGCCCATGGATCCAAATAGGGTACACTAGCAAAAATTTATTATATACTGTGATGTAGGGTATCATATGGTCGGGCTTGACCGACTATACTTTCTTGTTATTTTTTAAAAACATACAAAACATTTTCTCAAAGTTCATAACGTGTGCTCTAATTTGTAATTTAATTTACTTATTTATCTTTTTTCACTCCAAAGCGAAAATTGTAAAATAAGACCTATTTTCCCAAAATACAAAAAAACCAACAAAAGGTAAACAAACAAATTTTTTCCACCTTTTTTTTATTTTTTTTGAATGGTGTTTTTATGTACTAATGAATACTCATCAAAAAAATAACAATATTTAAAAATACGAGTTTTCTAATTTAATCGCCGCTTTGCATACCATTCACCCCACTGTGCGGCGTTTAGCAATTGATTAGTTTCATTCTGCGAAAAAATTTTAGAAATAAAGTCTAGCAGAACAGATATTTGACGAAAAAAGCGTAACAAACTATATTGATCTACCTTAAACATTTTTAACAATATTTATTAAGGTAATTCACGTCACAAGTTGCATCTTTGCGAAAAAGTAAAAGTGCAAAAACATAACAACAAACACATAGGCAATTAGTTGTACACAAATAATTGTCAATGTGGGTATGTTTTTGCACTTTTGCTTTTTTGCAAAGATGCAACTTGTGACGTGAATTACCTTAATAAATATTGTTAAAAATGTTTAAGGTAGATCAATATAGTTTGTTACGATTTTTTCGTCAAATATCTGTTCAGTGTGAACATACCTTAAGTTTGCCATTCTGTGTGAAATTTTAATAATTTATCTACGACCATGGGTCCATGAGTAATTTAAGTCGATTAAACTATGTCCGTCTGTTGAAATTACGCTCACTTTCGACCGACTCGGCAGTAAAGAATAATTTTGGTTTCAAGCTATTTCTAGAATTCGTTAGCAGGAGGAAAAGAGTTATGAACCCAAATGTGGAACAACCCAAAATGTATTAATAAAGTGACTACAACAATGCAGCAATAGAAAAAACAACAGGCATTTTGTTGCTAGAATTGCGACGGCGAATGTCAAATTTTTTTTTGTTTTTGTACTTTATAAGTACATTCTGGAATAGCCACTATAAAACATTGATATTTCTGTTACAAAATCCTATATTCACCGTTATCGAGTTTGGCGTTTTTATAGCGAAAGTAAGACGTTTGTAAAAAATGGTATCGTGGTTAGCAAAAACGACAAAAAAATTAATCGTGTGACGTATTTATTGCAAAAACTATCGTTAAGTTTTTTAATTGCGACAGCGTATATGTACAAATTTTCGTCTAAATACGCCTACAACAACCAAGATACTGGCAAAAAGCACCGTTTGTGTTTTAAAAGGCGATTTCAGGCTTATTTAAGCGTTCTTCGGAAGCGGGCTACACATACATAGGAAATAATTATTTCCAACATGTTTAATTTAATAAAAAATTTCATTTTTGTTGGAGCAATGAATATGTCAATTTTTTATTTATATGGCATTTATATAATAATAATTATTAAAATTAAATTATGTAAATATGTATGACAGTTTTTAAAAACTATTAGTAATTAAATTAGTTAAATTTAAGTGTACGTGTGTGTGAGAGACAATAAAAATTTATTTATAATATAATAAGCGTCTTTTTTTTTAAGAAATATATAAATATTTTATTTGTGTTTAATCAAAGATTTTAAAATATATTAGAAAATTTGTTCTAATTGGGTTTTAATGGCAGCTTTATTTAAAGCTTTAATTTCTGGTATTTTTGTAATATTTCACACATATTGTTTATTAATATATGTATGTAAGTGCTGAATTAGGTGGATATGGTGTTATGTATTTATAAGCTTTTCTTAGACTTAATGTAATTTTTTTTTAGCTAAAAATGTGAAATGGATTGAGCAGCATAAATGTAAAGTTGTCTTTTTAATATGTCTTTTTTTAATAATTTTTTTTTCTGTTGAATACGATTGAATTTACCTCTTTGAAATTAAAGTACATATGCGTTCAAAATGATCGTTTTTCTTTCAATGGAACATTGTTTAGTTAAAAAGTGCTGGATTCTTAATTATATGTATAAGAGTTTTTAGATTATAGTTAAAAAAAATTTAAGCGAAAAAATTTTATAAAAAAATCATTAAAAACAAACGATTGTTTTGGCGAAATGTTATATTTGTGCTAGAATTCCTGTAACGCAAATATTTACGGGTACAAATTCTTCGCATTTTTCACTTCTTAACTTGCCATTTTTAGTGTATTTTCAGTTACTGTCAAAGCAACTTGAGTTACTCTTAGGAAAAGAAAAATTTTATAAACATACAGAAATAAATTAAGGTTTAAACTTTAATTTAATATTAATATGTATTGAGTTTAAGATAAATCATTCGACACACATTTCGAATCCAGAAAATTCTATTTAAAATTTCAACTCCACAAAAAAAAAAAAACCAAATATTCGATTTGAAATATGTATTAATTTTACATTATAAATTAAAATTGTTTTTGTTGTAATAAGATAATTTTAAATTTCTATTAAATTGTAATAAATTATTTAAAAAAAAATATATATATAAGAGAAAAAACCCAAAACAATCCTGACTGTTAATTAGGTAATTATAATTTTTCTGAAAATTCTTGAAGCTTTTGATTTTTAAAATTGAAAATTTTTCTGCCTTCCCAAAAGCTGGAGGTCTACATGCTTTGTATGCGGAATCACACCAAGAAAAAATAAAATTTTACTTGTCAAAATCAGCTGATTTGTTCGAGGGCTGCTTGTGACGCTCACAAAAGTAGAAAGTAAACCTACTTTTCGCATTCAAGGCACAATGCATCCTACGCTTTTGTGCATGTAACTTGTTACGTATAAGTACACAGATTCTACTTTTTGACAGCTGCGTTAACAGCGAAAAGACGTGTTACGCGTGGTGTGGACCTCCAGCTTTAATGTCTGCAATTATACATAAAAACAGTACAAATCTTCTAATTAAACAGATACAATTAAAAGTTTTAATATAATCAAATACCTTAAAGGCGCTTAATTCGATATAAAAATAAAATTCTTCGAATTTACTTTCATTTATGCTTTATATTTAGATCTCTACTCCCTCTGCTATATTGTTTATTTCGATTTCAAAAAAACAAGTTCAAAATATGTTTAGGCCGCCATACCATTTCTAAATTTGTTTCTTTTTGAGTTTAACTTACAACAATAACCGCCCACAATTTGTTCGAATTAAAAAAATGTTCCTTTTACAATGAAAAAGGATTATTTTCTTTCGGTCAACTTAAAAAAAAATTTCACTTCAGATCTCTTCATTACTTATAGTCATTTTTTTTTGTTTGCTTTAAAATATTTTAAGTCTTATGCTCCATATTACAATTTACAACTCATCTCACGTTAATTTGAAATTAAGACAACTGCTAGAGATCAGTGGTAAATTTTTGATATTTTTGTTAACCGAACTAACACAGTGTTGTAAACAATAAAACAAAACTGCAAAATTCGAACTAAACTAGAGTTGAGATGTAAAACGTAATAGGGGCATTAGTTTAACTATGAAACAGATTAATGTTTTAAAGTTTCATTTCAATAAATTTTTTTTTTTTGTATATTTTTTAATTTTTTCTTATTGGTTCACAGAACTTAAAACAGTGACAAAAACAATTAGTTTATACAGTATATAAATAATAAATGACTATTTTACGTCATGACATTTCACATATAAAAATATAGAATTATTTATATATTTAAAGAATTTCATTAAGAGTATAAATTGTATTTTAGAGTAGAAACATGAAAGACATATCATTTCAAAAATATTGACTTAAGTTTAGCAAAATATAATTAAAATCTTTGTAACGGCAAATAAATACAGCTTGATTTTTAGTCTTTATAGATTTTAAATAATTATATCTAATAAAAATCTTTCGAAATGGCAAAACATTTGAATTTTGTCCAAAAATATATATATTTTTTTTTATTAAAAATAATAAAATTTTCTTTGAAAGAAATTTTTTCTAAATTTGTTGCATTTTTATGTTTATTGTGTTAAAATTCAAAGTAATTTTTTAAGCATGATATTTTATTTGCCATATTTTTAAATAAATATTTTTAAATTACATTTAAAATAAGACACAAAAAGTAATAATTAATTTCTTGTGTTTATATGGTTTTGTTGTTTTGCTTTGTTTAAAATATAAAGAACTAATGATTAATTAACTATAAATTATAGGAAATTATAGCTAAAATCTTAAATTTCTTATTATGTTTAAATTTAATAATAATAATAATAAAAAAAAAAAAAACGAAAAAATACATAAAACAAAAGAGATAGAATTTATATTAAATTAAAACTTAAAAAACAAATTTAATTTCGATGAAGAGGACGTTGTAGTGTCAGACCCTGTAGCTGCTGCTGCTGTTGCGGCATTAATTTGTTTTTTACTTTTTTCTGCAAATTCATTGTACTGTTTTACAACTTCATCAAATTGTTCTTCGGAAATTTTTTGTGCAGTTATAGTTGAAACTTGACGGTATCTAAAATTAGAAAAAATATAACGGTAGTTTTTTTCAAGTGTAAGAGTTAATAAAATTTAGTACTAGCCTAAATGTATGCTAACTTCTAAACAAAATTTAGTTTCTAGATAAGTAATAATGTATATGATGGAAATCGATTTTAAAAACAAAACGATTTGAAGCCGAAAATAGTATCTTTGAAAATTGATTTTTAATACATTTTTCTTTTACTTTCTGTCTTTATACTTTTTAATAGTATATTATATACATAAACTTAAGTGTATTTTAATTTGAATTTTTAGACTATAATTCAAAAATGAATTTTAAAATCGCTTGAAATTCATCACACCTTGTAAAAACGTTCGTTTAAAATCGATCCCTTTTCATCAAATATCTGAATATTGGTAGAATATCGTTTTTAAAGAGCATTTCCAAAACAACAAATAGTTTAATGTGCTGTTTTCACAAACCAAGTGATTGAACGTGTAGTAAAATTTATATGAAAAGCACTTAATTTTTTAAATGTTTTCCATACAAATTTTACTTACACGTTCAATTACTTGTGTTGTGAAAACAGCACATAAAAATAGATTATGGTAAAATTTTCAATATTTACTAAAAATATTAAAAGATTTTGTTTGTTCTGCTTAATTCCCTATTTTTATTCTTTTTAAAAATACTGAATTTTATTGTTGGAAGGATAAGCGGTTTATATGCGCATTTTACTGGTTGCTTAGGCCAGATAATCAGGAAACGTTTTTCTAAAAAAAAATTATAAAAGCCAAAGCTATATGTAAATAAGACTACTGAGGGAATGAGAATTACAAACACTCAAGGAATTAAGCACAACAAACCAAATCTTTTAATGAAAAATTATGTATTCCCAAAAACAACTTTGATTATTTACTAAAAATTTTCATAAAAATAATTCGGAATTATTGAATCATGAATTTCGAAAATTGTTCGTGTCCAAATTTTTAGATATGGGAGTTTTTTGCTCTTTTTGGAGGTACACATATTATAGACTGATATATTGTGAGAATGAATCCTTTCCGTAGCGGTGGAAAACAGATGACTTTATAAAATAGAAAGAATATTTGATACGTTGTTCAAAGTTCGATATTCGGCGATTACGTGATTTACCGAGCGTAAATTTGATTCGTTCGTGGGTGCAGAGATTCCGCGCAACCCAGTCGATCTTCAAGGACTCCCGACAACATTGAACTGGTTGAAAGCAGTTTACGTGAAAATCCGCGACTTTCAATACGGAAAAGCGCAACCTCACTGGGATTTCCAAGATTCAAATCGTTCAAGAACTCGCAACCCTCGAGTCACACTGATAAGTATGCAAGCAGTTCCTTGGAATTATCTTAATGACTGCAGGTGAAGTATATGTACAATCTCTCGCCGTGTAGAATAATTTGCTTTATTTGTAGCTTTAATCGACTTCAGTGAACAATTGGGCTGCACATTATACCCTTTTGCACGGTGCTTATGGCTTTTATATAATAATAATATTATTAGTATAAAAATTTTAAAATTCAGTAGTGGCATTCAGGTGCCGCCAACTTGATAATTTCAAATTCAGCCATCATCATAATAATAATGTTAGAAACATTTAGTAGTGTGCCAGTTTTTTTTTCTAATTCATTGTTATGGACGAGAATGTGATATTTTTTCAATCATATTTTAAATATCGTGAGGCGCTAAATTTCAAATTGGATATTCATATTGGTATTCGGCGAATATTGGCACAGATATTCGTATTCCCGGATATAAAAAATTAATATTCGTAATATCACTACTACCTATCGCTTTTGAAATTATATTTGAATTTTATATTCACACACATATATTAATTTGTTAGTAGACATTTGTAACTGGTTATGGCCTTTAAAGGCTAATTTATAGGTAATGTAAGAAATAAAAATAAAATTATAAATTGTTATATTAATTCGAATGTGTATTCTAAGTCAAATTACAATTTAAAAAGATTTTATACTTTATACTTAGTCTTATTCCTTCAATCTTTTCCACTACTTACTTTTCTGCCTTGTATTTCTCTTGTATAGCCTGTTGAGGCAAAGCAACAGCAGCATTATGACTAATGCTTAAAAACAGGAACACCTCCTTTAAATCTTCTATACGATAAGTGGTGATTTCTTCCAATTCTGCAGACCAAATGGGTAAATTACATAAATGACGTGCCAAAGCTAAAGCAGCAGCCGAAATTATTGAGGGATGGAAACGCAAATAGGGATCAGCTTCAAGTAAAGACAATTCAGAAATGTACTAAAAGTAAGAAAGAAGATTTATCAATAAAAAGTTTTAAAAATAAATATGTATGTATAATCCTTGAACTTACCAAAGTTAGAAACTTCACTTTATCGGGTATATCAATTAGCACAGAATATGTATTGATGAAAACATAGGTAGTGGGAGTGCACAAGTCGAAAGCTAAAATTTTTAAAATAATCTGTTCCATGCGTAAAACTTGAGCCTTATTATAGGTATCATCGGTAATAAAAACAAATTCAGCTACATCTGGAGGATAGATTTCTTCGTATTTTCTATAAGAATAAATTTAAATATTTTAGTTTAATATAATAGCTTGTTTTTTTTTTGCTATGCTGTTAAAAAATAAAATAAAGAAAATAACGAAATTGTTCTTAAAAAAATACATTTTTCATTGTACTGGTTATCAATAATGTAGCAACATGTAGCAGTTTCAATTAGGGATGCCAATCGGGACTGGTATTCGCAAGCCTCGGGATTTCAACAAATCAAATCCCGGGATCTTTCCGGGTATTGGGATTTGGGGTTTTGAAAGTTAAAAGATAAATGCTCTTTATAGATATTAATTTAAAAAAAATGGTTTTCAAGAGGTTTACAAACCCAAGTTTTATAATTCATTTAATATTACAAAAATTAATATAAAGATTATATAAATTACTAAGGCCCTTATCATGTAAAACGCAACGCAACGCCAAAGAATTATATTGAAAGCAAAAACAAAGTCATAAATATTTTGTAATTTTGTTGTTGCTTTCTACATAAATACAAATTGTGTTTTTAAATTTCAAATGCTGCATTGCTTGTGGCGTTGTAATTTTTAGAACGGTACAATGTAGTTCTGTGGCGTGGCGTTTTACATGATTAGGGCCTTAAATTTATAAAAATTGAAAATTATGATTTTTTTCTTAATTAATGATTAATTTAAGTAAAAACATGATAAAAACAATTGATTCAATTAAAAAATAATTAGCATAAAATCTATATTTTGATTCAAACTAAATAAAAAAAATAATTAATATTGAATATAGAAAACTAGCAATTAATTTATTTGTAAGATTCGATTAAAATTTTTATTAAATGAATTAAGATGAATAATTGAAATTTGAATTCTAAATTAATTAACAACATAAATTTTTTAGTTAAGCATAAAAATCTTATTTTAACAAAAATACATTTTTATACCCACCACACCACTAGTGGTAGGTATTATGTAGTGTATAAATTACACACTTAGGCCCTATTCATGTAAAACGAAATGCAATGCCAAAGAATTACATTGAAAGCACAAACAATGTCATAAATATTTTGTAATTTTGTTGTGGCTTTCTACAGAAATTTCCATTGCGTTTTCAAATTCCAAACTCTGTATAACTTGTGGCGTTGAAAACTTTACACGGTACATGAATTTCTGTAGAAAGCAACAACAAAATTACAAAATATTTATGACATTGTTTGTGTTTTCAATGTAATTCTTTGGCGTAGCGTTGGGTTGAGATCCTTAATTTTGTGAAACCGCTCATAAATTACCGTAGGTCCAATGCCCAATCTCAGAAAAACCTTTTATAAGCCTAAAACTACAAAGAGTAAAGTTTAAATTTTTAATTAGGTGCACCAGTGGAATCAATTAGAAAATAAAACCACACAGAAGTTTTCTTCTTGAATTATTTTCAGCACTTCTCATATTAACATTTCTTTATAAGTATTGGACACGCTTAAAAAGAATAACACAAATTAACTTTTTTCTTTCTTTTTCAATGACAGTATAACACAGTTAATCAGTAAAAATATAAAAGATCTATATTGTGTTCCCTATCCTCTCAATGGAGAATGTTATGATGAATTTCTTTTTATATAAAAAGGTAAAACAAAAAATTAAGTTAACGATTTCGGAATTGACTAAATCCCGAAAATCCCGGGATTAAAAAATTAATGTCCCGGGATTTTTCGGGATCAGGATTTCGAGATTGGCATCCCTAGTATGAATGGAGTGAATATGGTAAAGCCACAAACAAGAATTCTCGTTAAGGAGAAAATACAACACATTTATTTCTTTTTATCCATGTTGTTTTTTAAAGTGAGTTGGTTGGTTGTGTTTTTTTCATACGATTACATTAAAATATATTGTTAGCAAATACATCAACTGGAGGATATCGAAAACAGAGTTGTACAAGTGAAATATTGGTGGGTATGAAGAGCAATTGAAAATGAAAAAGAAATCTTAGAAAATATTTCAAATTGTGGAAAAATTGCTGAACAAAGTATGTATCTCCAATTATAAAGTAGTAACAACGGTAGTTGTACATTATAAATCTTTACTTTTTTAGGTAGGATTTGCAGTACATATAAAAATCAAAGATACCAAAATCAACGAAATGTTAGACGTTCTTCTTAAATCCAATAGGTCAATAATGTATGGCAATCGAACTTAACTTAAGTTGCTTGTTGAAAAAATATATTTCAGATGGCAACTAATGTCCATTTCTGTTGCAAAAAAATTAATATTTAGGTAATCGTAAAGTTTTGGTTGCTGTGTAGATTTTTTAGGTAAATTTTGATTAACAAAATAGATAAATAACAAATAGATAGATAGTATAACAAATGGAATCATATCCACGTACCTATTTAAAACTTAATTGTATTTTATTATTATAATCCTTACTAAATAAGTCACATCATTTAAAAGAGGAAAAATGCCGTAAGGCCTCTTAACTGATGCCATGTACACTCCTATTTGTGGTTACACATTTTGAGACTTTCTTAGTTACGAGATTTATAAGCGAATCATAATGGCTCATTATAAAGTTGGAAATCTCAAAAATAAATGTAGGAAACCATTATATTTATTTTTTTAATTTAATTTCACTTATTTTAATTTGTTTGCGTTTATTGTTTAAATTTTTTTGATTCCCGATTTGTCAAAATGGCTACTGACTGTCGCCTTACGTAATATACACTTTTTCGGTTGCCACATAAATACCAAATTTATTCCAATTTCATAAAATCCCTATAAAATGTATTGTTTAAAAAATGCGTTCCTCAATTTTTTTTTTTTTTTTTTTTTTTTTTTGTAACGAATTTAACCAAAATAATAATTATAATTTCTCAAATGTTTAAAAATAGGTGCGTTCGAGTACATATATATAAAAATGCAGTAAATGAGTAATTCTTGAGGAAACTGAAAAATTATTCTCAAGAAAAGAAAAAAAAACTGTTGCCCAAAAAAATACGGGAACGGAAAATTTGTAAAAATTCGTAAAATTTGGGGAACAGCTGATGGTAAATAAATGTAGAGTTGAAAAATGTTTACACTTTTGACTACTTAACTCGTTTTCTTATCGTCACTCGATGTAATACTTTTTATAACACGAACATTTTAGAAAAATACAAACAATTTGTTTTATTTAATTTTTCATATTTTTTTTTTTATTTTATTTTATTTTTTTATTTGCTATTATTACTTTAAAACAAGTGCAGTTCTAAGTACCCAAGTGCTTTACAATTTGACCACTCCAAAAAATAAAATAACGACAAAAAAGTTTAAAAGTTGGAATTTAGCCATATAAATGCATCACAGACAAGTTTAATTAATTAATTAAATGAGTTTCATTTGAGACGGAACAAATAAAACTCCTTAAGTGAGTTTAATTTAAGACGGGTCAAAGAATTGGTAATTTGTATTTTTATATATATCGGCTTGATTTTTTTTTGTTATATTAGTGGAATAGCATTCTAAGAAATGGTTCGTTGTATACCTGTACCATTTATACCTGATCTGTTATTAAATGTTTTCCCAGGTTCTATATTTTAGTTTAATGGTTAAAGAGATTTTACTACCATCAGAAAGCTAAAAGGGCCCTATTTAACTACTTTGGCAACTGTCTGTAAAATACTTTTTTCATTTGAATACATGACCTTGGCGGCTAATTGACAGGTAATTTTCTCGAAATCAACCTACCAGCTTCATTTTTGAAAATAAGGTCCGATTATAGCACTAGCGTGTAATCTGCACGCATTTTTCTGAATGTATAGGAGAATGTTGTAGATTGGGATAATTATGTGCGCCATATGCATCATGAAGTCGCCTATAAGTTGGGCGAATCGAAAATTTGAAGAATTTGTTCAATAATGAAAATATTCATGATGATTTTCCAAAGTATATTGATCATTAAAGTTGTACCAGTATGACCCTTTCGTAACCTTCGCTAGATATATGCAACCAAATGTGAATGTTGAACTTATTTTTTTAAGTGTTTTATTGCATGTTTATTAGTTTATTTTAAGTCTTAAATCTTATTTTTATAAACTTATTTTAAATTAAAATAACAACTGAATAGCATGACTAATATTGATCTCCTTTTTATATCAGATGTAATTTAATTTAAATCATAATTTTGGTTTATCTCAAGTGCAATTTTGAATTTCTCGGTGGTAACACTGAATCTATTAAAAGAATTTAACATACATTTAAAGTTTTACGTTAAATAAAATTTTTGAACAATGTAATTGATACGTTTTGATTGAATAATAAAAATAAATTAAGAAATACCGATTTACTTATTTTGGTCTGGTATGCAAACCCTAACTTAAAGGTACTTTAAGTAAAGTTGATGGTTCTTTTATATATTTAATCAAATTGCAAATTTAAGATATTTTACAGTTATTGGGTTTAAAAAAAAACTTCTCCAAATATTAAAAAATATATCATTAGAAAACTTTTTTGCTAGTCGCGCAAAAATAGCAATAATTTTGCAAAAAATAACTTCACATTTATTTCACCCCAATCACTGAAACACACATTAATCAAAAGAACATAAAAAAGGTTTTATTTTGTTACTAAAAATGTTGTACAGCTCGTTTATAAATTTTTGGCAAGATTTTAAAATATTAAATTTGAAAAGTAAGAAAAAACAGTTATATTCTGACAAACAATTCAACACCAACCACAACAAAAAGCTGTCACTCTTAAGAAGTAAGAGAGAACAGAGTTAAATAATGTAGAAACTTTGTTAAGTACAATAGTGTGGCAGTGATAAAAGTAAGAAATAATCTAACATTTTTGTTTAGAGCTTTAAGTTAACGTTCTTGAACAACCAGCAACAGAAGAAATCAATAATAATGATATTCTTTTTTTTTACTGAATGCAAAAAAACATTTATTTACTCCTCTTTAAAGGAGCAAAAAGATACACATAAAACGGTATTTTGTACGATTACTAAATATGTATGTAATAACAAATTGTTAAAAATAACAATGGAAACAATGAGGAGAAAAAAACGGGTGATTAAAAATAAAGAATGGAAAAAATGTAAAATTTTTTATGTATCTGGAAATAAGTAATGAGAAATACAGATTCACCTTGGCGTTTTAATGGACATTCCGTTTTACCAAGTGGTGTCGGAGTCGCGGTGTTTTCACAGGAGTCGGAATTACCTACAAAAACTCGCGACTGCGGCTCTAAAATTTCTCGTTATTAAACGTACATAAACAATTAAAAGAATTTTCCAAATAAAAATTCTTTGAAATTGGCGACGTATTATTTTACAGATCATTATGAATAAATAGATTTTAATTTATTAGGTTTTTTAAGAGTTTATTAAAGTACTTAAATTCAATTATATTATATAAAAATGTATAATAATTTTAAAGAGTATAAATTGCATTAACAGAACTTATACTTAATTATAATTATTAAACTTAAAATTAAGGCGTCACAATGGTCTCTGGGTGAGGGTGTGAAGTTTGCTTCGCACCAGCCTTTCTTACCTTACCTAACATGACATATACTCGGTTATTGATTTAGTTGAAAAAAAGTTTGTGGTTTTTAAAGGACGGGTTATGATTACCAACAATCAACCCTGAAATATGTTTAATATTGTATGTATAGAACTAGTGTAGATATAGTTCTAAAAAAGACCGGTTTTCAAATTAAACAACAAAAGGTGACATTTCAAGGTAACCAGAGAATATTCGACATAATCAACTTTTATACAATTTTTTATTGGTGAGCCCATGACTGTCCATCGGTTCCAAAAAGGGTATAATTTCGAAAATTCGTCTGTAAATACTACGGTGTATTGGCTTTACCGAAAATAGTTCTTTGGCGTTAAACAAAAAGGTCTTAAGAACCTGTAATTTTTCGTAATGTCAAATAAAAATATTTATATTTCGTGTATTTCATAGACTTTTTTCCTAAAGAGCAGATGATTACGGTTAGAAGCACTTGTGCTAGAATTAAGTTATTAATAGGTTAGGTTAGGTTAGGTTCTATTGGCAGCCGTAATCAAGCACATCATACGTGGATTCAATAATTAGTTCCCGTTATGTTAACATGTTACCCCGTCTCCCAAGGGTCCTATGTTAACTGGCTGCTAATATTTTCACTCAGCCAACCGGTTGATTCAATAAAGGTGCGGATAATTTTGCTCAAATCAATATCAGAGAGACAAGTTTTGTTCGCGAAAGTTATTGATACCAAATGAAAGAAAAAAAAAATTTATCTAAAACTCAAAATGCGTTTTTTTTTTTTTGACTTAAGAACTTTTTGTCTACCGGCAAAGAATTTTTGAGAATATTTTACAAATATTATTAAATTGTTGAATATTTTGTTTCAAAAAAGCTATTTTAGGTTTTTTGGGTGGCATATTTTTAAGAAACTTTAGGGCATATTTTCAAGTTTTTACTGCATACTTAATGTGCACAAAACACTTTTTTCAGATCATTTTCCCGGTTTCCCTGGTCAAGACAGAATAATTGTTATAGGTAATTATGTATTAATTTTGTACAATTTTATATTTGTTTCGTCTAACAATCCCATCAAGTTTTCAAAGATCGAATTTTTTATTGTTGACATGGCCATTTTAAAACCAACTGATTGCAAAGAAGTGTTTCTGAACGTAATCATTTTGGAATTTTTTTCTTTTACAAAGTAAACAACATAGTTGGTTACTTTATATGTGATCCCGTATTTAGAGTTGGGAGCCCGCTGGATCCCAATCTTACCAAAAACTGTTTCCATACTCAAAGTTTGGTAAAGTGAGAGAGAGCTGTCAAAATTTTGTTTATTATCTTTGTTGCTGTTTTGATTTGTTTCGGTTTTTGACATTGTACAATGATTTTACAAAAACAATTTGCTTGTGGTTTTTGTACGAGTTGTACTTGTTGTACTACCGAGATTACCTGGGATGAATTCGCCTTGCATGCTATGTCATTTATGCATTTATTTGAACATATTTCCATACATATTAACGTTTTCTTTTGGGTAAGAAATTTGGTTTTTATTTTTCCCGTACTTTTTACTCTCATTTTACCGAACTTTACCCAAGGAGTACGGGATCGCACATTTTGTATCGAATTAGTAGCAAAATCAGACAAAAAGAGGCTTATTATATTACATAGCGTATATAAAGAAAAAGAAAAATACCGCATCACATTAATATGTTTTGATATTTAGGAACTCACCCTAAATTGATATACATATGCATAGAGCTGATTAAAAGGCTACAACTTTGTGTCGTCAAGTCATGAGTTGTTTGAAGAGAGGGATAAAGAGAATGAAAAGGGTACATACTTATTCTTACTCGACATTTTCTTTTTGTATTCGTTATAGTTTGGGGTAAAGAACAAGAAATTTGACGATACAAGAAGGCTAAAAAGAGAAAAACTTAATTATTAAACATGACATATGGACGAATACGTTTACCTGTTTAGTGAACTGACGTTCCAACTTGAGTTATAAGTTTATTAGCCCCAATTTATACATTGCAAGTCTTATTGATAAACTTATAACATTTTCTTCTTTGAATCAGCTTGGGCGTTCACGCTTTACTTGTTTTATTGCTGAAATATTATTATTTTTTTATGTTTGTCGTCTCTCTCGCCAATGCAGTAGCAAGCTGATCAACAAGACTTGCAACGTAAATATGAATTGGGAATTAATAAGAATATATTCAAAGATCTCGTGTTAAGCAGGTAAAGGTTTAAGGCCCAATCATAATATGCATGAGGCCGCTTAAGTCAAATTAAGCAACTGTGCGAATACATATAAAACAAATGTGGCCAACTATAATGTACTTAATGAAACTTTTCGTTAAGTTTCGTCAAATGTCATTTGCTTAAGAAAAGTGCCAAACGCACATTCCGTACGGAATCGGCTGTTTGTATGTTGTTACAAAAAATAAAATAAATTGAAATGGATAAAGAAAAACAGGAATATAGAAAAAGAGGAATTTTACATATTTTAATTTTGTATCCATTTTTTTTTATTAAAAAGTATGTAGAACAATCACCAATTTTTTTCTTTTTAAAACGTTGCTTGCATATTAAATAAAACATAAAATAAACAAATACAGGGCTGTAATTTTTGGTACTTCTTTATTTAAAGTACACTCAAGAAAACCAAATATTGCACAAAAAAGATTATGTAAGTACATTATGGCCACCTTAAAGTCTCTTTTAATTTTCTCATGCATTTGACAGACTTTTCGTTAATTTTTGACTGTACTTTAAGCTAAATTATGCATATTTTGGTTGGGACTTTAGAATTACAGTTGCAGAACAAAATGTACTGATATCTACCCTTTAAATAAGTGCATATCAATTTAATAAATAAAGGAAACAGCCCGATTTGATCCACCTTATACATTAAAAGATCGTGATTCACTTTACTAAATGCTTTTCTAAAATCTATATACTCGAAAAATATATAAGTTAACATGTCAAAAGCATACCAGTCTTTTTCTGAATTTGGCTGATTTCATAAACGCAGTATTGCAATGCAACACTTAAAGAAATAGCTCCATAAACTGCAAAACTGTAGACAATGCCTTGAGGGCATTATTGCATGGTAACGGTATTAACTGCAAAATGTTTGCAAAATTTGTGCATTGTTTTTATTTGTAAAGCCTTGTCACCGCATTTTTTTTTAGTGATCCTTTGCAATACTGCATTTATGAAATCAGCCTCTTTTTTGGAATGGTGAAAGCAATAAATAATATGAGCAAGCATTGCATTACACTTAATTAAAATTTGCTGATGATCTTTTATACCGCAGCCGTTTTCTACTTCGTATTTTACACTTTTTTGCGTCATTTGCTTTAGTAAAGAATTTTAGTGCATGCCCACAATATCAGTTTCTCATTAGAAAGACTTTCAAAGAATATAACACTTTTTTGAAATCCCTTGTATAGTAATACATTACAGCTTAAGTTAATTGTAAACAAACTGTTGAAAATCCAAAGATTTACAAATACATTTGGGTATTATTTGGATTCAACATTTATTTCTTGTTTTTAGAAACATGTACATACATATACATATTTACAAACAACATTTATCATCGCAAATTAAATAGAGTAAAATATATAAATACTTACGATGCAATATACATGGCTGCCGTGCCAACCAATTGTAATTTATTGCGTACCACCGACATGTGACTAAGGAAACGGTCAATATATGATACCGACAAATACAAAGTTTCAGTATCTAAATTATATTCTTCCGAAACTTCCACTAGCCAATCTACAAGAATTGTCCGCATAGAGTAATTAATATCGGTTTGGCGGCGCATATAGTGGGGTTTGGGACGATGTTTTTTCTGAAAAGGAAAGAAGAGAAAGGTTGCAAATTATTAAATATACTTAATAATTTCAAAACAAGTAATAGACATTTTACGAGGTATTGAAATAAATACCCCAAACACTTTTAATTTTTGACCTTCAACTTTTTCTCAATACAGGAAATATTTAATTGTGTATTTATTTTGTTACAGCTTTGTGAAGAGTAAGAAGCAAAATAAAAAAAATATTTCCTTAGTTAATATAAAAGTTAAAAGTAAAAAATTAAAACGTCTAAAAAACGGGTACCTCTAACAAAAAATCCTGTATATAACTTTTTTGTTGGTCGGTAAAAAAAATTATATCATAACTCTACAAGTTTATTACATAAAATACAAAATTATGAGCTTGAAGAATCGAGATATAAATATTGCGAAACCATAATCTTAAAAGTATATTAAAATAATTTGATTTTGCGGTTCGACCCTCGTAGCATATTCATTACTTACATAATCTGGTCTAGATAAATGATCTACAAAGCACTTTTTCTTTGTTTTTAATACTAGATTTCTTTTTAAAGATATGTATACCCATAATTAGTATTGTGGTTATTTTGTTGAACTGTATTATGGTTTTTAATCCAAATTTTAATATTTTTAATTAGGCTAAAGTTCATTAAAATTAAATTTTTCATTAAATTATTTTTTTTACAACATGAAATGAATTAAAATTTTTATTGATAATTTTTCATTCTTTACTGCCGTGGGGCTCGAACCCAGGTTCACGGACAGGTTGATCTGACGCGTTTCGATAGTAACCACACTACCTCTTCAGAGGTCTTTGCCTTATTACCCTCACCGCTATTGACGGCGGCTTGAATTCAATAGCCAAACATCAATCTTTAAACCAAATTGGTAGATCGAAATTTGTTTTTGAATAATTATTATATGTTTTAATTCCTTACTTCTTTTTTTCATACTTTTTGTCAAGAATTCTTCTTGATGTCTAAAGTACGTTTTTCTGCTTTTCATCTTTTGTCTTTCTTTTTTTCTCGTTGACCTTTTTCAGCACAACTTGAAGGACAAATTTAAACATAGAGCTCATGCCTTAGCTGCTAACAGTTATTTAGTATTGTGGTTATTTTGTTTGATAAGTATATCCTTTTGAATTTAAATGTTAGGTGTCCATGTTATTTCGTGTCCCTATTATATTTCACATCACAAACGTAGATAGTTATAAATTTCATTAATATCTGTTAGATATTTTCGGAGGCAGAAATTACCCCCAACCTGCCCTTGTGGTCCTATTTTTTAAAAAAAAAGCATAGCTAATGTGTTCATAGTAATAGGTATCTATCTATGTTAAAAATTTAATTAAATCGGTCCTCCTAAGCACCGGCCATAACGTCCGTAATGCCCTGCAGTCCGTTATATTCCCCCAGGTTAGTCCCGTTCAGAACCATTTCCCTAATCTTCCCCAGATATGAGCCCAGTTGAGGCCTGACAACCTCCACATGGTTAGGAACATCCATTTCCCAGTCATAGTATATTTGTTATATTGGGCATGATTGTGTAAGGCATTTGCGTAAACGCCAAAATTTTCATAGAAACTCTTTTTTATTCAAACCCCAAGGTTAGATGGTTTTCTACAGCTGATCTAACACCATTATTTAAAAATCTTTTCACTGAATAGTTCAGGAAACAGATGCCTACCAATACAGTTTTTTTATCTTAAAATCTTTTGACCAATGACTTTTAACATCCAAATTGTCAAAACATATAGAGTATGCAAATGTTTGGTTGTAAATTGACGGAGTAAAATACTTTTTAAAATAAATGAAAGTGTTTGATTGACAATTTTCTTTAAGCATATGAAATAATGTTGGGACGAAATTACACAAAAATTTTATGATCCAAAAATAGTCCAAGAACAAATCAAAACCCCTTAACATATCAAAATCCCTCTAATGAGAAATGATGCTCCAATTTATATGTAAAATTAATGTAAATTAAGCAGCTGCTGCTCGTAAAATAAAAAACTAACACAAAGAAAAACATTATAATTGATTTTGAAGATAAATATTTTAAAAACCCGTAAAATACAGCAATAATAAAGGTAGATATTAATGTTAAGACAATGAGGTTTATGTGAGAAATTAAATTTGAAAACAAAAAACTAATACATAGAAAAAAGGCTCAAAACCCAAAATCCAAACATCAAACATCAAAAACCGAATACCTATGTACATATGTATGTATGTAGAATGAAAACGAAAAATAAACAAATCTTAACAAGCAAAAAAATGTATATTTGTTCATTATAATAATAATAATAAACGAATGTATGTATATGATCGTATGTCCAAGTATTTCTGGTGTATGTTTAATAGGTTGGTTACGCTTATTTAAAAGACAAAATTGAGAGAGATGTTATCATCACTGCCATGACCATCTTTCAGACCCTTATACAGTACTACTCATACTGTGTGAGTATATCTTGTCTTAATATTATTAATCAGTAGACGTTTAAATTAAAGCGCCCATATAAAATAAGTAAATAATATATTTGGAAGATTGTATAAGTTTGCTCGTTTTCTTCGCTTGTTCCATGTGAATTAATATTATTGAGGGTGTTAATAAAAATTTTAAATAATTTAAAGAAATTTTGAACATTTTTGTTATGCTTTGCTCATTATTTAAATGATTTTGTATAAGTATTAATGGGAATTTTTATTAATTTCTTTTTTAACTTGTTTAACAATATGCAATACAAAATAAACAAATAAATTGACTTTTGTTTTAACACTTTTATAATCAGTTGTGTTCACTTAAAAGAATTAGTAATATTTAACACTAATATGGTAATGAGAGAAATATTGGAAATCAGTTGTCGATTTAAAATTTAGCGTTTTTATCCTTTTATATTTTTTTCGCTTTTAAGAGATAGAAGAATATTTAAATTAAATTAAATTCAAGCTTCCCATATTCATTAAAAATAAGTTAAAGGTAGATGCATCCTACCTGGCAGGTTAAAGTAGGGTTGTCATAATGGAACACTTTTTATACAGCCGATAAAATCCTACCTTTAGCTATCGGTAAGTTGTGAAAACGGGCCTAAGAGTACTAAAGTAATCTTTTATTAAAAATAGGCCTTTGATCTACTGTATACAAGCAAAATCATACTTTATAAGTCAAACCGGATTTTAATTTTTAAACTAGATGAAGTTGTTTTCAACTAATTTAACAACACCACATCTGCTGTTTATGTGATTAAATAAAAGTTATTATTCATATATTAAACCGAAAAATATATATCAAATAAATTTTCTACATTTGATGAGGCACCCACCTAAAGCTGGTTTAACTTAAAAACTTCTTTTATTTTGACTATATGTACAAGATTACAAGCTAATTTAAATTTAAAGTTGTTTTTATAAAGGATCGACTTTATTGTTTAACTATGATTAGGGGACAATTACTTATAACTTTACATACAAACTTAATGTCTACTATTTTTAGGGATTTTCTTCTAACAAAATGGCCGTAGGGAAAAGGGCAGTAATCATTCAAATGTAGGTACTTTTAAAAAATGTGGCAAAACTGTATATATTTGGCAATCTTTTTCGATTTGTGACACAATAAAAATAAAATTGTGAATACGGGAACATTACAATTTGTTAAATTTCTTTGGGTGAATGCTTGCCCCCATTTCAACTTAGATTTTAAGTTAAATTTGTGAAACTTTCTTTAACAAGAATTTAATTTATTTATTATATTATTATATTAAATTCAGAGCAATAATAGGTAACTTGTTTAACATGGGCATCAAAAACTTTTGAAGTAAAGTTACCAAAATGAAAAATTTGAATAAATATTTAATTTTCCCCCTTTAGTAGAAATAAGCTATCTATCACTGCATGATAATACAGATAACGATTTTAAAAATAAAGTTTAGTAAATTAATAGAATTTGTTAAAAATAAAGCTAAAATTTGATTAATTTACTTGTCACGCTTTTTTTTTTGGATTTTTTGGTCAAATATTTTTTATCATAAAATTGTATCTTCAATTTGCATTGTCCGCTCTTTTTTACCAGACGAATGTACCTTCCAGTGCACCTAAAATCATTTAAAACACCAGTACGATTGTTAGGAAATCGCAAACGGTTTTATTTGCATTGATATTATCATTTAAAAGTTGTAGGGATTTCTGTAGGGAAAATTTTTGAGCGCGTAGGGAAAAATAGGGATTTTTTTTCGGTCTGCGTAGCGACCTTTTAAAAAGTCTATAACATCACTGGTATCACCTGTTTGCTCCGTGCATTTTAGTTTGTTTGTATTTATTTATATTCTTCTTCTTGGTTGAAAAGAAGATTCCGCGATTTAGGGTTTTAAAGTGAAAATATATACATATAATAACACAAACGCATGTTACAATTTCATTTGAGGCGGTTTTGATACATAAAAAAAATTACACTTCAGAATTAAATAAAAAAGGATTTTGACAAATAAAATACTAGATATTCTTCAGAGCGAATTCGGGCGAGTCTACCTAGTATTCAGGGCTGCCAGATAAAACTGTGAAAAAATCGTCAATTTCCTGAGAAAAAATCAAAAAGTCGTCAATTTCCTGAGAAAAAATCAAAAAATCGTCTTTTTCTGTTTAAGAAAGCGTCAAAAAACTTTTACAATTTAAATTTAGATTTTAAACAAAGTTTGTTTGATTTTTAAATATTTAAAAACAAGCAAACAAAAACGAATTATATACATAGATATACCCCCGTATGTTTATGAGATTGTTTGTTAAATTTAACAAACGTTTGTTAAGGAAATTTTTCACAAAAAATTTGTTTTGTAAACCTTTAATTACTATATAATAATAATCTATGGGTTTTTTTCAAAGGATTGAGAATAAAAGATACTTTATTTCGGGCAATTTTCTAAAAAATTTAAAATTTGTTTACCGTTCACCACAGAGGGTGATGTATATTCTGAGTCCATATGAATAGCAAAGTTGGTTTAACGATGTCAATCTAACCATGTGCTTGTTGAAACGGAATTTTCGAAGACTCGTATAAGTATAAACATTGCTATATATTTATATTAGATATAGTACGGAATAGTGTGCTATTCTATTTCAGCCAGATCGGTCTACAAATGGCTAAGATATGAACAAAAAACCACGGCTCCCTCTAATTTATACCCATAAATCTCTAATTCTGACCTGTAAGCCTTAACTTCTTTAAATCTTCTTAAAATTTATTATTAATTTTTCTTTTTTACCTGAAATAATCTTTCTTCACGAAATTATAGTTTTGGCACCATGGAACCCATATAAGCTAGGAGAATAAAATTTGCTCCCCACACGAGTAAACTCTCAATCTCAAAATCAAGGTTTTGCTACGAATGTTTATGGAAAAGTGCAAAAATATTTACAAAAAGTTTTTTTTTCTGTGCTGCCTAATAACAAAAATCAAAAAATTTAAAATTGTCTTATTTTGAAAACTGAATAAAATCGTCACTTTTTAGAAAAAAATCAGCAAATCAGCACTTTGCTAATTTCGGATCCAAAAATCGTCCAAATGACGATAAATCGTTAAATATGGCAGCCCTTAATTCGCTTTGCATTCGTACTGAAACAATCCGTAAAGTGGTGTTAACACTATAATTACGCATAACATTCTTATAAGTACCCTGCTGGAAATTTGTGTTAATTGTTCCCACAGAACTGGTCCTGGGATTTGTGAAAATATAATAAGAACAAAGAGAAATAACTAATGACATGTAAAAGAAGAACTAAACTAACTGGTATATTAAGACAGAAATTTTTTTATATAAATGATTTTTTAGTTATGTACCGTTTTTGTAACAGGTTCAGTATTCACCCGTGTTGTGATACATTTATTTGGGACTATTTAAAAATATGTTCTTTAAATTAATTCTAGGACTTTGTATTGGAAAAATACCAAGAACTAGCATTGTAGTAACTAAAACTTAACACGTTTATTGAGAGTAGATGTGTGACTGGCAAGATGGTGGCTGTTAGGTGTCAATAAAACCCCTCCAATGACAGCCCCATGTAAAAGTGATGATAGGTCTCATTCATATAAAGTGCTAGAACTAGGACCAGTCTCTACCACCAAAGAACCTTTCACGGGACTACTTTAATGTCAGTTCGCGTCCCTCTAGGGAATTGCTTAAAATTACAATTATAGATAATCTTTCACAAAAACTATAAAGAATTCTTAACTTGATTTAATTTCGTAACACTGCGGAATGTTTAAAAAATTTATATTTAAAATGGGCCAGAATTTGTCCAAATTGGCGTTTAAAATACTATGTAAAAAACAACTTTTTGATAAGTTTTTATAATTTATTCATATGCTACTTTATTGCTATAGCATATGTTATGCATATGGGCATTTCCATGTCATCGTACGTGACATTTGTACGTCTTCGGAGCGATGGAGTTTTTGCGCAAATAGTAGTAACTGGAAAACTTATTAATCATTATGTTTCTTTTAGAGGGTACTATATATGAAACAAAAAATGGTAACATTCGAAACCTTGTTGTCCAAAATACCTAGCAAAATAGGTGTATATCGTACGTGACATAAAACGGAAGTGATTTTGGGGTGAATGTAAAAAAATCCGAAAATCTGCGAATTGTGGGATGTATTTTTCCTTTTTTAAATTTTTTGCATTAAACCATATGTTTAATGCAAAATAGATTTTTCTCTTATAGTATTTACAAGATATGAAATATATTTTTGGGAAATATATGCATACAAAAACTTAAAACAAACAAGTCAGAAAGTATAGTCGGCCAAGCCCTACCATATAATACCCTACACCATAATATTTTAAAAACAAATTTTTGAGTGTCACTATTTTTAACCCATCGCCAATCATGGTCCCCGGAACAGAATTATGCTATGACGTTAAGAGTTATATAAAAGTTATTTGTGCCGTATATTATTAAGATATCTTCATCTATATGAGATTTTCTTGCCTTTCAGCGATTTTAGGAAGGGGGTTTATATGGGACCTATAGTTAATTTTGGACCTACCAGCACAACATTTTATCACGATATAGTACTTGTCGCCAATTTTTATGTCAATACCAGCATTTATTAGAAAATTACAACATTAAAAGCTATTTTCTGGAGTAGTATTTGAATGAGTGCTATGGTCAAATATGGACCGATACCAATTATAATTGTTTAGATCCTTAAGACTGCAAAAAAATAATTTTTGATCAAATTTCAACCTAATACCAACATAATAATATGATACATTTAGTTGAATTTATAGTAATACAATATCGTACGTGACGACGTTTAACAGCTTATAAAATTTTTATTATACCTATTTAAAAAAAAATTCCGGTCAATATTTTTTTGCAACAAATATCTTGCTTTGAACTTTTATTTTGAAACACGTTCGACTGATCAAATACCAATGACATAGACAAATGATGTTTTCGCACCACGTACGTGACATTTGAATAGCACCCAAAGCAAACCAAAAAATATACCGCTAATCAAACTATATATTTGGTCTCTCCTCGTGAATTTTGTTCATTATTGTTGTAACATTAATTTTAAGGTATAATTCCAATGTTACCAGTATCTGTATTTAATCGGCAGAAAAGTGAAAATTGTTGATTGCAGTTACTAAAAATGAATCAAAGAGATAGTCAGTTATAACTTTTATTTTTTGCTCTTTAAAACTTGTAATAAGCTGTAAACCCCTTTGCATAGTAAAGTTTGAGTGTTACCATATTCGAAAAATAGTTTCAAGGCTATTTATTTTTGAGTCGTAGTTGACATTCTCATGGAAATGCCTATATGTTTATGCTACCACTCTTGTTGCATTTTTGGTTATTTGTACTATTTAATACAACTACTACCTTTAAGTTGCAAATATAGCAGTAGCAAAACAAATTGAAAAACTCTGTTACTCTTAAAATTAATTTTTTTTTGCTACGATTAAATTTATTGGTTAAAAAAATGTTAAGGTAGAACTAGTTATAGTAGTGGTAATGAAAATAAAACTCTAATGGCCAATTTAACTAACTTATTTAAATATCAATTCATATTTGAATATGTGACGCGCAAAATAGAAAGGGACCTAAGGGTTTTGTTCAGGAGAGCCATTTTAAAGATTTAAATACGTGTATATTTGGTGTACCATCACTGAGCGTGTTGGTATTGGTCTCATTTGAAAGCGACACATCTCATGACGTCAGGAACGTGTTGGTCAACCTTGAAAACGCGCGTAGGTCGTTCGCTACCTCTTGTTTTGTGTAGTTGGTTTTTACTGTTCCCTTGCTCTATGCGCTGTCACATATTTAAAATGAATTTTAAACATTAATTGATATTTAAATAGAATTGGTGAAATTTGCCATGAGTTCTTAACATTCTTTGCTAAACTATTTAGTTTATTTTTCCTGCTGCTTCTACTTGTAGTCTATTTTTTTAACACTGCTCTCAGCAATTGTTACTCCTATTTAACTATACACAACCGAAATAATAACAACTTTTTTATCAGCTTTCTTGTTTTCAATTTCAAACCTTAAACTTTTCTTTAAATTCTGCGCTATAGGAATTCTTAAACATAAAATTTACCTATTTATTATTCCTTTAAGTGATTTTCTATAACAGATTTAACGGCTCAATAAGTGTTAATAAATAATTATAAATTGGCATTACAATTGCCACCCATATGAATGATAAATAAAAACAAATTTTATAAATTTATTTAAATGGCCCCTTAATAGCTTGTTTACATATCACCATTCATTCTTCTAACAAATAAACTCAAAGAAGTAGTAACTTTTTATGGGTTTTAAATTGTTAGGCCTTAAAACACTCCAATCTAAAGAGACAAAAAAAAAATTATCAAAAAGCAAACAATTTAAAGCAAAAGAAAAGAAGTGTTCATATTAAATTCTTAACACATTTCATTCATAAGCTGGTAATTTGAACGTGTCTATTATTATTTACTTTTCAAAATTTTGGTCATTGAAAATGTACAACATGTAATTTGTTTGCGTATGGAGAAAGGGGGAAAAAATAACACAACAAGATGTAAAAAAGGCGTATAATATTACCAAAAATTACCTAAAATTAAAAATATTTATACACAAAAAGTCGGCATCAAAAGTAGAAGAAGTAGCTTTAGTTTTATATAAAAAACAGTTTTAAAAAACTAAGCAGTATAAAAACGTTTACAAATATTTTTTAAGCCTTTATTTAAATATTAAACTTTTTCCCCTTTTTCAAGTCATGTATTAGGATTTACACTCTTTATATATTGTCGTGATTTTAAAATATCTATAAACGAATATGTACATACATATAAACATATGTATGTATTTACATACATATATGAATTAATAAGTTTTAACGTAGAAGCCAAGTTTTTTGTTTTATAGGTCAGGACAGAAAATTAAAGGTATGAAATATATTTTTATAATTACAATTTTTAAATATATTTTCAGAATATGAGTTATCAGTTTTATATATGAAAGTACAGCAGATGCTATATAATAATATAAGACAAGTAAAAAAGTATAATCGGTCAACCTCTTGTGTCCACGCCAACAGACTTTTGCACCGTCTGCTGCACAAAATTAGTTGCCCCAACTCATCACTTCTCCACAAACATGTTATCTTTTTAAAAAAGTTAAAAACTACGCTTAAGTACCCATCCACTCTAAGCAACATTATTAAAACTGCAAAAAGGTACAACATAAGGGATTATACCCCACCGTTAGACTTTCATCCTCCGTGGTTGTTAGAATCCAACAATTTTTTAATAAACCTTCAATCAAAGCTGTAACAAAAACACTTCGTCCCCTTTAGTCTTTAAATCTTTATTCTATGAAATGTTCAGCGAATACAGCAAGAAAAGATGGCACTTCATCTTCACAGATGCTTCAAAGACTACGAAACATGTAGGATTTGCCATTACTAATGAAGCTGGAAGTACGCATAAAACGGAATTATTACCCCAAGACGCAACCATATTCGAAGCGGAAGCTACAGCAATAATTGAAGCCCTAAGGCTATGCGAAAAGTCAAGCAGTAAATATATAATCTGGAGATAGCCGTTCGGTATTTGATGCTTTAAATCAAAATAATAAAAATGAGTTAATTATTTCTATACAACAACAAGTAATTAAAATGAAAAATAAGATTAAGCTACTTTGGATTCCAAGCCACATCGGTATTACTGGCATTGAGGCAGCGGACCTAGCTGCAAAATCTGTATACCTGCAACCCACATACTTATTTATACCAGAGTGCAAACAATTTTAAAACAGATGTGCTACCAAAAGATTTAATATGGCCCAGGAAAAACTTTTTGAAATTTGGTAATAGGTCGTAGTTATTTCATACGTTACCTGGTAAGTAGTTGTCATTACAATTATCATTATTCTGAAAACCTCAATAAGTACTTGCTAGTAATGACCTCAGTAAGTACTTTTCACTACTATTATTTTCAGTTATGAATATTTGCTTACTAATAATCAGCTAAATAACTACTTATTTGTTGTCTGGTTTTCAGTATTGAATATTTACTTACTGGTAACTAGCTCCATAACTAATTATTAGGTCTATTAACTAGCGCAAATTAAATAAAAACTAGTTATTTTTTGGCATCTAGTAAGTATATTGTAAGTACTTACAATTCAACTTACTGGCAGTTAAATAATAACTAGATATTTTGTGACTTCAAGTAATTGTATTGTAACTACTGAATTCTGTGGACAACTCGAACAAAAATAAGTAGTTATTCAGCCGAAAAATAAGTAGTGTTCATATGTCTCCAATGTTACTTGCTAACTTACCATGTAAGTAAAGTTTTTGCTGGGGGCATTCGAATGCAAATGGAATCAATATAATCATCCATACAAAATCCTCAATCCTACAAAACAGCCCATTTTTTCTCCAACAACAACCAACTGCTTACAAAATAAATGTTTCACAAGGCTACGCCTATCACACACACGTCTTTTTCACCAATATCTGATGAACAAAACTGCACAACCAGTATGCACTTTCCGCACCTCCTCCCCTTTAACGGGTTTTCACATCTTAGTAGACTGAACGGTCCTAGTCAACTTACGTGTATCGATATGCAAATCCTCTAACAATGTTGACTTATTAAAATTTCCAACCAATAACAACATTAACAAAGTCTTTGAATTTGTAAGGAAACTGTCTTTAATTTTTATAATCCCTAGTCTAAATATCTAAATATGTTAATATGTAAGTAAATCTATATATATAAAAATAAGTCAGTATATGTACGTCGCCGAACTAATCATAAACGCGTCGTGCGATTTCAACCAAACTTATACACTACGTAGGCAGTGGCCCATATATGGTTTATATGAAGTTTGGTTGAAATTTTCGGTCTGGGGGCGGAGGGGCGTGGCAAAATCCATAACTTGAGAACGGCTTGACCGATTTGAACGATTTTTTCTTTAAAATGATCGCCATGGTCCAACTTAGGTTTTTACGGAAAGAAAATTTTGCTCCGCCCACTTTTACGCCCACTTTTTTCGATTTACCTAAAATCAGAAAACGGCTCCATCGAGTTGACTAATTTTTCTTTCAAATGTTCGTATTAATCAACTTTAAGTTTTCATCGAAAGAAAAATTTACCACGCCCACTTCTTCTATTAAGCGCATAACTGGAGAACGGCATGACCGATTCCAACGATTTACCATTTGAATTCAAGCGGCTCCAATTCCCTTTGCGTCTTGCCTTTGCTATTACCATCAACAAAGCACAAGGCCAATCATTGACTATTGCTGGCTTAAAAGGTCATGAACAATTTGATCGAAGCAACAATTTTAAAGGGGAAGTTTAAAGGTGAAGATGTATTGATTCCACGAATTCCAATGATTCCATCAGATTTACCTTTTGAATTCAAAAGACTACAGTTTCCAATACGTCTTGCATTTGCTATTACAATAAATAAAGCGCAAGGGCAATCGTTGGAATTGTGCGGAATTGATTTAGAATATCCTTGCTTTTCACACGGCCAGTTATATGTTTCGTGCTCACGTGTTGGCAAGCCTTCAGTTCTCTTTATCTACACAACAACTCATGGCAAAACCAAAAATGTTGTCTACGAAAGAGCTCTAAGATAGTTTAAGTGATACATAGTCTAAGATTGTAAGAAACTAGAATTAAAAGTTGAATAATAGGGAACAAAACCAACTTTATTAAAAACAAGTGTGTTTCTTTTCTTATTTTGTTTTGCCGTGCGAAGCAGGCAACGGGCCCGCTAGTATGTATTATATTTCTTTTAAGAACACACCTACCTAAAAAATACTAAGTCGATAGCCATTGCTGCTAGTGCTTTTATCTTTAAGATTGATTGTAATTTTAATAAAATAAAATAGTCGGTCAATCTCGACCATATGTTATCACACCCCACAGTGTTTCTATTTGGGACCCATGGGCATTCATGTACCCGCAAGAACAAAATTATGTTATGCCGTAAACATTTATGTAAAAGTTCTTTGTGCCGAAAATTATTTAGATACTTATCTTCATCATTATGAGTATTATTTGCCTTTAAGTGAATTTAGGAAGGGGCTTAATATGGAACCTATGGTAAATTTTGGATCTACCAGTTCAACATTTTTTCATGACATATCCAATTTTTATGTGGGAGCTATGAAAAATGATATTTTTAAAGACGACTTCGTCATTAAGCCAATATAAAATCATGTACTGAATTTCATCAATTATTATTGCAATTGCTAACTTTATTAAGAGTTAACATGAACACACAGAGACCGGACATGACTAGATCGATTCAGAAAGTGAAAAAACAATTTGCTTAATAAAGCAACTTGCCAGTTCCGTTTTTTGCCGGTTACATGCAAATTTATTATTAAAACTAATTTTCGGGAATACAAAATTTATTATTAATAAGATTTCTCTATGACGTGCTAAAACCCAAATTTTTATTTTTGATAAAAACACTGAAATTTATTGTTGAGGGAAAGCTTGTTTTTTATGCGCATTTCGCTGGTTGCTTAGGCCGCCAGGAAACTTTTTCCAAAGACTTTTAAAAAACTTAAAATATTATACAAATAAGACTATAAAGTGAATAAGAATTTTAAACACTCAGGTCTAACTTAACAATATTAAAGCTTCAACAAAGAAACAACAATAAACAGTGAGTTTATCTTTTCTTATATCCCCCAAGAATTGGCTGGGGTTTTTCCAACTCGAATTGTAGTTGTAACAGGGTAAAAAGAAAAAAAATTAAAAAAACAAATTGCTTAATAAATCAACTTGCCAGTTCAGTTTTTGCCGGTCACATTCAAATTTATTATCAATAAAACAAGGTCGGTTTCCGGTTTGGTCTTAAAAATATACCGAAGTTCGGGATTAGATTCGGCCTAAAAAAAGATTCGTTCGTAATATACATATAAAAAAACGTTAGATACTCTCCCCTCCGATTGAAGTGTTATTAATATTACTCATATTTTTTAATCAGGCTATTATTTTTATGAAGAAAGGAATTTTTACAACATGAAAGTAATTAAAATGTATTAATATGTTTTCATTCTTGAATGACCGGGGAATTAAACCTACGTTTACGGACATGATTTGGCATGCTTCAATAGTAACTACATTATCTCCTCTCCGTTTAACACTCACCGCCATTTCAGGCGGCTGGCAGTCAATATCCAAACATCAATCTTTAAACCAAATTGGTAGATGGAAATTTGTTTTTCAATAAATTTTTTAATGATGATTAAACCATATGAAAATTTGGATTAAAAACTAAACATCTGCAAAAAACTTAATAATGATGTTCGTGAAACTTTCATTATAATTTTGTATTTGCTTCGTTTGTATTCAATAAAATTAATAACTACAAAATAAAGCAACAAACACACGCAATTTACGAGACGAGTAAGATGCCTTTTTTTTTGTTTACTTAAATAAGAGAATATGAATACTAACAACTCTGAAACAAAACAACCACTGGATAAATTTCGAATAAGTTCATGGAAAAACACATTTAATTGAAAGTCAGTATTGCCAGTTGAATGAAATGAAAAATATTAGGAAAGATAAAAAAAAACAAAAGTAACCATGAAGAGTAAAAGCAACAAGAAAAAGAAGTACATTATTATTAAAATAATAAAAATAATAAAAATTTGACTTTGTTTTCGATGTAAATTATTTGTTTTTAATGTAAATTTTTAAACTTCAAAAAAATTTAATTTTATTTCCAAAAACATTTTTAGCAATGTGCTACATAAAAAAGTTGTTAGGAAAAAAATTAAAATTTAATTTAAAATATGCTTTACAAATTACATATATTATTGTTAAGGTAACAAAAAAGAAAAAATTACATAAATTTACTAAGTGGCAACATTGCTATTGAGTATTTATACATATAAAAAAAAAATGAGAGAGAGTGAAAACTGTAAAACAAAAGTCGTTTCATTGAACAAAGTCTTTGTGTTTGCCATATAAAACGAAATGTGTTTGCTAGTAGCATGAATAAAACAACAGTTTGTTCAGTGGTCTGAATTTTATTTGAATACGAACTTCATTGAATAAACATTTCAGTATGTTCAAGAATGAAGTTATTTATGCAGCCCTTTATTAAAAACCATAAACAATTCATTAAATTAACCACAATACTAATTTTTATTAATATTTCTCTTTAATGTTTCCCTTCTTTTAGAGACCCTTTTTATTTGGCATTTTAAGATTCATGTTTATTCATACTCACTTCAAGAAATCGAGGACAAGAAAAAATTCAAATATAAAATATTCATATTGCAACAAATCTATCTAAAACAGAAGAAAAAACATCTATTATTTGCGATTTTTTTTATTTCACAAAAATTTCTTTCATTTGAGACCAGCTTGTTTTTAAAAGTTGGTGCATGACTAAATGAGTGGTGACAGAGAAGTGTGAGTTTTAAAATGACTTATACTTCCGGTTAACCGATTATTTTAATGAGAAGTAGTTACATATACATACTATGTAAATAGTTTAAATGAAATTAATAAGTTTGAAAAAAAAATATTAATAATCAAGTAAAAAGAACACGCAAGGACTTAACTTTTTTATTTGACATTAGAAAACACTTTATACGAGTAATTATACCCACACCATCATACTTATGAACAAACCCCGATCGCCCATCCGGCTGGCTATCCATGTAAAGTTTACATTGTAAACCTTGTGAACAAAATACAGTTAGAAATTTTGAAGATGATTTTATCAGATTTGGTACTTACGTTTTATTTGTCATAAGTACTTTGTTATATATCTCACGATATTGTAGTCGACTTACCACTTGTGATGTTAGAGCAGATAATCCCTTAGGATTTGAGATAAGAGAAATTAAAAAGGCTATTTCTGATTGAAGCTCCAAGAAAGCTCTTGGTAGTGATTATATCAGTAACAAAATGCCTCTGGAATTACCTCGCATAGCAAAGAAAATTATTATTTTTATTTTAAATACTATTTTACACCTTGAATACTGCCCTCAAGTATGGAAGATTTCCTTAGTTACCATGATAACAGGGGATCTGTGGTGACAATCTACGTCGATAGTCAGGCTGCGCTAAGAGCATTGTCAAATTATACGGTGCGATCATGCCTTTTAGCACGGTGTAGGTGAGAGCTCATGTTGGCATTCACAAAAAGGCTGTGTTGGGTACCAGGACTCTGCAAGGTGGATGGCAACGAGGTGGCGGAAAACTCGCGAGAGGGGGTTCGAATCTAGACTTAGAGGCAAGGGACAGAGGGGTAAACCCCCCCTTATGTCACTACTATGGGGTGATACGGGAAAGATTCCGTGATGCCGTTAACCGGTCCAGAAGGGATAGGACGGATTGCAGGGTGTCGAGGGCCTTATGGCCCGGATTGGACGCATAGGCAACCAGGGTTATATTAGGATATGGTAGGAGTAGCCTCAGGACCCTTATAGCGTTCCTGACAGTGCATTGTTCTGTTAGGGCTTTTATGGGTAAATGGGACAATGAATGCCATACCGGACTTCTGCAGGCTGTGCGGGGATGCCGAGGAGCTAGAGACGGTTGAGCATGTACTGTGCCACTGTCCTAGGATGCTGTGTCCCAGGCAGAAATGATTTTTAAGTTCTCCTCAGTCAATTGACGCTGGATCCCTCAAGGCAGCATCCTGGGCCCTCTATTATACATAATATATACTTTGGGCATACCAACAAACAACTACTCCCAAACTTAAGCTTTTGCCGATGATACATCTTTTCTAAGCGTACACGAAAACCGTCATGAAGCATCTACTTACTTATAGGAGCATATATGTATTTCAACTGAAAATTATTGTTAAAACAAAGGAGGATAAAGGTCAAAAGCAAAAATGCGTCCATATAACATTCACTTTGTGTCGGGAATTTTGCCCCCCCCCCCCCCCCTCCCATTTTTAAATCAATAATCATATATATAACGTCATTAGATTTCAACTCACTAAAAACCTATGTTTTATTGTAGAAGTTCCAAATAAAGTAAATAAATAAAATAAATATTTCGGTATAAATCTATAACGTCGTTTAACGTGGAAATGTCTTATTGAAGAAAATTTTACCGAAATAAAATTAAAAGCAATTCAAATTAGATGGCTTATTGGAACGAATTCTGTTCTTAGTCTAGACTGCAAACTTCTGCTTTTACAACTCTATCTTAAAGCCAATCTGATGCTACAGTTATGGGGCACTGCCTCGACCTCTAATATCGAAAAAAATTCAAAGGCGCCAAAATAAATTTCTTCGAATAATCACAGCCACCATCTGGTATGTTAAAAACTAAAATTTACACAAGGATCTCAATTGTCCATTAGTAAAAACTATGTGACAAAATATTTAAAAGGGCTTGAATTGCAACCAAATCCATTAGCTCGAAATATTTTTAATGATGGCGGCCACACTCGCTTAATAACAAGAGATACTGCAGGACTCATCAGGACATAAAATAAAGTGTTAGAATAAGATTTGATTAATTACTAAAATTTACAACTTTTTTGAGACAAGCGGAGCACCCAGCGTTTGAACTTAATGCGGTTACTCTGAATCAAGTGGTGCTATTGTGAGTATCGGCCCATAATTTTAATTATGCTCCATAAAAACTTATTTTTTTGCGCCGATAAACAATTTTATTATGTTGTTATTATGATTAATTAAAAAATATGGCCTAAAAACATTTCATTGCATCTTGCTAATTTTTATCGGAATCGGTCCATATTTGACCATATGTCCCATACAGGCCTCCACTCTCGAAACGATAACTTTTAAAATAACTGTTATAACACGCAAAATTTTGTTTTCTAAATGCGCGTTAAGGCGAAACATTCTCATATAGATGTAGATTTCTATATAATATTTGATAATATGAATCTTAACTTCATAACATAATTTTGTTTTCCCGGGCCCAGGATTACCCATGGATCCCAAATAGTGTTTGGGATCCATATGTTTTTATATACTAACCGACCATATTTTCTCATTTGTAATACATATCACACTTAATCATATCGCACTTAATCAACAAGAGGGTATTATCTCAAAATTTAAAAATTTTCAGTAGAAGCAAAATAATTTTCTCATTTAAGATTGAAGGCATATGAAAAACAATTTTAAAACCAATCGTTTCATTACCAAAAAGGAGACAAAATAGCACAATATATTTACAACGGGTAGATATGAATATAACGTGTCCTTTTTTCGAAAAAGTGAAAAATAAAAAATTTTGAGTTAATACACTCTTGTTGATTAAGCGCGATATGAATGTATAAATTAACTTTAAGTTAAAAACAACAGACTGTGTTCCTAGTTTGTTAATCCAATTTTTTAACAACAAAAAAGAAAAAAAAACTTCATCACTAACTAAAGAAATTTACTCATGTTTGTTTGTTCTCTTTTTTATTTTATGACTATATTTTCCACAACCATTCTTTATGTTACAATATTTCTTTTTTCCTGTTTTTCCAAGTAAATCTCCTGTGAAATTCTAGGTTTATGTCAGTTAGAAAATAAATTAAAGTTTATTGAGATGAAATTTCTTTTACAGCCAATAAAAATGAAATCAAAATATTTGGATAAAGGACCAAAGGTTTAAGTTAAAGTAACACAAAATGTAGACTCTTACATTGTAAAAAGAAATGTGAAAACAATTCTCAAGAGAAGAATTTCAAAATTCAGTAGTTTTCTTGTTTGTTAAATATGGTACAGGAAGAAAAAACTACAATATGAGAGATGTTTATTTAATATTAAGCATATTAAATATAAGGGAAATGGGTATGAAGTTTTTTTTTTATGTGAAGTTACATTATGCTATGTATTAAATTTCAGAGTAGTTTTAAATGAAGAGAAAGATAAACTCGTATTTAGTGATGGGATTTAAAAAATGTTGTGCCAAAATTCTAAGGAAAATAGGCCAAATTACCTGAAAAAGGGGCCAAATTCTTTTATTATAGAAAATAAACTTTGAAAGTTTAATTGAAATTTTAAATTTTTACTGGATATTTATAATTAATGGATGCTTTTAACACATTTATGCCCGGCGTACTCATATGACTACGGTTATTCATATGGCCCCAATATTTAGTTTCGATACTTTATATTTTATAAATTAACATTAAACAAGAGTGCGTCTTTTAAATAAAATACATTGGTACCTAAATATGTTTTTCTTTCGATCTTTTAACTTTCAAATAAATTATGTAAATAATCAGGCTCGAGTTCTGTACTTAAAATATTTTATTTATTTATTTTATTCAATATTTCGCCTACCATCGGTAATCATCAGGAAATCTATACAAAAATAATAAGAATAATACAAATAAATTTATTTTATCACTGTAACAATACTAGCATACCACGACAAAACTTACAAAACAATAATCAAACAATTATCAATTTAACGTTTAACATTTAATATTGCACTAACTGATCTAATTATTTTTATTTATTATGTACGTATAACTCTTGGACAAATTTTCTATATCGGTTCGGTAGTTTATTCTCTTTTGCTGTTCGACTTTTTTTATGTGTAACATTTCCAATGTAAATCTTCGTTTATATATTTCCTCTCGTTGTAATATTTGTACGTTGTCAAAATCTGGTGTATGTCCTCTCATTGGACAGTCGGCGGCAAGTGCTGTTTTCTGTGTTGATGAATTATCCCTACATCTAATATCGGATCTGTGTCCTACTAATCTAATTTTAAGCTTCTTTTTTGTAGTCCCAACATATACTTGATTGCATGTGTTAGTGTTGTCCCCCAAACATTTTATTTTGTACATAAGATTTAATTTTTCTTTGTTATAAATTTCAGAGTTCTGTAACTTTGGTGAGAACTTCTCGCATCGAAAAGATGTGAAACAAAACATTCCATCGTTTCTCGTAAAGTGAGAAAAAAGTGTGTCTGTAACTCATGTCGAAAACTATCAAAAGAGATTACGTCGTTACGTTATAAATGCCATAATATTCCACTCGAAGCCGGTGTGAACTTGCAGACGTTGAGAACGCCAGTCAAACATATCGTTGACGGCGGCCAAAATTTAATAAAATTTAAAATTTTTCAATGACTGTGGCGAAAATACAATCGTCGGCTATAGCAAATAATGAAGAGTGCGACTTTAGTTTTTGTTGTTTAAATAATAGCTTTGAAAACATTCGTATATTTTTGAAAAATTTTAAAAGCAAAATAACTAAACAATGAAAAAATCAGTCAAAAACAAAATACTTATCTCTTCCATGTTATTATTCATTGCATTTTGCATATTTATTATATTTTTTAGTGGTTATATTTTTTCTCACCCTGTGTTTATGCGTGAGTTTATTTGACAGTTCAAAGCGGGAACTTTCTCACAAAAATTTTACAGACACACTTTTTCTGTAAATTGGCGAGTAATTTCCTTACGTGACAGCTATTACTCGCTAAAAATGTTACAGACGCAGTTAAGTGAGAAAAACAGTTGTTTGTTTCAATTTATGGTATTTTTGTTTCATTTCTCGCATTTCAATCGAAAAGTTTCTCGAAGTGAGAGTTACAGAACATGGGCACTGAATACGTTCCGCGATTTTTGGCACGTAGGTAATTGATTTATATGTATATTTTATTAGTCATCTGGTATTGCTATTTGTTTAGTGTTCTTATTTTTATAAATTAGTTTTTTAATAATATTTTTCGGGAACGAGTTTTTTTCCCAAAATATCACTTATTGTACGTAAATTTTTCCCTATGGAATTGTCTATCACTGATTGTCCACACTCTCTAAATAAAATTACTTGCAGTATTCATGATTATAGTCCTTGGATGGCACGAAAAATAATTAATAATTCTTCCCGACGAAGTTAGTTTTTGATACCATTCAACTTTAATCTGATTCCCTCTCCTGATTACCATAGTGTCCAAATACGGTAAATGTCCGTGCTTCTCTTCCTCAATTGTAAATTTAATTCGGTGGTGAAATTTATTAAATTGTTTAAGTGTTTCCATAACGTCATTTTCTCTCACTATCCCAAACAGGTCGTCAACGTACTTTGTTAAAAATCTCGGTTTTCCGTCCAGTTTTTCGACGCTTTTTCTTAACAATTGCTCCATTACGATGTCGGCCACAATTGGAGAGGCTGGTGACCCCATCGGTAGTCCGATACATTGTGTATAAATCTTGTCCTTGTATTTAAAATAACGGTTTTCCTTTATTCAACATTTTAGTATTTTCATAAATAGCAATGGAGAAAAATGACTATGAGACAAAGATGAACACTATTCTGAATGATATGATGACATACAGAAAAGCAAATAAAGACTCTACGTCATCACTTCAAAAGAAAAATAATGACTTAGTCAATGAATTCCTAAAGTGCAGAGTATATCTGTGATAGAAAAGAATAGACTTAAGAATGGCGTGGCTTTTGCTCCAAAAATGTATGGACTTCCGATAATACATAAGGAGGGAGTGCCACTTCGACCAATATGTTCGTCAGTTAACTCTCCGGCTTATGATCTATGTAAGTTTTTAACGAATATTTTAAAAAAGCTTACAGAGAATTCTGAATTTAATGTTAGTGATGTCGTGCAATTTAGAAATAAGGTAAACAATAGCAATATGTGATGACGAAAAACTTAAATCCTTCGACGTGGTGTCTTTATTCCCAAGTATCCCGGTAGACTATGCAATAGAAATTATTAATAAGAAATGGGACGTTATCGTAAAAAAAAAAAAAAAAAATCGTACAGCAAATTACGGGATAATGTAAAAACACCAGGTATCGATTAATCAACTCAAGGAAGCCGATGAAGGGGTCGCCTATCCAAAACCTAGTATATGGAAGCAACGAAGGCTGGGGTATCCTGGAGCTTTTTACGTAGCAGTAGGCATTTCTGTGCGATTTTCACGTATAATTTCCGTAATACGAGAACCCAATTCGTCTAAGTCGCGAAAAAGGTCACAACTTGTAGAAAAGTTTATTTTTTATATCGGGCGATTCATCGTGAGGTTTGATTTATAATGTTTAATAAAACACATAAATTTTAAAGTGAACTTAAATTTTTATTATCGAATAAAAGAACAATTTATGAAATTTACTGTTTAAAAATGATATCATGTAAATGTTGGCCATGACTATATATAGTCTATATATATATACGTCTACGTCTGAGGTAATCCATTCTGAAGGCCCAATTTTGGGCGACTTGTTCAAGCATAGCGACTGGTATCTCGCGAATAACACAAGTAATGTTGGTTTCCAAAGCGTTAATCGTAGCTGGCTTATTCCTGAAGACCTCAGACTCTACATATCCCCAGAGAAAATTGTCCAAAGGTGTGATATCGTACGATCTTTGCCGTAGCAAAACGTGAAATTAAGTGTTCACCAAAATGATTTCTGACTGTATGGCTCGTAGCGCCGTCGTGAAACTACAGCTCACCGAGACCATGCACTTGAATTTCGAAAGCACATAGTCCGTTAACATGGCGCGATAACGGTTACCATTCTGATTTCCTCATTTTTGAAGAAACATGGACCAATGCCATAATCCACTCCATACAATTCTTTTTAATGGATGTAATGGTAAAGCTATAATGAAATTTTACATATATAACAATAATTAAACAAAAGGTGCATATTTTAGTATGGTGTCCCCAAATAGGTCCAATGGGCAGAAAGCTAATATTTTTTAGTTCACTTATTGCTAGTGTCAGCCATGTGTTTCGGATTTTAAAAGTAATGCCGAGAAACAGGTTTATGGAAATCAGTTTTTTTTTTAACATTTTACATGTACCATTTGCAAAAACTACGATTTTGCAAAGTGAAAAGATGGAGCTGCATAAAAAAAGAAAAGTAGGCATGAACATTCAGGCCAAAATAATTTTGGTGGGTTATATTCACCTATATATATGCTGGATTTATCTGTTGCTAAGGGCCTCGTTCGGAAATGTAACACTGCGCTGCATTTGATGCGCATATGTGATAAGTTTGCAATGGTCATGCAAAATAGCTGATGTCAATCCTTGTTTGTTGCGCAATACAACACAATATGCATCAGCAATTTTTGTGATGAGTGCTTAAGATTTGTTTGCGCATGATCGGTTTTTGTTAAGTATTTTTTAACAGTTAAGATTTGAAGTGATGCTTTAACGAACACGCTTCGCATCAGATGCAGCGTAGTGATGCAGTTCCGAATAGGCTTTAAAGCTTGGCGGCTTCACCTCTTGGCTGCCGGAGATAATATGGACCATGTACATTTTCGTCGAAGTGTTATCTGGAGTATCAGGTATAAATGAGATAATATTGTCCACATCCCCCAAAAACTTGCAATTTAACTACCGTTTGATACAGTAAATCACGTTGGCAATGTAAGAAATGCATAAAACTACTCTGCATAGAAAAAGGAGGCTTTGAAAATTTTCACTTATGAACCCTATTTGGAGACAGACATTTTTTCCGAACCAAAGAATTTATTTTTTACTTTTGTTCTTAAAAATGTTAATTTAGCTTCTAATAGTTACAGAAATAAAGCTTCTCTAATAAATTTTCTACTAGTTTATATTTGGGTAAAAATGGCTTACGATTAAAATCAGAAAAGATCATTTGGCTATTTCTGGCAGTTGTATTCGAATACTTTTTTTGATTCGAAGAAAATTTTATTTCTAATTCTTGCAGTCGATACTGAGCGAATCGAAATTATTTTTTCAGAGTTTTGAGAACTCAAATAAATGCTTTACAGCACTAAAATAATTTCGATTTATTCAGTATGGATAGAAATAAAATGGCTTTCGAATAGAAAGAGTATTCGATCACGACTGCCAGAATAAGCTCCCAGGCTTAAATTTTGATATTTTATAAAAAGTTTTTACATTTCATTAAAGAGTAAAAAAGTAATTTTTAGATATTTTTTTTTGGCAAAACCAAAAAGGGGCAAAAAAGAGCAAAGGGCCATAGGGTCAAGAAAAATTCCATAGTGCCAAAAATTACCCAATTGTGCCATAAATTCCATCACTGATATGTACATATAGAATAATAAAAAACGTTTTATAAAATGTCTGAATTTAAGAGGGTCCTTTTGCAAATCCTTTACCTTTGGTTTAGTAATTTGTTATATAAAGTTTTTGAAAATTTCAAAAACTTGTGAGGTAAAGTGAGAGTTTTAAAGTGAGGTTAATGTTATTTTTTACTTTAAAATTATTTTTTACATTACATTAAAAAAAAAAAAAAAAAAAAAAAAAAAAAAAAATTCCAAACAAGTTTAAGTTTGCAATAAAATTTCCTCCGAATGGTCAACCGGGATGGAAAAATAAAATTTTGATTATCATCGTTTTTTATTGTTCATAATTATAAAAAAAAGTCTAACAGCCGTATTCATAACGAAAATTTGGCATGAAGTTAGCACAAAGTTTATTCATAATACACTTACCAAACTCTGGCTAACGATTTGCTAAACTCTTGTCAACAAGCTGCCAACTTGTGATAAACAGCTGTTTTATGTTGAATAATTTTGTTTGTTTTTTTTTTAATACACTGTTTTTTTTTAGTTTAGAGTCCTTTTTTAAATATATTTTAATTTAAAAACATTTAAAATCTATATATATAAAAATGAAATTATGTGTGTTTGTATGTTTGTCGCTTTATAGACTCCGAAACTACTGAACCGATTTTCATGAAATTTTTACAGTAACATCACGTGAGCCCTAAAAATAAAATAGGCTACTTATTTTTTCGATAGGGGCAGGGGAATTGGTACCCCCCATAGGATGCCAATATTATACTGAACCGATTTTCCTGAAATTTTTACAGTAACATCACGTGAGCCCTAAAAATAAAATAGGCTACTTATTTTTTCGATAGGGGCAGGGGAATTGGTACCCCCCATAGGATGCCAATATTATACTGAACCGATTTTCCTGAAATTTTTACAGTAACATCACGTGAGCCCTTAAAATAAAATAGGCTACTTATTTTTTCGATAGGAGCAGGGGAATTGGTACCCCCCATAGGATGCCAATATTATACTGAACCGATTTTCCTGAAATGTTTACAGTAACATCACGTGAGCCCTAAAAATAAAATAGGCTACTTATTTTTTCGATAGGGGCAGGGGAATTGGTACCCCCCATAGGATGCCAATATTAATTATCGCATATCTTAAGAGCCGCTGCACGCATTTTGCTGAACTTTTTGTAGTAGGATCTTCTGAGCCCCGGAATTGAAATAAAATAGCAGCGGGGGTATAGGAATACCCCATAGGACGCCAATGTTTAACATCGCATATCTTAAGAACTGTAATAGTGAGAATGTTCAAACTTTCTAAAAGTCACTCTTATGGTATACTACACTTTTGAAAATAAAAATAAAGCGGGTAGGCGCAGGGGGGGAAATACCTCCCATAGGATGCCAGTGTAGCGAAGCGCACCGGGTTAAGCTAGTTTTTATATAAAGAGGGAAAATAAAAAAAAAAATGAAATGAAATGACAAAACCAGCGATGATTAATGCAAAACGTGTTGCATTTTTGAGTATTATAATGTGGCATCATTAATATTCAGAGTTGATTTATTAAAAGTTAGCAGACGGATAAAATTTGTTATTAATAAACTCTGTGCCAACAAGCTGCTAAGCTTAATCGGCATTCTAGTTAGCAGCTCGTTGTACGTAGTGTACAAACTGTGGCTAACTTTTTGTTATGAATACGGCTGTAAGTTTTTATAATAGAATGGTATGTATATATGATATGCTATGATATCTCCGCTGTTTTACTTGAGGAAATTTGGGCTGGAAACTGGAAAATTTTAAATTTTCTTTTTAAGCTACTTCTAAAGACATTTTTATATTTAATTATTTTACATGCAAAAAAATTTGTGATGGTTGCACTCTTTCTTTAAAATCTCTCTTTTACAATCAATTAATAACTGAAAAGTGTAAGGAGAACAACAAAAGTTCGATTAACGTCTACTTAACGGTTTAAACATATGGACAAATCGTACGTTCGTGACGCGTACGTTCGCGACCGGTACTTAAGCCAATTAAACAAAAACCAACAGAGATATTTTATTGTGTGATAGAGACCTACATACATTAATACACTTTTAAAATAAATTAATCACGTTTGAATATTCCGTTCCATTTCGCAGATTTTTACATTTCATTACTGTCAGCCAAAGTTGACTTCTATTTTGCGTACGTTCGTGACCACATGTTTATAACCATCTTATTATGAAAACTTAAACTTGATGAAATCCATCTTTTGCAATAAACATAGAGCTACCAATAGGCTATCGACTTGCAAAAAAAATGCTAGGAAAAGTCCTGTTTTCTATATTATTTGTACATTAAAAGCATACGAACGTACGTTCGTGACCCCAGCAAATGCCCATATGTCTTTATTTATAGATTTCTACTTCATTTGTAGCTTTTGAGAGGAATCTCAAACTTCGTACTCCTTAAACCAACAGTTTAAATTTGGGTTTTCTTTTAATTTTTGTTCTTCTCAAATAATTAAATACATACTTTCTTTTTTCGCAGGGACTGTAATTAAATATGATTAAGACCGATATCACACAAACTTGTACAAAAAAAAGATTGTTTTTTTTTTGTATTCTCCTTTGCGGACCCCCTTGGAATGTTATCCCATTTTGGAAACCGTTATGTAATTTCTTTAGGTTTGATCTGGCCAAATGGTCTATATAGAGTAACTTCGGGTATTGTGGAATAGGCGGGTGTTGTGGAACCCCCCTTTATTTCTTAAACTAAATATTATTTAGTAACGGTTACTGTAAGTTTACATAGCGTACGGAAAAATATTAACATTACGGCTTTTGCTATGCAAATGGTTGCGCTGTTACTTTTCAGTTCATGTGTAAGTGAAAACAAGTGTAGTTGACTTTTTTTTGTGCGCATAGTCAAACAGTTACTTCGCTCCACACATTGATATTTTATTTGTGTTTTTTGACAAGGTTTACAAATTGTTAACGAAATAATACTTTTAATTGGTAAGTGTTGCAATTTGATAAGTCTTGTAATTTTTATAAGATTTTTTTTAAAAAATTTGAAAATCGGCTAATGTGGAATACCTAAAGGCGGGTATTGTGGAACCATATTCCAGGCTAAGAAATAATTTTTAATTGATTTTTAAGATAAGAAATTATGCCTAGAAGGTAGTTTTATGTTTAAAATTAAACTAAATAAAGAATTATATGCTCAACTGAATTCCTTTTAATATTACTTTTTTGCTTTTGGTAAAATCGAATGGTATTCCACATTATCCAACTAGGGGGTTCCACATTACCCTCCAATTTTAAAAATTACTGTTTTGCAGGTACCTCAGATTTTTCATGTATAACTTTTTTTAGTATTAATAAAATATTATATTTCTGATGAACCTAGTTAGGCAATCGATTCAAAAACACATTCCAATTATTCAGATAAAGAGTTGGCTAATAGTCTCTTAAATATCGCCAAAACAAGAATAGGGGTTCCACAATACCCGAAGTTACTCTACTGATTTATAGTGCTTAGCCAAACGCACTTTTTCAGGCCTAAGCCAAACCCAAGCTTCGGTATATTTTAAAGAGCGAAATCGAACTTTTGTGATCTATTTATTTAAAAAATACAAAAGTAACAAATTCTTTTATGTACCTTAAATGTGATATTACAAAATATAAAATAAAAACTTCGTACTTTTCTTGGAAAACGCGAATGGGTTTTCAGTCGGAGTAAAGTTCTTCAGCAGCACTAAAAACGCTTGCCTTATTATATATATTATATTTACGTTTCTAGAATTTTAAGGCTCAGTCAAATTAATTCTAGTTTCTTTATCAACCATATTTTTATGTATTTCTTGACCTTCTGAATATGGTCCGGAGCATTTTCTTTCCATAAAGATGAACGTTATTTCTACGATTTTCTATCTCTTAGGGTGTTTTCAAATTAATGAAATTAACATGAAGACATTCAGGTATGTGATGAAAATCGATCGTTTTTAGCAGGAGTGATTGAATTTCGACCGATTTTAAAATCCATTTCTGAGGTAGTCTTAATTTGTTGTTCAAAATACAGTTCAATTAACATATATGTATAATAAGAAATTTAAAAGAACATATACAGGAAAACAGAGAAAAATTAATTATAAATCAATTTTTAAAGATACTGAAAACGATTTTATCGATCGACATTCCATGTACATATAATTTTTTTTAAAGTTCAGTGTTTGGCAAATATTTCGCCGAATGCCGAAAATCAACAGAATATAGCTTTTCGCCGAACTCCGACAACGATTGTTCGGTCGGACTCTACTTATTAATAATAAGACTGCATGAGTATAAAACATTCTGAATGGGTGACCGCAGACCTCTTTACTCCCTTGCTGGGTCCACAAATGAGAACGTGTTGTTTTTTCAATTTAAATTTTTAGATTGTTAGACCTTTCAATCACTTTAAGTCTTTAAAAAGTAATTTTCAAATTTGTTAATAGTGTTTATTAGGACGACAGGAAGATACATTTTTTTGTCTGGTTGGTTTAGAAATTGATCTATATTTCTTTCAGATATTACAAGGAAACCAAATAAATCCGTCTAAAGTAAAAAAAAAAACACCTAAAATAAGAGAAAATTATGGAGATACCATAGCACATGACCACAAGTCTCGCCGAAGATGGTTGAAGCCGTTTAATTATAAATTTCGTTTAAAATAATTAAAACATTAATTTTAAAGTTTTAAAATTTGTACGAACACTTTAAAAGCGTCATAATTTCAAATTTTTGTTATCCATTTCTTTTTTATATTTTACTATCCAAAAACTGATGACAGACATATTAAATTGTATTCTTAACCTAAACTCATTTAAAATATTCTTTCAGTTTTAAACACTAAACTCAATTCTTTTTTTTTTTTTTTTTTTGTAATTGCAAACATTTTAAAGCTCCATATGATTAATCCATGACAAAAGGCGATGGTTTAATGTGGTTGCGGTTTTGGGTTTCTGAGAACTTTAAAAACTATACAATTTCTAAATTTAAAACTTTGTAACGTATTTTTTCTGTTGTTTCTTTAGCCTCTTTCTTGTCGACTTTTAACAACAAACAAAACTTGGGTTAACATGGCAATCAAGAGTTCCCCAAAACGTTTGTGTGCGAGTGTGCATAATGAGTAAATAATGAAAACATTACGTTGTAGCCCAAGAAACACAAAAATAATAAACATACATACATATGAACATATTGTATATTTGCTCCATGTCAACAAAATTTTGAAAAAAAAAATTTAAACAATGGAAAGTTTGCAACAAAACAAAGTGATGGGGGAAGAGGTTTAAAATACAAAAACCGAACAATTAGTTTATAACAAATATTTTAAAATTTACCTCGTTCAGATTTTAAAGTTGAGTATTTTTCTTCTATTAAAGAAAAATTGTTTATGTTCATATGTGTTTTTTTTTCAAACATTTTAGAAAACAATTGAATTTTGACAATAATTATGTATATAATTTTGACATATGTACATATTTTTTTAAAACAATAAATTTTTTTCTAAATATTTTTTTTTTGTCTTTTTAAGCTGGCCAGAATTTAAGTGGACCTTAATGGAATAATGGCATTTAATATGGGTATAATGACTCAGGCGGATTTAAATGAGGCTGCTAAATTAGAAAAACGCAAACAATATGAGGAGGAGCGTAAGAAACGGATATTTAATGCCAAGCAACGTTTATATGGGGTAAGTGTACATATTTTAATGGAAAAAAAATCTTAGAAGCTAACCGTAATGTAAAAATAATCTCCGAGTAAAAATATTTAATTAATTCTTGAGTTCTGTATTTAACGTTACAAATATAATTACAATATAAACTCCCGCACTGATAGACTTACTCACTACCAACTATCCTACAGAGACGCCCTCTCGAATTAAACATTAACAAATCGCACCAGTTACTCAACTGGGGGCCATTTCAAAATTTTGCAATTTTTACTTTATGCAACCCACTACTACCCTCCACTGAAAATTTTTAAATTTTGAGTTGACCCCTTTTTTAAAATAACCTGTATCATAATATGATACATATTATGTAAACGTCTAATTAAAGAGGGTGACTTGTAGGCTAGTTGGTAGTGAGTTAGTCTATTAGTGCAAGGGTTGCGGCTTCTATTCCCGTTCTTTTACAATAAATTTTTTAACTAAAAATTTGTTTTAAATATTTAAACCTTTTTTTTAGCTCGATTTAGATACCTTAGAGCGTCAAATAGCTGAAAAATCAAAATTGAAGCAAATAGAAGCCGAATATGATCGTCGCTATGAACAACAGGCCGACATGATACAGAAAGTAATTCACAGCAAAGAATTAGAATTGGAGAAACGTAAACGAGTTGTTGATAGTGATATTAACTACTATCGCTGCCGTTTTCAACGTAAAGATCAAAGACGTGAATACGATCTTAATGATCCCGAATTTATGAAAAAATCCCAACCGGTACGTATAGCAGACGATGACTTCACCTTAGGCATTTCCTCGGCCCAAATATTTAACGGCGAAGATTTGGGCCAACGTGAAAGAAAACAAAAACAGCGAGAACAACAAAGAGCCTGGTTAGATCAGCAAATATTGGAAAGAAAACAAGCCAAAGAATCCCGTTTGCAAGCCGATAAAATTCTACAAGAATCTATGGAGTCCCGTGATAAGCGTCTAGAAGATATGGCCAATTCAGAGCGTAAAGTTCGCAATCAAATAGTCGAATCCATTAGACAGTACAATTGTGAAATGGCCAAACAAAAACGTGATGAAAATATACGCAAACAAAAGGAGAAAAATGAGGATGACATGGCAGAAATTTACAATATGTTAACAAGTGACATTCTAACGGAAAATCCAGATGTGGCTCAGTCGAAAACAAACCCAAATAAGAAAATAGCTTTTATGTATCGCGGCATGACCCCGGAAGAATTGGAATCATTTCGTAGAGGTCAGAATCAGCAAATGTTAGATAAAAAGAAACAACAAACGGAACAAGAGATTATGGATAAACAGTGGGAACAATATGCTTTAAATATGGATCGCGAATTGAGGTTAAAAGATTTGGAAATGTGTCGTAAAAAACAACGTGAATTTGAAAAACTATTAGAGACTAATGACAAATTAGCGCAAGAGCAAAAAGTTCAAAAGGATTTAAACAATAAAATTTGTAATAAAAATGAAATTACAAAAGAGTTCTATAAACAATTTAATAAAACATCGCGATAATTTAAAAAAACAAAAAAATTTTTAAAACATTAAAAAATATTTTTAACTATGTATTTTAATTTTGTGCAAAATTTAATAAAATATATTTTATTAAAAAACGTAACATTTATTTTAACCGTGAATTTAAGTAAATTTCATGGAAAACATTTTTGTATAACATTTCATCCACGTCTTACTGCTTCCTTTTTCAATTTGTTAGAATAGAGCCAACAATTACCGTTATAAAAGGGATTTCGAGGGTGAATCGACCATGTTCTGGAAATCGAAATCACGTGAAAACGAAATCGATGAAGATTTGCAACTGCATTTTTGTAAAAATGAACGTAGAGATTTCTGATTTCAAAAATAGTTTATGTATAGAAAAGTGGTGCTCTAAGTATTCCAGGTTAGGGGGTTTCCCCCCAGATTTAGGGGACTTCATTTCATTTAGGGGGTACACATTCTTAAGGTGACATTAATTTATATTTAGGGGGTTTTAGGGATTTCACTATTTGCTCGACTGTACCTAACAATAACTAAGTAATACTAGATATATTTTACAGCTCGTTTTTGAAAAGATAAAAAAGAAAGTGTTTTGAGGGTGAAGTATTCGTGGAAAAAAGTGTCACAGCTTTAATCTAACACCTGAAATGCTCAAAATTTTTAATTCCGATAATATATACAAAGTTAACGAAAATTATTCCAATGTTAAAAAAAACAGATTTCTACTTACTCTGTTTTGATTTATATGTATATGTCATGGCCCAACTAGTAGGTCTGCGCAAAACTACAACAATGCAACAATAGAAAAAACAATACGCACTTTGTTTGTGTAAATTACGTTAAAGATGCAAAACTAAATACTTTTGTTTTTGTAAAAAATGGACAAGATGTCAAAATAAATTGCTACAATAACAATTGCACGACAAAAACTCAACTCTACAAAAAATCAGCAGGCGTTTCGAGCAGACCTACTAATTGGGCCATGGTATATGTATGTACATATGTTACAGTCTTTTTTAAACTATTTATAAATTGTTTTTGAAGATATTTAGCCCAATTATGAATAACAATTCCCTGGGAGAGTTTTTTCCCTTTTCCAATTTTTCCTATGTAAATTAAATTGTAAAAATGGGAAAAGGGAAAAAACTCCCGGGGAATTTTTTAGTCATAATTGGGCTAATTTTATTAAATAATAATATTCAATAAACTTTAAAAAAATATTTTTGGGGAAATTTCAGTAAAATGTTAAACATTTTGCGATTTTTACTTTATTTAGGTATTGATAAAAGAACGTAACTTAAAACTGAGTAAAGTTAAACTAATAGAAATTAAATTTTTATCTAAACTTTTACATTTAGGGGGATTTTTCAAAATACGTTAAATTTGGGGGGGGGGGGGGGGGGGGGTTTTAATTTCGTTGGTGGGAAGAAAAATTATTACCAGGCAACACCGGTAAAGAGAAGCAAATATTGAAAGCCCCTAAAAACCCCATAAATATAAATTTATGGCCCCCAAATTTCTCCCCTAAGAATTTGTAAGCCCTAAATTTGCCCCTAAATGAAATAAGACCCCCTAAATCTGGGGGGAAACCATTTTACCAGAAAACTCTGTGCTGAACATAGCTTATAACTCAGACGTAAAGAACACATAGGCCCTATGTGTTAGGGGCAAATTTAGGGCTTAGGTTAGGTTAGGTTCCATGGGCAGCCATCGAGAGACAGCAAACTTGGGTCCTTTAGCGGTCCCTTTGTGATACCCAGCGCCAATGCCCATCCCAAAGAGCAGCTACTTAGATGGCGTCACTGCAAGGTTGAGCCAATTCGTCTTCCTAATGAAGAGAAGAAGCACTCTTAGTTCTATTTTTGATAGATCCTCCAAACAGGAAAACACCGGTTCTCCCAGGTATTTTTCCCTGATGCCCCGTAGCCCAGGGCATTGACAGAGAAAGTGAAGCACAGTTTCGTCTTCCTCCTCATCATGAAAACTTCTACAGTAGTCATTGAATCCCAGACCCATTCTTCTAGCATGAGTCCCAACAGGCCGGTGTCCAGTTATGACCGACACCACGGTCCTGATTTAGTTCCTATTGAACCTAAGTAGAGATTTGGTTCTCCGTTCATCATATCCAGGCCAGAGTGCCCTAGATATAAAGCAGGTGGACTCACGGGTCCATCCCTCTTGCGCAATTCTATAGTTCTCGCGCCGAATGAGTGACTTACAGTGAGCCATTGGAAGGCCAATGAATTGATTAATGAATGTTTCATCCATACGACCACCTTTCTTGGCCAGCTCATCTGCTATCTGGTTTCCCGGGCAGTTTGAGTGCCCTGGTATCCATATAAGCGTTAACTCTGAATGTTCAGCAATCTCATTCAAAGACATCCGACATTCCACAGTCAACCTAGATGTCGTGTAGACACCCGCAAGAGAGGCAATGGCAGCCTTGCTATCAGTAAATATACGTATATCTCCCGATACGCAATAATACCTTAGCCAGTTGGCTGCCCGCTTTATAGCCGAGATTTCCGCCTGCAGGACACTACATCCATCCGGCAGACGAAAGGAAACTTTAACGCCCAGTTCCTCTATGTAGAAACCTCCGCCAACTCTTTCCCCCTTCCTTGAACCATCAGTGTATACCCCCAGGGCTGGTTCATGGAAGTTTCCCATGACCGACAGCGCACCCTCGTGCGCTATATGTGTCGCATACCTCGCACCAAAGAAAGGCTCCGGGGTGCAGTAGTCCACTCCTTCAGGGACAATCGAGTATCCCATTATACTGGAGTGTCCATAGTCACGGTTCGACCAGCCGTGTGCCGCGTTCAACCGTATCGCCGAACAAAGACATCACGGCCATATGTCTGGCCGTGATGTCCACCGGCAGCCAGTTTAGCATTGTAAACAGCGCCCTGGTGGGAGTGGAGCGCATTGATCCTGTGATCATCAATGCGACCAGTCTGTGAACCTTCTCAAGCATCGCACGGTACCTGCCCTTGTCCAGCGCAGTCCACCATACGACAACACCGTAATACAGAGTCGGCTTTACTACAGCTTCAAAGATCCAATTGACACACCTCGGGCCCATGCCCCAGTTCTTGCCGATTGCACCTCTGCACGCATATATAGCAACAATTGCCTTTTCCATCCTCGTCCGGATGTTCAGCCCCCACGACAGTTTACTGTCCAGGATTACGCCCAGATACTTGGCGCTGTAAGAGAACTTAAGTTCAGTCCCATTTAGCCTCGGAAGTCTAATGACCTCAGTCCTATACTTCCTCGTGAAGAGCACCAGTTCCGTCTTAGACGGATTAACACCCAAGCCGCATGATACACTCCAGGTGCTAAGTACCCTTAATGCAGCCTCCATACACTGAGACATTATGTTCAAATGCTTCCCCGTGATGGCCAGTGCAACATCGTCAGCGTACGCTTACAAATTCTTAGGGGAGAAATTTGGGTGCCATAAATTTATATTTAGGGGTTTTTAGGGGCTTTCACTATTTGCTTATGTAAAATGCAACGCAAGCCGAAGAATTCAATTTAAAGCAAAAACAAACAGGCCTGTTCTGAAAATCACTTTAACTCAAATCACGTGATTTCAAACTACATGTGCAGGGCTGCCAGATAAAATTGTGAAAAAATCGTCAATTTCCTGAGAAAAAATAAAATAATCGTCTTTTTCTGTGCAGAAAATCGTCAATAACATTGGACAATTGAAATTTAGATTTAAACAAAGTTTTCTCGATTTTAATTTAAAAACAAGCAAACAAAAAGATATTATATACATACGAGTATATATACATCCGTATGTTTACGAAATTGTTTGTTAAATTCAACAAACGTTTGTTAAGAAAAATTTTCATTAAAAAGTTGTTTTGTAAACCTTTAATTACTATATTATAATAATCTAAGGGTTTTTCAAAGTCTTAAGAATAAAAGCTACCTTCAATCGAGCCATTTTCCAAAAAATTTAAAATTTGTATACCGTTCACCACAGAGGGTTTCTATAAGTTTGTTCGTTTTTTTTATATAAGTTTGTCATTCCTTTTGTAATTGCTACAATATTAATGTTGGGCCCTATAAAGTATATGTATATGTATATTCTGACTCCTTATTATATAGAAAAGTTGGTTTGACGATGTCAATCTAACCATGTGTTTGTTGAAATTGGATTTCCGAAGACTCGTATATAAACATTGCTAAACATTTATATTAGATATAGTGCGGAATAGTGTGCTATTATATTTCAGCCAGATCGGTCTACAAATGCCTAAGATATGAACAAAAAACCATGACTGCCTGTAATTTATACCCATAAATCTCTAATTTTGATCTGTAAACATTAACTTCTTTAAATCTTCTTATAATTTATTATTATTTTTTCTTTTTTACATGAAATAATATTTCTTCACGAAATTATAGTTAAGCTAGGATGATAAAATTTGGCTTAAACATTTTTCATATATATGGATTATTAAATGTTAAAAATGAGCCAAATCAGTCCATAACTTCACCTGCTCCCCACATGAGTTAACTCTCAATCTCAATCAAGGTTTTGGTACGAATTTTTACTTAAATTGACTGGGCTCAACATTTTGCTTTTGCACATAAAATTTTTTATGGAAAAGAGCAAAAATTTCTAGTAAAATTTTATTTAAAATAGGGATAAATATAAAAATTTAAGCTTTCTTGTTTCAAAAATGTTTTTTTTTTTCTGTACTGCCTAATAACAAACATCAAAAGATTTAAAATTATCTTATTTTGAAGACTGAATAAAATCGTCACGTTTTAAAAAAAAATCAGCAAATCGGCACTTTGCTAATTTCGGAACCAAAAATCGTAAAAATTACGATAAATCGTCAAATATGGCAGCCCTGCACATGTGCCTTTTAAAATCACACGTGTGATATTTTAGTGTTCCTTTTTTGTGTGTTTCGGAATGATTTTCTGTTGCCGAAAGCACACCGAGAAAGACAAAAATTATATGACTTTAATGCCCAATTTTCAGGATAGTATTTAAATTTATATTATGTTAATTTTCATAAAAACTTAAATCGTATTTAATTACAGATTGATTTTTTGAGTTTTATATGAAAAGTCTTATTAAATTAAGATAAAAGTATGGTAGCACTACTAAATACAAAAAAATATCTTAAAAAAAGTGTAGTTATTTACAAGGTGGTCTCAAAAAACAGCTGGTTGTTATTACTTTGTCTGTTGTTTTTGTATTGTTGTGATATTGAGGACCATTGCTAAGTTAATCCAATGGAAACTTAAATTAAATTTAAATGTACCACATCGGTGACTTAAGTTTCATTTAAGTGTTTAGTGAAGAAGAGAATTTTATATTTAAAACTATTTTAATCATAAATGTGTTTTAATGTCAATCCTGAAAATTAGCCATAAGAGTACCACAAAATGACACTTGTGATTTTAAAACGCGTGATTTAAAATCACGTGATTTTCAGAACAGACCCGAATGTAATAAATATTTTGTAATTGTGTTGTTGCTTTCTAAAGAAATTCACATTGTGTTTTGAAATTTCAAACGCTGCATAGCTTGTAGCGTTGAAAATTTTAAAACGGTACATGGATTTCTGTAGAAAGCAACAACAAAATTACAAAATATTTATGACATTGTTTTTGCTTTTAATTTAATTCTTTGGCGTTGCGTTGAGTTTTACATGATTAGGGTTATAGTTTCATATACCGATATGCTGCACGAACAGGCCTAAAATAAAATTCCGATGTGATCTTTCAAAACTCTGACACAATTTTTAATATATTTTTTTTTTTGTCTCCTCAATCGGAACATTGTCAGAACCCCGTTATTTTTTTACTACGTTGTACAGATATTTAATGGCAAAGTTATTTAATGGTTGTAGTATAATGAAGTTTCTTAAAAGTTTTATTACAGTAAAACTTTGATTAGATTTATTTTTGGGATAATTAATTTTCCAAAGTTTTTTTAAATTTGTTTTAGATTTAATTTTCAATATTTCTTCAATATTGGATGTTTTGGGTTGGGTCATTCTGTAATTTTATGATTTACGATTATTGTTAACTGCATTACTTTACTGTTTGGTCCACAATATCGACAAGAACATTCCTTCCTTTTAAAAACAATAATAAAAAACAAAAATTTGTTTTTGTTTGCAAGGGAAATACATATACGAAAGAACTTTTCTTTTCGACATTGTGGGCCAGGCAGTTAATAATTTTCATAAAGCAAGATTACAATGTTTGATTTTTTTATAATACATGTGTACATACATAAATTTTTCCCCCGGTCAATTTTCCATTCATACAGAATGTTTCACACGTCATAAACCACCACCATGTGTTAAACGAAAATGGTGGAGCTACAACATTCTGAACAGGACTCGCCATTTAAAGCAATTAAAATTGAGCATGAAAAAACATACTTACAGTAAATATACAAAAGCAAAAAACGTTTACCATAGAAAAAATAAGAAAGAAAATTGTAATGGAATTAAAAAAGAGAAGCAGCTGCCAGTGATGGCATTTGAGCAGGACGAAAAATAGTTAAAAAGAAAACAGACACAGGCAGTTGGTTATTAAAAAAAAAGAACTAGCACATGCAAGGAAAATCAACCCTTATAAGAAAAATAAACCAACAGACAATAAGAAAACAGAAAAGTAATCAAATAAAAGAACTAAAAAAGGATATTTAAATTAATGCATACTATAAGAGTATTTTGGGAAAGGATCAATTAACAAAGGTACTGAGCAAGTTAAGGCACTTGATGTACACTAGAAATCATTTAGTTGGGAACAGAAAATATCTTTCATTATTATCGTTCAGCTATTAAAACGTTGAACTTTAAGTTTTAATTCTAAGCTCTTCATTTTGACAGGAAATTTAACCTTTAGTTTCAGAACAATCCATTTATATGGCAATTATGAAAAGGATATTTCGTACGGTAGATTTGGTGATATCAGATGTACTCTGCTTCATTGGCGTCTGGCAGATCTTTTTGTCAAGCAACAGGATCTAAACTTGGTGATAGGTCTCAATGCAACCGTTGCATTGAGGAAATTGAAAGTTAGTTTTTTGACTATCAAGGGAGTAATGAGTGTCTCTCAGACTATTTTTAGTTACCCAAATTCCACTTGATCGACATAAGATGCATTCATTTGGTTAAAAAAAATGCTTATTAGAATAATATACTTGATGTCTATGCAATCGGAGTGTAAGATATCTTTTATTCCTTGAAGATTCTTCATACCTCAATTATATCGGGTGATGTTTAGGAGTCATAACGATTACAGCTTTGTTTAGATAGAGAAAGGAAAAAATGTCTCATATACCAAAGGATTTGTGGCCAGAATGTCTTATTATGTTTTGACCGAAAAACTGTATGGGGTTCTCTCTCAGAATAACTCTTACGCGGATCGACTAGATTTACACAAACAAGGTCTTATGCTCGATCTCAAGACAAATTTGATTTACATTACAAAAAATACATACAAACGTTACAAAAAAAAACATACAAACATGGCACTCTATTTTAGAAATCTCCTTTTTAAATATTTCTTTAGAAATTGTCATAGCGAAGAAGAACAATATCCGGACCCCCATTTTGACGAGTTCCTAGATCTTGGCGTTGCACTCTCGAAGGAAAAGGTGCAGCCAATAACTGATACCCCAAGTACGGTTAACAACTCAGATCTAGCTCAGTTGAAATTTTGCAGTTTTTTTTATTATGATTTACAACTCTGTTATATTGCGGTCAACAAAAACATCAATAAATTACAACTCATCGCTAGCAGTTGTTTTAATTTCATTTCAACTCAGTTGAGTAATAGGTCAGGAGCTACAGGGGAAAATAAGATCTAGTTATTGGTAAGGACCATTTAGAGATTATGTTGTGGCTGTTGTTTAAACTAAATTACGAAATAGAAAGATCTTCAAAGTGCAGAGTTTGGGTTTGAGTTTTGCGTGCGCACTAAGGCTTGCTGACAGATGTCTCTGTGAGCTACTACTATTCAACAGGAGCAGCTTGCCAGTGGAAGTTAGATAGCGCCAGTTCTTAAGCAATAAGTCCTAGCAACTAGCCAACTACGTGAGTTTAGGCTGTTTTACTTGATATATCGTGCGATGTAATATAAAACTCTTATACCAGGCATTTAGTATAGCGATTAAGCAGCGGTTTGTTAAGCAGAGGCTTATCCTTTCGTGTCGGATATTTGTGTTTGAAAACCAACTTGTCGTGTAATCGAACAAGAAAGTGACCCCGAGTCCGACCGTTCGGTATTATGAACTACAAATATGTGTTAGAAATATTAATATAAGCTCTTTATATCGTTGGACTAATGTCGAAAGGCCCTAACTCATATGTATAATTGTAACTTAACAGAAGAGGGAACAAATTAATAGAATTCGGAATTATGAAAATGTAAAAACTTTATTTATACAGTATAACCCGCTTAATTATCCCACGCGTATTTACCTTGAGTTTTATATCCCCCTGTTTTTTCTTCCATTTTTTAAACAATTAGGCTGCGCTAAATGCATTGTCAAATTATACGGTGCGATCGTGCCTGGTTACACGGTGTAGGAATGCTCTGAGGGAGCTCATGTTGGCAGTCACAATAAGGCTGTGTTGGGTACCAGGACACTGCAAGGTGGGTGGCAACGAGGTGGCGAGCGAACTCGCGAGAGGGGGTTCGAATCTAGACTAAGAGGTGAAGGACAGAGGGGTAAAGTCCCCCTTATGTTACTACTATGGGGTGATACGGGAAAGATTCCGTGATGCCGTTAACCGGTCCTGGAGGGATAGAACGGATTGCAGGGTGAAGAGGGCCTTATGACCCGGATTGGACGCAGGGGCATCCAGGGTTCTATTAGGACTGGATAGGAGTAGTCTCAGGACCCTTATAGGGTTCCTGACGGGACATTGTTCTGTTAGGGCTTTTACGGGTAAATGTGACATTTCTATACCCACTGTCCTAGGATGCAGGGCCCCAGGCAGAAATGGCTAGGGGCTAGATTTCACGACGAACTGGGGTGTATCGCTGGATGTAATCCAACCGATCTACTGGGGTTTGTCAGGGAAATAGGACGGCTGTTTCTGTTGTTGGGACCATAGGGGGGATTTGTCCTACGTGGTATTTACTTATCTGTACCAAACCTTAGATATATTTTCTACTTTTCTTCTTTACTTTTCCTCTTTTCTCATATACTGAAGGGATTCACAATGTACCTCATTGGTCTCCGAGTGGAAATGCGACTTTGGGCGCATAACCCTTTTTAACCTAACCTATCCTAATTAAATGGTTTATGGACACAAACAGTCTATTTCGGAAGGAAAGAAGTTTCTATGGGGACTATATGATATTATAGACCGATTCTCAGAATTTTCATCGGTTTCGTCCTTATGACAATTAAAACGTATTTACCAAATTTTATAAAATTGTCTAATAAATTCCAACTTGTACTTTGCGCACAAGTTTTATATGGACAGGCAAGGCCTTTAAAAAGTCTTTCTGACCCAATCGTTATACTTAAAGATGCGTCTAGATTTCTTTGTACTTCACACACCAAAACAAATTTATATATGTAATTGCTTTTTCCTTAATTTTTGATTATTTAGCACATTCAACGAAAAGTTTCTTTGGCTTACAATTGTAGAGTAAAAATGAAAAGTAGATGGCAAAATTAAAGCATCAGTTAAATCTAACGGTTAACCAGAGTTTTAAGCTATTTTTTTTTTGTCGCTGAAAATGTATTAAAATATGCTTCAATAATGTAAAATATGCGCTAAAACTTAACAAATGCGTTTTTAACAAAAAATGTGCAACAAAAATGCAACAATGGCTAAAATATGTAAATTATTAATTTATAAATCGATGGCAAAATTCATAAAAAGCTCTAAAACGGATTAATATATTGTTTCTGCCTTCATTGGTCGCACAATAAAAAAAAAACATGCAATTGCAGATTTAAGGTTTCTCTGGTCAACACACATCTCAAAATGCAGTACAGATAAAATTAAAACAGCAAATTCCATTATTTTTTATTGCTAGCTCTTTAGCTGATACATGTACAAATTCATATGTACCATATTATTCCTACATCAAAATCAAGATATATTGTAAGGAAATACGCTTAATTACCTTGCTGAGGTATTTCAACGTATTCGTTTATTTGCCTCAATGAGGTAGTTCAACGTATTCTTTTCAATGCTTATTTCGCATAATTACCCAAAAATGTTGGCATTTTTGGCGAGGTAATTATCCGTGGAATACCGTTATGCTTGTAAACCCGTTATTTTTGATACTATTGCATTACATTTTTGCGACGAGGTTTATTTGTGCAAAATGTATTGGAATCACTGAAAAACTCAATTTTGAGAACAATGCAAGTTAGGGGCTGTCTACGTGAGACCAACGATATGTATAAATATAACCTTAAATGGCATAGGACATAATAAGAATTAGAAATTTTAACAGATTTAAGGTAAAGTATATTTTCTGTACATGTTTTAAAAAACAGTGTGTTAACATAAGATACTCCAAAATATCATAAATAACATTCTTAAAACTACAACAGATAAGACTTTTACTTGTTTGACTTATTTAGGTCTTACGATTAAAAAAGATCCTGGTGGTAAAAGAAACCAAACTGACCTTGTGTAACTAGTAAAATAATAATAATAAAAAAAAAAAAAAAAAAAAACAACTCGTAACATTAGAAAACGCGCCAGCTCTTTATTTATTATTACACTATTTTACAGCAGGATAATTAAGGACGGTAAAGGCAAAAAATTAAAAAAAAAAACTATGAATTAGAAAAATAACATTTAAACAGCACTCAAAATTGAAAGAAAGGAAAAACCATCTGCTCATAAATGAACATTTTCTAAAGAAGAAAATTAACCATATGCTGTTGCCGTTTTTATATAAATTTCTTTCCTAAGAAAATAAAAAGAAAACCAGAAAAATCATATGTACGTATTATGTACATGGAATATTAAAGCAAACAACATATTACCCTGTACATAACCAGTGTTATGTACACGATGGTGTTGATGAAAAACAGTATATCTTCCTTCTTATATCATAATGTGAAAAAAGCAAAGAAAAAAAGAAAATACTCATGGAAAACTATTATTATGGCACAAAGGACTTTTTATTACTACTACTACATATAAATAGCACATACTTCTAACGTATACTTAAGCAATTAAAAAGGCTTAAGAAAAAAACAACAAAAGAATAAGGACTTTTTTAATGAATGAATGTTTATGGAAAAAAGGAAAAACAGATGATAACGTGTTAGTATTAAATGATAACAATTGAATTTTTAATGTAATGGTAAACAAAGAAAAAAAAAAATAAGTGACATAAAAATATAATATGTCGGCCGTATTTCCTGAAGGACAAAAATATCATAATATACAAATAACATATATGTTCGTATGTATGCAGATGGAATTTGTAAAGAAATTATATTTTATGGCCAAAAATTATATTATAATTCAAGCAAGTTGCTTTTATTTTAGGTCAAAACACGATGCAGAACAATAAACATTTAAGCCATCTTTATACAAAGTATAAAATATTACCCTTAAACTGTTAAAAGATGATCAACTTTTGTTTTGTTCTAATTTACGTTCTTTTACACACAGAAAGATTTCTTGCTCAAGTCCTTGTCATTATTGTCTTTAGGGCATCACGCCAGGCCGTCCTTGTTTGTCGTACCTATATGGATTCTATGCGTTTTGCTGTGTAACTTGTCACATACAATTACAAGTAGTCTACTTTTGTGACAGATGCATTAAAAGAAACGACGCATAAAAGCATGTTGTGGACCTCCTTTTGTATCGTGCTGGTGGAGTACCAACAAAAAATAATTTTTAATAAATATAAAAAGCTGACTTTGGCAATTTCGGCTTCCTACATGAAAGTGTAGGTCGTTCGATAGCTTGTACTGTAATATTTTATTGAAATAAACGATATAAATGGACAACATGTGTAGCGCTACGTACTGCATTAGAATGATTACAAAAGTCATTTGGCATGAAGTGCTGTGAATGTGCGATCAAGATCATATGATTTGGACTTCTACTTAGAGTTTACTAAAGCAAAAACTTAAAAAGCAGTCGCTGAAATTCGCGCTAAGGCTTTAAAGAGTTTTTAGCGTTTAAAGAAAGATTGAATGTCTTCTATTCCAGTCATCTTCCCCTCGATTAAAACTTATTTAAAAAAAAGTTCCTGTTCTAACATTAACGCGTTGGTATTTTCAATATGAAATTCTATTTACATATTAAAAAATTAATATTTTTCTTAGGAATTCACCTTGAATTGCGTTTAACTCTTTATCTATTGACAACTATAATTTATTTTAAAATTTTGTATATTTTTCTATATGTAGTATCTACAGAATTTTAAATATCTAAGGAAAATTGTATCCTTTGGCTGTTGCTAGCTTGCTGTTTAAGATTCCATTGCCATTAAAATTATTGTTTTTTTGTGCACTCAAAGTAAAACACAAGACCATATCGTCATTTAAAATGGAAAAGGCCTTCGTAACCATGGCAGTTCCGGTCTCCCAAAATGCCTAAACCAAATAACCCCGAGACTTTCTTACTTGTTATACCCACACTACATTAGTGGAGAAGGTATTATGCATTTGTACTGATGTGTGTAACACCTTAAAATATTGGTTTTAGACCCACCTCAAAATATACCGATCGAATCAAAATCACTTTCTGAGTCAATCTAACGATTTTCGTCCGTCTGGTTGTCCATGAAATTTGGTACATAGATTTTAAATGGCACAAGGACTAAGCCTATTCAAAATGGGGCGAATCGGTCCATAATTTCATATAGCCCCCATACAAGCTGCTTTCTGGAATAGGGTCTTTGTGCCCAAAATCAAACCAGTTTTAATAAAATTTAAAACAGAGATATATCCATATTTATATGGACATATGTAAACGCTATGAATTTGACAACGAGGGGAGATAGGGGGCAATTACTTCCTCTCCGAAACTATCTAACAGATTTTAATGAAATTTAAAACACAGATAGATTCTTATTCATATACCCATACACTATCGTAATATGGTATCATATGGTGTAGGGTTTAAAATATAAAGCCTTATTTTTTTCTTAGGAAAAAGTGGATATTAATTATATATTTTTGGGGTAGATGAATTTTAGGCCAATTTATCACAATCAATAAAAATCTTTGCTTTCGGCCATTTGCATTTTATATGACGATAAAAAGAAAAACTCCTGTTTTTCCTTAAAATTATTTTTATAACATTCTAATGACTTGTTTATACCTGCTGTTTTTCTTATATTGTATACACGTGCACGATTTACACAAAAAATATATGTCCAGCTGCGGTCAAAATAATAGCACCCATTAACAAATTTTTGAGGTTCTGACATCTTTTCGCCGGGATTGAGTTCCATATTTCGGTCACAGCTTTCCAAAGTCCTTCGGCGCTTGTTGGTTTCATCGCAAATACTTTCGTTTTTTTTACGTCTGCCCATAGATTTTCGGTGTAGTTTAAATCTGGCGTGGTTCTATAAATTCGGATGTTTTCACTAAATATGTTGTTACTTTTTATTTAATTGTTTGTCCGATGATAACGATTTTGAAACAAAATATTATTTAAGATACAGGCTAAAAAAAATTTAGAAATTTTTTTTTACTGGTCCGACTTAGAACAAGTTAAACTCTCTTTTTGGTTTAAAATGTTTTCAAACCGACAAATCTATAAATCTGTAAACATATAAACCATCCTTAAGCGCATAAAATTGGGCGTTTAAACTACCAGTAAAGAACATATGAATTTGACAACATTTATCGTAGTGCATGATACATTTTAAACTACATATAATACTTGGACCACTGATTTACAACTGTTGATTTTAAACTTTATATAAATTAAGTTTAGTTCAACTAAACCGGCGTTTAAGCACTCACTGATTTATTAGCCAATAAAATGGTGAATTTAAAAATAAAACAACAGCACTTTTTCAAAAATTAAGGTCTGTAACTCAATAAATTTGATGCGTCCAACACTGTCTGTATATTGGCTGAAAGAGAAAAGACATATTCTATGCAACATTTTATAATTTGCACCATTCAGATGAACAGTTCTCCAGATCTTTCGAAATAGCTAAAATAACTGCAGAATAAAACGATTTTTGCCAATAATTTGCAATTTTCACCGTGAGAAAGTTGTATGAAGTGAAAAGTTGTATGTAGCACAGAAAAATTAAATGTCAAATAAATGACAACTGATTTGACAGCAGATTGCTAAGCAATAATTGCTTAAGCAATCAAATCAGTAATCATTGCGCAATGGCTTGACATGGCAATATGCAGTACACACGTCTCAAATTTTATGGAGCAATCAAATTTGACGTTTGTTGCAATGAATATTGCTAGGTGGAGGCACTGGGTAATAAAAACAGTGGTTACCAAAGCTTAATAGTTTTTGTTGTATACCTTAGGTTGAATTCATTTTTATGTGGTCTTCGGACAAAAGATCTAGAACCCTTTCCACCAAAAATTACAATTTTTGATTCATCTGTTCATAGCACCCATTTTCCAATTTTTCTTAAACTTAATTTATTATTTAACAATTGTGATTTTTAATTGAGCTGTTGGTTTTTATTTTAAGTTTTTGATATTTTAATTAGGCATAAGTTCATCAAATTTAATTTCATTAAATAATTTTTATTGAAGGAAGGAATTTACAACACGAAATGCATTAAAATTAATTTATTCTTCTTTAAAAAAATAGTTGTAACTGGTGCTATCATTTTGACCGGCCCTGTATATGTATGTATGTATCTTTGTTATAAATTTAAATAAGACTAAATTTGTTTGGTTTGTAGGGATTTAAGGGATATAAAGAAATAAAATTTATATACTTAGGTATGTGTAGAAAATTTAAAGGTCATTGACTAAATATCCTTAAAGTAAAAATGTTTGTACATATGTAGATGTTCAAACAAATGATAGCGTAAAAAATTCATTAGACTGTACCTAATGTTAAATAATATGATAAAAAAAAAGAAATAAGTAGGTTTATAAAAAAATGTGTGCGGCTTATCAGAAGAGTTGACATACATATTGTACGTACGACTCATAGTGATTATGAAGTAAAGGGAGTAAGATAGAACTTACTACGCTCCCTTTTTTGATATTTATGATCATTATTATACTCTGTCAAATCATCATGAATAGTTGTACATATGCTTGATAAATGCTACCTTGTAAACCGAATATACGATGAAAATCATTCATCAATTTGCTCAACTGGTAGACGCGAAATTGTGTTCTGCGATGAGGCTCATTTTTGGCTTAACGGCTTTGCTAAATAATAAACAAAATTACCGCTTATGGAGTGAGACCATTTCACAACATACCATACAGGCTCCATTACATTCAGAAAAACTCGCCGTTTGGTGCAGTTTGTAAAAACTAAACCGGAGCTCGCGCTACCGCACCAGAATCAATATCATTCATATTTTAAACTGAAAATATGGATGACATTGACCCGAGCGAGATGTGTTTTCAACAGGATGGAGCTACGGACCATATGCCAATATCAACCATCGACTTATAAAAAATAAAATTTGGCGATAAGTTGATTTCGAGAAATAAATAACTTCTAGATTATTTCCTGTGGGGCTACGTGAAGTCACTCTTTTATGGTGATAAGCCACCAACAATTAACTTATTGAACAACATTGTACGTGTTATTCGTGACATCCGGCCAGCCAGCAAGGCTTGACAAATTGCCCAAAGAACATTCGTTGTGTCTAATGCCCGAAATAGCTTTCAAATGTAAGTGACTTGTATTGATCTTTCGAATAAAAGGTAAATTGGAAATTTACCTGAATTAAAAATTGTATTTTTATTAATCGATTAGAATTTATTTAATTAAAAAAAAATATTACATTAAAACAAACCCTTTTAAAAAATCTAAGCTCTTTACAAACTTTTTTATCCGAGCAAAAATTTTTCTTTTTACCTTTATCATAAAATTTAATAAAAAAATAAAATTTAAGTTTTGTTTAATTTTCTTGTTGCCCTTTATTTGAAACACCATGGGGTCTCTGTCATTCAGTTGGTCTATTAGATAAGGTATTTAAGTCCTTTTCCTTTGATTTTTTTATATTTTTCCTTGGTGCTTTGTTTTATCTATTCACGTTGTTAGTAACACTTTTGTTTTTAGTTGTTGATATTTACAAATATTTGTTTTTTGTCATTTTCCTTAGAATTTTGTATTTGTTTTGTAAGGTTTTATGATAAACAAATAAGAGTTTGTATGCTCGAAACTCTTAAAGAAATTGAAACAAAAAATGAAATAATCAGCCTTTTAACGTAGAACTAAATAAACATTTGTATTGTACCACCAACGAGACATTATTATTTAAAATAATTTTATTTAAAAATCTCTGAGCGTATATTTTATGATTGTTTTCAAGGATGTGGGGAAAAATATTATGAGATCCTACTATTTTTTTAAGTTAAATAAATGTTAACAAATTATGAAAAACAGAAAAATTTAAATTTTAAGTTCTCGTTCCTAATAAAAAATCCAAGTAAAAACATTTATAAAAATAATTCTAAAAGTTAAAAAGATTCTAAAAGTTAAAAAAAAAAAACTCTTTTGCAAAAGTGCTTTTGAAATTCATTAAAAAAAATTTTTTTAACGTAATTTCTTTATAAAAATTGCGTTTCAAGAAAATTTATTTTTAAAAGTGGGTTTTGTACGAAAATTTACCGAAAACAAAAGATTCATAGAGGACATTTCCCTTAATTTCTTTATTAAATCAACTAACCTCACTTTCACGAAAATATTCGAGTATGGATCGTTGATACTCGACAACCTCAAAGAAACGTTGACGATCATTTCGTGGTAAAAGTTCTTTATCATCTGATGCTTCAGCAATATCTTTTGAATTGCTATCGTCAAATAATTGAGAGGCCGAGACTGAACGATCCACAGACATGGGCGACAAAACATCAGAAACTGACATAGGCGTAGTATCCAATATGTATTCATTTTCTTCATATTTATGGATTTCACTATAAACAAAAGAAAAGAAATTTAAGTTCAGATCAAAAGGATTTAAAGAAAATAATAATATTCAAAGTTTAACAAAGATGAAATCTGTTGTTAATACTTTACCTTCTGTCTGCTAAAATATGTTGCTGTTGGAAACGTTGTTGTTGCTGCTGGTGATATTGCTGTTTTTCATAATAAACATTTTCTTTATCAACGACATCATGACTAGCTGCAATTGTTTCATTTTGCTTTGTTGTTACCACTACTGTCTGCTTTAGTTCAACCTCTTCCACTTCATTGTAATCTTCATAAACTGAAAATGTTTTAAATTGTTCCACTGGTACAATTGTGGATTTTTTTGCCGCTAATGTTGTATCATCTTTGTTGTTGCCCTTAACATTGCCAACATCACGAAAAGCCTGGAAGGAAAAAAAGAAAAAGAGTGGCATAAGAACTTTATAGTACACAAACAAAATAACAATAATAATCTTGATTAAACAAAAAAAAAAGTGTAAAAAAATAGCAAAAATAAAATAGACAACAAGAAGAATATTACACAAACCAAACAAATTGCATTTTATGTTATTGTCACATTATAATCTTTTGTACAGATGTTAGGAACTTTTGAACTTTAATTTATAAATTGTTATTTTTACACTCGAATATGTCTGTAAAGAAATATAAATTGGCAAGGGACGAAAAAAGTTATGCTACAAGTTATCGATGTTATACTTATTATAGGCAAAGAGTAATAGAAGGCTTTAAGTGGGATATTAAAAAAACACTTTAAATGATGACTTGACTTCATAAAGATTTCGCGTATTATAATAGCGGAGTTCACGGATTTCTATTTAAGACCTTTAACATCTTTTATCTCTACAATACTTCAAAATGTAGTAGATGTTGTAAGTACATTAAAAGTTTTCGAGTTAGCCATCGTCCAGACTTGTAACTTATGTTTCAGCAATTATTGAATTTATTGGTTAGTAGATTAGGGAGGGGTACTCCGTTTTATGTACTCTGCAATTCTGGTTTGTTATACTCACACAAACTTGAAGTTGGCTGTAGGTGTATTTGTATTTATATACAAAATATAAAAAGGAGAAGAGGAAAGACAAGATAAAAATACAAAAATTCCGAAACTACAATTTCATAATCTGGACACTAATGCAATTTCATAGCAGAATTTTTAAAAATTGCAAGTCTGGAAGTTTTCATATACATACATACATATATATAGGCATTTCTTCCGAATGGTCAACCAGGCTGGAAAAATAAAATGTTGATAATCTTCGTGTTTTATTGTTTATAATTATAAAAAAGAGTTAGTGAAGCCAGTGTTTGTTATTGAGCAAGTTTTTATTTTTTACACTTTAATTGGAATAAACCACACAAGTATTTACCTAGTGCACCTCCGTAACACTTTGATGTAAAAGTTTGTAAAAACTGTAATTGAACCTAAAGAGTTAAATATTTTAAATAAGTTTTGTATACCCAGAAAGATCTATTCAAAAGCTTTTAAATAACACCAATATTGACCTTATACGTTCAGAAATGTAGTGGATAATGGCATATATGTATGTATATATGTATATGTATACGAAAACTACAGACATCCATAACTCGAAAACTATGCGTTTGCGCCACTTTTTTCACTTTATATTTTCTTGTTATTTTTTATTTTCTATTACTCTAGGTGCTTTTTTTATTTGGAGCTGCGTCAGTAAACTAAATTGGTTTCTTACAGGCTTATGTAAATGTATATACAAGCCCCTTAATGTGGTGAAGGGTACAAAAATGGAGATTATCAAAGACAGAAAATATTAAAAAAAAAAAAACGATTTCTTTTCAATACAGAAGAAAAGGTCGCTTACACTTAAGCTATGTTCACATTATGTGTATTTGTCATGTGGAATGTCACTTTTCTACACACATGTAATTTCATGTGTATGCCAAAATTTGAGTAATACATAAGGCTTATAATTTTCATGTTCAAATGTTGGTATGTAAAGTACATTTGACATAAACTATCAAGAAAAACAATCTTAGAACAGCTGAGTGTTTAAACATATGTACAAAAATTAAAAATTATTTGTATATTTTTTATTTTTTTTATTATTTATTTACTATTATTATATTTATTTGATGAAATTAAAATTAATTTTTGCCGCCACAAACTATTTTGTTAATACGAACCAGATAAGGTCAGATGCTTTGTCACTTGAAAATAGAACTCGTTCTAAATCAAAAATGTCATATGTATTGTACACAGAGAAATAACACATGATATTGTTTGGAGGTGTTCAGACGATATAAACAAGTTAACATGTGAAAAAGTGACAATCCACGTGACATATGTATACTCATAATGTGAACATAGCTTTAGATGTTTAAAATCGTAGTATATTTAAGAGGGTTATCAATTTAATATTTATAATAGAGCAATTCCATATGAAAGCGATCACCTTTTGGACGACCCCTCTCCGATTTTAAAATAAATAGTCTCAATCGATTGCCCAGCAAAAAATAATGTACCTACATATTTTTTTTTTTTTTTTATAGTGACTGGTTTAGTGGTGGTGTACACCACTGTCATGTGACAAAATTGAAGAATTCTTCATAAGGGACCTCATTGAAAGTTGTTTAAAAAAAAAACTACTAAAGCGATCGCAACGAGTAATAGCTCGTTGGAAAGGTATTGAATCAGGCTTTAATTGAAAAATAAAATTTTCCTAATTTTTCTTAGAAATATACCTTTAAATTTTCCCAAGAAAATTAAATTTTCCGATTTTCCACAGAAGCTCCTAAATTTTCCGGCAAATTTTTTTTTTGGATTCCTCATAATTTTTGCTTTAAGAATCAGCAATAAAAAAAAATGGGCCCCGACTCCTTGTTTGGACAGGAGAAGAGCATTTAAGAGACCACCTTGTTAAAAATACATTTTAAAAATTATTTTACAGTTAAAAATACATTTATGAAGAAAAAATCTTTCTTATTTTGCTGCTTATACTTAATTACAATATTTATTAAAAATTTCAATTGTCTTGGCAGCATTATAAAATTAAAGTAACTTTAAATTTAGCACGTCGGCAGACGAAGAGTACCGCTTTACATTAATTGACATATCAGAAATATTTGGTATGAAGCAATGAAACTTTTGCGTTCCAGTTATAGTTTTGACATTATTATATCTGTTTTGAATTCGTCGCTCCATGGCATCGTGTTCTTTTTGAGTGCATAAAACTGTGTTAATGGCAATTTCCTTGCTTTGAATCCACGAAAACAAATGTTGTACATTTAAGATCTGGTCAGTATATGGCCTTTGCAAACTTGCCTTAGTCGCCATGCGTTTTAGGGTTCCCCCTAACGCATCGCATGGGCTCTTACCGTGGGACGTCGCGAAAAAGTGCCACTCGACCTTGCAGTTTTGTTCTTCTTCAATTATGCAAAGATTGTAAAAATTTTTTTTTATTCTTGTACTGAGAAGCCGCGCCGTCTGAGAAAAACGTTACTTTGTCGATTGCATCGAATTTTGATCTTAAGAATTCAAACAGTTTCATTTGAAATAAATAAACGGACACATAATTATGAGCTAAACTCTCCGCGACAACAACAAGGCTTACGGTCTGTAGTTCGTTATCTTCGTTTTTGAAATAAATGCAAAAAGGATGCACCGTGCACTGGTCGTTTGCCCAGTGATAAGCCTGAATTTCATCCTGAACGAGAAAAGTGTAATTCTCGGCAAAGTCGCTTATCACAATGAATTCATTTTGGGCTAATTTCTCCTTACTTTCCTTTAGAAATTTCGATTGCATCTCGGATATGAAATGGTGCGCCTTCAGTTCATTCAACTTGAATCCGAATTCCTCGATGAATTCCAGAATCTGCTTTACCACGGTCTCAAGGGAACATCTGCCGCTGCTAATTATCCACTGTTTGAAATGCACCTCCTGAATTAACAGCTGTTCAAACTTTTCCGCCAAATATTGCTCTAGCTCGTCAATCTTCGGACAATTGTCGCATTTGGACAGATGACAATTTTCCGTGGGGTATGCGCACAACGACTTCGACAGGAGGTCCCTATATGTTTCAATTTCACCGTGAAATACTTTCAATTTCTTGCATGGAAAGAAAATTAATTTGATGTTTTGATGAAACATGCAAACGCAGACTGAATGCGTTCCGTGCCTGTCTAATGCCAGCACGCATTCTTTTGGTCGTAGGATGGCAAACTTAGAAAATCCCACTTTTTCTGCTGGGTATTTCTCATTGAACTGATGGTATGCTTCGGATAGATTACATAATAATAATCTGCGCTGCTTGTGTACTTTTTCTCTATCTTCACGTGTGATAACATAGTCACGTGTACCTGGGCAGGCGCGGCTGTTGTCATCATTGCAGTAAAAATCTTGAATCAATTTCACCGTTGCTTCGCTGAGGGTCCTTGAGCCAAATTTCTTGGTGGGAGTCGCCAACCCTTCTGTCGAACTAATTCTTTGCTTCTTCTCGCGATGTAAAAAGATGTTTGAAACTGTTCAGAAATCTTGCGTATAGACCATGATTGAGGCAGCACAGATAAAATGAAATATTTCTCCGGAAAAGTGGTCGCTTAATTGAATTTTCTTTTCAACTGCTCAATCATTTGTTTGCCGTCATCAACGTCATCTGCTTGACTGCATTCGTTATCAGAGCCTTCATCAAATATTGTCGCGATTGCACTCATAACCTTGCCTTTTTTCTCTTTCCTGTATGTTTCACTTCGCAACTTTCTTTTTCTAATAGGCGTTTCACCTAAAGTGGTAATAGCCTCATTCAAAGGACTCAAAGACATATTGACCATCGGAATGTCTGCCTCACTATCAGATGAAACATTTTGTTCACTTGTCATTTCACTCTCGGATTGTGGCTGCATTTGTTTCAATGCATTTGCTTGTTGAGACAAATCGATTTTACACTTGGGGCAAATGAATTCTGCTTCTTCACCGTATTGTATATTTAATTCATTCATGTATCGCTTCGAAACACCAGTTAATTTTAATACTTTTATCTTTTTCGAACGATGTACACTCTTGTTAAACGGATTGCAGCAAAATTTATTCATTTTACTTTAAATTGTCTTTACAGCTTCACTCTTTACTTTACAAAAAAAAAACACTTTAACACTTTCACGTTAGTATTCAACTGAAATTTGACTCAGAGTGTGTGAAGTATTTATATTTATTTTTTGGTAAAAAATAGGTAAAAAAAAATAAGCGATATTTGCTTTTCTTTAATAGGAAAATTTGCGTGAACTACTGGTCATAAAATGTTTTTTAAAAGGGACTTAATTGGTTACTGCCAATAAGCCGTCCACAGGTCATAAAATGTTTTGCAAATTTTTTAAATTACCAGGTAATAAATATTTCGCCATTTTTATGGAAAATCCGTGTTTTATGACTTGTTTCTGCACTTGTCATTTTAGGCGAAATATTTATTACCTGGTAATTTAAAAAATTTACAAAACATTTTATGACCTGTAGCCTCAGTCGGGTTTGGTGTGCCATTACATGCCACTGCTGCTATTATCCATGGATTTATGGCCGATCTTGTGAAGGCAGGCAGACCATATTCACTACACACTCAACTTGGGGCTCTTAAAAAAAATTGATTTTTTCTTCATAAATGTATTTTTAACTGTAAAATAATTTTTAAAATGTATTTTTAACAAGGTGGTCTCTTAAATGCTCTTCTCCTGTCCAAACAAGGAGTCGGGGCCCATTTTTTTATTGCTGATTCTTAAAGCAAAAATTATGAGGAATCCAAAAAAAAAAAAAATTGCCGGAAAATTTAGGAGCTTCTGTGGAAAATCGGAAAATTTAATTTTCTTGGGAAAATTTAAAGGTAAATTTCTAAGAAAAATTAGGAAAATTTTATTTTTCAATTAAAGCCTGATTCAATACCTTTCCAACGAGCTATCACTCGTTGCGATCGCTTTAGTAGTTTTTTTTTAAAACAACTTTCAATGAGGTCCCTTATGAAGAATTCTTCAATTTTGTCACATGACAGTGGTGTAAACCACCACTAAACCAGTCACTATAAAAAAAAAAAAAAATATGTAGGTACATTATTTTTTGCTGGGCAATCGATTGAGACTATTTATTTTAAAATCGGAGAGGGGTCGTCCAAAAATTTGCCAATTTTGATCGTTTTCTTATGGAATTGCTCAATAATATTTTCGGCTTTTTTTCAAAAATAGAAAATTTTCTATTAAATTAACGGCAGATTTCACCAAGTCCAGTTATACCTACTTACCTACTTAACTATGTACATATATGTATGTGTCAAAAAACATATTGGTTGTGAATGTGTGGCGTAAACGCCTAAGGGCTAATAAATCAGTGCAAGTTAAACTGTATTTTTGATTTAAAATGTGTTTAAGCCAACAAATCTATAAATTAGAAAACATATAAACCATCTTTAAACGCATCAAATTGGGCGTTTAAACTACCAATACAAACCATATGAATTTGTCAACATTTATCGTAGTGCTGCCACATGTTACTTTTTAAACTACATATAATACATGGGACACTGATTTACAACTGTTGAGTTTAAACTACACATAAATTTAAGTTTAGTTCAACTAAACCAGCGTTTTAACACTCACTGATTTATTAGCCATAAGTCGTACATGCGCCCTTACACCAAAGCCTTACAAAATCAAGGCCATTGTTTAGTTAATTTCAACTGAACTTGTTGAAATTGGCGGTAAACCAGACAGTTATTTTAAAAATATGTTTGAATGAAAAAAGAAACATAAAATTTCAATAGCAGATTGTTATCTTTTACTAAAAATAAAAAAAAAATACTCTACTGAGTTTTAGTTATGTATATCCTGCCTTTGGCTTTTCCTTTCAATCATTCTGCCTGTGTCAAATATTTTTTATTTTTGTGATGTTGATTGGTTTTTGTTGTTTATAGTTGTTTCAGTTTGAATTTGAAATTATATTTAGCTACCAGAGACGGAAAATTGAAATTAATAAAATTGGAATTAATTGAAATTTCCTGATTTACTGCCTATTTCACTAAATGCGAACGAACGCTTTCGTTCGCACAAATACATGTAAAACAAAAACAAATTTTTGAGAATTTGTTTTTGTTTTACATGTACTTGTGCGAACGAAAGCGTTCGTTCGCATTTAGTGAAATAGGCAGTTATATGTAGTAGAAAATGGTAGTTTGACAGGAGTAATGGAGAGGGGTAATGGTGTGTTTGCCAGTCTAGAGCCTTTGTCAATACAAAAACCAGATGTTTTAATACAACCCAGGAAAAAAAATCATGCTTTTTGAAGCGATTAAAATAAACAGAGCACAAAAATAATGAGCTGAAGCCTGGCACTGGTCGAAGAATTGCAAAATACTGGACGGATGTCAAGAAAAAGCTGGCGAATTCTATGCCAAATCGACTGAAGGCAGTAATTAAAGGAAAGGATAAGCCACAATAACTTTGTTCAGCAAAACTGGGTATTTTTTGTTTTCTTTTTTTTAATAGGCTAATATTATCAACATTTTAGAAAGAAACAAAGGTGATTTTGAAGAAAATTCATCATTATATTTTGTAAAAATAATTGATTATTAAATATCACTTTAGAAGACTCTAAAAACAATCGTGAAGTTGAAAGTGCCAATAATTTATTCCGTCACTGTGCAAACAACATATATATGTACGTACATACATGTATGTATGTATGAAAACAAAAGTAAATTACAAGACGAATATCAACAATCATCCCTTTTGGGTAATTATGGTTTTTTTCAAAAGCGCTTGTTATTAATGAGAAGCGTGAATATTTTAGAAATTACAAACAGAATGATAAACTTATACTTAGAGAGCTGAAAAGCTTCGATATTAAATATTCATACATATATATTTTTCTTTACATACTTCTTTATACCTATATTTTAAACTAACTTAGTAAGAAAAAGCAAACAATTTTAGCCAGTGTTTGACATATCATAGAGCTATAGGGAAATATAACTTTCCGAATCTGTTATACATATATTTACTAGATATTATTAAAACTTTAAGATATTGCCAGTGTTAAGTGACCATCCACATTATTAAATATTTGTTGCGAAAACTTTGAAATTTATGGTGAAGGGAAAGACGAGTAAAAAAGTTTTCTTTGTTTGATGTACATGCTGAGAAATTCCTGATAATACTTTTAAGAGAAAGTTTTCACTATACTATAAATGCAAAAAAGCAAAATGTTTGCTGTACGGACAGCAAATATTTTATAATATGGATAAGGACTTATCAAAATACAGTTTCTAAATATTTATCATGCGAAAGCTTAAATAGTTAACTGTTTAAAACCAAACTGTATTTAATACCTTTTATCATTGGAATTTCATGACTAAGGCATTTTTATAAAAGTCATGAAAAAAAAAGTTTTTCTATAAAGGTTCGTAATGGATATATATAGTAGAGTCCAGAAGATTCGTATCCCGTTAAATCCAAAATCTCAATAATATTTAAGAAACTGTTGGTTGCTTGAAAAGTCGCGATTATGCCATACATTTCGGTCCCCTCGATCTTTTTTTTTTTTTTTTTTTTCAATAAAAAAATTTGTTTAACCTGTTATAAATCGTAATTAAGTGTTGATAACCTCTTATAATTCGTAATGCAACGCAAAAACATAATGAGCTGTCCAAAACGAGGTGTACGAAAACATTCATTGATCAATTCGTTGGCTTTCCAATGGCCCATTGTCTTATAGAATTGCGAAGATGTGATGGATTTGGGAGTCCACCTGCTCCATATCAAGTGCAGAGAACTATCTCTCTAATTAGGTTCAATGGGGACCAAATTAAAACATTGGTAACTGTTGTAACTTGGCACTGGCCTATGGGGTCTCATGCTACGAGAATGGGTCTGGAATTCAATGACTACTGTAGAGGTTGGTATGATGAGAAGGAAGAGGACATTTTGCTTCTTTTTCTTTGTCAATGTCCCGGGATCCGGGACATCAGGGAAAAATAGCTGAGAACCGGTATTTGCCTACTTGGAGGATCGATCTAGGTTAGGACTTAGGTAGATTCTTCTCTTCATTAGGAAGACGAATTAGTTGAATTCTGCAGTGAAGCCATTTGAGTAGCTGCTCCATAGTGAGTTGTTTCTCGATTGCTGCCCATGGAACCTAACCTAACCATGTGTGATAGTGTGAACACAAACTGTAATGTTAAATAAGATTTTTTGGAGATTTTTTACGGAATACGTAAGACTTGTGTGATAGTGGAAACTAGCCATTATTATTATCATTTGTGCAAATGGCCAAACTTGCGAGTCTCGTTTCATGAAGACACTTTTGAATTTTTGTGAAATTTAAAACAATTAATGTCAGTTGTAAGAAACGTCAGTACAAAAATAAATTAAAAAATAAATATAGCTGCCAATTTCACGATGTCGAAAGGACGCTTTCTTTCGCAAAAATACATATGAAACAAAAACAAATTCATGGAAATTTGTTTTTGTTTTACATAAAGTTGTGCGAAAGAAAGCGTTCGTTCGCATTTAATGAAATAAGCAGTCAAATAAAAATTGAAATTTGTGATTAAAATGTGAAATTTTTTATAAAAAAGGCATTAAGAAAGCCAAAAGACTTATTTGCTCAAATAAGCTATGTTCCACATGCATAACGAAACAGCCCGAACTTGCACAAAGTTACCCAAAAGCGTTTCACATAACATAAGTTTTTTCATTTCCTGTACAAATTTGTACGAACTTTTGGTAAGTTCGGACAAGAATTAACAATCAGCTGTTTTTGTTTTCATATAAAACTAATAAATTAATTAGAAAACTTACAAACTTACAATATTTATTTGCGTTCTAGCTGTTTTGAGTAGTTTTGGAAAATTTAGAGAGTAATTTTCATTTTACTCTCATTAGTCCGAACTTGCCCGAGATCTTGTGGAAGACACCTATTATTGCAAGAATTTATTGTTAGGGAATTATGAATACTTGAAATTTTCATCGAAAACGACGGTAAGCATTGAAAACAATCTGTTTGTATAAATGCACAATTGAACAGCGCAAGTTTATGAGTGAAAACTGTTGGGCAAATTTGTGTAAATAAATTCTTATACAATTTTTGACAGTGCATAGTTTGCACATATTGCAAGAATTTTAAGCGATATAATGAAAACAATTGTGCTAGGAACACAATTGAGTCGTACGTCGTATGAATGTAGGACGTAACGCCGCAAATACGCTTTTACGTTTGCGTCAGATATTGTGCCTTTGTATAAAATAATACCTATACGTTTTAATATGACAACGTATCTAATCCGTACGCTACTACGTTCATATAGTGCAATTGTGTTCCTATGGTTATTGTTACAATTTTCATTCAAAACGTAATAAAACTTTTTATCATATTATTTTATCATTTATGGAATTTTATACAAGTAAAAGTAGACTCTATTTTTTAAAAAACTTTAGTTATGTACATACATACATTTTTCTTTAAAAATATGTATACGAAATAGGCACCTACTTTGGAAAAAATAAGATAGAAGAAAAATCTAAATTGTTGCTATCATTGTGAACGAAGCTTAAAACTCCAAAACTTACAAAGGATTTCAATGAAGAAAAGGGGTTTTTACACTTCCTTCTTTCTTAACTTGCAATATTGTATGGAATACTGGTATATATGTATGTATGTACATACAAACATAAATACATATGTATGTATGTACATATTTCGTAAAATTAACAATCAACAATAAATACTGACTTTTCCAACCCTGTTTTGTATGACAAATTTCGCTTTAATTTTTCTTTTGTGCATTAAATTTCTTTAGGACTACTAGGTATGTTTTGTTGATTGCATTTATTTTCCTTAAGTTTGTTTCTTTTTTAAAATTTTCTCCCGATCTCTTGGCATATTAATGGTGTACATTTTGTTGTTACAGTACATGTTTGTTATCAGCCCATTAGAGTTTAGAAGAGTGGTAAATAATATTGAACGTTACAAACAACATTATCATCATTTGTATTGTGTGTATTTTGTTATGTTGTGCTTATGGGAAAAATCCTGTTACACACGAATGATTTTTACTTGTTGTAAAATGTAAGTTGATATTTATATGTATGTGTGAGAGAGTGTGTGTGAATTATTGTAACTTTGTTGTAGTAGTTGTATTTTAGTTACAAAAGAGAGTCTTGATAATATGCATTTATTATTATTATGCAGTCGTCCATAATTTTCCTTTTGTTTTTGTCGTTAATCTTGCAGTTTAGTTGAAGCGTCTAAATAGAAAAATTTATAATGTTTTTGTTTTGAATTTTAACTGACAGCAAAGTAGCAAAAAAAAAAAAAAAAGAACAGAAAATGAAGTAAAATAAGCGGGAAATATTGCACAAAATATAAACAAAAGATGCCAGAAAGAAAAAACAAGAAAAAATGCAAGCTAAATTAAATGAATTATGAATAATAAGATGTAGAAAAAGACAAAATATTTAATTTCTTGCGTTGCTGTAATAAAATGTTTGTGAAGCTGATAATATAATTAAAACGAGGCTAATTAGTTGTGATAATGAAAGAATGGAAATCTCGATTTTTTTTTTTGATCAAAGTCTTAATATGTACTATAAAGTTCTTCATGATATAGGTATACAGTAGCCCAATAAAGTCTATATATTCTTCGTGATATCGTATCTTAATAATATATTTATTTATATTTTTTAATAAACTTATCGTCTGCTCATTATTGGTTTGGCGCATATGCCAAAAAGTCGTAGTGCAGAAAATCGACCACGAAGGTTTACACTAAGTTTTCCGAAAATATACCCGATAGAACTTTTTCTTGTATTTTCGCCACTATGTACATACATATTTATTAACCTTTCAGGCTCATAAATATTCTCTTTTCCACACCAATGAAATTATTATTATACCTTTTTTTTTTGTTTTGTAACGAAAAAAATTTAAAAAACTTACAGTTTAGTTAGGTCTGAATCAGGGATGTTAAATGGGGTTTTAAATTTTGTACCAACTTCCAAAAAAAAGTACTTTTTGGACATTCACGGTACCATTTTTTATAATTTATTAAAGCAACAAAAGTATATAAAAATTCAATTGTACACAAAAAAAAAAAAACAAAACTTAACTTTAACATACATTATATGTATGAATAAAATAAGGTACATAAGTCTTATAAATCAGGCACTTATTTGTTTAATTAAACATTTTTTATTTAGAAGAGGTATAATACAACTTGTTTTACCTGAAAAACCAAATTTATGGAACAACATTAACACTTCGTTATTAAAGTTTACTTTGGTTCTCAAAACTTCGCAAAATTTTATATAAAACGGGCCCGTTGCCTGCTTCGCACGGCAAAACAAAATAAGAAAAGAAACACACTTATTTTTAATAAAGTTGGTTTTGTTCCCTATTATAATCACCAATGACGTCCAAAGAGAAAAGAGAAATGATAACAAATTGCTATTTGCATCACTCCGTGCAATGCTCTCCAATACACAAACGACCAAAATATATTCAATACTAATGAATGCTGTATGCGGTACAAAAAATGCCTGCGGCAAAAACACACTCACTTCACATACGCACCGCACACACATGCGTTATCGGATTTCAACCAAACTTCATATAAACCATATATGGGCCACTGCCTACGTAGTGTATAAGTTTGGGTGAAATCGCACGACGCGTTTATGATTAGTTCGGCAACGTACATATACGGACTTATTTTTATATATATAGATTGTTTTGCATTTTCTTTATTTTCTTAAACAATATCAATATTGATATTATTTGTAGAGATATTAAAATCCACTTCTGTTCCGCAATAAATTTCTTCAAAGGGCATGCGACTTTTGTAAAGGTCTACGATAGATATGTATATCACATTCATCTAAAACATTTTTAATCATGAAATTTTTATTCATGATATTACGTGCTATTTGGCGGAACAAAAAAGATAGCCTTTGTAAAAATACGTGCATTTGAGCATCTTCTGATTGCATTTCTAAATTAACCATAGCGGAGTTCAGTGATAAGTGCAAATGGTCTTGCGAAAGAGCAAATGCAAAATATCATAGCTTTTTTGTAAAATCCAACAACAAAATACACAGAGTTTCCGTTAAATTTCATAAAAAAGCTATGAAATTTTGCATTTACTCTTTCGCAAGACGATGTGCACCAAACACTGAACTCCGCTCATGTTAATAATTTTATTGCTTAAATAAAAATTGCAATTTAAAAGAAGGATTTTTAAATCCTAATGAAAGAAATAATAATTAAACAAGTAAGAGTGCTATATTCGGCGGTGCCGAATCTTTGATACCTTCCACCGACAGAAGTAGGCTCTATATTGTAAATACATACATATATATTATTAACTAAGCTTCCCAAAAACGAACGTCGACATTGAAATTGGTTGCGGCTTAGATCTATATTAAATTATTGACTGACAATAAGAAAGTTTTATGCGTTTCTTGTTAGAACTTTGAACTGGCTTGAGTAAAATATCATGATTCGTAAAAGTTTTAGCCAAACTAAAATAATTTTTAGGAGGGTAATTTGTATCGGACACATGGTAAATTACGGACCAATCATCCAAAAATTCTGAAGACTGATTTCTGGTATTACAAAAAATTAATTGGAATAAATTTCAATACAGCAGTGTAATTAGTTTTAGCGTTAACAGTGAATTTCACAAAATTGCATATTTTTTCTGGCCATATGAATCTAAGTTGGAAGAACTTTTACGGCAATATCTACATCTGTTATGGTTTTAGGCGAATTTAATTTAGGCGCAAAAAGCTGTTTTCCGAGAGTAGCGTTTATATGGGGCATAGGGAAAATTATGGACCGATCTTCACAAAATTTAACAGTGTTTAGCAGTCGTACAAAGCAAATTCGTGCAAAATTTTATATCGTTCTGTGCATTATTCCACCATTTATGTTCGTTTTTGTATCAAACTTATCAATTTTTTTTAAGGTGGTGGTCCCACATTTTGATTCATAGTTCTGATCCAACTCGACCGATGTTGCTGGTTTTCCATCCCAAACTGCTTAGAGACAAAGTTTGTTCTTTTCTTTTGCGTTTTTCGAAAGTGAGCGTGTTTTCAACAGACGGACATGGCTAAATCGACTTAGATTTACTCAAGGAGCCAGAATATATATACTTTATGGGGTCTTAGATGGAATGACAAACTTAGTATACCCTCATTCACCACTAGTGGCGGTGGAGGAGGGTGGAGGAACTATGACAAATTTTTAAGTTGTACCAAATAAATCACGGTAGTACCAGGGTACTTTAGAAGGTCAAAATGTACCAAAAAAAAGTACAATTGTATCTTCTTTAACATCCCTGGTCCGAATTACTATTTGTTTTTTTTTAATTTGCTAGCGAATTCATAAAAAATAATTTATACCTATTTCAAGCGTATTTTTTAAAACTAAATTTCTAAACATATTTTTCTTAAAGATTAAACCCCATATTCATAAAAAGTATTTTTGGTTAATTAAAGGTTTTTTGAACAAATTTTCATGAAAATTCGTTTCATAAACCTGCTATAAACCTAAAATATTTTTTATGCATATAAACTTAAATATCCAATTAAGTGTTAAATAATGTGTGATATGGGACTCAGTTGTGTGTAATTTCCGAATTCTCCATTGGTAACACTGGTATGTAGTAAGAATTTACGCAATCTGGCAAATTTAATTCATTTTCATTCATTCTAGATTTCATCAACATCAAAATGTTTTGATATTTTGAGATTGTATTGATGTTTATCGCATTGTCTGTAACCAGCATAATGACGCCAAATTTACGCAAGAAACACATGCGCATGTGACTTTTCACATTCCGTTTACTTTAGGCTTTAAAATCTTGAAAAAAATCCAAATACTGAAAACAAGATTTGTTGAAATAGTTTATTTCGCCTCCTAAGAGGTATATTCAGCGAAATAAATTCTCTTGAGGAGTTAAAATGTATCTCAGTGATGGCATCACAATAATCTCAAAACTATGATTTATAATTAACAAATTTTTAAAATATTTTTCGTTAGATAGGTATCTAGTAAAAAACCAATCGAGCAAAACCACTTCGTTACTCATTAATTTAATATCGATTAATTTAATGACGAACTTTCATTTTATTTTTAGGTTTAAAATCCTATTTACAAACTAAAAAAAATAAAACTTTGAACAAATACTTAAAGACATTAAAAAAATTTTCGCCAAGACTTACAAAATTTAAAATAATTTGATCACGGTTTGGATTTTTTATTTCCGTGTTTTTTTTTAAATTAGAATATATTTACAGACATTTGTCAATGAGTTTGCTGATGAGTTGGCGAGACAGTGCTCAGAGATGGAGGATCCTAACTATATGGAGGCGGTTAGGCCGCCAATAGGCTTCAACTTTGGAAGGATCAGAGAACAGATTCTGAGCGCGACCAATAGGGCCTGGGGGAACCGAACGGACTGCTGCGTATCACGGACGCTGTGGCCGGTGCTTAGGAAGTCCGATTCGAAGTCGCTGCTGGGCAGAAGCAGGGTCTGCGTGAGGACCATGATGGCGATGAGATTGGGATCCGACGTGTCGGATATGTGCGGGTTGTGTGAAGACCCAGAGGAGTTGGAAACGGTTGAGCACATTTGTGCCACTGTCCCAGGCTACAGGGCAGCAGGCTAAGGTGGCTGGGCAGCAGATGCTAAGGCGAATTAGGGGATGTCTCGGGCTGTGGACTCGAGAGTCTGATAGGATTCGTGATGGGGATGGCCTGGCTGCGCAACAGGAGACTGGGAGCTAGCCGCACATAGGGCGGATTTGTGTTGTGTTGAGTGAGGTTTTCTCTCGGGTTTGGTCAGATCTTCTTTTCTTGTCTATCTTCTTTATCTTTTCTAATGCTTTCGCTGTTATTTCACCTACTTTCCAGCTATCTATTTCTAATCAAGGCATCACAATGGACCATATTGGTCTCTGGGTGATGGTGTGAAGGAGACTTCACACCATCCTTTCTAACTACCTACCTACATACATTTGTAAATAGTATAGCTATGTAATAAAAATTTATTAAATCAAGATGTTAATGCAAAAGTTTACATTTTTATTAATAGTTATTTTCTTTCATTCTCTATTTTTTTTAGGTTGTTAGGTTTATCCCACAAAAGTGTGTCCACTTTAATTGTGTGTACAGAATTTTTTCGATTGTATGTATAATTCTATTATGTATTAACAATTAAGATTACTTGTGATTTTTAATATTTTTCAAAACACCACAAGCAAAGCACGCGACATTATAAACCCGCATGGGGTCTTATACATATGTATGTATATTCATACAACATATTTACTTCATGTAATGCTTTAACGCTTTTTATTCTTATCTCGAAAAAGAATTTGGAGAAATAACAGCCAAATGAAACTTATGTATGTATGTTTTGTTTATAGTTATAATGACATCATTTAATAATGGCTTAAGTAAATAAACATTTAACTAGAGTATATAAAATACGAATATTTAAATCAATTTGCCGTTATTGAACTTAAGTTGACATTATTTTTTAACGATTTCAAGTTGAGTTAAAAGCCCACATTTTTGATTCTTCTTCTAGTGAAATTAAAGCATATATTTGAAAAATTGGCAAAGATTCAAACCTATTTATGAAAGAATTGTATAAGAAATGATTGTATATAAGTATGTATACATATGTATACATACATATGTATAACTTCCTTTAAATATTTTGAGATTATTAAAAAAACTGCTTTGCAGGTATGCAAAATATTGATGTGAACTGAATATAAATTTTGTAAATTTTTGTTCTATAATAATATGTAAAAATATTAAAAAAAATAATAAATATTTTATCTGATTACTTAATAAAGGTATTCACGTCAAAAGTTTCACTCTTGCGAAAAAGCATAACTGCAAAAACATAACAACCACATAGACAATTATTTCGCCCAAACGATGCAAAATTGTCAGGTTTTAAGTAAGTCGCAATTTACACCATGGACATTCCTTGCCGGCCAGACGAAGGTTGTTGGCGAGTGAGGAAAAGATTAAGCATACATCGTCGCCCCCTTACCAAAAAACTTCGTCTGTCCGGCAAGAAATGTCCATAGTGTAAATTGCGATTAAGTGCAAGATTATCAGAGTAAAAGCATAAAAATGTTGCGACTTCTTATGGTATTGCCAAGATGAAAAAAATGTTATAAAAGTTCTCATAAAATCCACTCTACTCTAAACAACAACACAGGAATTCCATTTTAACGTAAATTTTTTCTATTAATTAAAAAATATTATAAATTGTTGTGTTGAAGATGAACTTTGTAAAATATAAAACAATTAAAAAAATAAAAAGCGCCAAAAAATTTAAGAAGCAGAATACTTATCTGGAAAAAATTTCGAGGTAAATAAGTTACAAATTCTACTTGTAAATTAATAATTTTGTGTATATTCAAGAACTTACGATTCAAATTTATTAAAAAATTGATATCGTCATATGGAAGGTGCGTTGTTAAAAAATTGTTTCGGAAAAGCTGAAAATTGAAGGTGCAAATAAAATGGTTTGCTCACGTCAAAAAAGTGTAACTATGCAATTTTTCACAGTTACAAGGGTAACAAAAATTGACGTGAACACCATTACCGTATTTTTGTCTTGCATTAAAAAAGTAAATAAAGCTTAAACTATTTTTGGTTTCAATGTAGTTATACGAAAGAAAGACTTCTTTCGCATATCGGAAATAGGATATAAACGTTTTTAAAATTTGCAAAGAAAAAAAAAGAATTATATAAGAAATTTACCTCCTCAAAATATTCTACTTCTGTTCTGTCTTAAAATAGCTCTTTAATAAACCCGTAATATTCGGCTAGAAGTACGTTGACCATATTTTTGAAAACCAAATAGGAAACATAAAAATTTGATGTATGCAAATATTGCTCATTTGCTGCAACATCGTCATAACTCAAAAATATTAGTTTTATATAAAACAACTTTAAAGTCTTAAATTTACACACAGCATAATGAAAAAAGAAAATTTAATTCTTCTCTTAAGAGTTGAATTTAAAATAGCTGTGTTCATTTACAGAAAATTATTACCTACTTATTTTCAATAATTGTTACTAATAAGTGTTCATGTACTCGAAAAACTTGCAACGAGAGAATGAATAATAGAGCATAAAAATTTTAGAGACAAAAAATTTATTGAAAATTTCTGATCAGGGACCCGAAATAACTGTTATTATTTTTTAAATATCCAATAGGTTATGGAAAAAATAACTGAAAAAAAATTGGTCCTGGAATAATAATTATAAATTACCCAGAAAATTGTAGTTCTGCCATAAACATTATGAAAGATTATTATTTTTTTGGTCTTTGATAACCGTTATGAAAGATTATTATTTTTTTTGGTCTTTGATAACCGTTATTGAAGATTATTAATTTTTTTGGTCTTTGGTAACCATTATGAAAGATTTTTATTCTTATTGGTCTTCTATAACCATTATAAAAGATTTTTATTTTTTCTGTCTTCTATAACCACGCTACAGTTCGCAAATCTTAAGGTATTTTTATAAAATTTCGCACACTGACTTATATTTGCACAAGGACGAACTTTTTTGAACTGATTTTGGTTAGGGTCCGCAAATTTTTTTATATCTTTCTCATATTTGGTAAATAGAAACAAATTATGCCACACAATCATGGTGCTGAGTATACATAAAATCGCCCCAGTTTTAGGCATATTTTCCCTATTTTTTTTTATATACACGAAACTTTGCACTAAAATTGTATTTATATACCATTGAGTAGTGAGTGCTGTTGGTGTAGTAGCTAAGATGTGGACTCTGATATGGAAGACCGAAAAAAATATAAATCTTTTGTAATGGTTGCGGAAGACCAAAAAAAATTAAAATCTTTTATAATGGTTATAGAAGACCAAAAAAAATAAAAGTCTTTTGTAATGGTTACGGAAGACCAAAAAAAATTTAAATCTTTTGTAATGGTTATGGAAGCCCAAAAAAACAAAAACAAACTATTACGGTTATCAAAGACCAAAAAAATATTGGTTATTTGTAACTATTATTCTGAGAGCAGGTTTTAAAAATTCGTGATAAATTATTATTTCAGGATTTTTTCAAATATTGGTTATAACCGTTATGTCCCTGTTTCTGATAGTAACATTTTTACTAGCAAGAAAAATTTAACGACCTGTTTCATGTTTTTGGCTATCCAAAGGATATCTAAGGTAAAATGTAACAGGAAGATACAAGATAATAGTCTGGTAGTGTATATTTATAAAATACATAACTGAAATTTAGCTCATAGAAGAAATTCGAAAAATAAAAAATGTTGAATATAATAAAGTAGCTTATGAAAAGAAATAATTTCCAAATTCTATTTGCTAAAAAAGTTCAGTTAAATACATTAAATTTATAAAGTATCACTATCCAGTGTGACACAAAGAATGCTGACGAAGGCCGTAGGGGGCCAGAAAATGCATTACATTCTGCTGGTGTCTAATAATTATAAATTTTTATGTACATACAATATACTTTATTGGTATCCAAAGGATATTTTTGCTGGTAAAGAGTTTATTTACTTTTTTATTTTTATTGAGAGATACATTTTGTTAATTTTAAATTTACTCTCTCGTTGCTAGTTTCTGATAGTAAAGTAAATGAACACACCTAAAATCTTTATATGATATAATTACCACTTCATGAAACACCTGATATACTATGTATTAGTGATATTAAGTCAAAATGAGATTTTTGACTTATGACTTTTTTTTTTTTTTTTTAGCGAATAAGCGATATGTAGATCATATCAATAAATGTTTGTATATTCATTGCCCTTGTCAAGATGAGGCAGTCAACCAGGAGTTTACTTTTGAAATTTAGAATGTTTTTAGAATGGTTTTTAGGTTAGCTCTTGTTTTCGAGATATAGGTACTGTTATGTCCTTTAAGCAAGGTTAAACTTTTTCTAATAAGCGCAGTCGTTAAAAAAAAAAATTTTTCTTTTTTGCAAAAAAGGTCAAATAGTCGTATGTATGTTTTGAGAAAATGGTAAGTACAAAAAAATAATGAAGGTCGGTCATATATTGTATCCCCTTACGAGCCACTCCTTGACAGTTAGGGATTTTTTGTTTAATATAGGTATTTCTAGTCTGTGTTGAAAATTTTGTGTGGGAGGCCCCTTAAGGAACGGAGATAGCGGGTATGTCGAAGAGTGTTTATGATCCTGAAGTACTCCTTAGATAAATTAGACATAGAGTAAATTATTTTTAACTTTTTAGTTATTATTCCTTTAAAATTAAAAAAATGTCGATTAGAAAAATTGTGCAAGTTTTCAAGTTTTTAGTAACAAGAAAAATGAGATAAATTACGAATGTAATTTTTTCAGTTATTTTATTAAATACAGTATAAGTACGGAACATTAACTTAAATACGTTTTTGACTAGAAAATAATTCACACATAATAAAGATATTAAATAAAAACTATTACGAATCTAGGTAGGTATAACACAAAATGATAAACCGATGCCTCGTAAGCAACCTAACAGACTTAAACTCAAATCTATGTACCTATGTGGTTTGTCTTACAAGGTAATTTTCTGATACTTTCAAAAGATCTTATTAGAACTCATGAACTAGACGAGGTTTAACATTACTATGCGGTTTAACAAAACTATCTAACTATCCTTATATACCTACATATATGTATGTATGTGCATAGGTAGGTACCTTTTGAAATAGGCATGTGAGCTCTCCTTTCATTTTGATCTTTCTGTAAAAACTACATAAACCTCATGTCATTATGCTCTGATCAAATATTCCTATTTGGCTATACAGTTTAATGTTTTCCAATTAACTAATTTAAGTAAAACTTCGTGTGAGAAATTACCTTAATTTTAAAACAATAATAAAATAGGTACGATGGTTTTTTTTTTGTTTTTAATAAAATTTCCTACATGAAACTTTGTTTTCATTTTCTAAAACAGGCAGTTAATAATTTTAAATAAATTTTATATACCTAAGTTAACGTTTTAAATCTAATTTATACAGATTGAGACGTTCCGTTACGTGACATTTAAATTCGGTAAGCATTTACATTGTAAGCAAATAGCAAAACGGACCAGACGTTTTGTTAGGGGACGTGGACGTTCGGATAACTCTACCTTTAAACCCTTAACATTTTATTAATAAAAAAAAAATTGCGCATTTTGTATCAATTTCATACCTACAAGACCAAAGTGGCCATATAAGCATTTTTCGAGATAAATTTAGATTTATTTTTTAGGTTTAGCTTGAAATATTTCATTAAGCTTTTAACTTATCGCTTATTTCAACAATGCGTTTAGCTTTTTCTTAATTTCGTATAATTAATTTTTATATAAAAATAAATTAAAGTAGCAAAGAAAACAGCGCAGAAACAATTTATGTGATTTATACATGAAACAAAGAAAACAAATAGTGTATTTAAATTTAAAAAGCATTATTTTTCTGCGCATGTACGTAATAGTAGTAAATTACCACAAACACTATCACACAAATACGTGTGAATGTTTGTTTACATTTCAATCTTTACTACAGTGACGTAAAAATTACAAATTATTAGAAAGCTATAAAAAATTAAGCCTTAATTTTTTGGCTTTAAATTTCCTTCTTTAGCTCTAGTTCAAACATGATTTAGCTTTATATTATTTGAAAATCTGGTCACACTGTACAAGACGAATAACATTTAAAGAGAAAAGAGAAAAAATTGAGCAGGCGCGAAGTTTGTAATAAAAAAATATGGTAGCATGGGACATAACCTTGGTGAACGATTTAAAATTAAATTAATTTAATACTTTTAATGTGTTTAACAAATAAAATATACATTTAAAACTAATGTTGCTGTGTGATGCAAAATTATTTACATCACAAAAATAAATTTTGAATATATTTAAATACAAATAAGTCTTGTGAATACACAAATATGGCAGCTCTCTCGATCAATTTTTTGCTGCAAAAAAGCCTGGGATAAAGAGAAACTTCACTAAAGAAAGAAAAATAACCAAGATGTGCAAGAGGACGACATTAAATGACGTCACATCTTAAATATGTATGCAGAATAAAAAAATGTTACAAAATGTGATCGTAATTATTTTCACTATTTCCCAACAAAAATAAAAACCAACCACCTTTAATTTTGTATAATGATAACTATAATTATTTCCAGTGACTTACCACTTTGTGATTGTTGTTGGGTGCAATAGCACTGCCGGCTGTTATGTGTACACGGGAATTGGCATTAGAGTTAAGTACGGTAAAATTGGCGCGTCCTTGTTTTGAAGAGACGCCACCAACACCGCCGCCTAAGGTGGCACCCAGTGGCTGTAAAACATGCAATTTCCCTGCAGCCATAGTTTTCGCCTTTAAAGGCATGTTGCGAGGATTTTCTTTTTCAGAATCCTGAGCAATTTGAAAAGCTGTTTGAGTAGCCGCCATTGTTACTTATTAAAAATACGAAAAAAAAACACAGCCAAAAAAAATTACAAGTTTTTTTTAAACAAATTTTTCTTGGTACAAAAATACCAAAGGGTTCAACAAAGTGGCAATTTTAGAAACAGATTTCTACAAAAATAAAAATATTTTTCAATTGCTATATTTAAATAAACTTTGATTTAAAAATCTATGTAAATTTAACTCATTTTTTCGGCCGAAGTTTTACGTTTTTTATATTCCTGCAGCAAAAATGGTGGTTTTATGTTTTTTGCTCCAATTCTCTTATTTAAATTTTTTTCTTGTGTTTATTACATTTAATTCCTGCTTTGCTCAACAAAATATATGGCTGGCAAATTTTTACTTTTCGTATTTCTTTAAGTTTGCTTTTGTTGTGCTTTTTTATCCTCTCACACATACGCACAGTACTTTTAAGAAGGAAAAAAAACGCTTACTAACACACACACGCGCACATTAATTGAACAAACTTTTAAATTAATTTATTTTTCTTTCGAATTCGCGCTTTAACTTTCACGCTTTTTTAGTTTTCACTTATTTATAACATTTTCTTTGGATATTTTGAACTTTTTATTTTATTTCCTCTTTGCAAAATAAAACACCACTTTACTTGTTGTGTATCACCTTTGTGATGTTCTCTTGTTGCCGTCATAAAATCAATTGAAAATTCAACTTTGTGATCTTTTTCAGCTCTCCCATTTTTGAATTTGTGCGCTTGAATTTGATGCTGCCATACTGGTTTATTATCGCTTTACTTTCCCCTCTTTCTAGTTGGTGTGGTAGGTTTAATTTTTCTACCATACGTCACGTAGTTTGTTCTTAATATAAGACAGGGTTGTTGTTAGTTTTTTAAATCGCAAATCGATTGGACAATTTGTAAACAATAAAAGCTCCATGTATTAACACCAATAACATTATTGTAATTAAAATTATTAAAAATAACATTTTGTAAAATAAATGGATTCGATTTAAATTTTATATAGAAAAGGTACAGTAGTTATCGGATATAAAAAACTTTAAAAGTTCTACAAAACTGTTTCTGGTTTTTTCTTATAAGCAATTATTATTTATAGGTATGTACATATCGTTACCTTAATATAAAAAGGCCCCAACTCATCAAAAACACTTTTTACAGGAGAAGGAAAAAACTTAATAAAAGCTGAAATAATATAGCTACACAACCATTGTCAAAAAACATCTTTATTAAAATTAAACGAGGAATTCAGATTGAAATACATAATATGTATTTCTTTCGAAAAATTGTGTGTATGAGTTAGGCCTTTTTTTCTTTAGAAAAATTGTGTGTATGAGTTAGGGCTTTTTGTATTCTGCTTATAACTTCTTTATTTTTAATCTAATTTGCTTGAAATTTTAATAGAATGTGTATTAGCAACCATTCTACAATAATCAATAAAAAAACGGATTTCCAAAAATAATGAGTTGGGGCCTTTTTATATTAAGGTAACGATATATAACAAACTTTTTTCATATACATAACCATTAAGTGTATACCTTGGCCTGCCCAGGCATTTTGAATTTTTTCCAGTTTTTTCATATAATTATCCAATTGATTATTTCAATCAATCAAATTGCTTATTTACAAAAAGCGAGAAAAAAGGTGTAAATTTAAACACCATGGGCTTGACAATTTGCCTAATGAACATTTTGTGCATATTGTGCACCTGGGCCTGGCCAGGCCTTGCCCTACTAATTGGGCCATGTACTGTAGTAAATAAATTCAAAACAAAACGTATCAAAAAGCATATATAGTTGTAGTAAAAGTAGTCCTAGCCAGGCCAAGGGATTCGTTAGTGTGAGTTTTTTCGATAGCCACAAAAAACTCCATACAAAATACAAGGGGTCCCAGCCAGGCACAGGTGCCAGTTTGTGCCAATTAGGTGTCTACTTAAGAGATACATAAGTGGTATTCAATAAGAGATTAATCTCTCAACAAAAATTGTCAGTTCACACGGTTGTCAAATAATTGCATGGCAAGAGTTGCCAGATCTGTTTTCAGACATTGTATGATATGTATTAATTTTAATTTACAAAATTAAACTTTTTTGTTTTTGTCCGCTTTTACAATGTGGAAATTGAAAGGAAGACAGACGAAGTTTGTTTGAAAGGGGTTAAAGAGGTAGAGTGTGTATTACATGGCTGTCTGTACCATGGTATAACTACACAAGGTATACTCGTTGCTACAACATGTACAACCATGGCCCAATTAGTAGGTCTGCTCGAAACGCCTGCTGATTTTTTGTAGAGTTGTGTTTTTAATCATAATACATAGGCATAAATGGGCAAAACGTCAAAAGTTGTTTACATATTTTATGATATTTTTTTTAATATTTTTTTTGATTTCAAGAAATCGGTTTTTTTTTATTGCTAAAATAAAAATAAAATATAATAATTGTGAATAAAAATTTTAAATAACCATAATAACAAAAAAAGTTATTGTGCAGTGTGTAAAAATATTTTAAAATTGGATGCGGTACGTTATTTTTAGTGTCAAAAGACCCAGTGGAAAGTGCAAAATGGGGTGAAATTTGTGGCAGCCCATCACATGAAATTTGCGCAGACCATTTTTCAGAAACAAGCATTGTACGCCAAAATTCCGGTTGAAAATTTTTATTAAACAAAATAAATACATGATAAAAACGAAACACATTTTTCTTAAAGGCTAGCTTACACGGTAATACAATGTGTTACGACATGTCAAAAAATGATGTAGAATGAGAAAAATCTTATCATAAAAAAGCAAAATGCATTGAGTAAGAGAGAATACGGATAAAAATATGACAATCGGTCGGTAAATGTTTATTTTCTAAACCATTTTAGATACTTATGTATTCTCATCACACCAGAGTCGCATTTAAACAGTGTATATTGAAGGTGGTAAAATTTTTATAAAATTACAAAAACAAGCAGAATCAACTCAGGAAATGTTCATGTTGTTTTTGTAAATATTGTAAAACTGCAGCCATCTGCTGTTTTGTTATTAACTCACTTTGCTTTTATTTTACTTAAACCTTCCGTGTAAACATGAAAAATACTTACCAACAGATTTTTATTTTTTTATTTTAAACAATGAGAGATTTCATAATATTTTGATTCCACAAAGTCGTAATACATTGTATTACCGTGTAAACTAGCCTTAACAGGTGACAAGTTTTTGATATTTTTACCATTTGCTTACACAAACAAAACGCGTGTTGTTTTTCTATTGTTGCATTGTTGTAGTTGTGCGCAGACCTACTAATTGGGCCATGAGTACAACCATGGTGGAATAAGTAGGTGGCAGCGCTACGGCAACAAATACAACATCACAACAAAAATGAAAAATAAGTCTCCGTATACGTCAAAAATTATATTAAACTAAAATCAAATTTTGCCGCCGAACGCAATGAAATAAATTAGTTTTTAGCCAATTTTTATTTCACTGTGGTTACTATCTTATTTAATTTTAATTTAAATAATCAAAAACTTTAATACAATACAATAATCACAGCACAAAACGTGGACTTCTTGTAAACATAAACAAAACTTGACATAAGACTAGACAAACAATACAAGAGCAAAAAATCGTCTTTCTGGCGTAGTAATGCCACCTGTTTATTTCATCATGAGTGCAACAAAACAAAAACAACAGGCAATTTGTTTTTGTATTTTCTACCGAGGCGGCAAAAAAGAGCAACACTAAATAAAAACACAAATTTGACAACTCGTACGACTGAACAGGATAGTGTATCGCCGTCTTTAACGTTGCCTTTACACATGCAAGTAGTGGCATGCCACTGTTCTATACATATTATCAACGAAAAAGTGTTCGAAATAGTCGAATCTCATGCCATTTGCTTTTCTGTTTACACATGCCACTGCCAGTTCATTTTCAAAATGTCGTCGAAGCGTCAACTTGAGATAATTTGTTTACATCTCAAATTAAAAAAAAAAAGTACCAGAAAACAAAAAAGAGTTGCCGACTTCATCACATAGTTTTAGTTATGGGGAAATAGTTTACATTTATTTATATTAGCATTATTTTAGCAAAATTAATGCTCTATAATTAGGAAACTTACTGATTTTAACGCCCGTTACCACAAATTAATCATAAAAATGCATTTAACAGTTAAAACTTTAATTACAGTTCGACAACAATCCAGTCGATTTGCATTTAATATTGAACAGGGTAACATTGCTAATCGTTTTGACATTTAGTGGCATGCAAGTGCCAAATTTTCACTCGCATGCAATTTTTGCTGCCACTGGAGCTGCCATTGCGAAAAATGTGAGTGTATTAGTAAAAAATCGTGAGTGTATTGAGTTTTTCGAACTGGCAGTGGCATGTGTAAATGCTAGGTAAGGGTTCACACAAGATAAGTTGTTATTGTTTTTTTAAAATATTCAAACAAAAATTAGATCAGGGAAGAATTTTCGTAAAATACGTACGACTTGTAATACCGTCTAAGCCTCCTTAAATAATGCAAAGTAGTGGAAGTTGCCAGCACTAATATGTATTGTTATTATAAAAATGCAACGGAAATTCTTTACAGTTATGCTCTAATCATGTGAAAAGCAACGCCAAAGAATTATATTAAAAGCAAAAACAAAGTCATAAATATTTTGTTGCTGATTTCTACAGAAATTCACATTGCGTTATAAAAATTTCAAACGCTGCATAGCTTGTGGCATTAACAATTTTAAAAAGGTACATGAATTTCTTTAGAAAGCAACATCAAAATTACAAAATATTTATGACTTCGTTTCTGCCTACAATATAATTCTTTGGCGTTGCGTTAAGTTTTGCATAATTAGGGCCTTAACGCAGTTTGATGCAAATATCAGAGAAAATATATTCGTAAAATATTTCATTAGTCTGAACGTACCTTTAGAATAAAATTAGATAATCGTTTTAAAACGTAAATTTAAAAATCATTGAATTAATTTAGTCATCATTAATGTAGCTATTGTATCAGTATTTAATCGATTACGGTGGTAAGTCTTAATAAGTTGCAGTTGGCTAAATATTCTCTCCAAATACGCGTTGGAAAATGAAAGTATAAAAAGTAAAAATATTGTTTTTTTGTAATTTTTGAACAACGCTTCATTTGCAGCGTTTCTTATATTGAAAACTTTTTCCCAATATTCATGAGCATTTAGATCGAGACTCAGCCCCAAAGTTTCGTAGTGGAGAAGTGCATGCTCACGCCATTCTTTGTGTAAGGCGCCCTCCAACAAAATTAATCAAATTAGACAATCTTTTCAAAAAATCAGTTAAGTCTTTTTGATTGAAAGATTGTGCTTCGATAGGATTTACTATTTTAACAACTTTAAAAGTATCTTCGCTAAATCCTTTTTTAAAATATTATTTCGTTCTCTGCCATACACCAAAAGTTACGAAAATATGGCCAAATATAATAAAATTATACATCGTTACATCGAACCTTCAAAAGTTACGAAAAATTCAAGAAATGTAACCAACTAATTTTGATATACATCAATTAGAAAGCTAAAAAGAGTTATCAGAAGCAGTGATGTCAGATGGAATTTTTAAAATTCCCTACGTTTTGATAAAAAAAATCCCCACATTTCCCTACAACGCAAATTTTCCCCCCTACAATTTTCCCTACCTTATATTCGTTGTAGGTAAACTCAAAAATTATAAATAATTCTATAAAGTATAGTTTATTTACACTAAACACAAAACAAAAACATAAATTTTAAATAAATTTCAGGTAGCTTAAAGTAAAAAACAAAAAAAATTATATAACATAACATAAAAATCTTCGTATGTTTATACGTAACAGTTAAAAAATTTGTTTGTTGTAAAGCACTTTTCTTAAAAAGACAACGGAAGCTTGTACAGTTCAACATTTTTGATTGTAAGTGAGACTGAAGAATACATATGGAATCTAAAACCTCGTGACTCACTTTATCTCTTTTTTCGCGCGGATGTCAGTAACATGTTGTAAACTCAGTAGAATTTGGGATAATTTTGAGTGGCAAGGGAATAGTAAATTGTCATTGAAATTCTTAGTCTTTGACCAAAATGGTTCCAAGTCCATCTTTGAAATATAATTTATTTCTTGTTCTGAAAAATTATATTCCAGGGTTAGCCATTATTGAGTAAGTAGTAATCTGTGGTATATTTTACCGTGTGCAAGTTAGCCCCCTTTAAGACTAGGCAAGTTACTTGCGCAAGTCTCTTGATTTGTTGATGTCAGGGGCAAGGTCGCGGTAAGGGGGAAAACTTGAGTACAGACTTTGTTGTACTCGGCAAGTTACTTGCGCAACTAACTTGCAGATTCTGAAAGGGGGCTTATAGAAATGCCATAATTGCCACTTTAAGAGTTATAAAAGTATTGAGTATTTGGGTACTTGATACTCAAAAAAAATTATTTAATAACAAAGTAGCCATATTGTAATTATTGAAGCGATATGCTTTTATACCACACAGGTTTTTTCAGAAGTCAGTTAGATTATATTTGAATTTACATACCTATTCCCTACATTTTTACGCATATAAAAAATCTGTCTCTTTTTCCCTACAGCCTGATTTTTGGAGAAAAATCCCTACAAGTAGGGAATTTTCCCTACATCTGACATCACCGATCAGAGGTTCTTTTAAGACAACCTGTAATAAATTCGCCTTGTAAAAATAAAAAATTTAATTCGAAAATTTTAAAAATTTAATTAAAAGCATACTTTTAGGCCGAAAAGATTTTAATAATAATCAGTGATGGCACCCTTAACGTGTTTTTTAAAGTCATCGCCCAGACTTGCAATTTTTGTTGCAGCAGTTTTTGGATTTATTGGTGAGACGGGTGAGAAGATTGGGGTGGGGTATTCACTTTCATGCACTCTGCAATTTTGTTTTGTTTTGTTATTCTCACACTAACTTGAAGTTGGCTGTAGGTGTATTTGTATTTAAATACAAAATATAAAAAGGAGAAGAGGAAAGAATAGATAAAAATACAAAAATTGCAAGACAATAATTTCAAATTCTAGACACTAATGCAATTTCAAAACAGAATTTTTAAAAATTGGACGTCTGGACGATGACAAAGTAGTTAAATTATACAAATAAATTATGTACATATTTTAAAATCAATACTGCTAATTAATCAAATAACATTTAATAACTATGTAGATTAAATTATGCATTTACAATTTTTAACATTACTCGTCTTTACATCCTTCCTTTTGATCCTCCACTTCCATTGGACTTTTTAATGCCATTTGGTTTCACACTTAAGTAATGCACACTTGACTGCACTAGGAAAAAATTTTGTACAAGGTTTGAAAAAATCTAAGAGTAATCATTCCTTCTTTATATGTATTCTTGTGCTTCCTCAACATAAGTAAAGAAGATTATGATAAAAACGTTATGGCTGCTTAACTTTTTCGCGAATTCATTCTTCCTAAAGACTTTTTACAAATGTTTTTTATTTTCAAGAACAATTTTTTTCTGCCTGATAATTTTCGTCCGCTTCCTTAATTCCATTAGTTTTAAATATAAATGTCAGTATAACCATAGTACAGGGAACATAAAACATAAAAAAATAGTGCTAAATGTTTCAGGAGGAACGCATATTTTGCCAAGAGAATGATACTCAGATAAATTAGTTTTGTTAAAGAAATACATTTTTTGATTTTTCCAACGACTTTGAATTTGGAATGCTAAAATATCAAAAAGAAGTTAACTTTATAAAATTTATTTTGTAAAGGGCATCCACCATACAATTACGAAATGCTTGGCATTAAATATTCACCCCTATTACGAAAGCCGACGTCGACATGAGTCGACGGGATCGGAACAGTCATTATATTTTGTGAGTCGCTATTGACAATAATCGATTACTATTGACAGACACTTGATGTTTTCTAGGGCGTTTTTAAGTCGACAGCAAATTTTGCGACGACTCAAATGAAAGTTAAAGAAATTTTAAGTAGAATGTAAACATATTTATAAAGTACGTTCAAATAAAAAAAATTAAAATTTTAAAGAAGTTATGGGCACAAATTTTAATACTAAATTAAACGCGAAAATTCGGAAAAGTTTGCTAAAATAGCGAAAATTCGCGAAATTTTTTAACTTAAGACGATTGCCTCAAAGAGCTACAAAACTACGCAAAATTACAGAAAATTTGGAAGTTTGCAAAAATAGCGAACATTTTTAATATTTCCAACAAGACATAAAATTAATTAAAAGTCCCTAAAACTATAAAGAATGTCAAAAATTCAGTAAAAAATGCAAAATTAGCGGAAATTCGGAAAAATTTGCTAACAGCGGCATGACAGCAAAGTCTTATATTTATTAATAATCGTTAAAACTATAACGAATCAGAATACTTACAGTAAGAAATAGCTCTTATCGCGAACCTGACAAAAATTCGAGAAAAATTAAAAATCGGAAACAGACTCTAAAATTGATTTGAAATATCTTAATCGATTAAAAAAACAAAATGTTGGAAAATAGCATAAATAGCGTTGACAAATTAACTTTAATGATGAAAAACAAAAATAATAGAAAAAATAAATTGGAGACGGAATTTTTTTTTGTCAGATTTTCGATAACTTGTCGACGTCGACACAACTTTCTTGTAACATTCCAAATTAACGTCAAAGTGATGTAGTCGTCGACTTGATGGGACAACTAATAAAATTTAATGTCGACGTCGACAACCACTTACGTAATAGGGGTGATTAATTATTATGTAAATATTATTTTTTGTATGTATAACTCTATAAATTGTTATATATGTAATTCTTAGCCAACTGGCCTCAATAATGTCCCATGGACGCTGAGGCAATACATTTTTTGTAAGAATTTAATTTTTGAATAAATAAACTTTAATCTTAGAAAAAAGCGAATTCAACCGTGTACCTAAATTCGACCCGAAATCTAAATTTGTTTAATTTTTCAAGCGTCACTGCGGGAAAACTCAGAAGACCTTCTTACTTCTGGCCTTATTTAAGACCTGCTGAGAAACTTTTTTGGATTTAATTACTATTCTGATCTAACTGATAAAGAAGGGCTTGTAGAAGGCCTCGGCTCTTTTGTATAAAAGATAAGATACACATTCCACACTCGCTTCTAAGAGAAGGGAGAAGAGAAGGAGTAGCATTTTTTTTAAAGAGTAAGTAAAAGAATTATTTTTTTTTTATTCAGTTGCAATTCTTATGTACCTGCCAAAGAAGCGACAACGGAACCCCTACCCCACAATGACAACGAGTTTAAAAAAGATATTAGTATGGAATGGAGCGAGAAGGCCTTGTACCTCAAAAAGAAGGAGTACAGAGGCCTTCTAGAAGGCATCCGTACTCTTTCTTTTTTCCACTGACGTGTCGGGGTCACACATACCATCATATTTTCACTAATACACTCACAATATTCTGTACGTAAAATTAACTGAAATTGTAATATAAAATAAATGAATATTCAGTTAAAAACCGGTCTACTTATTTTTCATTTATTCTTAACGAAAAGCTCATTAATTTTTTACGTAAATTTACAGTTGTTTTAAATTTCGTTTTCATTTAATTTTACATACGGATTACTTTTACTTAATCAACTGACAATATTAAATGCAACCGAAAATCCGTATAGATGTGTGCTTAGTTTTTTAAATAAATGATAGAATCAGTTAAAAATAAATTTACTTGGAATTTTAAATGTTTATTTATTTAAAAATGACTGAACGGAATACTTCTTAAATCTGTGGTTTTCACGAATAATCGCGTAAGTCGGTTTTTACCGAAATTGAGATAATGATGTCAAAGTGCTACATTTTGCATTAGGTTTTTATAAGTATTAAGCTTTTTAGAATATAATGAAGTATTATTAATTTTTTTCTGCTAAAAACAACTTAAGTTAACTGTTTAAAAAAATATTTTGCTATTATAACGATCGACATACATCGCCAAAAATTGTAAAATTGCTGAATATGTTTCCAAATAAAAAGCAAATGTGATGTTATGGTGTTATTCGTGCAAAAAATATGAAAGTATTTTTTGAAAATTTTTCTATTAATAACAACTAAAGTCGTAAAAATAACAACGTAAGTCGTCATGTGTGATTAAAATGATAACATTTATTTTCACAAAAAAGAACTTATGTGGAGATATGATGTTATATTGCACACACTTAATGAGTCAATCAAACATATGCATTTTTAATCCTTTTACAGATTGTGATCCTGTGAGTATTTTTTCATGAAAACTATGTATAATACGTAGAAAGTCACTGTTAAGAGGATAGTAAAGAAAAAAGTTTAAAAAAGCATCTACAGAAGCCGCAATTGAAAAAAATAATTGTTTTTGCTCTCCTGAAAAGTTTGGTTTTATAACTTACGCGATTATTCGTGAAAACCACAGAAATAACCTACAGACCGTTACTGTAATAATATTGTGAGTGTACTACTTAGCTAGATACACATTCCACATTCCCTTCTATGAGACGGGAGAAGAGAAGGAGTACGATTTTTTTGGTTTTTTTTGCCAAAGCCAAAGCCAATGAATTCAGATCCCATTATAAAATCACCATCCAATGGAAAGCCTTCTAAGAGCCATTTATTTTAATGCCTTTTAGAATCTCTGGCGAAAAAAGCAGGAGCGGAAGGCCTACCCCACAATGACAAGGTGTGGAAAAAATATATGAGTATGGAATGGATCGAACAGGCCTTGTACTTCCAAAAGAATATGTACATAGGCCTTCTAGAAACATCTGTACTCCTTCTTTTTCTTGCTGGGGTATAGTGGCCCTTAAGCAAAACTAAAAATAAAAATTCAATAAGTCTATACGTAACTTAAATTCCAACGCAAAATGTTTTTGAAACAAAACGACACGTGTTGATTAATTCACTTAAAGTAAATATCATAACAAACAAGTTATAATTAGAATTAGGCTTAGCCGATTTTTTACAATCGGCACCAAGAAGGAAAGCAAGATTTTGTGTTAAGACTTTAAATATAAAATCATTTTGTATCTATTAAAGCGTTTTTCAGAAAGTGAATCATATCGCACTTGTTCAATAATACTGTATTAATTAAATATTTCAAAATTTTCATTAGAAGCAAAACATTTTTAATTTAACATTAACGGCATATGAAAAAGAATTTTTAAGCCAACCGTTTTTTTTTTTAGCAAAAAGTAGACGAAATGGCACGATATTTTTACAGTGGTTAGATATGAATATTACGTGTTGATTTTTTTACAATAAGTGAAAATATATAACGTTTGAGTTTGAGAAACTTATTCGTATTAAATTGTAAGAAAATTCTATAATTTCTTGCCAGTTTTTATTTAAACATGTTTTCGAGAGTTTGTCTTAGTTGGGAGCTATGACTTCTTGTAGGAAATTTGGTCAAAATACTGGTATTTGTTACTATTTTTAAGCACTATTATATGAACCGGATTGTCAACCGATCCGTCATCAATGTGGCTATTATCATTTTTATTTATCTAAAACTTAAGATTACTTTACACTATCACACAAGTCTTACGTAATTTGATTTAAATACAAACTTGTCATGATAAGTTCCCAGCAAAAACTTTACTTACCTGGTAAGTTAGCAAGTAATGTTGGAGAAATATAAACACTACTTATTTTTCGGCTGAATAACTACTTATTTTTGTTCGAGTTGTCCACCGAATTCAGAAGTTACAATACACTTAATAGAAGTCACAAAATATCTAGTTATTATTTAACTACCAGTAAGTTGAATTGTAAGTAATTACAATGTACTTACTAGAAGCCAAAAAATAACTAGTTTTTATTTAATTGGCGCTAGTTAATAGAGCTAATAAGTAGTTATGAAGCTAGTTACCAGTAAGTAAATATTCAGTACTGAAAACAAGACAACTCATAAGTAGTTATTTAGCTGATTATTAGTAAGCAAATATTCATAACTGAAAATAATAGTAGTGAAAAGTACTTACTGAGGTCATTACTAGCAAGTACTTATTGAGGTTTTCAGAATAATGACAATTGTAATGACAACTACTTACCAGGTAACGTATGAAATAACTACGACCTATTACCAAAATTCAAAAAGTTTTTCCTGGGTTGTTATTGTTTTTTTTTAAAAAAATTTCAAACAATAATTTGATAAGCGTATTTTTGGAATAATACGTAAGACTTGTGTAATAGTGTAAACTAGCCTTTATAAGTGCTGAATTCCAATACAATAGGTGTGTTCCACAAGATCTCGGGCAAGTTCGGACTAAATTTCCAAAACAATCCAAAATTGCTGAAACGCAAAACACCATTTTTGCCCTTTTTCAAATACTAATGCTGCTTACTTTTCAAATTAAGATCTATTTAAGTGATTTTAGATGCTTAAAAGTCATAACATTATAAAACCAAAACATATGCATCATTGTCATTTTTTATATTTTGTTTTTTTTTTTGTTATAAGAAATATGTATGCAATAATGTTTTTACCACTTTCATTTTTCCATTAAAACCCTAAATTTTGCTTTTATATATATTTTTTAATAAAAACTAAACTTTTTCTTTTGCTTGTTAGTTTTCTGATTAATTTATCAGTTTCATATTTAAACCAAAACAGCTGATTGTTTATTCTTGTCCGAACTTACCCAAAGAAAAAGTTCGGGCAAATTTGTACAGGATATGAAAAAAATGACTCTCTCAATTGCTCTCTTAATTGCACAAACATTTTTATGTGGAACGCTTTTGGGTAACTTTGTGCAAGTTCGGACATTTCGTTATGCATGTGGAACAGAGTTAATTTTTACTTATAAGCGCTAAGCAATGTTTATGTTTGCAGGTAACTATATTGTGTTTAAATATGACCATAATATGGTAGAAAATTAGCAAAAATTTAACCGAAATCAACCATAATAGAGTTAACCATAATTTGTTCAAAATTAAACATATTTTGGGCAGTATTTACCATAATCATGGTCAAAATTAACCATATTATGTTCAAAATTAACCATAGTATGGTAAACATTTTTCAGAAATTGGGCAAAAGTAACCATATTATGGTCAGAATTAACAATAATAGCAGCAATGTTAACCGTATTATGGTTATTTATTTAAGAGTATTTTTTCAATTTTTTGCTAAGTGTCAAGTTATAATTCCACTTTTATAAGCAAAGTGAAAAGATCGGCACTTCGTTAATTTATGTCTTTTAATCAATAATTTAAATAAACTGATTGAGAATTTTAAGCAAACTAAACACGTAAATAATTGAAAAGCATTCAACTATTGTAGAGAGCAAAACATCCATAATTTTGTTGCTTCTTAAACATATTTTTTTAAATTATAAATCAAACATAAACAGTTTTAAAATATTATAACTTTAAACATATTATTGTTATTTTTAACTATAACATGTTTGGATACAACCATAATATGGTAATATCTTTTAGATGGATGAATTTAACCATAACATGGTTGCCGGTGACAATAATATGGATAAAAAATCCATAAAATGTTTAAGAGTATGGTGATGACCTTGTTTAATTAAAACAATGTTAATGTGATGAACTAGCAACCCACTGTGCTAATTTAAGTCATTATCCAGTTTTGAAAATGTTGCAATTTCAAACACAGAGAGTAATCACAAAAGATGTTATATGTTAGAAATGCTTCAAATACTAAACATTCCAAATTTATTAAGAATATTCTTTATTATTTATTAATAGACATTAAAATATATTTGTAGGTATAAAAATATTTAAAGTTGTTATCTATTTTTGGCATAACATAATGTTGTAAGCCAGATTGGCACTAGCAGTTATTATAACAAAATAAAATAGTAGAAATAAGAAATAAATATACCCCTCTGTTTTGCAAGCCGAGTCGATTTGAAAACAAGTGATTTTTTAAAACCGAATAGTGAAGCATTGCACGATTTGCATTATTCGAAGCCATTAAACGTCAAAGTAAAAAAAGTATCAGCTGTTCACTGCTGGAGGAAAATTTTAATTATAATTTGGTTTTTCAAAGAAAGTTTTATATTGTAATTAAAAATGTCCGGAGCTTTCATAATAAGTTAAAAATCTTGTGATTTTACAAAAATGAACAAATTTCCAAGTGTTAGTAAAATTATTGTTTTATTAAGAATTTTCTTGCATTAAATGTTTTTTTTTTCAATAAGCAAAATAAGTCATGAAACTTTTTATAATATACCGTGTTTAGTTAATATCTGTAAGCTTTATTTAAAAAAAACCGATTTCAAATCGAGTAAAATTGTGCGAATTCGGTCTTGAGAACACCAAAATATTCGGCGGATTCGTTTTAAAACCGAAAAATTCATTCGGATTCGGTTTGCAGAACAGAGGGGATAATTAAAAAATTTTTTATAATTGAATTATTAATCGAAGAGAGCTATTAAATTGGGGGGATTCACAAGGTGTGCTATCAAGTCATATCGTCATAATGTCCTAAATAATATTTTACAATTGTTTAAAAAAAAAAATATTTTTTTATGTTGTTTGAAACACAACAATATTTTTTTTTTAAACAATTGTAAAATGTTATTTAGGACATTATGACGATATGACTTGATAGCACACCTTGTGAATCCCCCCATTATATTTCAAATTAGAACAAATTACAGAAGTACACGTTAATAATGCTTCTTAAATAGGTTTTCGGAGGGCCGCTTAGTAAAGGACCAAAAGGCACCAATGGTACATTATGAACCAATCTTTACAAAATTTAGTAATACACTGGTAGTAAAGGCGTCATAACGCTGATGTATTTTGACATCTGTAATATGACAGGTGTCTTCGTTTTTAACCCCATGACACTTTACATCACTGTGATGTCAGTCTTAGCATCACTTGGCCAAATTGTCATCAGGGTCAAAAATTTAAATTATGTCATCAATGGGATGACACATTAGCATCACAGAAATGTCGTGCAATGTTAGTGCAATGACAAACTCTCATCTAATTGATTCATTGTAATTGACCTTAAGTCAAATTCAGAGAATATCATTATTTTACTTTTGTTGTATTTCGCCCTTTATTAACAGAATTCCTCTGAATTATAAGACACCTGCAGCATGTCTGATATGGTTTTCGTAATAATTCTACTTTAAAAATTTGATGTATTTAAATAATTGATAAAAAAAATAGAATATGGGAATTTTTGCTTCTAATTTTACTTTTCAAACATGAAAATACTGATAATAATATATTATTACATGCTATATTATGTCATCGCACTGATGACAGTTTGTCTGTACTGATGTCAAAATATATCAGCGTTATGACGGCTTTTCTATCAGTGTACACAAAATAGGGCGTCGACTTGATGTCACTGTAGTCATAGCGTAGATGACGCATAAAATATGACAAAATCTTAGGATGACGTTCGTCATTGGATTGATTTCAGTTTTTGCTTCATTAATGCCATTTGTAATAATATTGATGCCACAATTCCAATGTTAGGGCATCATCAATATAAAGATGCATTTTTCTCTATTAGTTTATGATATGCAGTCGTTAAAACTTATATGTGTATAATTTAATGAGAATCTGAGCTTTCCGTCCCCAGTTAATGTAAAAGCCAACAGCATAGAAGTGTAAATATCAATTTTTTAAAAGATTGTTCTTTCCCCCCCAATATTGTGGTTTTCTATTGAGTATTTCGAAAGTGAGCGTGTTGTCTACAGACAGACAGACGGACATGGCTAAATCGACTTAGAATTACTCAAGGATGCCGAATATACATACTTTATGGGGTCTTACACTTATGGGGCTTCTTAAATATACGATTCAAATATTATCTAATTTTTACACCAAATAATTCTAAATAATGCCTACATTTCTTTCTGGAATTTCATTAAAGTAATTATCCCGTGTCGTTATCCTTCCCCATGCTTAAACTTTGTGTTAACTTTTTCATCGTATTTAACTACAATATTTTTATTTCTGCACGTTCACATCAGCATTTTTTACAATTCCTACTATACAATTTCATAAATTTTCATCAGCCTGTCAGTTTATTTCTTTTTTGCTTCACTTTTGCAAAGGAAATCATATAACGAGTTTTATTTTATTTTCCATTTACCATTTAAAGTAAAAGCGCACCGAGTTTGATTAAAATGCAGTTTTATTTGTAATATTTTTCATATAAAAACTTAATGAAAATTGATCAGCCTGTGTAAATGATTGGCACTCATGTCATAGATAAATGTATAGATAGATAGATGAAAGTATTGTAATAGATTTTGTATAGAATTTAAAAATAGGTAGAAAACAGTTTTTAATTCAATGCCATGTTAAACAATTGTAGCAGGCAGAATCTTTCAATTGAGTGATAGTTTTCAAATAGAGTTTTTTTTTGTCTCCAATTTTTACTGTATTAAATATACGAGTAGTATAAAGTTTCATGAAACGTTTGACTACTTTCGCCAACAAAAAGACAACGTAACGGGTGTTGTGCAGGGAATATTGCAGCTGCAGTGGCCAGTGTTTTCGACAATATATTTGTCGATTTCACGACGAATGCAACACCTGAGACTATCTCAGACATCAGCTTGGGGACTTGCATCCTTTTACAGTCATACAGCTGGTGGTACCATTGCTTTGGGGAAAGGTTTGGCGATTGGATAATTTCACGACGTGGATTTGTGAATTCGGGGCCAAGGTTATGTAACTTACACCCCTGGATAATTTATTAAGAGCTTTGTATTTGACGAAATACAGTTGAAACTAGTGCAGTAACTAGTTCCGGGCTGGTGGTATTAAAAACATACCAATAATCTAAATATTTTTTATAAATTCTATGCGCAATGGTTTGGTATAAATACCACTTATATAGGGTGATTCAAGTAGAGATAATTTTTTAAATAGCCGTTTTTTGACAGATCACATGTGAGTCGTGTCATGCTGTCATGTTATTTTTGTTTAGTATTGTTTGGCATTTCATAATGGAAAGACTTACGCCTGAACAACGTTTACAAATCGTTCAACTTTATTACGAAAATTCTCGGTCTGTGAGGAATGTGTTTCGTGCACTTCGCTCAACTTATGGTCAACATAATCGGTCTACTGAGCGTACTACGCAACACCATCACCCACTTTGAGACCTAGCATTCATTATTGGATAATACTCGACCGAATAGACCACGTCCAGCACGCTGTGAAGAAAACATAACGGCCGTAGCTGAGAGTGTACACGAAGACCGTGGAGAGTCGATTCGGCGCCATTCGCAGCAATTCGGACTGACGTATGGAACGACTAGACGCATTTAGCGTCGAGATCTTAAATTGAAAGCGTACAAAATACAGCTTGTGCAACAGCCGCTCGACCTTCACAAGCGACATCGCTTCGCTCTATGGGCTCTTGAAAAGTTCCAAGGAGATCCGACGTTTTCGAGGCATATTTTGTTCAGCGATGAGGCCCATATCTGGCTCAATGGGAATGTAAACAAAAAAAATTGCCGCATTTGTGACGAAGAGCAACCTGAAGAGATTCAAGAACTGCCACTTCATCCAGAAAAAACAACGGTTTGGTGTGGTTTTTGGGCCGGTGGAAACATCGGTCCATATTTCTTTAAAAATTATGCCGGTGCGAACGTAACCGTCAATGGCGACCGTTATCGTGCCATGATCTCGGCGACATTTGGTTTCAGCAAGACGCGCCACTTCCCACACATCGCATCAATCAATGGATTTATTGAGAGAACACTTCGGTGAGCACATAATTTCACGTTTGGGCCGGTCGATTGGCCACCAAGATCGTGTGATATCACACCGCTAGACTTTTTCCTTTGGGAATATGTAAAGTCTAAAGTTTATGAAGACAAACCCGCTTCGATTCAGCCCTTGGAGGAAAACATCACGCGTGTCATTCGCCAGTTACCAGTCGAAATGCTCGAACGAGAAATGGATCACGCTTTATGTGTAATTTAAAGTTTATATTTAATAAAAAAAAACTGGTGCATATGAGAAAAAGAAATAGAAAAAAAATTTATCTAAGCACAAAAGGTATACGTCAAAGAAGTGCCAGAAGCGTTTACCATTATAAACTGTATTTGCATTAAAGAATTCTTTCTACAGCTTCGTCTGGTTCCAAATCTACTCACTACCAATCAGGGCAACAATTGTGCAGAAAAATTAAAAAAATAGAGCATCTGGGAGCTTTGACTGTTGATGTTAAAAAAATCATACCACTGCGCATTATATACATACATACGAGCAATCACAGTCTTATCAAACTTTCATGACCCAAACAAATTTGCTAAGATAAAACAACGCCAAATCGATCGATCTCTAAAGGAAATCGATAAACCTGGGGGCTAATTCCGACAGTCGTGATCGAATACTTTTTCGATTCGAAAACAATTTTACTTCTAATTCTTTCAGTCGATACTGAACAAATCGAAATAATTTTTCAGTGTTGTAAAGCATTTATTTGAGTTTGCACAACACTAAGAAAATAATTTCGATTCCTTTAGTATTGACTGATATAATATATGATTATAACATGCATATGAATATGTCGATAAGCTAGGCCAGCAAAAAAAAAAGCTGGATAGAAAAAGTTGGAATGGTGGCACAGAATATTTTTTTCATTTTCTTGGTGTGACAGTTGTAAATGCAGTTATTATTTCTAAGTCTTTGGAGAGTAAATTACCACTAAAGATTTTAAACTAGATATTATTTCATCTCTTTGACAATCAGCATCAAACCCCTACTCTTCAAAAGCAAATTAAAAACAAACAAAAGTTTGAGTGAACAAACAGAAACCATACGTTAACCCAAACACACGAGCTTTGTCAGCACACCAACCTATCAGAACCACAATACGTAGATCTGCTAACTGCAGTGTTGCGGGACAACAAAAACTTACCCAATGGATGTATTCCACTTGTAATCCAATAAAAAATTGAGCTTCCAACGAAGCAGGTTTGTAAGGGAGAAACGTCAAAGTTTCGCTTACGGAAGACATGAATTTTACATGGCGAGTTCCCACTTTGAAGCAATAAATTTTTGACACAGAAAGCGCTTTATTCAGCGCATATAAAATTTGGTAAATGTAATGATCAGCTTTGCACACTAAATTTTTTGTTACCGTTAATCTTTTATATGCTCCCCTTACAAGCCTGCTTCGCAATAAGGGAATGTCGTGGCCCTTCAAATTTTATATATATATTTTCTTAAATTGATTAAATATAAATTAATTGGGTAATTAAACGAATTCTTAATACATTTAAGAACTTTTTAAAATATTCCATTAGTGCATCGCAAAATAAGAAAATTTTTTATTGGGAATGTGCATTTTTGTTTAAGTAAAAAAATCTTGCTTCAGTGATTTTTTTAAATGAAACATTCCTTTTATGCGCGCTGGTATATATGAGTATGTAATACCATGTCTTTGGTCAGAATCCTGAAAGGATAAAAATTTTTCCAATACATATTTTTCACGAAAATTCTTTTATAAATTGAATAAAGTAACCAATTTGTTTTATTTTATCCGATTTTGCATAGTGCCCCGGAAAGAGTTAATTGACCAGAAATTAGAGAGATCGGGGATACCCGTGTCAGTGTGCCCGTGGGGGGCTTTTGAAGAGTATTTTATTTTAAAAATAAGTGCATTGTCTAACCTTCAAAATTAAGCAAGATTTAAAATTATTAGTTGAACCATTGTTGTTTTATTCAAAAGTAAAATATTATCATTCTTAATGAAATACACATCTTTGTCTAGATGCCAACAAGACGGCACCTCTTCGTTCAAAATTTTTTTCAGTAGATATATTTGCGCACAGTATATACAGTAGACATATCACTTTTCACACAATATGCCTATTGTAATCCCGATCAGCAGATTTGGGTTGGATATAACTGACATGATCCATAATTTGAGCCCTTGCCTTAATACTTTTCTATCATATTCGATGATAAGGTAAGATTACAAAATATTACAGAAGAAACGCTCCCAATACTCGAGTTCTTTCCATAGAGACTAACCCGGTCGTTTTAATAGTCCCACACATAGAAAAAAATATGTTTAAAAAGCAATTTTATGGTCCCTGCAATGGTAACAAAAAGCTCTTGTTGTTTTTAACATTACTATGGTCACGATTAATGAAATCTTGTTTCTATTGAACAATAAAATGTTTACCTCCCTTGAAACTTTAAATATTTTTTATTTAATAAAGGCTTAAAAAACAAATTTTCTATGAAAATGTTCATTAACAAAATTTAATAATCATCATCATCATCATCATCATATATATTAATAGGCAAGTGGATTTCTTTGGATCCCTTATTTTTTGGTAGATTCTGTTAATGTAAATTTTGTTAAAATCGGTTCAGTATTTTACGAGTTATATGCGTTAGAAAGTGGTACTAATACATTGAAACAATTCACATACGTGTGAGCAAAAACAATGTAAACATATAACAGAAGCAGTATGCTTTGTTTTTGTGTTTACATCAGGGATTTCCAAAAATTTTTTGGTTGTGTATTAGTGAGTACCAGAGAGTAAAAAAATTGAGAGAATGCATTCATTTACAGTCGAAATAAAATGTTAGTAATATATTTTATAAGCTGTATAACACAAAGATACAAAACTAAAAATTTTTTGTGTTGATAAAAAATTTGTAGCAATTCTTTACCAATTCAATGTCGCTGATTTTAAGACTGCACTTTTTTTTCATTCGGAAGCTTTTTGACTCTAAATCAGTTTTAAATATCTTATCAAACAATTGTAAAAAAATTAAAGATTTTTATGTTTTAAAAATTCATAAAAAATAAATATTGCACGCAAACCACACGTTTAATAACATATTCCGTTCCTTCCTTAAATGTTGCATACCATATAAGGCATTGGATGTTACCAAAAGCGTTTTTGACTGCACAATATTTTTTAAGTGCCATCATAAAGTTTTTTAACCTGAAACAAAAATATGTATTGAGGTACGTTCAGACTAATGAAATATTTGACGAAAATATTTGTTCTGATATTTGCTTCAAACTGTGTGAAACAAAAAAATATTTTGTTTAATGTTCAAACTAAGCTCAAACATTTGACAATTTTTGTTTGATGAAACAGTTGGCAAAAAATGTTAAATAAAATAAATTAATTCATGTTTGCCATGCGTTCAGACTAAAATAAATATTTGCATCAAATAATTATTTAATGAAAGTGTTCAAAAATAATAATATATTTCACAAATAGTAAAAATGAGCGCAAAAGCTAATTTATTTTTTTTATTCTGTGGAGCAGCATCTTTCATAGTGTTAGAACAGGAGAATGTAAAATATAAAAAAAAACTGGAAGACAATGGGTAACGGGAACATGGCTAAAATTTGCGAAAAATTGCAAACTTGGAAACAAACCCTTAAATATATTTTAAGTCTCTAAATCAGTTAAAAAACAAAATGTCGGGAAAAATTTTTTTTGCAAAAATAGCGAAAATTCGCGAAAAATTTAGATATTTCAAACAAGCCATAAAATTTATTAAAAGTGCCTAAAACTAAAAGGAATGGCAAAAATTCGATAAAAATTGCTAAATTAGCGGAAATTCGCAAAAATTTGATAATAGCGGTATGATAGCAAAGCCTTATAATTATTAAAAATCGTTAAAGCTCTAAAGATTTACAGTGAAAAATCGCTTCTTCGCGAGCATGGCTAAAATTCGCGAAAAATAGCTAACTTGGAAACAAACCCTAAAATATATTTGAAATTGCTAAATCGGTTAAAAAACAAAATGTAGGGGAAAAACAAAAAAAAAATGTTGCAGAAATAGCGAAAATCGCGAACCATTTTAATATTTCAAACAAGCCATAAAATTTAGTAAAAGTGCCTAAAACTATAAGGAATGGCAAACATTTGCTAATAGCGGCACGATACAAAGTCTAATAATTATAAAAAATCTTTAAAATTGTAAAGAATCCGAAAACTTACAGGAATAATTGCTTCTATCCGGAACATGGCTAAAATTATTTGTCGTTGTTTGCTCTTACAATTTTTTTGTAATATCAAATAAATGTTTGCTCAAAAATGACTAAAATACTTGAATTTTTGTGTTCACACTATGTTCACATTGGACAAATATTTGTTTGCCGGCAAATACTTTTATTTGCTCAAAATCAGCTGTTATTTTATTTGATACTCAAAAATATTTTGTGTTCAGACTACGTTAATGAAATATTTGATGTTTGCTTTCAAATATTTCACCAGTCTGAACGTACCTTTAGTAGTGGTATACACAATTGTGCATAGAAATGGATTTCCCTGGTCTATTTTTTCAAAAATAAAATAAATTACATGAGAATTATAATGTGAAAAAGTTATTTTAGTAAAAAGTTAGGGGGCTCATAGTGGTAAGTAAAATAGAAAGGGTATTCACGTTGTTGGGTTACTCATACTTCAAACATCTGTGCATACATTTTAATTCTAGCTAATAGTATATCATAACTTTTTACAAAATACCAAATGCGCACCTGAGTTTGCCTGCAAAAATGTATAGTCATTGTAACAGGTCAAAGTTACGTTAAATAAATACCATAAATTAGTAAGGTTAACTCTTTGGACTCGGTCATATAATTGTAGCATAAAAAAGTAAGCAATAAAAATAGTGCTAAACAATAAAGTTTCATTAATACATCAATAAAACACATCTTCTTACCCAAAAATGTTACCTGCTGTCACATTTGCTTTTATGTGTATAGGTTTACACATAAATTGTAGGAAAACAAGACTTTTTTAACTTGTTTTTTAAATATTTTTACTTACAATAATTAGTATTGTGGTTATTTTGTTGAACTATTCATGGTTTTTAATCCAAATTTTTACTATTTAATTAGGCTTAAGTTCATTAAATTTAATTTTCATTAAATTATTTTTATGAAGAAAGGAATTTTTACAACATGGAAGATTAATTAAAATTGTTATTGATAATTTTCATTCTTGACTGACCTGGGATTCGAAGCCAGGCTGGCTGGCGTGTGATTCGAACCCAGGCGGCTGGTTACCCTGACATGTTTCGACCTCAACCACTAGGTCTTCTCAAAGGGATTTGCCGTCTTACACTCGCAGCCATCGATGACTGCTGACGTCAGTAGTCAAACATCAATCCTTAAACCAAATTGTATTGACGGTTTATTGTTGTGACTTTGTTGAAGCTTTGATATTGTTACATTTAAGACCAGAGTGTTTTAAAATTCTTATTCACTTTATGGTCTTACTTGTATGATAGTTTTAGCTTTTCTAAAGTATTTGGAAAAAGTTTCCTGACGAGCTGGCCTAAGCAACCAGCGAAATGCGCATAGGAACTAGCTTTCCCACAACAATAAATTTCAGTGTTTTCATTTAAAAAAATTGGGATTATTAGCACATCATTAATAAATGAATTAATTAATAAAATATTTCATTCCCAAAAATAATTTTTGATTGTATTTTAACCTTTGGTAGATCGAAATTTGCTTATTGAATGATTATCCATTTTTAATTGATCTCACATGTTTTTCCTTTACTTCTGTTTTTTCCGTACTTTTGTCAAGAATTCTTCTTGAAGTCCAAAGTACATTTTTTGTTTATCATGTTTTTTGTCTTTCTTTTTTCTTGTTGACATTTTTTCAGCACAACTTGAAGGACAAATGAACACATAGAGCTTGTGCCTTAGCTTTAACAATAATTAGTATTGTGGTTATTTTGTTGAACTATTCATGGTTTTACTTACTTAAAAAAGTGTTTTCAAAGAAAAAAACCTACCGACGCGATTGGTACAGAAACAAAAATATTTTTACAAGCACAAAATACCAACAAATTCTTGTGGCTATTTTTTTTCTTAATAATTTCTGCATTTAGGTACGTCTTTTTTACGAAAGAAAAATGGACCCTTTTACAGGCATCAATGATTTTTTTTCACAAACAAAACACATATCGTTAGCTTAAATGCAAAACAATGTAGATATTATTTGAAAATTTGAAAGTTTTGTTGATTTGGATTCACGTTACATATGTATTTTTATAAAATTTTAAGTTATTTACAAAATTATAAATGACGTATCATCAAATAAATATATAATTTTTTTAACAGCATAATGTATAATCACACTCAATAAAAAAATTAGCAGAGGTTTTAATTCTTTTTATAAGAACACATTAATATTTTTAAACACCAAAACTGGGTAATCTGTTTTATAACGATTACCACGGTGTTAGTGGAATTAGTGATCAGATAATAATTTATAATAATAATTTTTAGTATTGCATAAGAAAAAATAAAAAAGTGTTGTAAAATTATAAGAACCGAATCCATAAACGTATGTAAAATAAAACCTATAATAAATGTGACTATCAGCTTCTTCCACATAGGACTGTTAGACATTTTGAAATTTGTTATCTGAAATATTAAAAATTGCTTTTAAATCTCAAATAATTACGATTTTCCAAAGTTCTTTGCTTTGCATGTAAACTTATGAAATGTTACTTTATTCTACATTTTAGTCTTAAAATTTAAACTCTAAATAAAAATTGCACGCAAGGCATTGGATGTTACCAAAAGCATTTTTGACCGCACAATATTTTTTGAGTGTAAGCTGAAACAAAATAATATAGCATCCGCTAGACATGCACACTTGTCGAAGTCACATCGACGACTGAATTGAAGAGCAGCGTTGTCAACTCAGTGCTTTTAGCACTGTTTTTAGTGCTTTTTAAAAATTTCGACGCGGAAATTTTTCAAGTTAGTGCTTAGTGCTTTTTTTAGTGCTTCTTTTTTAACATCAGTGACACCAAATCTTTAATTTCCTAACAAAAGAGTTTTATTAAAAAACACAGAATTTTGTAAATATCTTAAGTTTCGCTTTTATTTTTGAATGCAAGTAGGCGCAGTTAACACAATGACTAAAAATACAACCATTAATTGCGTACTATTTTTTGCAATTATGAAAATCAATTGTACTTGAGGACTCATTTCTTTTAGTAATTCTTAAAATTCTAATTACAAAAATTATTCAACCGAACAATGATTTTAACTTCCTGACAGGTGATATTCCTAATACACAAGAAAACATATGTTTTATGGGCTATAGTTTTGAAGAAACTTGCCGTTTAAAAAATATAAGCATAGAAGAAAAATTAAACATTTCACAAAATTGCATTAAATTTGTTAAAAAATTAATAGAAGAAATACGGGCCAGACTACCGGATAACTTTGAAATGCTAAGCAAAATTAGTATAATAAATGTAAAAAATGTGTTATCTCATATAAAAGATGACATTATGCCGTTAGCCACACATGTCGAATCTAATATTGAAATTTTGTCAGGTATTGAAAATGGATGGCGAATGATCCACCTGATGAAATGGCAAAATGTCGAATCCACAATTGAATTCTGGATTGAAGTGAAATCATATAAGGATGCAACTGATTTAAACCCTTTTGAAGCTTTAGCTAATCTTGCCATTAAACTTTTGTCACTTCCTTATTCAAACGCTGAAGTTGAAAGGGTTTTTAGTGACATGAATCTTTACAAATCCAAAATAAGAAATCGAATGTCATTAAATTCAGTTAATGCTTTACTTAACATTAAAAATGGATTAAAAAGAGAAAATTGCTGTTGCGATGGATATGAAATACCGGATCAAGTAAATATATTAATTAACAGTAATGATGTTTATAAAACATCGGAATTTGAAATTAAAACCGTTCTATGGCCAGATGATGATGAGGAAACAATAGACTTTAATTTAAGTATGTGATATTTTAAATTAAAAATTTAAAATGCTTTGTATATAATACAAAGAATATTTAACTGTAATGTTTTTTTAGTTTTATGTTATTGAATTTTATTTTTTGTTACTTTTTACAGTTTAAAACTGTATTTGAATTATTAAAAAAAAAATTATTTAAATAAATAAAAATCAAAAATAAAATTTTGAAAATCTAGTGCTTTTTTTTGAAAATTACGCGCTTTTTTATCGGTTCTGGTGCTTTTTGATATTTTAAAGTTGACAACCCTGTTGAAGAGTATAAAAATATGTGTTAGTAGTGGTGCGCACAATTGTGCAAAGAAATGGAAACCCCTGGTTTACATAGTAAAAAGAACAACAACATGCCGAGTTCTCTGCTATGCATTAAATTGGAGAACAGTAGAGATTAAGAAATAAAAAAGAGAAAGACAATTTTAAATATTTTGTTTTCTTTTTGGGAGAGTTGTTGTTTTTAAGTGTTACCGTTGATTTCTTAAATTTTTGCTTATGAATAATTTTAATGTAATTGTTACATTATTAATATGCTTATTATTATTATTAATTGTCACTAAATTTCATATGCCTAAAAGAAATATGCCTCATAAAATTAAAAATTGTTCTGCTCTACAGATAATTATTACATTTTGAGTTACTTCTCTGTTTATAATCAAGTGCGATATGTTTTTTAACATTAAATAAATATATTTCTACATATGTATATTAGTGTGTCCCAAAAAAAAATTTTTTTTTTGATTTTTATAGGTACCCTAGCATTTTTTGAGAGCTTATAGGGTAAAGTATTTTTGTGATTTTTTTCAGATTTTTCGGAAGAGGTTTAGAGGTCGCTAAAATCGAATTTAACCCGAAAATCGGGTTTTCTCGACTTTTTTGAATTTTGCTGATTACTCGGCCAATTAGCACGATTTTCTTTGTTACTAAGTCAATTTTTTTAAAGAAAACTTTACAAACTTTACTTCTCTGTGCAGATATTAAAAGTTTCGGTTATTTTTTTTGCTCATTTGGGTCCCCTTAATCACATTTTTTTGGAAAATTTACCATTAACTTGAAAAATAATGCTCTGTGACTTTTAAAATTTATATTCTGACACTGTCATGTATAGGTAGGTGTTGATATAAGACATCTTACAAGACAATGTCGGTCACGTTTTCGTGGATAGGCTTGTATAAAAGACAACTTGGAAGACAATGTCGGTCATGTCTTTAGAAGACAGTGCACTAGACAATGTCGAGTATTTTTTTCGTCCACGACATTTTCCTCAAAATTATCTTCCAGAAATCCTAAATGATAGAGGACATGTCGTGCATAAATAGTTGACGACAATGTCGTCGGCGGCAGTTTTGTCAACTCGGATGTTTTTGTTTTAAATGTAGTTTTTCGAAAGAAAGAATTCTTTCGCACATCGGAAATAGGCTAAAAATAAGCTTTATTTTTATTATTCAATTTCATATTTTTCTTTCATTCCATTCAATATTTATTTAAAAATAAAATTATAGAGTTCCTTTAGCCGCACCCTGTATGTATTTATTCCTTTTAAAAGCTAAATATTCTTTTTAAACAATTTCTATGTGTTTAAATTATTATAAATGTTGCAAAAGAAAAGTTATGAACTTTTCTAAGGACAAAATTACAAAAAATAGCCAACAAATTGCAAAACATCACAAAACCCGTTTGTATGGGCACCAGTAATAAACGAGTATTTATAATAAAATAAAAGTTCCTTGTGATGTAACCTTTAGGCTTTATGGCACATGACATATTTTTCTCAATGCTGAGCATGTGGAATTTTTTCGTTGTTTTTTCCCCATTGTATTTTTGTTAAAAATGAGACTGCAGTAACAGCCAAAATGGAAAAAGAAAAAAAAAAAAAAAACGGATGTCCTTTGTCAAAGTCTATTTAGAAGAACAAACGATATAAACGTTTATTTTTTGCTTTAAACATTTTCTACTAAAACATTTTAAATGAACACATGCAAAAATTGTTAAAATAGCAATTTTTTGTTTGTTTTACTTTTCAAAAGATTGAGAAATAATTTTAGTACTTTAAGGATATTAAATACTTGCACAATATAAAGGGTATCCGCCGGGAAGATATACTATTTTAATTGTTGACGGCGTAAATGTTCTTGTGTAAACTAAATCTTAAATGGAAATAAATGCAAATCCTTGTGCAAAATTGTGGCCAAAGTTGTTCTTCAAAGACCAAGCTCCTGAGCACGGCGTCGAATTGAGGTTGACGGATTGTTTGGAACACTTTCTTGAGCAGCAGTAATGCTTTCAGCCGATCTTGCAGTATTTTGTGGTCCATGCTTGGGCCTATCACCTACAGACTCTCTTTCTTCGAAATCATTAACTACACGATTCAAAGTGCGTTTTGTTGGCACGTTATTTCTGCCAAAAATTTCACGTAACCTTCCCATTATCACAGCAATCGATGATTGATTTTGATAAAATGTATGTTTTAACGATTAAAACACGTTGGTTTATCAAATATTGTTCCATAATAAATTTGCCAAGTGTCTACTTCACGACTGCCAAATATGAACTGTCAAGATTAATGTTTACCAAAAATGGCGGCAAAACAAAGTAGTATACCTTCCCGGCGGACATCCTGTAATTTTCATTTAAAGCTTTTTTGCAACTAAAGCGGCTTTTACACTATTATACACGTCTTGAGATGTTTGCTCTTACAAAATCCAAAGACTTCTGGTCTAATTGTCAAAAACTCAAATAGAAAAACTTTTTCATTACATTTTGCGTCTACACTAGCTGCGTTCGAGAACACAAAAGTTTTTACTATTTTTTACTGAACTTTACTGCATTTTACGAAATTGCGTTCGTGTACACAAAATGCAGTAAATGAGAACACAAATTGAGAGCATAAAGTGACAGTTCTTGACTGAGTACTTACAAATTTTTACTGCAGAAATTTTTGCAGTAAAATTCAGTAAAACAAAAAAACATATGTTTCAAAAGTTAAACAAACAAAAGTAACAAACAAAAAGCATACAAATTGTGAAAAAAATTGTTTAATGGAAGAAAAGTGGAAATAAAACTAAAATAAAAACAAAAAGTAAATAAATTTTAATTAATTAAACTCGTTTGTGAAGAATTTATATGGCTAAATACCAACTTTTTTTGTTATGTTAATTTTTTGGTGTTGTAAAAGTGTCAAGCACTCGGGTACTTAGAACAGCACTTGTTTTTAAAGTAATCAATAGTAAAAAAGTACTCATGTACTATTGATAAAATTTAGCCGGACACAAATTAGCAAAATTAAATAATATAAAAAACAAACAAATATGAAAGATTACATAAAATAATTTGTTTGTATTTTCCAAAAATATTCGTGTTATAAAAAGTATTTAATCGAGTACCGATAAGAAAACGAGTTAAGTAGTTAAAAGTGTAAACATTTTTCAACACTTCAATTATTTGCCATCAGCTGTTGCCTTTATTTTACGAATTTTTACAAATTTTGCGTTCGCGTACTTTTTTGGACAACAGCTTTTTGTGAGAGCAAATTTTTAAGTTTACTCATTTACTGCATTTTACTGTAAAAGTACTTAAACGCACCTACTATCACACTTCAAATACGAAGAAAACTCTTTGTAGAAAATAAACAAACAGCTGTTCAGTATAAAAAACATTTATTATTTTGTTTTACGACTGCATTAATTTTTTGTGAGATGCATAAAATGTCATATTTAATAATTTTTATACTGATGCGGGCGGAAAATTATTTAAAAACTGTTTTTGTTATTTTCATCAAGAGTGGGAAAATTGATATGAACGTACTTTTTCCATACCTTTTTCGTCTAATTAGCTTGCACAACAAAAATTAGTGATTTAACAGAAATCGTTTGAAATTTATAAATATATTTAAAACAACTTTGATAATAAAATTTATTTTTATCAAATAGAATGTGGACATTATTTGGGTTGTTCACGGAAGACTGGTTATCAGGTTGTAAGATTATTTAGTTATATTCACAACAAAATACGAGGGCGGATCAATAAGCGGAAAATGTCGCAAAAAATTCACGATATGGTGTTGGCCGATCGAAGAGTAATAGTGCGTGAGATTGTTGATGCCATAGGCATTTCATATGGCAGTGTGTTTTTATTTTTAAATGATCAGCTGGGTTTAAGAAAGCCGTCTGCAAGATGGGTGCCGCGTTTGCTCTCAATTGACCATAAACGTAATCGTGTGACAACTTTAAAGGATTGTTTGGAGTTGTTTAACCGCAATCCGAATGAGTTTTTGCGGCGTTTTGTAACTGTGGATAAAACATGGATCCATTACAACACTCCGGAGACCAAGCAGCAGTCTAAACAATGGGTTTCTCCGGGTGAACCGTCTCCGAAGAAGGCCAAGGTAAGGTTGTCGGCTAATAAGGTGATGGCAACAGTTTTTTGGGATGCACGCGGGATAATCCACATCGATTACCTTCAAAAGAGAAAAACAATAAACGGCGAATATTATGCAAACTTATTGGACCGATTTAACATGGATAAAAAAAACGACCCCATATGGCCAAGAAAAAAGTTCTTTTTCATCAAGATAATGCACGTGTGCAGTCTCAATGGCAAAATTACATGAATTGGGCTACGAATTGGTACCTCATCCGCCATATTCTCCGGATTTAGCCCCCAGTGACTATTTCCTATTTCCGAACCTAAAGAAATGGCTCGGTGGAAAGAGATTTAGCTCCAACGATGAAATTGTTGGTCAAACAAATGTCTATTTAATGTACCTCGTAAAATCCTATTTTTGGAAGGGATACACAAATTGGAGAAACGTTGGACTAAGTTTATTGAGCTAAAATCTCCTTTTGAAAAATAAATTTTTTTTTTTGTAAAAAAAACTGTGTTTCATTCAAAAAGTCACGGACTTATTGATCCGCCCTCGTATGTACATTTATTAAAATTTTTTTTTAAATATATTTTGTTGCTGTGAATAAACCTACATAGCCATATAACCTGGTAATCCGCCTTCCGTGAACAACCCAATTGAATTTTTATAAATTATTTTATTATTTTAAACATTTTTTTCGAATTTGCTTCTATGAGTCAGATTTCAATTCATAAAGCTTTCTTGCAATAGTCCTATTCCCTCATTATTTCACATACTTTTTGATTAAGCCAACATTTGGTGAACATTGAAGCTTCAGATATGTACATCAGTGTTGCCAGAGGAAGAATAAAAAAGTAACGCTTTTCCTCAAAAAAAAAAAAAAAAAAAAAATTGTTATTCGGCAAAAATTACATTTTGAAATATTCCTTGAATAAATAGTAAATTTATATATGTGATTTATATATATAAAACACGCTTTTACCCGTGACTTCGTTCACGTGAAAATTAGAGTAAGATTTAAAGAAAAGGGTTTATCCTATAAAAAATTTACAAGCATTTTCTGGCCTGTTCTGAAAATCACTTAAATTAAAATCAAGTGATTTCAAATCAGATGTGCCTTTTAAAATGACACGTGTGATATTGTTGTTTTCCATTTATGTGTTTTTCGGTGTAATTTTCAATTGCCTTAAGAACACCGAGAAACGCAAAAACGATGTGATTTTCCGAACACCAGAAAATCACAGGCGTGAGTTAAAGATCACGTGATTTTCAGCGTAGGCCTGTTTATGCAGTTTTCTACATTAATACATATTTTATATTATAATATTTCAATAAACAACATATAGGAATTATCATTTTTCGCCAACACATATATACAAGTTTTTAGCACTCAATACTCTTGAGTAACCGACATTGAACTGTCCATGTTGTTAGCAAGGGGTCTCCTAATATGTATATTCCTGCCACTGGACCATATGCAATTTGTATACCAATTTTATCAAACAGAAAAAGTACCCAAAGTAAAAATTTTTTTCGTTTTTATATCATAAAGAGTACCCTACACAGAAAAAATTATTAAATTTCTCCTATCACCAAGTTGTTGATTTTGTACCAAAATGATTATATATAATACTAAAAATTTTAAAATTTTGAAAAAATGTTTTCCATAAATGATATTTGTAATTTTAATTAAAAAAGTGATCAAAAAACTTTGCCATTTCAAACAATGTTTTAATTTATTTAAATAAATATTGACAATTCCCAACAACAATTCTACATGTTTAAATTATTTTATTTTAAACGAAAAAAGTCAATTAAGATTTTTTGTTATTTAATTAAAATTTTAATTGAAAATTTATTTCAAAACAACTTAAATGTTAATTAAATCCATATTCAATTTTGAATTTTCTTTCAACTAAAAAAATAATTGATTCAATTATCATATTAATTAAATTTAAATACTTATTAAAGCATTTTTTTAATTGATAAAACACTTTTTTCTGTGTATATTTTAATCTCAGCCATATTCTATCTCTATACCAAATTTTTCGAAAATAGAAAAAGTACCAAAGAAAAACAGTACCAAGGTACCTAACATCTTTTCCTCTTTTTAGGCCCCCAGAAAATATACTGTTTGTTAATGTAGGCTATAATCTGTAAGCATAATAAATTTATCGTACAGAGAAAAAGTACCAATTTTATCCAGTTTTTACCCCTTAAAAAGTACCAATTTTATCGCTTAAAAGGTACCCTATTTTATAATCCTTACCAAATATATTCTGCATACCAAATCTAGCAAAAAGAGAAAAAGTACCAATAGTTCCCCGATTTCCCTTTTAAAATGTAGCCTATATTTGAACCTGGGCCATATGCTAACCGTCTTACAGTAGATTTGCTTTCAAAATCTATGCACATTTCAATCAATTCAATACAAATGAGTTGGAAATGAATTGCTAATTCATTTGAATTAATTTAAATTCAATTAAATTCATATGAATTGGAAACGAATTGCAATTCATTTCACAAATTCATTTGAATTGGAATCGAATTGCGATACATTCTACAAATTAATTTGAATTGAAAACGAATTGCAGTTCATTTGACAAATTCATTCCAATTGAAAATGAATTGCAATTCATTTTTTCCAAATTCATTTGAATTGACTCAAATTTCATTCAATTCATTTTTTTGCGCCAAAAAAATTAATTCAAAATTTGCTTTTTGAGTGCATGAATGATTCGCGAATTAATTCAAAAATTAATGGTTCATTTACAGCTCTGGACTGTGTAAACATTCATGCATCTTGTATCACATTCGACTATTTCGTCGACATTTTTGATGTAAATACGTATACTATACTTGCAAGTAATTACCTGCATATGTGAAGGCAGAGTTAATACGAATCAGGTTTGTAAGGAAGAATATTAAGGAATAACTGTGACAGAAAAAAATGCAATATGTTAAGCTGATCTTTAAACTCACCAGTTTTTCAGAACATACGCATACTACGCTCTCTTTCCCTATTATGATGTATAGTACAATATGCAAACATTGAAAATTGAGGTCAATTACTAACAAGTTCTAGATATTAGAGCTCGCTATGGGTCCTTAGGTCTATTTTTATCAAATTTAGAAAATAACTTTACACCTATTCCATACAAATCTTAATTTTATTTGTAAGATCAACAGCTGATAAATATCAAAGAAAAAGTAAAAACAAATAGTGTCCATATGGGCAGTCTTCTTATAGATAAACACAATTTCAATACAAAAGACTCAAGAAAATTGAGTTGAAAAATATTGAAACAATGTTGAAAAAACGGAACAAGAAAAAATAATAGCAAGAATAAGAAATTTTAAATATCTTTAATGTTTTTACCGAAATTTCAAAAACATATTTAACTTTTTTACCATTGAGACCGACCACATTGTCAAAAACAAAAGAAAAAATTTTAAAATATCTGATCAATACGACAAAAAGACAGCAACACCACAAAACAAACATTTAAAGAGAATTTGCACTGCTTACGAATTACTTACCTGGAGAGCTGAAATGATCTAATTTGAAATCAGTAGTTTTTAATACCAAACAACTACCTGTGTCTGTGTTTTCTAAAATCTAAAGTTGCAATGCTTGTTTGTCAAAGGCAAACTCTTCTGCAGTGGTATGCAATTGTGTTTTGTTTTTGGGTTTTGATAAATCTCTTCCTTACTTCCTATTGTTATTTGTAGCAAAGATTTTCCATTACTTTTGTTTCTTACTGTGATAAACATCTGCAGCAGAAAAATTGCATTCGATTTAGAACACAGCGCCACCGAATACTTATACAGGGTCTTGCACAAATTTACTGATCTTGTATTCATCCTTGCGCAAAGATATTAGTGCAGCTTTACTTTTAGGCTACTACCTGAGTTTTAATTGTATTTTTTTCTTTTTTTTTATTATTGGCATGTGCTTTGTGCTGTAATACAAAAAAAAAAAAAAAATCCCTTAGTTTTGTGATTTCTTATTGATATGGTGTAATGCAAGATATTTTAAGGGGTTTGTTTTGGCGGGGGGTTTTTAAAAAAGGTTTTGGTTAACATTTATTTAAATATTTAATTTTATAATTCCCAATAAGCAAAATTTAGATGGAAAACTGTTTACATTTTATTTCGTTGGATTATTTAATACATTTGTTTATGTGATCAAAACATTAAACTATTATCCCATTTTTCAGTCAATACACTATAGGAAATTTTTGCCTCTTTTTGGCCAGAAGTGTTATTTTTGGTTCAATATGATATTTTGTCACGCCTCTGTGTGACTTCTTCTGGGAAAAATAACAATCTGAAATTTTAAATTATTTTCGGAAAAAATAAAATAAATAATTTTTTAAAAATAGACCTCAAGCTTAAGTAAGTATGTATAAAAAAAAATATGTATAAAATACCCATGAACTTCAACTATCTTTTTTTTTTTTTTTGATTATGTTTTATTAAAAATCGAACAAAATTTGTCAAACTGAATTTAAAATTGTCCGATTTTTTTAAAACAAAATAGAAGATTTTTTTTTAGGTAATTAACGATTTTTTTCACAAATTTATCTGGCAGCCCTGCATAAAACGAAAACAATGAAAGTCTAAAAAATATTAAAATAACAATATATAACAATTGTGTTTTATTTATTTTAATAATTTAAATTCTTTCTTTTCAATTTAAAAAAAATAATACACATTCTTGTGTACATACCAGAGTATCCAATTATTTGACTTTTGGTTTTGTTCGAGTAAAGAATTAATTGATTTTTAAATTTTAATTTATTCGATTAATCGAATAAGAGTTTTAATATGTTCGAATAACTCGAATAATTTAAATAATTAAATCCAATGGAAAAAACAAAAATGTCTTTTGGATTTGATACTTTTATTATATTAATAAACAGAAAAAAACCATAAAATAGAAAAAAGGTAAACAATAAACAATAAAATAACAATTCATTTATACGACGTATACAGCTTTAAAACTTAAATAAAATAAATATTTAAAAAATTAAAAAAACCTCCTACAAAACATACTGTTTTTAAGGAGCTAAAGAGACGGAAATAAGTTTAAGGAAATAAAATAAAAATAAACTATACACAAAGTAAACACTTCTTCGATTGAACAGACTATTAAATGATCTGAAAGCCAAAGTTTAATACATGCATTAGGCTCAGCAGCACTCGGGGTCCATTAATTTCATTTCAGCGAAAATTTGCAATTATGTCCTTTCTGCTAAGCTTAATACAGGAATTCAACATAGGCTTTCATCTCATATTTTTATAAATTATTTTTTAATTATTTATTTTATTTTAGACGTTTTTGTCGTGGTATTTTTATGAGAGTTCCAGTCTATTTAAACAAATTTATTATTCGTAATTCAATTTAACTAATATATTATTCCTGAAAATCAAGTAAAATTGAAATCAATTGAGATTCTCAGTTAATTTTTTTTAAATCTCCGTATTTTCTTGATTTTAGACATTTTGGTTAAGATTAGAACTCAAAGTAAGAAGAAACTTTTTAAACTGGATCGTTTTCAAAGTTTGTTCGATTTCAATTTCACTCATATGTATTTTATTTACCGAATATGGCTGATAACTTAATATTTCTTCATTTAAAAGCTTTACTCTAAAAGTATGCGTAATTTGTTTCTTTAACGTATTACTATTTTGCGCCAACAATCCGTGATTTGGATTTCAACTACCTATCTAATGACACTTTTATTTTTAAGACGAATCTAACAATACTAGGGAGATCGAACGGTTATTATTCGACCGGTTTTAACCGGTTGTTTTGGCTTTGCCCAAGTCGGTTATTTTAAAATGCCCATTTTTCGAATATCGAATAAACCGGTTATTTTGGCATAATAAACCGGTTATTTTAATAATGTGTAACTTATTTACATTTTCCTTACTCTTGTTGTAGATGTACCCGTAATTTAAGTATTTTTTAATTGAATATTGGTCTTTCATTAAACTTTTAATGAAAAATGTCAAAACAAAATGTAACAAAGGTCAAAAAACATTATGAACACTGTAAATACAAATCTCTTATAAAAGCGTGTGTTCTTCTAAAAAAATAAACCAAAAACTATTCCAAATACTAGAAAAACGTGTGCAGTTAAAAAGTAAGAATTTGTGCGAGAGTATTCTAAATATTAAATATATTTTTATATAGAGGTTATCTCTTGAGATTTTTCGAACGCGATTAAAAAGACAAAGTTAGGTGCTTGAAGTGCCCTAAAATGATAAGTTACAAAGGTTCTTCCATGTCACGACTTATTAATCACCTTTAATTAGTATACGTGCTTGACATTAATGTGATCCACATAAAACTTAACTCAGTTCGAAGTAGTTCTAAAGAATACTTTACTAAAATACGCGGCCAAATATGAATCATTCGAATCAAATCGACATAGCGATTTGTCAAATAGGATTGTCCAGCGGGTGGTGTCGAATTCTCGTTCTCAAGGTTTTTTTCGTATAAACTTTATGCAAATGAAAAGTTTTGACATACAAAAAACGCTTGCCGCTCTTATTTAGGTAGCTCAGTTAAGTAGTTCTAGCATTTCTTCATACTGAAAACTACAACATTCCGGCGGAATCAACGATATGGCAAAAACTTCTACCAGTTTTATTTATTAAAACACAAAGAACTAAAAAACAAAATTGATGAAATCAAACAATGTCATGGAAGGTCTTAAATTGCAGTCGACGAATTGACAAATATTTCACCCAAAAAGCATGCTCATTTTACTATTCGTTTCTATAATGCTGAAACAAAATAATTTGAAATAGATAATCCTGGGTAAGAGGTTTTGTTTGCAACTTTTTAAAAATATGGTTGATTTATATAGGCATCCTTAACTACCAACAAATTAAAACTCATTCAAAATAAATTTGGGAGAATATTTTAAATAATAACTTTATTAAATTCCTTTAATTTATTTGCTTTTGTAAAACGTTTGTCTAGATCAAATATCATTCAACAGTTTCTAAATTACATTAAACAAATATCTTTTTACAAATAAAGATTAGTAAATCAGTAAAAAATTGTTGAACACTAAGTTAAAGTTTGATCAATTTACTGTCCCACTTTTCTTGGATTTTATCGTCAAATATTTGTTAGGTCTGATCTAAGTCATATCTACATATGTATTTTGTTGGTTCCTTACCTTTGAAAATTGTTTTGTTTTTATTCAAATAAATGTTGTATTACAAAAAATTATTTGATTGTGTTTTATGTATTCGAATCAAAACCGGTTAACCGGTTATTTAAAAAATGCTTAACCGAAAACCGGATTTTTTAAAATAGCAACTATTCGTAATATTCGAAAACCGGTTATTGAAAAAAGTCGAATAATCGATCTCCCTAAACAATACTTAACATTTCAAAATTCTTCCAGCCGTTTGGATGGTAAGAGGTAATAATGAAATTGAAGGTTGGGTAAAAACCGGTAACCCATAACATGACAGTGCATTGTTTACATATTTGTAAATACTGATGAATTTTTTACAATGAACTTCAAGCTCAATATGAAAAAGTGGAATTAATATACAATTGTGTATTACATGATTTGCCTCACACACCCCCACTTCGAAAAAGGGACTATAATATGTACAGAATACATACAGAGTAAAACAACATGTTATTTAGATGCTATGTATTTTATTAGTTAGAAATCGAAAAAAATATGTTTATACATATTAAAAAAGTAGAATTGTCTAAGAAATTAATTTTAATCGATTAATTGACATAAATTGTTCGAGTTATTCCTTATTTGAAATTGGCTATTTTAATTATTCGATCAAATAATCGCGAAAAATATTTTGGATTAATCGAACAACGATTAATAATGTGGATACTCTAGTACATACATACCTGTGTTTGTATGTATCTATATACATAATTATTTTTGGGCTCCATTTTTTAAATTTTATTTTTCTCGCATCAATTTCAAATGTGACTTATTTTGTCAGTTCTTGTGAGAAACTTTTCGCAAAATATTGGAACAGAAACACTTTTTCTCACATCCTTCCAATAATTGCTGGAAAATTATTTAAATGATAGATAGTTCTCGCAAAGTAAAGATACAGAAATACTTATGCGAGAAAAACCATATTTTGTTTCATAAGTCACTGCTTCTGTCATATTTCACTTGTTTCATGCGGGAAATTTTACGATGCGAGAAATACAGAAACGGGCTACTGTTTTCCATTTTCAAGCCTTGAAATATACTTGAATTACACTGTAATTCAATAGCATACTTCACCAAAACGTATACTGGAAGTCCAGTCGAACATAACAATGTAAATACAGTTATATTTAAGCGTTGAATTACAGTGAAATTCCAGTCTCAAACACGTAATAATTATACTTGAATTCAAGTATTGAACAAGTATAAAACCATTACATAATACTAATATAAATCAAGCCTACAATTCCAATGGAAAACAAATTAAAAATACAAAATTTGTTCTTTTCGTTTTTTCTTTTAATTTATTAAGAGAAATATCTATTAAAAGTAAAGGAATTACAAAATTAAATATGTTTAAGAGAATGTTAGTAGGTGCCCAATAAAAAATTTTCTTATTTTGCGAAGCACTTACGGTACATTTTAAAAATTAAGCACATAGACGCAATGAGACGTACGGAAATGCAGTATGGTAAGTGAACGAATGCTTAATAAATTAAAAAAAAAATATATAAAATTGGTTAAAAAATGGGTTAAAAACAATTACAATTACAGTAAACATTTTTCTACTTTATTTTTCTTAAAATAGCTTAAGATGCCTGGAATATACATAAACAATTGAAATAAGTGAAGAAATAATTTTGTCCCGCTAGTTTGTACTTGTTGAGACACTGTGCAATGTGTTAATTGATATAATTAAATATAGCTCAGGTTTTGACAACTCCCAACAATAATTTTACAAGATTAAATTATTTTATTTTAAACGAAAACATCAATTAAGAATTTTTGTTATTTAATCAATATGTTAATTAAAAATTTATTTCATTACAAATAAAATGTTAATTAAATTAAAATTAAATTTTTAATTTTCTTTCAACTGAAAAAATAATTAATTCAATTATCTCATTTATTATTAAATTGAAATACTTCTTAAACAATTTTTTTAATTATATATTCGACCTTTATTATTTTCAAATATTAATAAATTATACACAAAATTATAGACACTTAATTTATAAAACTAGAAACGAAAGTAAAAAATTTTTTTATATTGTAATAGATCAAGTTTGATTTGAAAAATATTTTTTTGTATTTAATTAAAAAGTTTTTTTTTTATTTGTCATTTATTGTTAAATTTGTTGAAAATTTATATAATAAGAAAAGAAAAAACCCTGAAGAAGTCACTCAAAGAAGTGCCGAAATATTGGTTTGAATAAAAGTTTAAAGTTTTTTTTAAAAAGGACCTCAAGCTCGACAATTTATTAATACTTGAATTTTTTTTAATTGGTTAAAAACTTTTGACAAAAAACATGATATTTTTTTCTGCGCTTGTTTTGAGTTTAAACATAGCAACATAAGACTTTTTTCATGTGTCCCACTTATAGTGTGAGTAGCTGTATGTTAATCACAATACACCAAAAACTCATGCAGGTGTCTTTTATTAAGCGCTTTCTATTTTTAAATTTTAATTTGAGTGTTAGATATCATTTAGTTTTTTATTTGTTTGAAAGGCATATCGTAAGTGTGAAAATGTTTACCTCGACGTCGCAATTAGGCGCGCATACGGAATTACTTTGGCGCATACGTCAAGCTGAATTTGACTAATAGTATGGATTATTTAAGCTTTGAGGGCCGCCCTGCTTTGTGCACCTCCTATAAATGCCTTTATGCATAAAATAATATATCGTGAAAATGCGTACCACCAGCGTTGCCGTTTTGGTTACTTTTAACCAAAATTGGTATCTTTTTCATCAAGTTATGGTGTTTTCTTTTCTACAAAAAAATGTGACATTTTATTTTAAAAAAATGCAATCTAGTGTTCGTTTGTTAAAAATGTTGCGCTCTCTCAAAGGGTGGCTTGTTTTATTCTAAAAAATTCCCCGTATAAATCGACAGTGTTGATAATGCCCTGTAAAAAGTGGCTTCTTTTTATATATAGGGTTACCAGACGAAGTTGGGAAGAAATCGCCTCTAATCAGGACAGTAAAAATTTTAATAGTTATTTTTTCTATTATTTAATATTAACAACATAAGAAAGCATTACATTGTTAATGATTGGTTGTCAGGGATATAAAATGTAAGTGGATTCGGTGTTATAAAATTGTTTTTGAAAAAAAAACCTCAAATCAGGAAATCTGAAAAACTTGGTGTTAATAAATCATCAATATAAAATAAACTAAAGAAATTGAAATTTCATCATTCATTTTTTAATTTATTTAATATCAATCTATTATAAAATTTTGGTTTATGAATATTTTTTTATATTTTGAAGAACAAACTTCTTGTCAACTGTTAAAAACATGGCGGTCAAATTTTGTGTTTTGTTCTCGTCAAATAAAAAATTGCATTATTACGCGACCGGCAAGACATTTTATACATGAACCTTTTAACAAGGTGGTATTTTTTTGTAGAAAAGAACACACCATTATTTTTTAATTTTTTAGAAGCTTCAATTTCAACAGACTGTCAACTTAACCATATAAGCTACATACATTAAAGTGTAGATGGCCATTATCTGCTTCATATAATGCTTCATAGGTCTAACTAAAAAACTTTTCTAGATAAACGATAAGGTCAAATGCCCTTCCGATCCCATCCCGTTTAATATGATTATATTTCCAAAGGGGAAAAAACATATATATAAAAGATATACCGCATAATTAAGCTCAATTTTGCCCTTTGATACCATAATAAGACTGCAAGACTTAAAAAGTTTTACTTGTAAGAGCTCTTTATATAGAAAGGTTGAAAGCTCTGGCTCATAAAGTGTTTAAAATTGACAAAAATAAGTGTAAACTTTGTATGAGAAAAATTATATAGCCTATTGTACTTTCCAGAACATCGTTTATATACTGTCAAAACTTTATAAAAATCGGTACAATCTGCTTTCCGGTATAGGGTCCTTGTGCCCACTATCAAACCAATTTTAATGAAATTTACAATATAGATAGATTCCTATTTATAGGGACACACAAAGTATGAATTTTTTAAAAACTAGGACCTAGAGGGGAAAAAGGGGATAATTTCTGCCTCTCAGAAACTTTCAAACAGATTTTAATAAAATTTAAAACAAAGATTTATCCCTATTCATATAGCCACATTTGCTATGCATATTTTAAAACTAAGTCCTAAATAGATACACTTGCAAAAATTTGTTTTTATATACTATGATGTAGGGTAGCATATGGTCGGGCTTGACCGACTTTACTTTCTTAATTGTGTTCAATGAAAATTTGTTTAATAAACCTTTTATAAACATATATTCGAAAAACTAGACTACGAGCAAACTCATTAGTTTCGTAGAATGCTTTTGTTAAAAATACGAAAAGAATATTTAATTATTTCGCAACATTTTCCAGTCATTGTTTTTAGTGTAGGGAAAACCATCCAGAGATAAATTGTTATTTAAAATACCATAAAAAGGAAGCATGATTTGCTTTTACCGACTTTTACATACTAAAAGTTTTCTACTTGTGTGGTTTTAATGTCTGCATGTAAGTACATATATTTCCAAATGGACAAACGTTATCATAACTTAATATGACCTTATTCACCCTAACGATCAATTTGTGCAGAAGAACTTTATAACTTCAAATACAACATTTCCCTTTTAACTTTTAGTTGAACTTCTTGCAAAACAATGTCCACCCATAACAAAATAAATTTTTGTGCAAAAATAATTGTTATAAACTGTCATACTATATCAAAAGTTATGTTTTATTTCCGTTCCTTTTTACTGCCTCCATTTATAGACGTCTGCGGGTATGTTTGTTCTTGCCATGGCTCATAAAAAATAACATGCAGGAAACTAAGAATTACCGTATATTCTTTTTATATAGTTGGTAGACTTAAAAGACATACATACATATCAAAAAAAAAGTTACAAAACAATTTTGAATAATATCCTTTGTAACGGGACTTTGAGACACCTACACACCAAAACACCTACACACCAATCAATATAAATATTTTGGTTTGGCATGTACCCTCGTCGATAACAAAAACAAAATAATCTTAAAATTTTCTAGACTAACTCAAATACTAGTTCGCTGGCTCCTTTGTTGGCAGGCTGGCTAGTTGATTGAATGGCTGTTTATTTGGTTTGTTCCTGTTCTGCTTGACGTTATTTTTAAGCTTTATTGTGGACAGTGGGTCTAATATGGAAAAGAAAATGAAAATAATAAATTTTTGTATTAATTCGAATGTGTATTCTAAGTCAAATTACAATTTTTAAAAGCTTTTATACCTAATAGTCTTATTCCCTCAATATTTTCAAGGAATATTTTCAACATGAGAACTAAAATTCCCAGATTCTATTTATGAAAATCTTTGATATTTTTTATAGCATACACAGTTTGTGGGATATTTTGTATTAATAACCAAGATGTTTGAACCTATTTTAAAAACGTTGACTTGCCGTTCTGCAGATATACAGAAAAAAGAAATAAAAAATACAACAACAAGGGATTAATGGGTAACATCGGGGCTGTCAGATGTGGCGATTTTTCGCCTAAATGATGAAACAGAACAGGGGCTGAATCAGGGATGTTAAAGTTGGTATTGTACTTTTTTTGGTACATTCTGACAATCTAAAGTACCGTGGTACTACCGTGACTCATTTGGTACCATTTAAAAATTTGTCATAGTTTCCCCTTTTTGAATTTTAAGTTTAGCAAACAAATTATGGAGTCCTTTTCATTGCATTTATGTTGTACAACAAATCGTAAATGTAATGGGCGCTTAAATATGCGGCTAGTATTGTTGTGTATAGATCGTTAAGTCCCCTTTTACAATGTGGCGATGCTGTATGTGTGACACACTTTACTTTTTTCTCTCTCGCCTACACACTTCGTCTGTCTGCCTTTCACTTGCCACATTGTAAAAGGGGACTTATGCTACCCACAGACGAGGCAAAATTAGTGAAAACCTGAAATTTATTGCGAAACAGAAGTGGTTTTATATATTTCTACAAATAATATCAATATTGATATTGTTAAAGAAATTAAAGAAAATGCAAAACAATTTTATATAACATTTTGCGGAGTTTTGAGAACAAAAGTCAACGAAGTTTTAATTTTGTTCCATAAATTCACTCCTGAAAATGTTATTTCAGGTAAAACAAGTTGTATTGTTGCTCTTCAAGTAAAAATGTTTCAAATGAAATTGCAAATTTTGATTCAATCAGTTATCAATTTAAAGGTTTAGCTGATGTCGAGCATCTCCAGTCGTTAAAAACTGAAAACATTTGTAGTTTTTGGTAGGTAGTAGCTAATTTACAAAATGAGCAGAATATCCATATTTTTCCTGACATTTCTAGAGTCGTTGCTGGAATTTTATCCATTCCAAATTCGTCTGCAAATGTGGAAAGAGTTTTTTCTTTTCAAAATATAATAAAATTTAGGGAAAGAAACAAACGATTGGTTAAGGTCGACAAATTTATGCTTCTATAATGTAAAAATTCCAAATAGTTAACTAAACAAATAAGTGCCTGATTTTGATCTCATATATTTATTAGACTTATATGTACCTTATTTTATTCATACATATAATGTATGTTAATAATAAGTTTTGTTTTTTTTTTTGTGTACAATTGAATTTTAATTTACTTTTTTTTTGTTTCAATAAATTAAAAAAAAATGGTACCGTGAAGGACCAAAAAAAAATTGGAAATTGGTACAAAATTTAAAACCCCATTTAACATCCCTGGGATGAACGATGTTTTCGATACAGTTTGACATAAAATTATGCCAGAGAATGCGGTCGAGAAATAAAATCAATTTTATTTTGAAGACTTTTTTTTTCTCATGCTCTCACATAGAGACAATTATTCTCCCAACAATGCTACCATACTTTCGTTCAATTTCATACATTTTGTAAACAAAGAAAAAAAAGAACAAACAAAAAGGAAAGAAATGAGTGAAAATTGCAGTTACGGTCGACGTTTTAATTATGGGCTTAATAATTTTTGCCTGAAGTTGAAGACTCAATTCTGTTTCATCATTTATTTTGAAGACGTTTTTTCTCATGCTCTCACATAGAGACAATTATTCTCCCAACAATGCTACCATACTTTCGTTCAATTTCATACATTTTGTAAACAAAGAAAAAAAAAGAACAAAAGAAAACGAAAGAAATGAGAGAAAATTGCAGTTACGGTCGACGTTTTAATTATGGGCTTAAAAATTTTTGCCTGAAGTTGAAGCCTCAATTCTGTTTCATCATTTATTTTGGAAACGTTTTTTCTCATGCTCTCACATAGAGACAATTATTCTCCCAACAATGCTACCAGACTTTCGTTCAATTTCATACATTTTGTAAACAAAGAAAAAAAAGAATAAAAGAAAACGAAAGAAATGAGAGTAAATTCGCAGTTACGGTCGACGTTTTAATTATGGGCTTAAGAATTTTTGCCGGAATTCTGTTTCATCATAAACGTGAAAATTTATAAGCCTATTTGGCGATGAAATTTTGCGATTTTTTGGTGAAATTAAAAAAAATTTGGGATTATTTTGGCGATTTATCAAATGCATTTTAGCTTCTTTTTTTCTTATTTACATGAAAAATTTATGGTGTGCAGGGCAAAAATAAGTCGCAGGCTTCTTTACTTTTTGCCTCGATTTTTAACGAAATAAAATAAAAAAAATATTCACTTTAAATTTTTAAAACCTTGATTTTATATAGAATCGAAACCGAATCTGGGTTAGAAGTTAATTGTTGAAAATAATTCATGTAAAGAAATTATTTAGAAAACTGTGTTGACTTCAAATATTGGATATTGGGTATTTTCTGACTTTTATGCCTTGCTTCATATCATATCGAATGTTACATTATGTTTCGATCAAAATCGAAAAATATTACCATATTGTGACATATTTTCCCATAGAAAATCACGCTTATAAAAACTGATTTATTTTGAATCCAATTCTACTCATTTTGTATACTGGTTAAAATTAATATTTTTGCAAGGTTCAATTAAGACGTTTAAAATACTACAATATAAACAGACAACTTGAATTATTCTAAATATAGAAAATTTTAATAAAGGTAAACTTACTCTTCTCTTAATTTTTTTAATATTAAACTTCGATTTGGCGAATCACAGAGTTCTATCCACCTTAAGCAAGCATAAGTCATATGCATTTCAAAAAGTGCTATACATTTCACATTGAAAGGAAATTTGAAGATGAGAAATCTGTACGCAAGCTAGGTGCCGAATTTGCTGTTTCTTCAGTTGATAGCTATTTAAAAAAGCTACACAGCTCTTATTATTTACACCGTATAAAAGCTATTGAATATTTAAATTCCAGATCAGCTGCTTTGACCGTCATGATAAGGATTTTAGCCAGCCGTTTTTAAGGAACGGCCTATTTTCGATTAACGATTAAACCGATTAATTTCAGTCGATTAACCGATGTAACAAAATTTTTAACTTTTTGTAGTATTATTAAATAAATAATTGTTAAATATGTAATTGTTCCGTCTGATATACAAAAGGTATGTGTTTAGAAAATATTTTTCCATACAAATAAAGAAGTTGTTTAGTGATCTTCATTTTAAATAAGTGTTTGCTGTCCACAGCTTTTTGTTTCACGTACTTTCTATATGTATGCGTTTAGTTATTTGTTTCTTCTCATATCAATCTTTTAACAGCATTAACCGAAACAACTAAAAGTGTTATAAATTAAAAAAAATTAAAATAGCACTCTAGTGACATAATGGAAGATTGTATATATTTAGACAAATCCAGGAAGAGGACTGAGAAATCAGATATTCTGTATTATGGGTTGCATTCGATTTATCCAATATCTACGATAAATGAAATAATTTTCCAAAGTCAAGTTTTAATAAAACTAAAGAAAATAAATGCCTTAATAACGAAATTATTTGTGTAAAAGATTATTTTATAAGATTTTCTTAAACTATTGAAATAACTAATAAAATGGTCTTATAGTTTAATTAATACATGATATGTATTTATTAAATTAATAAATTAATTGATTAAAATATAATATGTATTAATTAAAAAATATGTATTACAAATTTATTAATTATTCTTTTGTTTGCTCGTTTTAGTTCAAGAATTGAAGCAAAGCCACGAATAACGTTGTAAAAGCCACTTTTTGCAAAAACAGTTTTTTTGCAGATTAGCGTTAACATTAGTCTCTTACACAGTTTAAACGTCAATTCACCCAAAATTATGCAACTTAACGCCATCAAAATGCGATACAAAGAGTCAGCCAGTGGAAGAACGTTGTAAGTTACTAACAAAATCATACAAAAGAACTGGTTTTTCAAGGTGGAATAATGTTCTAAAAGCCGCTTGCGTAGTGGAAAAACGTTTTAAATGACATCGCGATTGTGGATATGAAACGTTTTTCTACTAAAAAAAAGAATATAAACTGCAATTAAGCATGTTATTTAAAATTCGATTTACTTGATATTTTGCATAAAGGTTTTTATTGTCATTATTTATGATAATCTAAAAAAAAAAAATTAAAAAATTAATAATCCTGCCTTCTAAAAACGTTTTTTTGCTCTCCTGAAAAATATTTATTTTGTAACTTACAACGTTATTCGCGGCTGTGCTTCAATTGTTATGTTTTTGGTTTTTTTTTTACTAATAAACTCCAAATAAGAAATAATTTATGCATTTTATATTGAAATTACTTAATTTATAAAAAAAAAAACTTTGTTAATCGGTTAACCGATCAATAACATAATTAACCGATTATTAACCGATTAAACCAAAACCTCAGTTAATTAATCGAGCGATTAACCGATTAAAGCAAAAGCCCGATTAAATGAATACCCTAGGCAGAATGTAACAAAGGATCAATCTGTCTAAACTCGTCGTCTTTTCGGCCCATTGGACATTTACAGAAAAGTATTGCAGACAATTTTAAAGTCGGATCTTAACAAGTATCCATATAAAATTCAAATTGTGCAAGCACTGCAACTCAGTGTGACCAGATTAGCTTTTTTCGAGCTAAATTTTGCTTTATTTTTTCATGTTTAGCTTGAATTGTTTGATATAGTTTTTAGCCTTTTTTTTTAGCCTTTTTCAACAATACATTTAGCTTTTTCTTGCTTTTTACTGTAATTTCAATTTCATGTAATTAATTTATATTTCAAAACAAATAAAACAGTTAATCTGTGGTAGCCATTTAAAGTACTTAAAAAATAATAGTCTTGCAGAGCAGTAACAATCGTTGTTCCAGATTTGATCTACCTATACATACATACCAGTGTCGCCAGGGGAAGAAAAAATAGTTAAGCCTTAATTTTAAAAAAGTACTTATTTAAATTTTTTTTCTTAATTTAAATAAACCAAAAATATATTTTTATATAATAATAATAACACTTAACCTGCTACTTCGTTAGCATCTGCTCGTAGACATATATATTTATATGCCAGAGTTTATGTTTCTTGGCTTTAACAAAATAGTACTAACATTTTTCCTCTTATAGGTTCTTATTTACTCAGGATCCTGCACCTATAATTTTACGTTTCTAAGTTCAATATTATAGGAAATTAAAAAATTATCTATCACATGCAGAACGGAAAAGTAAAATAATGAAATATAATTTTCCGTATATCTTCTTTTTATACTAAGTTTGCCATTCCGTGTGAAACTTTTTTATTATACATCTAAGAACCCATAAAGTATATATATTCCGGCTCCTTGGGTAATTCTAAGTCGATTAAGCCATGTCCGTCTGTCTGTCCGTCTGCTGAAAACACGCTCACTTTTGAAAAACGCAAAAGAAAAGAACAAACTTGGTCTGAAATTGTAGTTATCCTAAGCAGTTTGAGATTGAAATCCAGCAACATCGGTTCAGTAGGATCAGAACTATGAATCAAAATGTGGAACCACCAATCTAAAAAAATTGTAAATTTTGATACAAAAACTAACATAAAAGCTGAAATAATGCACGGAATGATATTAAATTTTGCACGAATTTGCTTTATATAACTGGTTATCATACTGGTAAATTTCGTGAACATCGGTCCATAATTGACCATAGGCCCCATATAAACCCTACTCGCGGAAAACAGCTTAGTACGCCTAAAACCGTAATAAATAACGGTACGTCACAGTTTTATACGACCAGAAATCACACAGTAAAATTTTTCGGATATCGGTCCATAATTTATACTAGGCCCCATATAATTAACAACGCTATCATTCTAAAATTTGGTACGTCACAGTTTTATACATATAAGCCCTACTCCCGGAAAACAGTTTAGTACGCCTAAAACTGTAATAAATAACGCTATCATACTAATATTAGGTACGCCACAGTTTTATACGACCAAAAATCACACTGTAAAATTTTTTAAAGATCGGTCCATAATTTACACTAGACTCCATATAAACCCTACTCCCGGAAAACAGTTTAGTACGCCTAAAACTGTAATCAATAACGCTATCATACTTAAATTTGGTACGTCACAGTTTTATAGGACCAGAAATCACTCTGTAAAATTTTTTTAAGATAGGTCCATAATTTACCCTAGGCCCCATATAAACCCTACTCTCGGAAAATAGTTTATTGCGCCTAAAACCAAATAAAGCAAACTTTGGGAAAATAATTCAATTCGCCTAAAACCATAATAGATAAAGATATTGCGGTAAAATTTCTTCCATCTTAGATTCAGATGGCCAGAAAAAATATCATGCAAGTTTGTGAAATTTTATGTTAACGCTAAAACTAATTACACTGCTGTATTGAAATTTATTCCAATTAATTTTTTGTAATACTAGAAATCAGTCTTCAGAATTTTGGGATGATTGGGCCATAATTTATCATAGGTCCAATACAAATTACCCTCCTAAGAATTATTTTAGTTTGGCTAAAACTTTTACCAATCATGATATTTTACTCAAGCCAGTTCAAAGTTCTAACAAGAAACGCATAACATTTTCTTATTATCAATAATTTAATTCAGGTCTAAACCGCAACCAATTTTAATGCTGACGTTCGTTTTTGTGAAATTTAGTTAATAATATATAATATACCTAATTCTCTTTTTACACGAATTATTTTTACACGAATTTTCATTTAACACGAGTTAAAAAGTTAACATTTTTCTCTTTTTACACGAATTGTTTTGTTTTAACACGATTTTTTTAATTTTTTATTGTTGTTTATTGTACTTTTACGTTATTTTTTAGGTATCTTTTTTTACACGAATTTTTTTACACGAATTTATTGGGAACGTATCTATCGTGTAAAAAGAGAATTGGGTGTATTTACAATATATAGCCCACTTTTGCCGGTGGAGGGTATCAAAGATTCGGCATAGCCGAAGATAGCACTCTAACTTGTTTATACTTTTTTTCTCCTCACTGAACGATAAAAATTTCAATATTTGAGTGTGAGTCCATAACTTAATACGAACATGACAATGAATGGTGACAAATGGTTTGTAGAAAAAGTACCAGAACGTTGGAATTTCGGAAAAGTACTAATTTCATAAAAGTATTAATTTTTGTATTTTTTTGATAAGTTACGAATGTGATATATCTTTCATTCTTGTATTTATTGGTTTAATAGATCGATTGGGTGACAAAAAAGTTCCAATATACTGGTTTTACCTGCTTAATGCCCAAAAGGGGCGAATTTCAAAAAAGTACCAGACACCTGCCTGCTTAATTTTTTTAATGACCAACGATTAGTGTTAATATAGTTTGTGTATCTTTTAGTTTAGAAGATTAGAGGTAAGTGAACTTACATGTTTTTACCCTTTTTATCCCATTAACATTCGAGTTTCCAAAAATCTCGCCTTAGTGGATCGATTTGGCGAGAAGGCAACCACCGGTTCAAATTTTAATTTTTTTGCTTCAAGCATTAAGGCTGTGCGATAATGAATTATTCTGTTAGTTAGATATACCTACATTAGCACTATTTAGTCTATGAAATGTATCAAAATAATTAAAAGTTAAAATTAATATTCCATAAAAAAATTTATTTTTTTTTTTGCTTTAAAATTCCGTCTTTAGCTATTTGTAGCTCTATTTCAAACATGATTTAGCTTGATATTATTTTAAAATCTGGTCAAACTGCTGCTACTGCAAGACAACCAACAATTAACATTGACAGGTCTTATTTAGGCCACCCTGTAGCTTAATTTTGTAAGTGCAATTTTTTTTTGCTTAAAGTAAATTGCGTTCTATTTATACGTTGAGCTGAATTTATAGGAAAGCGACTCTAATTCTAGTTTTATATAAAAAGTTTGAATTATAATTTCTGGCCCTTAAAGTTGCACAGATAATATCGTTATTATATAAAGTGAAAAGTCCAAATTGAAGATTTGCCCTACTGTTGTCCATAACCTTCTTTTAAAACTTTCCCAACTCAGCATATAAAATCTAGCCAAAAGTAACTAGAGTTGAAAAACAAAGTTGGTAAAATATATTTATTTTTTCTTAAAAACATAAAACAGAAAAGTTTTTCTTATTATTTGTGTGTGTGTGTGTGTATGATTTTAGTGTTAAGAAGAGGAAGACTCCTTCCAAAGTTGAAGCTGCGAAAAGAGTTTATGTAACATTGTTACGTTTCCGGTAAAGGCTGGAAAAAAAATATAAAAAATAAAATTGGTACGATTATTCTATAACATTTCTTTTGGCAGGTATTGACGTGGATGTTGATTTAAGTATTTTTCGAAAAAAAAAGAATAATATTCACATTATGGTTGTTTAAAGGTAGACTTAAGGTTCAAAATACCGCAGCGTGTGGCAAAGGGCAGTTATAAGAAATTGGTTATGGATTGGGGCTTTATTTTTAAAATAAATTTCAATATAAAAATAACTTTTTAGATGACATAACGTTAAGAAATATTGGAGAAATTATTTTAAGGAATTATTGTGCAAAATTTATTTTACTTTATTCAATGGTTATAAATGTCAGTTTCACACTTTAATACAAATCCTAAGGAAAATACATCCCTTTTTTTTTAAAAATTTTACACAATTATTAGATCAGGGCAGCATTTTCGTCGAAATACTTAGGTCCTTATCACGCAAAATGCAACGCAACGCCAAAGAATTACATTGAAAGCACAAACAACGTCGTAAATATGTGTAGAGGCGCTTGTAGCAAGAAAGATATTTCTTAACATGTTCTTATTTTGAAATTTTTGTTTGAATTTATAACGGTCGAATCAGAAAAGTTTTCTTAGGTAAGGTGAATTAACATTTAACTACTTTAATACCACTCTGCATTTTGTTCATGCATTTTTGTCAATGATAATGCAGTTCTCGGTATTTGGTATTAAGTTAGTGGTTTCTGTTGTATGCTGAATTTATGTAGGTATGTATTCTAACACCACTTTTCCAACATGTCAGTATTTTGTGGGGGTATAAAAGGGCTAACTGTAGCGAAAATCTGTCCATTTTTATTACACAATTTTCATACAGGGAGCGAGTTCTGTTGCGTACAAGGCTAAGGAGCATATTTTTAATTGGTAAGAATCTTATATTCATTTAATTTATAAATATGTATTGGGTGTTTGTTAGATATTGGCGAAGAAAAAGTTTAATAAATTTTAATTTGCTATAGTTGCCACCGCTTGCTGCTCAGGGACAAGATTTTGGCCAAGGAAACCTAGTTTTGGAAGAGGCTTTGTGGATAAGCCTAGTTTTAAATATTTTCTATGAAGGAGGAAACTCACAGATTGCTGGGATAATTTATGGTCCCGAATTAGCCATTTTAGAAGTAATAGGACAACAGTTGTGGTAAAATTAAAAAGTGACAAAGAAAAGTTTTTCTAAAAGTGTGTAAATTTGTAAAAAAAAAAAAAACAAAAAAATTTGAGCCTAATTATGAAAAAAAAACAAATAAAAGTATGTATGTACATATGTATTTACAGATAAATATACCAAAAAGTTAAAAAAAAAAAACATTGCGAACAGAAAATAAGGAAACACTAAATGATAAAAATTAGCCTAGGTACCTACTTACTAATTAAAATCATTAAAATATTTAACATAATAGATCATTTATCCTAAAATCACAGTAAAATATTGCACAAGTGTCAGAAAATAATTATTAATTATATCTCGTGTAAATCTGAAGATTTAACAATTAATTTATCAATCACAAGAAATTAAAAAGAAACCTTAACTTAAACTCTGGCAAAGTGTTCAATTCCAATTGTTATGTTAAATTCAAGACTTAAAAGTATGCGAAAGAAATGTTTGCAGTGATTTAGAACTAATTTTTTTTTATACCTATTTCTTTTAATTTAAAATCTTAATATTGTTCTTATCATTTTTTAAACAAATCTAAATTTCATTAGTCAGAACTATTTTGTAAAAGCAAAAATCACAAAATAAAAGCAGTGAAAAATTTAAAAAAAAAGTGTAAATAATAAAAAAATAAATCCAATGGGGAAAAATTTTTATGAGTAAAATAAAAAAAAAATTTGTTAATAACAATGTAGTGAGATTTACGGCTATACGAGGTTTTGCTGTTAACTTTACAGTGATGGACAAAAATAAAAAAAAAAAAACACAACAAAAGTAATTTTTTATAATTAAAATGAATAATATTTTTCTTGTTGTTTAATTCAATCTCATTTGATTAAAAATAAAAAGAAAAGATACAATTTACATTTCAACTTTAAATAAAAATACCACCACCAAATATGCTTTAATCCATTCCCTTCACAACTACAAGCAAATTTCCGGCTGAAAGATCTTTCAACGATGGACAACTAACATGTATGTATGTAAGTCATTTTGATTTTTTTTCTATTTCCTAATCAAAATCTGTATGTATGTATCTATCGTTAAAAATTAGCAAGTAAAGCCTAAATTCGAACAAAATTTACTTTGTTTCGTTCGGTTAATAACATCAATTGCTTTAACATTGCTCTGTAAAAGAAAAATGTAAAAGAATTAGTTAAACGATAAATACATACAGAATCGTAGCTTTTATTTAAAGTATAAAAAAAATGTAAATTTCGTATCGGAAATAAAAAAATAATGAATTTAAGTCCAAATAAGACGTAAAAATGTTAAGAATTAACTTTTTTATTGAAGAAAATGCATTTATTTATCTTAGAATTTACTGCAGTTCTTCTTCTTTTTGTTATTATTAAAAAAAAAAAATATATTTGTAAAATCCGAAAATGAATTCGCCGTAAACTTGGATGGTTATTTATAGACCACAATAATTGAGATAGTGTTGATAAACGGTTTTATTAAAATTAAATTTAAATATTTTGTGAACCCGGGTTCGAATCCTGCAGAGGACATTATTTTATTTTATTTTTTTCATTTCTGTATATTATTTTTTTTACCAATTTCATAGTGATATCATTAATTGTTGGTAGCCGAGTTGGATGCCTAAATAAAATTTTTGTTTCAGCTTTTTTTTGTGATTTTTGCTTAACATTAGTTTTCCGATTTTTTTTTTTATTTTTTTTGTAATTTCAAATATGAAAAACCATTTTCTATATAATTTAAATTTGTGGTTAAGATCGTTAACTTTAATTTAGCTTTTAAAATTAATATTAATAACTAATAGTTAGTGGTAATGTTTTTTTCCCGCTTAATAAATAATTATTAATATGAATTTGTAAATTGAGCTGTTTTTGATTTCCACAAAGCTACTGGTAGAGGTAATACGATTTGTTTGGGATCATGAAAAATAAATTCTAAGAGATTTTCATGATCATGGTTGGGAGGGTTATAAGAGTTGTGACAACATCAATCACAACAAATTAAATGATGAAGGTTATACGATATTTTAACTTCGATTTAGGTTTTCCATATTCTTTTTCCTATCACTAATTTTAGCATGCAAATTAAAATTTATTTCTATTTCTTTCTGTGGTCTTTTCTATTTATTTAATTACCGAGAATTAGTAGCTACGAATCCCCCCATTAGCCGACGAGATAGGAGCCGGATGTATGAAGCATGCTACTGCTGCTTATTGCTCGTAAAAACTAAGGAAAATTTTGACCGTTACACGCTACAGATAGAGAAAGAAGAATTTTTGGCGCCCAACGTGGGGCCCACACGTTAAATTAATATACTAAAAGGAAACATCTTTTGAATTCGATTCAAGTTCTGGTGTGTGGCTCTTTATTATTTGTCTTTAAACCTATCTATTTTCTTTTTGTTACTATCATTTTCCAACTCATGTTTGTGTATTATTTGTGTATAAAGTTAGTTTGGAATGTAACAGACTTCATACCTATAGCTGTTAACCTACGTCGCTTTATATACGTATATATTATAAAACCGTGTTTAATCATTGATAAGATATACCTTTCAGGAAAAGCTGCAGTTTGGATTAACACTAGACTCAGACCGCTAGGGATTTTTTTTCTAATGATTCAACCCCTACTTTTTAAGGTTCGGAAATGACCATTTGATGACTAGTCAAATTAGTACCCACCTTAATATTATCTTCATGTTCTTTCTACTTACTGTACAATAGATATTATGTCTTACTTTATTTTTCGGAATTCTAAATCGAGTTACATATTGTATGATTCATTATTTAACGAATCAATTTCTTCTACAGTATGCTGGGAAATCAAATACTTTATTTTGTGGACAATTTTTTTTCTATTTTCTACCCGGTTTTTAGTATAAAGTTATTTATATTGTGTTTTAGGAAGTTAGGAGGAATAAACTTTTTTTATATTTTTTTTAATCAGTTTTATTCAGGCAGTAATATCATTTTTTATATATCTGTTAGTGTTAATTAATTCTAATCGATATTGGCTTTTCTGATTATTTTTTTTTGTTTCTATTCGAAATTTTAACCGACTTTGCAATAAATTTTTTTTTGCTTCTAATTTGAAAAGAAAAAGCGGCATTATATTTTGGCATTGATTGCAAATTTCCTTCTCTAATTTAGTCTCATTTGTGGAACGTATTACTAGAGCTATAGGTGAAACTTTTGACGGTTTACAATGGCTACTGGAGAATTTAAGGAGTTGTTAAATATGGAACCAGCTACGGTTCTAACGAATTGTGCTATATGTCAACACACAATTAGTGAAAATATTTACCAGTATATACCACCCTGTGGCCACCCCCTTCATAAATCCTGCTATCTAAAAAATTCCAAAACAAGACCCAATTGTACCATTTGTGGAAATAGGCTTTCAATAGCAACCCCAAATGCAAAACCTAGTATGCCACCCCCAATGATAACTAGATCTCAGGTTCAAAGATCTATTAATTTTGAAACTAGCCGACCTAGTATATCTTCTCCATTATCGGAAATTAATAATGATTCTAATCTGCCACAACGAATGTCAATGTCGGGAAGTTCTCCACAAGAACAACGTGATTATATTCGAAACTTGGTAACAGCGGCGGTTGGTGCTCAACAAGCTGAGATGCTTTCAAGTTTAAGTGCGACCTTGACAAAATTGATTGAAACAAATATTGAGGCAGGGTTCCGTAAACTACAGATCAGTAACCGGTCCAATTCTAATACTACCAGTTCTCCACAACAGAGAAATAGGCGGTCTTCTGCGGATGCTAACGCGTCGTTGTCAATAGGGCAACAAAGTCTCGATGGCTTACTTGGTTTGCCATCCTCTCACACCAATAGGGAACCTACCGATTCTCATGTTAATGGCCCTTATATAAGACCAGACAAAATAGGTCATATAATACACAATTGGAAGATACGATTTTCTGGAGATTCTCGTGGTATGTCGGTAGACAATTTTTTATATCGTGTTGAGGCTTTAACTAATCAAACTCTTAACGGTAATTTTGAATTACTTTGTGATCATATATCTACCTTATTTGAGGCAAAGGCAAACGATTGGTTTTGGCGATACCATCAATCAGTACCTTCAATTAGATGGCCCCAATTGAGTTCAGCTTTACGTAAGCAATATGCTGACTCGAGAACAGATATTGATTTGCGCGAAATGATTAGAGATCGCAAACAAAAATCTAATGAAGGATTTGATACTTTCTATGACGCTATAATTGATATTTCTGATAGATTAGCCGAACCTTTAAGTGAAAGAATTTTAGTTGAGATATTGCGGAGGAATTTATTACCAGAGATTCAGCACGAAATTTTGAATTTGAAAATTAACACTGTTTCGGAGCTTCGTGATATTTGTCGGCGTAGGGAATTTTTTTTACAAGACATTAATAGGAAGCATATCGGTTCTAAATCTTTGCCCTTTGTAAAAAGGCAAATCAACGAACTTGATGAAGGTATCCCTCTTTCTAAAAAAGAAGAAAATATTTCTGCAGTGGCACTTCTGTGTTGGAACTGTCGTAAATCTGGTCATAGGTATCAGGATTGTTTAGAGGACAGACAAGTGTTTTGCTACGGATGTGGTTTAGCTAACGTCTATAAACCTAAATGTCCCCAATGCAATACAAATTCAAAAAACTCCATGTCGACCGCACTGAAAAGTGCACACAGACAGAATCAGTCCACCAATACGAATTAGAATCGCAACATCTTAAGTTTTCTCAAAACAATAAAAAAAATTTTATCAAGGAAGTTCAAAGCTCTGATAATTTGCCTAAAGTGGTTCAAAGCTGTAATTCTGCTCCTGGCAGCAAATTTGAAAGAGTTTTACCCGACTGTAAAGATAATAATGCATTGAATATTAGTAAAATTAGGAATTCTACCCCACCCACTTACCTTAAACCCTTTCACATTAGACTGGCTGAGTATAATGCGAGACGAAAGGAAATATTTAATGAACCAATCCCGTATGCAAAACAACAGCGTTCTTCTGAGCGAATGCGCAATTATTGGAAAGAAGTAAGGCACACGCGGCGTGGGCTTTTAAGTACAATTTACGACAAACCCAATGATATTCGACCATATGCAGATGTGCAGCTTTTTGGCAAAACAATGGCTGGTTTACTGGATACAGGAGCTTCGGTTAGTTGTTTAGGTGCACAGGCGGCAATAGATTTTTTGGGAAAAAATGAACATTTTAAGAAAATCAACTCAGTTGTTAGGACTGCAGATGGCAAAGGACAAAAAGTTGTTGGTGTTATTAAAACTAACATTTCCTTTCGCGGAGAAACAAAAGAAATAAAATTATACTTAATTCCCAATTTGTCACAAAACCTCTACCTTGGCATTGATTTTTGGACACTTTTTAACCTTTTACCAACTGGCTTAGATTCGAAGTACAATTCTGACCTATATCTTCATGCATTAGGGGAAACTGCTGAACAAAAAAATATTTCAATATCCCAACAGCAGAAATTACAAACTGTTATTAATATATTTCCGTCATTTGCAAAGGAGGGCTTGGGAAGAACTAATATTATTTCACACATTATCGATGTAGGTGGTGCAGCACCAATAAAACAACGGCATTTCCCCGTGTCCCCAGCCATCGAAAAGCTAATTTACGCGGAAATAGATCGAATGCTAGAGATGGATGTGATCGAGGAATCTGACAGTGCGTGGTCCTCACCTATTGTATTGGTTCGCAAGCCTGGGAAGGTTAGGCTTTGCCTAGATAGCCGGAAGGTAAATTCTGTAACTGTTAAGGACGCGTATCCTCTTCCTATAATTGATGGTATCTTATCTAGGTTACCAAAAGCTGAATATATATCGAGCCTTGATTTGAAGGATGCCTTTTGGCAAATTCCACTCGATAAATCATCGAAAGATAAGACCGCATTCACCGTTCCTGGTCGCCCCTTGTATCATTACAAGGTCATGCCTTTTGGCCTTTGCAATGCTCCGCAGACAATGTCTCGATTAATGGACAAGGTGGTGCCAGTAGAATTGAGAACGGAGGTGTTTGTTTATCTGGATGATTTGTTGGTGGTGACAGACACATTTGAAAGACATTTGCAGGTATTGCGGGAAGTGGCTCGGAAATTTCGAGTTTCAGGACTGACGTTAAATGTCGAAAAATCAAAGTTTTGTGTAAAGGAGGTCCGGTATCTTGGTCATATTATTGGGGATGGTGTAATTCGTACAGATCCCGAAAAAGTCACGGCTATTTTAGAATTTCCAGAACCAAGATCTGTTAAACAACTTCGCAGATTATTAGGTATGTCCGGTTGGTATCGAAAGTTTATCAAAAACTACGCCACTGTAACTGCCCCTTTAACAGACTTGTTAAAAGGCCATCGTAAATTTGTATGGAGCGAATTGGCTCAAAAAGCTTTTAATGAGTTAAAAACCATCTTGACCACCACACCAGTATTGCATAGTCCAAATTTTTCGCAGCCATTCTACATACACTGTGATGCTAGTAATACTGGAATAGGAAGTGTGTTGGTTCAAAAAACTGCTGAGGGTGAAGAAGTTCCTATCGCCTTTATGTCGAAGAAACTGAACCAAGCCCAACGTAATTACTCAGTAACCGAACAAGAATGCTTAGCAGCTATGCTGAGCATCAAAAAGTTTAGAGCTTACGTAGAGGGACATGAGTTTACTGTAATCACCGATCATGCTTCGCTGAAGTGGCTCATGACCCAAACGGACCTAAGTTCTCGGTTGGCAAGATGGGCTTTAAAATTACAAGGCTTTAACTTTAAAATTGAACACCGCAAAGGCAGTCGTAATGTAGTTCCTGATACGCTTTCTAGAGCCAACACTGAAGATTTATCTGAAATTTTAGGTTTTGACTTGTCGGCTTTAGAAGAAACTGGGGTCTTCGTAGATTTAAATTCTACACACTTCCAAGGGACAGACTATACAGAACTTTTAGACCGGGTTAGGCAAAATATTCATAAAACTCCAGACTTGAAAATTATTGACGGATACTTATACAGAAGAACGGAACACTGTTCAGGGGAAAAGGTGCAAGACGATCTCGCATGGAAACTTTGGGTTCCCAAAGAACTAATAAAAGACATTCTTCACAAGGCTCACGATAATCATCTTTCAGCACATGGAGGAATAAACAAAACGCTTGAGCGTATTCGTCGATTTTATTTTTGGCCAAATTTAGTAAATGATGTCAGGGATTACGTAAACTCTTGCGAGACGTGTAAGGGGACAAAACACCCGAATTTTGTCATGCGACCTCCATTGGGTAAAACTTCCGAGACCCATAGATTTTTCCAAAAACTCTATGTAGACTTTTTAGGTCCTTACCCTCGCTCTAGGAGTGGAAATGTTGGTATATTTATTGTAGTTGATCACTTTTCAAAGTTTTGTTTCTTAAAACCCATAAAAAAATTTACTACCGACGCAATAATGAAATATCTGGAAGAGGAACTTTTTCATACCTTTGGCACTCCTGAAATAATAGTATCAGATAATGGATCGCAATTTAAATCTAACCAATTTAGGAAATTATTACAAAACTATGGAATTAATCACGTTTTCACAGCAGTGCATTCGCCCCAATCGAATGCTTCTGAGCGTGTCAATCGTTCAGTATTAGCGGCTGTACGGGCATATATAAAACATGACCAGAGTAATTGGGATGAATATCTCAGCAGTATCAGTTGCGCCCTAAGGTCAGCGGTACATGCTTCAATAGGTACTTCACCTTATTACATGGCATTTGGTCAACATATGATCACGAATGGCGTATCCTATGCTCTTCTGAGAAAATTGGAAATGCTAGATGACAGATCAATTCAATTTGATAGAAAAGATTCATTTGATATTATTAGAGCTCGAGCAGCAAAAAGTGTTGCTAAACAACAAGAACGAAATGAAAAAGCCTACAATCTTCGTTCAAGGGAAGTAAATTTTGTTGTTGGTCAGGAGGTCTTTAGAAGAAATTTCAGTCAAAGCAATTTCGAAAAGGGATATAACGCTAAATTGGCTCCACCATTTCTTAAGGCTAGAATACGGAAGAAAACGGGAACATGCTATTATCAATTGGAGGATCTGAGTGGACGTTTACTTGGGATATATCATGCAAAGGACCTTCGACAATAGACAGTTTTACATATCACCTAAAAAGTTTTTATTTCGAAGCGTTACCCATTTAGGCTACAAGCGATATCAACTTTGTTGCTGGTTTTCAGCAACAAATCTGATCTTGGCGGGGGGGTAATGTAGAGGCGCTTGTAGCAAGAAAGATATTTCTTAACATGTTCTTATTTTGAAATTTTTGTTTGAATTTATAACGGTCGAATCAGAAAAGTTTTCTTAGGTAAGGTGAATTAACATTTAACTACTTTAATACCACTCTGCATTTTGTTCATGCATTTTTGTCAATGATAATGCAGTTCTCGGTATTTGGTATTAAGTTAGTGGTTTCTGTTGTATGCTGAATTTATGTAGGTATGTATTCTAACACCACTTTTCCAACATGTCAGTATTTTGTGGGGGTATAAAAGGGCTAACTGTAGCGAAAATCTGTCCATTTTTATTACACAATTTTCATACAGGGAGCGAGTTCTGTTGCGTACAAGGCTAAGGAGCATATTTTTAATTGGTAAGAATCTTATATTCATTTAATTTATAAATATGTATTGGGTGTTTGTTAGATATTGGCGAAGAAAAAGTTTAATAAATTTTAATTTGCTATAGTTGCCACCGCTTGCTGCTCAGGGACAAGATTTTGGCCAAGGAAACCTAGTTTTGGAAGAGGCTTTGTGGATAAGCCTAGTTTTAAATATTTTCTATGAAGGAGGAAACTCACAGATTGCTGGGATAATTTATGGTCCCGAATTAGCCAATTTAGAAGTAATAGGACAACAGTTGTGGTAAAATTAAAAAGTGACAAAGAAAAGTTTTTCTAAAAGTGTGTAAATTTGTAAAAAAAAAAAAAACAAAAAAATTTGAGCCTAATTATGAAAAAAAAACAAATAAAAGTATGTATGTACATATGTATTTACAGATAAATATACCAAAAAGTTAAAAAAAAAAAACATTGCGAACAGAAAATAAGGAAACACTAAATGATAAAAATTAGCCTAGGTACCTACTTACTAATTAAAATCATTAAAATATTTAACATAATAGATCATTTATCCTAAAATCACAGTAAAATATTGCACAAGTGTCAGAAAATAATTATTAATTATATCTCGTGTAAATCTGAAGATTTAACAATTAATTTATCAATCACAAGAAATTAAAAAGAAACCTTAACTTAAACTCTGGCAAAGTGTTCAATTCCAATTGTTATGTTAAATTCAAGACTTAAAAGTATGCGAAAGAAATGTTTGCAGTGATTTAGAACTAATTTTTTTTTATACCTATTTCTTTTAATTTAAAATCTTAATATTGTTCTTATCATTTTTTAAACAAATCTAAATTTCATTAGTCAGAACTATTTTGTAAAAGCAAAAATCACAAAATAAAAGCAGTGAAAAATTTAAAAAAAAAGTGTAAATAATAAAAAAATAAATCCAATGGGGAAAAATTTTTATGAGTAAAATAAAAAAAAAATTTGTTAATAACAATGTAGTGAGATTTACGGCTATACGAGGTTTTGCTGTTAACTTTACAGTGATGGACAAAAATAAAAAAAAAAAAACACAACAAAAGTAATTTTTTATAATTAAAATGAATAATATTTTTCTTGTTGTTTAATTCAATCTCATTTGATTAAAAATAAAAAGAAAAGATACAATTTACATTTCAACTTTAAATAAAAATACCACCACCAAATATGCTTTAATCCATTCCCTTCACAACTACAAGCAAATTTCCGGCTGAAAGATCTTTCAACGATGGACAACTAACATGTATGTATGTAAGTCATTTTGATTTTTTTTCTATTTCCTAATCAAAATCTGTATGTATGTATCTATCGTTAAAAATTAGCAAGTAAAGCCTAAATTCGAACAAAATTTACTTTGTTTCGTTCGGTTAATAACATCAATTGCTTTAACATTGCTCTGTAAAAGAAAAATGTAAAAGAATTAGTTAAACGATAAATACATACAGAATCGTAGCTTTTATTTAAAGTATAAAAAAAATGTAAATTTCGTATCGGAAATAAAAAAATAATGAATTTAAGTCCAAATAAGACGTAAAAATGTTAAGAATTAACTTTTTTATTGAAGAAAATGCATTTATTTATCTTAGAATTTACTGCAGTTCTTCTTCTTTTTGTTATTATTAAAAAAAAAAAATATATTTGTAAAATCCGAAAATGAATTCGCCGTAAACTTGGATGGTTATTTATAGACCACAATAATTGAGATAGTGTTGATAAACGGTTTTATTAAAATTAAATTTAAATATTTTGTGAACCCGGGTTCGAATCCTGCAGAGGACATTATTTTATTTTATTTTTTTCATTTCTGTATATTATTTTTTTTACCAATTTCATAGTGATATCATTAATTGTTGGTAGCCGAGTTGGATGCCTAAATAAAATTTTTGTTTCAGCTTTTTTTTGTGATTTTTGCTTAACATTAGTTTTCCGATTTTTTTTTTTTATTTTTTTTGTAATTTCAAATATGAAAAACCATTTTCTATATAATTTAAATTTGTGGTTAAGATCGTTAACTTTAATTTAGCTTTTAAAATTAATATTAATAACTAATAGTTAGTGGTAATGTTTTTTTCCCGCTTAATAAATAATTATTAATATGAATTTGTAAATTGAGCTGTTTTTGATTTCCACAAAGCTACTCGTAGAGGTAATACGATTTGTTTGGGATCATGAAAAATAAATTCTAAGAGATTTTCATGATCATGGTTGGGAGGGTTATAAGAGTTGTGACAACATCAATCACAACAAATTAAATGATGAAGGTTATACGATATTTTAACTTCGATTTAGGTTTTCCATATTCTTTTTCCTATCACTAATTTTAGCATGCAAATTAAAATTTATTTCTATTTCTTTCTGTGGTCTTTTCTATTTATTTAATTACCGAGAATTAGTAGCTACGAATCCCCCCATTAGCCGACGAGATAGGAGCCGGATGTATGAAGCATGCTACTGCTGCTTATTGCTCGTAAAAACTAAGGAAAATTTTGACCGTTACACGCTACATATGTTGTAATTTTGTTGTTGCCTTCTACAGAAATTCACATTGCGTTGAAAATTTTAAAACGGCCACCAAATGTGTCCACAATCAGGAGAATCAAAAAGAATTCACGAGCTAAAGGATGAGATAGTTCAGCACATTAACGACATTGAACCTCAATTAGGGCTCAAAATAATTGAAAATATGGACCACAGGAGAGGGGGAAGCTACCGAAGCCGTGGCGAGCATTTGCCCGATATTTTGCTTTACATATACTTGTCATAGATCCTTATATCATAACAAAAAAAATTTAGATAATTCTCTGAAAACTTTTTTGCTTTATTAACAATAAACATCGTAGTTTTTGGTTGGGCCACTCTTTAGAAAAAAAATCCAAAGACGTGAGAACAAAATTCCTCTAATTATCACATCCGCACTCTGGTACGTAAAAAACTCGAACAGGTGCCATCAGTAAAAACTATGATCACAAAATATTCAATAAAATATCTTAAAACGCTTGAACTGCACTCAAAGCCACTAATTCGAAATATTTTAAATGCTGGCGGCTAAATTCGCTTAAAGAGAAGAGATACTGCAGCACTTTTCCGACCAGAAGAGCGATAAATACCTATATGAACAGGAACCATGATTAGGAGAATTTTCGGCAGGTATTGACAGGACGTTTGGTTATGAATTAGAATAAGATTTGATTAATTACACTGTGCTAGAAATTGACACTTTTTTTGAGACAAGTTGGGCACCTGACGTTTTAACCTTATTCGGGTACGCTGAATCCAGTGGCCGTTTTTTTTAGGTTACCTCTGGTTTTCGAGATATATGTATGTTCACATAAATCAAAAACTTTTTAGTTTATTGAACAAACACAAAAAACCGAAATTCCACAATAAATTTTTCTCATATGCTCAGTAGTGTGTCCCAAAAAAAAATTTTTTTTTGATTTTTATAGGTACCCCAGCATTTTTTGAGAGCTTAGGGTAAAGTATTTTTGTGATTTTTTTCAGATTTTTCGGAAGAGGTTTAGAAGTTGCTAAAATCGAATTTTACCCGAAAATCGGGTTTTCTCGACATTTTTGAATTTTGCTGATTACTCGGCCCATTAGCACGATTTTCTTTGTGATTTTTTTCAGATTTTTCGGAAGAGGTTTAGAAGTTGCTAAAATCGAATTTTACCCGAAAATCGGGTTTTCTCGACATTTTTGAATTTTGCTGATTACTCGGCCCATTAGCACGATTTTCTTTGTTACTAAGTCAATTTTTTTAAAGAAAACTTCTCAAACTTTACTTCTCTGTGCAGATATTAAAAGTTTCGGCTATTTTTTTGCTCATTTGGGTCCCCTTAATCACATTTTTTTTTGTAAATTTAGCATAAATTTGAAAAATAATGCTTTGTAACTTTTAAAATTTATATTGAAGTTAAAAAAACTAATAATAATAATAATTGAATTTGCTCGTAATGTTCCAAAGTTATGCCCTTTTTAAGTTTTGTACCCAATATGGGTGGATTTTTGTAAGAAGTAAGCTGCCTAGATTTTAACTTCAATATAAATTTTTAAAGTTACAAAGCATTATTTTTTAAATTTATGCTAAATTTACAAAAAAAATGTGATAAAGGGGTCCCAAATGAGCAAAAAAATAGCCGAAACTTTTAATATCTGCACAGAGAAGTAAAGTTTGAGAAGTTATCTTTAAAAAAATTTACTTTGTAACAAAGAAAATCGTGCTAATGGGCCGAGTAATCAGCAAAATTAAAAAAAGTCGAGAAAAGCTGATTTTTGGGTTAAATTCGATTTTAGCGACCTCTAAACCTCTTCCGAAAAATCTGAAAAAAATCACAAAAATACTTTACCCTATAAGCTCTCAAAAAATGCTGGGGTACCTATAAAAATCAAAATAATTTTTTTTTTGGGACACACAAATGCTCAGTCGTGTTAGAAACAAAATTAAAAAAATAATTTCTTAGCAACATTTTGAAATTTTTGTTTTTTAAAAATTCATCAAAAATGGAAAAGTGCAGCTATGCTTCTAATTTTTTCCAGACTTATAAAAAACGAAGTTGCAAACAAAACAAGCCATACACGATTAAAATCTGTATACAACTTTTAATAAAATTCACAAAAGACGAAAAATTTTAATTAATTTAAGCATTTCATAAAACGCCATATTTTGTATAGGAGCCCCCCCTAAGAAGTGGGGATAAAGGGCAAGTATCTCTCTTGAAAATTTTAAGGACAAACCACTAATTGAGGTCGGTCATACATTATATCCCTCTAGGGGCGACTCCTGGGCATTTATGGCCTTTTTCTTTAATATATTTCTAGTCTGTATTAAACATTATGTATGGGAGCCCCCCTAAGGAATGGAGATAGCTGGTAGGTATGTTAAAAATAGATAATGGCGATAAAAAATAAAGTGGGATTGGTCATACATTTGACCCATCGAGGTGCATCTTATGCCCTGCAGGGTCCAAATTTAAGAATTTTATTGAACCGCCATATTTGTATGGTTAAAATTCTTAAATTTGGTCCGCAACAACAACAAATTTTTGCATAAATTTAAAGTTATATTTTTCGTTTAATTCTTTAAACCTAAAAAAAGTATTTTGCATAATTTTCCCTCATTTTTCTTTTTAAGCATCACTAAAAACTAAGAATCAAATTTAATGGATTTTTCTTTATAACACTAAAAAAGGGTCAAAGTTTCAAAGCCACAAATAAGTACGAAAAATACAATTGGGTCAGCGCCATACAAAATAAAAGAGGAGAAAAAGTTGTTAATCACAACTTTATTTCAATGCTTTCACCGCTACTGAAAAAGTTGGTAAACTTAATTTAAATAATCGTTAGTATTATGATAATGAAAATGTGTTTGTTAATTAAATTAGACAATTTATTTAATGTTATTTATGAATAATTGATTGTATAAAATGTTTGTTAGGACGGAAATAAATTTGAACTTAACGCTGAATAGGGTCATCCTTGAAAAAACGTTAAAATTCCATTTAATTTTTTTTTGCTAAATCAATTTTTTCAATGGTTCGAAGAAGATTTTGGGATGTATAACTATAATTCTGCTCTTATAGTAAATATAGCATACCTTGTCATTTTTATGATGAGGTATAATATTGTAGATGCTTATGGGAAGCACTGCCATGGAAAAGGTTTACATGGTTACCTGCTAATCTAAGCCACTGGTTAGCAAGCAGTGCGTTTATTAACTGCCCCGATTGTGAGCGCAAACAGCACACCCAGCTAGCAATTTGAGCGCACAATCCAGCAAGATTATACGCTCGCCCCTTGTTTAGGAGCTGGAGCTATTTAACCTCTGCTACTTTTGGAAAAATGTTAGCACCATCTGTTGAGTAGCAACAGAACCTATAGGTATAATCCACCCTCAGGCCAATCTCTCCCATTATTGGTAAAAATTCAGCCCTTTAGTGGGATTTTGTCAATATACCTTTCTTCGATTTTAGGTAGTAATTCAAAACCATCACGTGATCCCCGACAGTACCTTTTCAAGGGAAAAGCAAAACTTGCGCAAAGAAAGTCTTCCTGAAAGACAGAAAGCTTTTCCGGCTAACGGAGTCCTCAACAAATAGTCAGTCCGTTGCCGTGCCCCTGGCTAAACTGACTCCTGTCGTACCAGGTGGGAGCTCTGGTCAGATGCAATTGCAAGAGTTCGTGAAGATCAACTGAGATCTGGCAAATTTGGTCAGTCAGTGTTTACAAGGCTAGGGGCTTCCGAGAACTTAAGAACCGCTGGAAGGATTGCCACCAAACTTGGACAATAAAATAGTTTAGTCTGGAGCCAGGTTTCTCTTAAGTTTTATCCCGATAGGTGACGCTGTTGTGATATTTACATTTTTTTAATTTAAGGTACGATTTGGCTGAAATTCACAAAATATTTTTATTAAACAAAAATAAGTCTCCCGGTAGATAGCGCTCGGGTCAAGTAATTAATAAAATTCTTTATTTTAGTCTAATTTGCCGGCAGGTCAGAAGGTATGAATTTTTTTGTGTATGTATTAATGGTCCCGATATGTGGCGCTATGGTGATGCTATTTAGATATTCATGTTTCCGGAGACATTTTACTTAAACTCAGAATGTATGTATTTTTCTTCATTACAATTTATTTTATGGACCTCCGAAAAAAAGAAATTGTCAAAATATTAAAAATTTTCTTACAACAAATTGTGAAAGAATTTAAGTTTCCATGAAAAAAAAATCAATTTCATATTACTTAAAATTCCATTTCGTTTATATAGCTTTTTCAGTTTAAATAAAACCTTTTTCAAATTAAACGAAACCTTTTTCAAATTAGACGAAACCTTTTTCAAATTAAACGAAACCTTTTTCAAATTAAACGAAACCTTTTTCACATTAAACGAAACCTTTTTCAAAATAAATGAAACTTTATTCAAATACAGTTAAACATTTTTCAAAATAAATTAAACCATTTTTAAAATTTGTAGGGAATTCATTTTTGGAATTTCTTTGAATTACTGATTAACGAAGAGGTGACACTAAAAAATGTTACGATCAGTGGTAAAATAACTTAATAATGATTGGGCATGAAATTTTAACTTTAAAAATGCCTTCTCTATCGGGTTCAGCATAGGAGAATAAAGTAGTAACATTTTAATGTACATTTACTATTGTCCACCATATGTCATTTTACTTGGTATTTATGGACTCTGGCATACTCCATAATTAAAAATGAGTTTTGTAGCATTAGACTGGTTTCAATTTTATCTAAGAGCTCCCGAAGAAATATATTGGAAACGGGCCGAATTAACAGTGGATACAGAAATAACTTTATGGTAAACAACGGCAGTATTATCTGTCGTAGCAATTAGAGTCATATTTTTTCTCTTTACGGTTGGCAAAACACCATGTTTCACCTTCTTAAGCAAAAAAAAAAAAACTAAATTCCTACAAAATTTTAAAAATGGTTTTATTTAATTTGAAAAATGTTTAACTGTATTAGAATAAAGTTTCGTTTAATTTGAATAAAGTTTCGTTTATTTTGAAAAAGGTTTCGTTTATTTTGAATAAAGTTTTTTTTATTTTGAGTAAAGTTTTGTTTATTCTGAAAAAGGTTTCGTTTAATTCGAAAAAGGTTTCGTTTAATTCGAAAAAGGTTTCGTTTTATTTGAAAAATGTTTTGTTTAAACTGAAAATGCTATAATAATGCCGACCTGATATAGAAGAGGAATTATTGGTCAGAAAGAAATTGTGAGTCTATCGGTATACTAAAAGCACAATACCCTCTCTTCTATTATGGTTTGGGTATAAAAAGCATTTTCTGGTAAGACAACTTTTGCTGGGCTCAGTGTAAATATAAATACGTATATATAACTTTAAAAGTTAGGGTTCACATCTGAAGCATATACAGCTTAACTTAGATAGATATAAAGAAGGCCTGTGTATATCACCATGTCAGGTTCAGGCTGCGTATAAAGCCTATCACTCTGCCCGGTGAAATATTGTATATTTCAGCTTGGCACATAATAAAGATTTTTTAATTGTTTAATTATTTTGCTTTTAACATTTTTTAAAAATAAACGAATATTTCCAAAGCCATTTTTTAGACAACAAACATTAAAGTCGCACTTTACATTTTTTGGCAGAGCCGACGGCTGTATTTTCGCCGCCGTCGTTGCAAGTTTTTAAATTTTAGTCAATTTTGGTCGACGTCAACGATATGTTTGACTGCCGTTCTCAACATTGCAATTTAACATCGGCTTCGAGTGGAACATTATGACATTTATAACGTAACCACGTAATCTCTTTTGATAGTTTTCGACATGAGTTACAGACACACTTTTTTCTCACTTTTCGAGAAACGATGGAATATTTTGTTTCACATGATTTCGACGCGAGAAGTTCTCACCAAAGTTACAGAACATGGGTACAGATCATCAATCGTAAATGGAGTTGTATTGGCCATGTTTTCAGACGCACCAATAACAACGTAGCCAAGATGGCAGTTGAAAAGAACCCCCAAGGCAGTAGAAAAAAGGCCGACCCACTAGCACCTCAAGGTTGGCAAATCGAAAGTGAAACGAACTCAATTGGAAAGCCATGGGCCGAAGTGAAGCAGATAGCGAAGGATAGATCACAATGGAAGAATTTTGTTGTGGCCCTTTGTGGAAATCCTGATCTGCTTATAAAATTTAAGGATTTAGGAAAGTCGGTTAAATAGTCATCTTAACAAAAAACCTTTATTACTTGCTGTAACATGGATTTAATTTATGTTCAACTATTTTCAGTGATGTTTTAATTTCCCCCTTTTCTGTGGCTGCTCTTTTTTAGTTTAACGAACAAATGAATGAATAAATGAACAAAATAATGAACGAATAAAAGTATAAATGAGTGAAGGTGTAAGTCTGTTTGAGTTTGAATGGTCATGCAACATTTTTAAAAACATTTCCTTAAAGGTTTTTTTTTTCGGCGAATTAAGAGCAGTGGTAAGTTACACTGGGTTAGGACTACAGGCATTCTGAATGTAAATTTTGTTTTTGTTGTAGTTTTAGGTTGTTAACTTCATTGTTGTGATTAATTTATACAATATTGTACTAATCGCATATTTAAGAAAAATCAGACATTAATCATGTTACTTTAAAATAAGAAATTAAACTACATAAGTAAAATAAAAGATACAAGATACAAATTAAGTTGTTCCTGCTGTTTTGACTTTGTATAACATAAAACCTGAATGTAATTACAAATAAAATAAGGGGGAAAATGAATGCTGCCATAAGAAAAAGTTTTAAATCGTTTTGTCTTGCTAAAAAGTTTTAATTAATCCAATTACAATATAAATTGTTAGTATTTCTTTGATTATTTGTTTGCCTTCTCCTGATTTAAGTTTAAAGAACTTTATTTTTCATTCTGTGACAAGATAATGTTGAATGGCAATGAAGGATTACTATCCCTGCAGCCAAAATTGTTACTTGTAATGTTTTGGACTAGTTTATTACTAGTTGTTGGGTGCCGAAAAATGAGAAAGCTGATGAAATTTCGGCTTCAAAAAATAAATAACGAGAGGGAAAATTCCCGTATTCTTGTTGTTGAAATTATTTAGTTAAACACATCAAATTCTTCAATGTAGAATGATGACGAAAATCATATCGGGGTATTCTGCTAGTTTCTTATAATTCAAACATGGTGTAACAGGAAAATAAATAATTACAATATTCTCTCTTTCTGATTCCAGGGGTAAGAGCTCAGAATTATTCTTTAACAAATACATTGTACTGTACCTCACATGTGTCTACCACATACCCACAAACCACTCTGAAATCTATACATGCCAACCTAAACAGAGTAGGGTAATTGTGTAAGATCAAATAACGTTATTTACCAATTGACTCACATCTATTAGAATTAGGGTATTCATTTAATCGGGCTTTTGCTTTAATCGGTTAATCTCTCGATTAATTAATCGAGGTTTCGGATTAATCGGTTAATTTTGTAACCGTTCAGTTAAGCTGGTAGTAATTAATCGGTTAACGGAGTGAATGCCCTAATTGGAATGCAAGTCAATTGGAGTATGAATACAACAGACATAAACAATACATTCTGCTCAATCAATATTGTAAATTGAGTGACAAATGCGAATAAGTGCATTCCAATCACAAACATTCTTATTGTTCAGAATAATTGTTATCAGGGTATTTATTGATATCTCCAAAAGACCGATGAAGACAAATAGAATTTTGTAAATAAGTAAAATAAGTCAGAAGGGCTAGATTTAAGTCTCATTAATCGTATATACACACATACAAGTTTTAAATAAAGTCAGACTTGAAATTACTAATCTAAAATCGGCAATAACTTGCCTTTGTGTTTTTAATAACAAGCCGCAGTTATTTTGGCAGTTCTTTTGAACGCCTATTTACCAGCTAAGGGCTATAGGGAAGCTAATAATAAACATCAATCATACCCTGTACCACTACAACATCTATATATATAAAAATAAGTCCGTATATGTACGTCGCCCAACTAATCATAAACGCGTCGTGCGACTTATACACTACGTAGGCAGTGGCGTATATATGGTTTATATGAAGTTTGGTTGAAATCCGATAACGCATGTGTGTGCGGTGCGTATGTGAAGTGAGTGTGTTTTTGCCGCAGGCATTTTTTGTACCGCATACAGCATTCATTAGTATTGAATACATATTGGTCGTTTGTGTATTGGAGAGTATTGCACGGAGTGATGCAAATAGCAATTTGTTATCATTTCTCTTTGGACGTCATTGGTGATTGATCTTATCATAATCGATTTTTGAAAATACACACGGCCAGTTATATGTTTCGTGCTCACGTGTTGGCAAGCCTTCAGTTCTCTTTATCTACACTCATGGCAAAATCAAAAATGTTGTCTACGAAAGAGCTCTAAGATAGTTTAAGTGATACATAGTCTAAGATTGTAAGAAACTAGAATTAAAAGTTGAATAATAGGGAACAAAACCAACTTTATTAAAAACAAGTGTGTTTCTTTTCTTATTTTGTTTTGCCGTGCGAAGCAGGCAACGGGCCCGCTAGTACTCTATAAAACAATAATTAAGCATGAAAAATATCGAGTTGAATTTTCAAATTTAATTTAACTTTTATTAGTCCTTATAATGTAAATAAACCAACTAGCTTAAAACTATTATAGAAATGCATAAAATTAACTAGTTGGCTTCCTATGACAACCCAACGTTAAACAGTTTGATATATGAAAACAGTTAAAAGTGCAACTAGCTTAAAGTAAATACCAACCAGTATATTTCTGGCTAAATACTAGTTACTTTGTCTGCATGTACTTAAATTAAAAATTTATTTGTATGTTTGTTTAATTGTATACAAAAAAAAAATATTAATTTATGTAACTTTGCTGTTGAAGTAATTGCTGGAAATTTAAAAGTTTTGTCTTTTAATAAAGTTAAGCAGAAATTCATGAAATATATTTCATAAATGTCTGCTTACCTATACATATACATACGGTCCCGTGCAATGTTTAAACTGCCAAGAATTTGGTCACACTAAGGCATACTGCCATTTAACACCTGTTTGCGTTGTATGTGGAGAATTGCATGGCACAGCTCTCTGCGATAAGTCTAAAAACGACCCCAATGTAAAAAAATGCAGCAACTGTGGTGGTAATCACACTGCCAACTATAGAGGATGCCCTGTATACTCTATCGTCAAGCGCTCGGTTGGACCGAAACCTAATCCACCTCAAATTCAGGAAACACATCAAAATAATACTAATGACATTCATGTACCGCAGCCTAGTAATAACAGAACATCCTACGCTAACGTCCTAAAATCAAACCATATGCCAATGCAAGGTGATTTGCCAAATAATGATGAGACCCCAGTTTCTAATTTAAGTCGTCTAGAAAAAACCATGGAAACACTAGTACAAACAGTAACAAACTTTACGAATACAATGGGTAATATGATGCAGGAAATGTTAAGAATGCAATCGATGTTATTGCAAGCTGTACTTAACAAGCCATGAATTGTTTAAAAATTTGTTTTTGGAACGCAAACGGCATTCGCCAACATAAAAATGAACTAGAATATTTTCTTAAAAGTAAACAAATTGATGTAATGATGGTTTCTGAAACTCATTTGACCTCAAGAAATACGTTTAAAATTAATGGTTATTTATTATATGATACCAAGGACCCTCGAGATAGAGCTTGTGGAGGTTCTGCTATTTTGATAAAAACCCGAATCAAACACTACTTAATGTGTGATCATCGTGAAGATTATCTGCAAGCAACGAATATTTGTGTTGAAGAGCTAAATCGAAACGTTGTACTTTCATCTTTATACTCTCCACCTAGATTTTCAATATCAGAAAGCCAATATTATAAATATTTTAAATCATTAGCACCCTGTTTCCTAGCCGCTGGCGATTACAACGCTAAACATACCTTCTGGGGTTCACGGCTCATTACACCAAAGGGTCGTGTTTTGTATAATACAATGTCTAAAATGGATTTAAATGTGGTCGCGAGTGGACAACCAACTTATTGGCCTACTGATCAGCAAAAATTCCAGATGTCATCGATTTTGGCGTGGTTAAAAACATCCCCGCAGAAACGATTCACGTTGAAGCTTCTTTAGAATTATCTTCTGATCACACACCTACAATTCTTACCATATCAAACCCTTATAGAATTGTATCTCCGTCTGGTTACTTAGTGACGTCAGCCACACAAATAAATTGGTTAAAATATAAAAAATATCTCAGTACCCACTGCACTGAAAATATTCCGCTTAGAACACCGGAGAATGTGAATCTTTCTATTGTAAATTTTGACAATTATCTCAAACTAGCTGTTCTACATTCTAGCATAGCCCGCAAAAATATCAAAAATAGTAAAATATATTCTACTGATGTCGAGCGTCTCTTGACTGAAAAAAGGAGAGTTCGAAGAGAGTGGCAATTGCACAGATCCCCTCAACTTAAAAATTTACTAAAAGAGTGCACAAAAAGGCTAAGAAACTTACTGCAGTCTCAAAAAACGGCTTCTCTGGAAAAATATCTTAAGGAACTTGATGCAACTCCTCAATCTGATTACTCATTATGGCGTGCAGCTAGAAATCTTAAAAGACCAGTTATCACTAAACCACCATTAAGAAACTTAAATGGACGTTGGGCACGAAATGACATAGAAAAAGGTAATATTTTCGTTAATCATTTGAAAACCGTATTTACCCCTCATACATCTTTCGATACTGCGGTCGAGTTACCACCTGTTGCTGTTAGATCAGCTGTTCCACTAAGGTTTGAAGTAAGAGAAATCGAGAAGGCTATTCATGATTTAAACCCCAAGAAAGCCCCTGGTTTTGATAAGATCAGTAACAAAATGCTTTTGGAGCTACCCAGCATAGCAAAGAAAATTATTCTACTAATTTTTAATGCTATTTTACGCCTTGAATACTACCCACAAGAGTGGAAAGTATCCTTAGTTACCATGATACCTAAACCAGGAAAGGATCCCACAAAAGTTGAGTCATATAGACCTATAAGCTTATTGTCTAATATATCAAAGCTTTTTGAGAAACTTCTAGTGTCTAAATTAACGCCGATTTTAAATGGTAACAGATGTATTCCCAATCATCAATTCGGTTTTAGAAGAAAACACAGCACAATTGAACAAACTCATCGAATAGTAAATGTCATAAGAAAAGCCTTTGAAGAAAAAAAATATTGCTCAGCACTCTTCATCGATGTGTCTCAAGCTTTTGATAAAGTCTGGCATGAAGGTTTACTACTGAAATTGCAGCAAAACTTACCAGCAAATATACACAAGCTGTTACAAAGCTACTTAGTCGGTCGTCAATTTATTATAAAAGAAGGCGAATTTTTAAGTCCTCCACAGCCAATTAGCGCTGGAGTCCCACAAGGCAGCATCCTGGGCCCTCTATTATACTTAATTTATACTTCGGACTTGCCAACAAACAGCTACACCCATACCTCAACATTTGCGGACGACACAGCTTTTCTAAGCGTACACGCAAACTGTCAAGAAGCATCTCGTTATCTACAGGATCATATATTTGAACTAGAAAGGTGGTTAAAAAAATGGAGGATAAAGATCAATGAGCAAAAATGCGCACATATAACATTCACATTGCGTCGGGAAACATGCCCCCCTATTAAAATAAATAATCAAATAATACCCCAACACTCGCATGTAAAATACCTCGGTATACATCTAGATCGGCGTTTAACGTGGAAATGGCATCTAGAAGCGAAATTAACTCAAATGAAACTAAAAGCAATTCAAATTAATTGGCTCATTGAAAGAAATTCTGTTCTTAGTCTCGATTGCAAACTTCTACTCTACAACTCTATCTTAAAGCCAATTTGGTGCTACGGTATTCAGTTATGGGGCACTGCCTCGGCTTCTAACATCGAAAAAATTCAAAGGCGCCAAAATAAACTTCTTCGAATAATCACAGCCGCTCCCTGGTACGTCAAAAACTCAAATATCCACAAGGATCTCAATGTGCCATTAGTAAAAACTATGATAACGAAATATGCAGTAAAATATTTAAAAAGGCTGGAACTGCACCCAAATCCATTAGCTAGAAATATTTTAAATTATGGCGGCCACACTCGCTTAAGAAGAAGAGACACTGCAGCACTCACCCAATCAGATGAGCGATAAACACCTATATATGTAAACAGAAACCGTGATGACTAAATCTTTTGTGTTTGGCACTGGCAGGACATAAAGCAAATATTAGGATAAGATTTGATTAATTATTGTTAGTTCATATTTAATATATGAAGATTCAATAAATAAATAATGAAAGAAAAAAAAAAAAACCTATACATATATGCATATGTATGTATGTAGCTGCAAATTATAAGCATTAAGGAGTTTCTAAATGTTTTAACAATAAGTATATAGGATTTTAGAAGGCTATATTTGGCCGAGCCGAATCTGTCTTATTAATCATCATTATAGTTTCAAAGTTTAGAATTAATCGATTTTGTCCATATTCTTTATAAGAAGATGCATGTATTAGAGAATGGTTTGATTGCTATATTTTTTGCTTCGGAATTAGGGATGGGCAAATTGAAAAAATATATCGATATATGTATTTCGTATCGATATTTTTTAAGAGTATCGATATTTATTAATTAAAAATTATTAAGCTGAAATAATTACCAAATTTAAAAACTTATGTGTTGTTTTCAAGTGACAAACAATTGATTGTGTAGTAAAATTTATATGAAAAGCACTAATAAAACTGAATGATTTTCATATAAATTTTACTACACAAACAATTGCTGGTCACCTGGAAACAGTACATTAGTATATCTATGTAAATACATTATTATTATAAGTAATTTCATTCTTACTTTTTATTTCAAATTTACTACCTGTCCCTCGATTTCGAACGAAACTTTCATTCCCTTAACTTCCATTTAAAACAAATTTTAAAATTTTGTTTTTAATGTAAGTTATGCGAACGAAGTTTTCGTTCGATATCGAGAGACAGGCAGTTAATTCTACAATAAAAACAAAAAATTCAATAAAAACAAAAAAAAAAAGTGAAGAATACCATATTAAATCTAAAAAAAAAAAAAATTAGAAAAATTTAATTGGGATTATATCGAGCCATAACCGCAAAGAAGCTCAAGCGACAAAAACTAATTTTTTTTTTTTATTAAATAACTAAAATTTTTTTTCCTATAAAATCGTAACGGTACCTTCTGTGACCATGAGATTTTAGGAGATGATGCAAGTGTTGCCAATAAATTCATTTATTAAAAAAAAACGAAAATTTAAAATGTTGTCGCTTAAGCTTTTTGGGGGGCTATGGCTCGATATAGGACATACACTGTACAAGTTCAAGTCTGGCACTAGTTAAACGAAACTTGTGACACATAGAACATGTTCAAATAAAAAAAATATACAAAATATTTTTCCTATTTTATTAAGTCCAAATTCACACGTTGCAAGTCATATTGATCAGCTTGCTACTTTATAGGCGAGAGCGACGAGGAAAGCAATGTTTCGCTCTCTCTCTCTCTCATTCTATCGCCTATAAAATTAGCAAGCTTATCAATAAGACTTGCTACGTGTGAATTGGGACTTACATTCCAACTTTCGTGAGTCTATTGCTGCTTTTAATACGCAATAATTAAGGCGATTCTTTGCATAATTCTAGGAACCCTGTCCGGCATATATTTTTCCCCGCTTATTATTTTGTTGTCATCTCTTATAAAACCGAGGCAAACCTGAACGTTTTTAACATTCACTACACAAGTTCACTGCACATCGTTTTGATTTATACTCAGTTCACTGCGTAAAAAGCAAAAATACCGCCATACACTGCACAAATGCACTGTACAGTGCCTGACTTGTCAAAAAAATCAAGAAAAGACCAGTTAGAGTGCTATATTCGGCTATTCTTTCCTCCACCGACAGTTAGAATATTTCAGTAGTGGGCTTTATATCGGACTTATAGTAGATATATAAGCGACCTTTTAGAAAATTGATAGTGTGATATATAGTTTCAAAAGTATTATTTGTTGCGGTCTTACACGTACTAAAGTATTTTGTGGGCTTTATATGGCGACTATTGTAAGCTATGGGCCGATCTTCATGATTTCTAGTCATATGAAACTGTGACAGAGCAAAACTTATTACAATAGGATTATTCGTTACGGTTTCATGCGTACTTAATTGTTTTCCGATCGTGGGTTTTATATGGGGTCTATGTTACGTAATTTACCGATCTTGACGAAATGTAATAGTGTGAATCCTTCTCATATAAAATTGCGACCGACAGACATTCATTACAACAGCGTTGTTCGTCAGGGGTTTGGGCGTACTAAAGTGTTTTTCGAGAGAAGGCTTTAGATGGGGCCTATGGTTACTTATAGACCCATCTGCACGAAATTGTGGTATGATTACTAGTCTTATAAAACGAATTTGTACAAAATATCATATCAATATGTGAATTCCGTCACTATTTGTGAAAGTTTTTGTAACAAAACTCTCAATTTTTTTGGGTGGTTGCTCCACATTTTGATTCGTAACTCTTATCCTACTGAATCAATTTTGATGGATCCCAAACTGCTTAGGAGAACTAGAAACAATTTGACACCAATATTGCTCTTTTCAGTCGTTCGAAAGTGAGCGTGAACTACTTAATTACTCATATATATATAATTTATGGGGTTTTAGATAATTATTAAAAAAGTTTCACACGGAATGACAAACTTAGTATATCCTCTTCACAGCTAGTTGCGCTGGAGGGTATAATAAACATTATTGATCGTGTAATTTATGTTTGGACTGAAGTTCTGAGAAATGTATTTTTTAGAAATGGGGGGAAAAAGTGAATTGTTAAAAGCAGAATGTATAGCAGAAGAACTATAAGAGTCTTATTTGTTTTTCATTCATATCATAATCCGTTAATTTCATACATCAATATTATAATATGTTCAGTGGACATTTGCGTGGGGGCTAGGTCATTGATTTTAGTACTAAACATTTCTTGTAAAGTGTCTTCTATAAAGCGCTTCCTATATCTAAATTTTAATAAAACAAAAATATGAAAAAACTGAAAGACCTATCAATGCTATTATGTAAGGAATATTACATCTTACAAGTGTCCTCCGCCGCTAAGCTAGTAGGCACACATCGAGAATTACTACTTATTCCATAATACTGGCGCATTAATCAGGCTTAATTTAACCGACGACATGGGTTATGTTGGCCTTAAGGGCCGCTGTGCTTTGCAAATTATTATTCGCATAGACCTTCGGCCCAAGAAAACTCCACAAGATAAAGTTTAACGGAGTCATATTACACGACCCCGGTGCCTTATTCACATTATCCCAAAATGCTCGTGCAGAATGTCCAATGCGGCAAGTGCGTATTTTTTAACTTAAATGAATATAAAGCATTTATTTCCCATTCTATTTAAATTTTTTTTTGTATTTTAGAATGCATGTTTGTAAAAGTCACACTTTTCAATAAAAATATGAAATCTTATAATCCGTGCCAAAAGAGCATACTTAGCATTTACACTTCCAGTGCCAGTTCGGAAAACTCAATACACTCACGATTTTTTACTAGAACACTTAAATTTTTCGCAATGACAGCTCAAGTGGCAGCAAATTTTGCATGCGAGTGGAAATTTGGCACTCGCATGCCATTAAATTGCATTTAAAATTTAATGAAAATTTACTTAATTACTGGTAAGTTGTTATAAAATTTTAACTTGTTAAAGCAAGTTTGTTAATTATTGAGAAATAATATTGTAAATATAGTTCTAATTTAAATAAATAAAAGCCATTTCCCCAAAAATGTGCCTATATGAAGAACTCGGTAACTCTATTTTATTTTCTGGTACTTTTATTTAATTTGAGAAGTAAACAAATTTTCTTAAGTTGACGCTTTAACGACATTTTGAAAATGAGCTCGCAGTGGCACGTGTTAACAGAAAATCAAATGGCATAAGATTCGACTGTTTCGAAACAACAGTGGCATGCCACTACATGCATGTGTACACTAATAGAAAAAGCGTCATAACGCTGATGTATTTTGACATCAGTACTATGACAAGTGTCTTCGTTTTTGACACCATGACACTTTACATCACTGTGATGTCAGCCTTAACATCACTTGGCCAAATTGTCATCAGGGTCAAAAATTTAAATTATGTCATCAATGGGATGACATATTGGCATCCCAGAAATGACGAGGCGAAGTCGGTTTTATAAAGCATGTGATCAGTGCGATGATAAACTGTCATCAAATTGAGTCATTGTAATTGACCTTAAGTCTTATTGAAAGAATATCTTTTTTTATTTACCCACTACACATGTTTGTTTCACTTTTGTTGTATTCCGCCATTTGTCAACAGAAGTACTCTCAATTATAAGACACCAGCAGCATGTCCGATATGGTTTTCGTAATTATTCTACTTGAAAACTTTGAATTATTTAAATAAATAATTCCAAAAAATAGAATATGGGAATTTTTCCTTCTAATTTTAATTTTTAAACATAAAAATAATGTTAATAATATATTATGACATGATATATTATGTCATCGCACTGATGAAAGTTTGTCATTGCACTGATGACAGTTTGTCATCCCACTGATGACATAATACATTATGTCATTGCACTGATGACAGTTTTTCATTGCACTGATGACAGTTTGTTATTGCACTGATAGCAATTTGTCATCACACTGATGACATGGTATATTATGTCATCGTACTTATGACAGTTTGTCTGTACTGATGTTAAAACACATCAGCGTTATGATGCCTTTTCTTTCAGTGTACACAAAATGTGGCGTCGAATTGTTGTCACTGTAGTCATAGCGTAGATGACGCATAAAATATGGCAAAATTTTAGGATGACGTTCGTCATTGGATTGAGGTCACTTTTTGCCTCATTGATGCCATTTGTAATAACATTGATGTCACAATTCTAATGTCAGAGCATCATCAATATGAAGACGCATTTTTCTATGAGTGTAAAGGCAGCATATACGAAGGGATCGAAAACAAGCTAGAGTGCTATATTCGGCTATGTCGAATCTTTGATACCTTCCACCGACAGGAGTGGGCTCTATATGATAAATACATATATATTATTAACTAAGATTCACAAAAACGAACGTCAGCATTAAAATTGATTGCAGCTTAGACCTATATTAAATTATTGACCGACAATAAGAAGGTTTTATGCTTTTCTTGTTAGCACTTTGAACTGGCTTGAATAAAATATCATGATTCATAAAATTTTTAGCCGACTAAAATGATTTTTAAGAGGGTAATTTGTATTGGACCCATGGTAAATTAAAGACCAATCATCCCAAAATTCAGAATACTGATTTCTGGTATTACAACAAATAAATAAAAAAATTTTAATACAGCACTGTAATTAGTTGTAGCGTTAACACAGAATTTCACAAAATCACATAATATTTTTTCTGGTCATATGAATCTAAGTTGGAAGAAATTTTACCGCAATATCCATATCTGTTATGGTTTTAGGCGAATTAAATTATTTTCCAAAAGTGGGCTTTATTTGGTTTTAGGCGTAATAAACTGTTTTCCGAGAGTAGAGCTTATATGGGGCCTAGTGTAAATTATGGACAGATCTTCAAAAAATTTTACATTGTGATTTATGGTCGTATAAAACTGTGACATACCAAATTTTGGCATGATAGCGTTACTTATTACGGTTTTAGGCGTACTAAACAGTTTTCCGGGAGTAGGGTTTATATGGGGTCTAGTGTAAATTATGAACCGATCTTCACGAAATTTAACAGTATGATTTGCAGTTATATAAAGCAAATTCGCGCAAAATTTTTCATTCCGTGGATTAGTCTACCATTTATGTAAGTTTTTGTATCAAAATTATCAATTTTTTTAGGGTGGTGGTTCCACATTTTGATTCATAGTTCTGATCCTACTAAACCGATGTTGCTGGATTTCAATCCCAAGCTGCTTAGGATAACTACAAGCAATTTGAGACCAAGTTTGTTCCGCTTTTTGCGTTTTTCGAAATTGAGCGTGTTTTCAACAGACGGACAGACGGACATGGCTAAATCGACTTAGAATTACTCAAGGAGCCAGAATATATATAATTTATGGGGTCTTAGATGTATAATAAAAAAGTTTCACACGGAATGGGTGCCCCGGTAGGCTAGCTGGTAGTGAGCTTGTCGATCAGTACCGGGGTTGCGGGTTCGATTCCCGCCAGAGACTCTGGTCTCCTGCAGACAAGCAAAAAGCTTCGCGGGATTTAGTGTAGGAATAATAAAAAAAAAAAAAAAAACAAACTTAGTATACCCTCATTCACCACTAGTGGTATACAAATTATCAGTACGTGCACTTTCGTAACGTAGAAACTAAAGAGCTGCACAAGCGAAAGAAAAATAGCTTTTAACCAATTTCATTAAATTTAGATGGTGGGTGTATATTACTCTCTCATTACAAAACACATACTTCCAAAAACAATTGTTTTGCTTTACGGTCAAAACATAGAAGAAGTGAACAAACCTGCATTAGAACAATACTGCACTAGATTAGTGAATTAGAACAAAGATTAAGTGGAACATTAAAACTGAAATAGAACATTCAAATATGTTTTGATTGTTGACATACAGCAAAGAGAAAATTGCCTAGGTACAAAATAAAATATATTTTAAAATTTATAATATATATAAAAAAAAAGAAAGAAAAAATACAATTTCGCTTACATTTAATGTATCTTATTCAGTTTTTAAGATAATTATCACTGTGAATTTTTTTAATTCCTATTTTGTAAATGTTCTAGTGCCCTCGTTGCATTTGTTATGATTAACCGTTTCCTTATTTCATTGTTGATGTTGATATTTTTGTGTTGATATTCTGTTTATTTTGACAACACAAACACTAACAAAGCCGTAAAGAAAAACTTTTCAAGTTATGCTTGTTTTATTTTGGTGAGAGTAATGTGTTTTTAAGTTTGTTTTGCTATTTATGTTTCCAGTGAAATATTGTGATTGGAAGTAGTGTGAAGTAGAACTCAGAATATTTGGGAAATTTTGAGCAGCCCTTTAGTAGAAACTCCAAGATATTTTTTTTGTAGATTTAGTTCAGGGACCGTAACAGTTATTCCTTTTTTCATAAAAGTCAGATGATAACAGTTATTCTTTGATTTTTATTTTTTTGAACAAAAATAACAGTTATTTTTAAATTTTTATTTTTTCGAGCAAAAATAAACGTCATTCTTTAAAGAAATATACGTGTTATAATTATTTAGTTGACTTTAAATATTTATTTTAATGCGCATAAAATATCCCAATGATGATCACACATTCAAATAAATATTTAAAGACAACTCAATAATTATAACACGTACACTTCTTTAAAGAATAACTTTTATTTTTGATCGAAAAAATAAAAATCATAATATTTTATCATAGAAATGTTCATAAGGATCAATATGGTATACTTGAATCAGTTTGCCAGTAATTACTTCTATATGCTTTTTTTGTTTTAAAATTTCAAAATAACTGTTATTATTTTCGGTCCCTGATTTTGTAACTTCCTGTAGTGTAGCCATTTCGTCTCTTTATATATGTGTATCTGCTTTAATACTTCTAATTAATTCAGCTAAAAGGTGGTCCACAAATAATACACTGCGATGCCAAATTATAGGCGCTTGTCGATTTTGTAGATTCACTATATATCTAAGAATAAAAAGTAAAATATCTATTTATGTCAGCTGAAAAAGAATTAAAAAACGTTGATAAAGCTAATACAATTTCTTAACATTTTCCTAAACTATTTACCCTACTAACAAATAGTTTTAATTTCGAAATCTACATACGCTTATAATTTTGCATTGCAGTGTATCTAAAAAAGGAACTTGAACTCATCAACAATATTTGTTTAGTAAATTATGTTTTTCTTATTACTGTTGTTTGTAAGTTTATTTTATTTAATTTTTAAAATTCTAACTTTCTTTCTTTCTTTCTCTCTTTTTACTAAGTTTTCAGTTTTCTTTTAGCTCTAATTTAAATTAATTTTTTTTTATACCTACCACCAAAAGTATGGGGAGTATATTGATTTTGTCGTTCCGTTTGTAACTCATTGAAATCATCATCGGTGGTCCAATAAAGTATATTCATATATTCTGGATCGTTGTAAAATTCTTAGACGATCTAGTCGTGTCTGTCTTCTGTAGAGTTGCCAGGCGTACTGTTTTTATTAGTAAATGTACTGTTTTTGGTTTAAAGCACTGATTTATGCAAAACAAGGCAATCAGTACGCAAATGTACTGATTTTTTTAAATATGTACTGCTATGGATATGGATGTTCCTTTCGATAAGTTCTTAACCAAAAAGATTTTTGTCGAGTACGAAAAGAGACGACAGTAGAAGAAACATGGAAAGCTGCGTTTACGAATTTGAGAAAATGTGTAATTTTATTTTTTTCATTCCGCATTCAAACGCTTTTGCTGAACGAATCTTTAGTTTAATGTTTTCAAAATGGAGAAAATAGAGAAACAGGCTCTTAATATAAAACCTAGAAAGTGAGTTATTTATAGAAATCTATAGTATAGGATATTCTAAAAAACGATTATGCCTTTTGAAATAATTACAATTACTTATAATAATAAGCTGTTAATTACTTTTAAATAATTTTTTTTTAAATCATTTTAAATATAAATACATAATAAGTTTTGTTATTTAAAGTGTTTAATTTGCTTTTAACATTGTTGTCGTTATATTTGTAGCTTGGTGTATGTTAATGTATTAACTTAACATTAAAGTCGCCCTTTACATTTTTGGTATAGCCGACGGTTGTTTTTTCGCCGCCGTCGTTGAAAGTTTTTAAATTTTATTCAATTTTGGCCGATGTCAACGATATGTTTGACTGGCGTTCTCAACATTGTTATTTAACATCGGCTTCGAGTGGAATATTATGACATTTATAACGAATCTCTTTTGATAGTTTTCGACATGAGTTACAGACACACTTATTTTTCTCACTTTTCGAGAATCGATGGAATATTTTGTTTCACATGCTTTCGATGCGAGAAGTTCTCACCAAAGTTACAGAACATGGGTACTGTTTTAAATTTTTAAAATTGTTGACACTTCTAATTGATTCGTGTAATTCTGTTTAAAGATTGATATGAAAAGATATCAGAAGTGACAAATAACTAAACACATACATACATATAAAAAGTACGTGAAATAAAAAATAGCTGTTGTTGTTATTTTAAATGAAGATCACTTTTAATAAATTCCTTTTGAATATGGGACGAAATAAATGCTACAAAAAGTTTTGTAACAACGGTTAATCGGTTAATCGACTGAAATTAACCGGGTTAATCGTTAATCGAAAAAAGCCAATTTTAAATTAACCGGTAAGTTAATCCCTAGAATCTATTCTTCTGCTTCACATATTCGTGCTCTTCCAAAAATATTTTCCATAACCTTTCGCAAAACTTCAGGTGTTATGTTGTTGATCTCGTCGCGTATATTTTTTTTAATTGCTGGATGGTACAAGGGTTATTAATATGGACTTTTCCTTTCATATAATCCCAATTGAAACAGTAAAAATCGCTTGAACGCGAAATAAAAATAATAAAGATGTCGCGTTAAAGAGCCATAGTGTCTCTCGCATTGTGCGTTGAAGCTCCATCATGTTGGAACCATACTTGCGGATGGTTTTTGAAGGATGGACTTGAACATTTTCCAACATTGTCCGATATCTTACACCAGTGATAGAAATGTTGACATCGTGTTCATTTTCATGAAAGTATGGACCAATTTGCCTTTCCGACAAAAAGCAGCATCAAACACTACATTTAAGCGGATGTAATTGTCGCTGTTGATCTAATCTTGGATTTTCCGTAGCCCATATCCTAAATTTTTGCCTATTAACGAACCATTTCATTGGAAATCACTGTCAAAACAATAAACCGTTGATTTGAGAAATAAAATTTAACGATTTGGGTACGTTGATCTATTGTGTACTGTTCCATTTTAAATTCCATAACTTTTTTTTTACAAAATACAGAAAAGAAATAAAAAAAATTATATTAAAAAAAGTTATAAGGAATTCAAACACCTTCGGTGTTTTTTGATATACTGTATAAAAGTGCCACTTTACAAAAATCTCTAATAAGTAAATATTTCCCTTAAGAAATATCGAAATTATTGTGTTTTTTGTGTTTAATAATTTTACGTCGTTTAGTTTCACAGAAAAAAATTTTGCCCCAATTTAAGAATTAATCAAAAATAAAATCAGTTTTAATTAAAATGTAATCAAGAGAATTAAACTTTTAATCAAGTGAATTAAGCGTTTAGTTGTTACAATTAATTTGTATACTGGTGCCAATTAATAGTATCAATTAAACTTTTAATTCACTTGACTAAATGTTTTATTTACTTGATTAAATGTTTAATTCACTTGATTAAACGTTTAATTCACTTGATTAAATTATTAACTAAAACGGATTTTATTTTTGATTAATGCTTTAATTGGGGCAACATTTTTTTCTGTGTTAAACTAAAGGCGGATGGTATCCTCGATTCGTCACGGCCGAATTTATACTTCTTACTTATTATAATCTTGAGTACTTGTCCGTATTTTTTTCTTTATTTCACATCAACATCAATTTGTGTTTTCATCCTTGCAGCAACTTAAATGTTATGTGTATTTGTTTTAGGGTTCGGTTTTTACGTACAAACAAATACATGAGTTCAATGTATTATGAGGTTAACTTGAAAAGTTAAAGTTTGAGGATTGTCCAAAATTGCTAATTTTGGAAAGTAATTTGTAAAATGCTAAGGAAAATTATGAATCTAGTTATAAAAACACCTAACGAATTGTTGATATTTTTATATGAGGACATTTTGATGTGGTCCAAGTTAGTTAATGGGCCAAGTTAACAACTGAAAGTTTTGAGATTGTAGACGGCCATATATGACTATATTTTTGCCCTACAACAACACAAGCGGAAAACCCTCTCCCAGTTTCTCCCTGTAATGTTTGTGATTATGATTAAGTGCTGCTTCACAATCGTCATGTCTTGAGCTTTTAGGAGAGAAAGGAAAAGAGAATGCTCTCTCTCCTAAAAACTCAAGACTTGAAGGTTAAAACTTGAAGAATGTAAATCAGGACTAAGCGAAAGTTCCAATTTTTAAATTATTAAATAAATAAGGCTATTTTGCCTAGTGGCGAATATTTTTGAACTGAAGGTAGCGATATATTCTTTTTACTCCTGCATAGGGCTATTACAAGGTCATTCCACTCCTGGGGGTTCCATGTTTGTGCCGGTAGCCCAATACAACAACTGCCCAAAGGGTTCCAGCCTATGGTCTGTTGGGCAATATCATCTGATGATTTGCGCAGCGTATGACCAATCTAACGCAATTTATGCGAAATTGTTGCTAAGAAGGAAAATATCTTCAGTAAAGTCGAGATCTACTAGCTTCTCTAGTAAGTCCCCAAATAATGCCTCTGCACACAGCTGTGGCCTTTCTTATCACCAGGTCAAGGAAGTAGTTGGAAAGCTTGGGAGATAAAACACAGATCTGTCGTACGATATTTCATTGTTCAATTGTTTCTCAAGCAGAATTCTACATATGCGATTTTTTTAGAGGCTTTCGATAAGATTTGTCAGCTTTTGGCGACACTTTTGCATTCAAATAGTGCAGTAATTCAATGTGTCAAAGGCTTGTACGTTTTTTGTTAAGGCGGGATACAGGAGCGATATCTACTCAATCGAATATTCGACAATAATGCGAAGAACATTGACATGATCGGCCTACAATATCAAACACGATTTTCGAGCACGAAAACCTGCATATTCCTTTCAGACCCCCTGGAGGTTTGTAGGTATAACGTCAACGAAACTCACTACTTCTTGGTGTTACATCCTCCGGGGAGATCAGGTGCTCTCAAAACCTGGGATGCGGTAAAAATTCAAAATTGGCAGTTCTCCAGACAACTTTACGATTTCTTGCGCTTGCGGCTGACCGAAGATCATATCTGGTACCACTGCAGTTTGTAGTCCCCGATGGCACGGCACCGAAATTACTATTGGTTGAGGCCTCCGTTAGCGTTTTTCTTGTGGGAAATTCTTTCTGTCATTCAGAAAGGTTGTATTTGCGGAAGTTTTAGTTTTATGTTAATTAGTATTTCCAAGGTTGCACTTCCGTCCGATGGGGGTATAAGTAAAATGGGTGCAACGGATAGATGCTTTTTCGCCGAAGGAATATTTTTTATGCGCGGTAAGGGGATCCTGAATATTTTACTAATGGTCCGATTTTTCGCCACTTAAGGAAAGTTCCGGTTTTAAACCAAGTATCCCCTGGAAATGTCGCTCAGACATCCGTCTGTCGATAGCTAACGTGAGAAGGCGACAGTTTGAGTAGCCTGACCGGCATGGTAACACCAATGCGTCTCAGGTAATTAGGTGGCAAACAGTATACCAATTAGTCACTGAAGCTCAACTGTTTATATGCCGTTTAGATGGCGCACCTGCCTAGAGGTTGTTGGCAGCCCCAACGCTAGGATCGGACGCTTTGGCCCAATCAGTCAATCGTCTTAAACAAACCAATTACAGAAACGTCAACAAATGAAAATAATAACTCTCCCTCACCGATGACGACCTACCGCTTTAAACAAAGGATAATGATTGGAACATGGTATGTTAGAACCCTCTCTTCTCCATCGAGACTTGAGCAAGTGTGTAACGAATTTGTCTCTTGTAAGCTGGACATCCTCGGTATGAGTGAAATTAAATGGTTGAATAAGGGCTCTGAACAGCTTGAATCCGGCCATTTATTTCTTTTTTCTGGCAACGATAGATACCGTATGAACGGTGTTGGCTTGCTTTTGTCACCTATGGCAAAACAGGCGCTCATTGAATACGTTCCCATTTCAGACCGCCTAATAAAGGCTCGTTTTAATTCTAAATACAGGAAGATATCTGTACTTCAGTGCTATGCTCCCACCGAACCAGATGATGACAAAACAAAAGAAGAGTTTTACTCCCAACTTGAAGCAGCTGTTAACACCATTCCATCGGGTGATATTAAAATAGTTGTGGGCGATTTTAATGCTAAAGTTGGAAGTGATAACTACAACCTTCAAAGGATCATGTGATCCCATGGCTTAGGATCTTCGAGAAATAACAATGGGGAGCTTTTGGTTGATTTTTGTGCACGACACAGTTTATTTATTGGTGGTAATAAATTCCCTCACAAGGATATCCACAAGTACACGTGGGAATCGCCAAACGGCCAATATCGTAACCAAATAGATCACATTCTGATCAATAAATAAATTGTTCTTAGGATGCCTACTGGATGTTAAGACCCGTCGTGGCGCAGATATTTACAGTGATCATCAACTTTTAGTTGGGACCTTTAAACTACGCCCAGCAGCTCATAAGCGCTATACAAAGCGCAAAAGGTACAACCTACCTCGTCTCCTAAATCCTCAAACACAGTCGGCATACGAGGATTTATTGAAGAACAAACTTCAACCAAATGTACATCACCCTTGGCAAGAAATTGCACAAATTTGTAAGGATAGCGCAGAATCCGTCCTTGGTATACGTAAACGTGACCACAAACCTTGGCTGAGTGAACAAACATGGCAACAGATCAAATTCAGAAAACAGCTAAAACAAAAAGTTGACCGTGCAAAAACAGCAGAGGAGAAACAAAGATACAGACAGGACTATGGACAGGCTGCACGTAGTGTAAAATCAATGGTAAGAACAGACTGTAAAGCTTACTATAATAATATTGCTTCAGATATGGAAAAAGCTGCAAATACTGGCAATCTGCGGGATGTCTATTCTGGCATAAAACAGCTCAGCGGTAAAAAATTAAATACAACGTCATCAATAAAGGATCAAAACGGTAACGATCTAAGTACCATTGACCAACAGCTCGAAAGATGGCGGGATTATTTCTCAACAGAACTCGCAAATGATGTAGAAACTTCCTTCCCTTTGTTAGAAGCACGCCGCAATCCAAACCGGCTAATATCAACGTCATCACCAACCTTACATGAAGTACAAAAAACCCTGGAGAATCTGAAGAACCAAAAAGCTTCCGGCAGCGACGACATCCCAGGTGAACTCTTAAAATATGGTGCAACAACACTTGCCAAATCCTTAACCCCAATTATAAGCGAAGCATGGGATACAAATTGTATACCTCGTTCTTGGAAGGAAGGTGTAGTAATAACTGTCCCCAAAAAGGGTGACTTAACGTCATGCAAAAACTGGAGAGGTATAACTCTACAGAACTCAATATGTAAAGTAATGTCGCTTTTAATTTTGGGAAGAATAACGCCGGTGGTGGAACCTCTTCTCCGCAAAGAACAAGCTGGATTTAGACCAAACCGCTCTTGTGCGGATCATATTAACACACTACGTATCATCATTGAGCAATCTGTTGAACATAATTCACAATTATATCTTCTTTTTGTGGACTTCGAACGTGCATTCGATGCACTGTCTAGGAACGCTCTTTGGAATGCACTGGCTGTTAAGGGTATCCCTGAAAAGATAATCAATCTTATTAAGGAACTCTACAATGACTCAACTTGCGTTTTAACGGTCAGGATAGCCAACCTTTCCAAACAAACCGTGGTGTTAAGCAAGGATGTTTCTTATCGCCAACTCTATTTCTAATTCTCCTGGATTGTGTCATGCAAAAGACCAATTTAGATTCACCGCGTGGGATTTGTTGGAACTTAAACGAATTCCTTAATGATATTGACTATGCTGATGATTTGTGTTTAATGGCACACCGTTTTTCTGATATAGAAGACAAACTCAAAGTTCTCACACAAAATGCAAATGCGGTTGGTTTAATAATCAATGTCTAAAAGACAAAACTGCTAAGGATCGGTAACACTTTAAATACATCCTTAACATTGAATGGTGAGAATATCGAAGATGTTGAGTCCTTCTGCTACCTCGGAAGCATTCTTACAAGCGACGGTGGCTCAGAAAAAGATATAAATAATAGAATCAATAAAGCTAGAGTTGCATTTCATAGTCTATTTAAAGTATGGAGATCAAAAAATATTTCTAAAAAAACTAAACTCCGTATATTTCAATGCAGTGTTATGTCAATATTATTGTATGGCTGTACTACTTGGGTCACTTCACAACAACAAATAAGAAAACTTCAAACATTTGTTAATCGTTGTCTAAAGCAAATTCTTGGAATATTTTGGCCCAACTGGGTAACAAACGAACAACTACTCACGCTATCCAATTGTCAACCAGTAGCAGCAGAAATTTGCAAACGTAAATGGTCCTGGATAGGCCATATACTTCGGAGACAAAGAGATGATATTGCTAGATCTGCCTTAGACTGGAATCCCCAAGGTCAACGCCGAGTCGGTCGACCTCGTAACACCTGGCAACGAACTACTCAACGTGAATGTGAAATAGTGAACATAACATGGAACCAAGCCAAAGCACTTGCCGAAAATCGCAATAGATGGAAAGAATTCGTTGACGCCCTATGTTCAACAAAATGAACTTTCGTATAATTATTTATCATTACTATTTTTTTTTTTTTGTTTGTAGTGATTAATATTTATTATGAATAAAGGCTTATATATATAAGAAAAGTTCGACCTGAGGGACGGTTCATCCCTAGATAGTGTTAATACTCAACAGATGCTGCCAGCATATTGTCAAAAGCAGCGGAGGTTTGATAGATCCAGGTCCTTAACAAGGTTCAAGTGTATAATCTAAATTATGTACTAACACGGCTATATGTGTGTGCTGTTAGGCCTCACACTCAGGGGCAGTTGATAAACGCATTGTTTTTTACCCAGTGAAGTAGATCCATCATGCAGTAAATCTAAGCGGCAGGTATCCATGTAAATTTTTTTCACATCTGTTCCTTTCGGAGGCTGAGGGAATAAATGTTGATATTCTCTTCAAAATAATATGTGCGACAACTTTACTCCGGTGATACACAGAAAAAAATTTTGTCAATATTTTTTCAATTAAGCTATTAATCATAAATTAAATCAGTTTTAATTCAAAATGTAATTAAGTGAATTAAACGCTTTCTTATATCAACAACATTACAGCAGAAATTGTTGTCAATATAAAAAAATATTTAATTGACACTATTAATTTGTTTTAAGCGTAAGGGTTTGTCATTATAAAGGGTATTTATTTTTTTGCATGATTGAGCTTTAAATAAATAAATAAAATCAAACAATAGTTTAAATTTAAAAAATTGTCCTTATTCAAATAACTTATCATACTATCCACGTACTTATTTGTTTTTCATGCAACCTGTGTTCTAAGTTTCCGTAACGGTAACAACAACAAAAATAACAACTCCAATGAACACATGTATAACATGGTTGTAAGTCTGTCTGTCTGTTTGTTTGTTTGTTTGTCTCTAGTTGTAGTTGTTTATTTTTTCAAAGCACAAGTTAAAAAGAAACATTTAAGCCGGAACAGAAAGAAAAATAACTTGTGAAGTGTGTAAATACTTTTAGTGTACTACTTGTTGTTGTTCTTGTTGTTGTACTTGCAGTTTCTATTTTCTTTTGGTTCGAGAATATAGACGTTTTAGTCGTTACAATTTAATTAAGAGTAAACAGTAGGTTAGAAAATACTTTGTACCTCATTTGGAAAAGGAAAACCCAACTGAAGAGTTTCTTACCGGGCTTCTTGTATGATGAAGTTTTGTAAATTGTTGCTTATTTTTACTCTTAAGGCCAAATATTTTGTACAACTTTGTTAAATATTTTTAATAATAAAAATCTATATGAGTTATAATTTGTATACTCCTCAAGTTTTCTACCTTTATCTGGATAAGTAGTGGTGGGGTGTATTATGATCTTTGTGTTATTATTGTCATGGCATTTATATTATTGAAATATACTTGAGATAATATTTTAATTAGCAATTAAGTGCTGAATTTGAAACAATAAAATAGTTTTAGTTGCTTGAAAATAAACCATGCCAAAGTTTATTAAGTTCCTGCAAGACTGTTAAATTTTTTTTTAGTCTTGTTCAAGTTGAACAATCATGAATGCATTGTGCTTGAGGATATCAACAGCTTCTGCTATCACGGCACTATTATCAGCAACAATGGAGGATCTAATGCAGATAAAGTAACCCGTGGCCTCCTGCTTTGCGTATTGAAGGCTTCCCATATATCAAGAAAAACGAAAATCAGCTTATTCAACTCCAGCGTAAAGCCAACACTATTATATGGATGTGAGACTTGAAATGCTACTGCCCGCGACTTAACTTCATATCAAGTTTTTACCAACAAATGTCTGGGGAGAATTTTAAAAATATTTTGGCCAAATGTGATATCCTACTTCGACCGATGGACAGTAATGTAAATGAAATATATAAATATATATAATTAGTCCTTCATCAAGAAGCCACAGCCATATTATAGTTGCCTCTGAAAATGTTATGGTTAAAAATTTGTTTTTAAATTTACAATAGTATTTTCCTCTTTTCCAAGAGCAACATGCTTTGGTTGAAAACCAACCATGCTATTATTAGCTTTAAACATATTTTAGTTATTATTAACTATAACATGTTCGAAGGCAACCATAAGATGGTTGTGCCTTCTTGATGGAGGACTTATTTAACTATAATATGGTCGTTCTTTTTATTTGGTACATTTAAAAAATTAACTGATTTGAAAATTTTAAATCAATTACAAAAATAATGAACTGAATTAAAATTTTATTTGGTTTAAAGTAAATTAAAATATATTAAATTTAAGTCCCAAAATTGTAAAAAAACACAAAATACTTCATTTTATTTTAAATATTTTTTTTATTAAAAAGTAAATTGGTAAGTCAAATTTAATGAAGGACTTTTAAAATCAAAAATAATTTTATCAGTTACACATATACTTATAACATATTAATGCAACATACAAACAACAATAATGTTTTTGTTTCTTTTTTACCTCTCTGGTTTTATTAAGGGCCTATTAGTTGTTACTTTCCGTTGCCGTTCTGTTTCGTTCTTTTCTGTAGCAAATATTTTGTAATTACTTTTTCTGTGAAAGGAATCATCTGCTTTTAAACAGAAAAGCATTGAAATTGTAAAAAAAAGTCTTAGTAAAAAATAAAAAACTAATATTTTGTGTAAAAAATACGTCAATTTTTAAAAAATCATTAATTAAAACCAATTTTTCTAGCTTTAAACAAAAAATTACAGATTTTTCATATCACAACTAACCAATACATACACTCTTTGGCCGTAACTAAACGTTAATTTCTATTTGCAACAGATTCCTCCGCAACGGAACAGAACGAAAAAGGAAAAACTAACCACACATACAGACTTTTAATTGAACAGAAACAAAACAGCTGATTCGTAACAGAACAGAAAGTGCAAGCTTATTTTGATGCAAGCAGGTTTTTTTTTTGTCAAGAGGCATACGGGTATTTGCATATTAGTGTTTGTTTTAAACTATTCGCTTTTTAATAAATATTCACCCCTATCGTAAAAACAAGTGTAATTTTTGTGCCCATGAAATTTTTATTCCCCTTGAAGGGAAAAATGCTATCGTGGAACTCCCGTGAACAATTTTTCGCGCTATCAGTTCTCAGTGAATGTAAAAAAGAAGAAATATTAAAGAGCATTAAACAAATTGTTTTGTTCAAAAATATACACGTATATTTTAAAGAAAAGTTAAAAAAAAAACAAAATAAAATATATTGTATGGAGTGATTGCCACATTAACTTATTGCGCTTTTATGTAGTAAAACAATTTCTAAAATTCTGCCACCACGTCTTTGAAAAGCTTCATAACTCCTCAGCCAATCGACCTGTTTTTTGCATTTTGTTGAACAAAATACATAAAAGTTTGTGCCTCTTTTAACAGAAATTGACCTTAGAATTAATTTTGTGAACTTCAATATTCGAATTATGAGAAGAATTAATTACATAAATGTTTTGTACCCCAGCAAAAATAAACTGAGAAATTCAAAGGGAAAAGTGAACAAATTACGAGGGAAAAAATTGTTGACGATAAAGGGAATTTTTTCCCGCGAACATTTTTTCACGTTATTATTCTCCTATGAATTAATTTTTTTTCATGGGAGTTTTTCATGATCGTAAATACGTGAAAAGGGAACAAATTACGAGGAAAAAATTATTCACGATAAGGGTGATTATTTTGTTTAAGCAAAAATACTTTTAAACGTTTATAAAATTTATTTGCCTTATATTTTGATGTTTATTTTTTAATCACATTTAGTAAGCGGCAGTAAGTATGCACATTTTAAGTTATTAAGTACTCATATATTAGTACTCAACATAACATATTACACAGCACTAAAGCAAAACATGATAACATACACACAAACATTTAAATTTATGAGTTTTGATTAAAAAAATTAATTGCAGCAAATAAAAAATTAATTGAAAACATTTGTTAACACCAATTAATTGTTAAATTAAACGATTTCTGGCAAACATTTTTTCTGTGTATAGTTTTAGTAATTTGCATTTTGAAAATATTTTTATTAAATTTTTTAAAGCAAAAAAACAAAAAAAAAAAAAAAATAAAAATAAAATTTGGGAGTCTCAGCATTTGATATAGGTATTTTTTGATTATATTCCCAGATAAAAACAAATTTTTCTAAGAAAAACTATTATAAACAATAAATACAATTGTAAATGTGTAAAAAAAATTCGTAAATAGTGCTCTATTCGGCTATGCCGAATCTTTGATACACTCCACCGAGAGTTTGAATACTTCAGGACACACAAACATTTAAATTTATGAGTTTTAATTAAAGAAATTAATTGCAGCAAATAAAAAATTAACTGAAAACATTTCTTAACACCAATTAATTGTTAAATTAAGCGATTTACTTGAAAATATATGAAAATATTTTTTTAAAATTTTTTAAAGCAAAAAAAAATATACAAAAATAAAAATAAAATTTGGGAATCTCAGCATTTCATATTGGTATTTTTTGATTATATTCCGAGATAAAAGCCACTTTTTCTAAGAAAAACTATTATAAGCAATAAATACAATTGTAAATGTGTAAAAAAAATTCGTAAATAGTGCTCTATTCGGCTATGCCGAATCTTTGATACACTCCACCGAGAGTTTGAATACTTCAGGACACACAAACATTTAAATTTATGAGTTTTAATTAAAGAAATTAATTGCAGCAAATAAAAAATTAACTGAAAACATTTCTTAACACCAATTAATTGTTAAATTAAGCGATTTACTTGAAAATATATGAAAATATTTTTTTAAAATTTTTTAAAGCAAAAAAAAATATACAAAAATAAAAATAAAATTTGGGAATCTCAGCATTTCATATTGGTATTTTTTGATTATATTCCGAGATAAAAGCCACTTTTTCTAAGAAAAACTATTATAAGCAATAAATACAATTGTAAATGTGTAAAAAAATTACCAGATAAAAACAAATTTTTCTAAGAAAAATTATTATAAACAATAAAAATTCGTAAATAGTGCTGTATTCAGCTATGCCGAAGCTTTGATACACTCCACCAAGAGTTTGAATACATCATAAAGATTGAATACAATCTTTATAAAAACTTGCCTCACAGTGTGGTATATTTTGGATCGATTAACACAAAATTGCATGGAGTTTTTTCTACCCATACAAAGCTAAGTCGGATAAAATTTGAAATTTATATGGGGCATTTGGTAAATTATAGACCGATCTTTACAAGGTTTAGTACTATGATTTTTAACAATGTCAAACTAATTTTAATCCGCTTAGATGTGCAAAGTTTCATGAGAATAAGTGCATTCTGTCATCAATTTATATTATTTTTTTTTTACAAAAATATAATGATTTCTTTTCCAAATGAATGGATTGTGCTGGATTTCAATCTGCTTAGGGGAACCAGAAACAGTATGACATCAAAATTGTTTTTTTCTGTTGGGTCTTTCGAAAGTGAGCGTATTTTAACGGACTGACAGACAGATGGACATGGCTAAATAGACTTAAAATTACTTAAAGACCCAGAATATGTATGTGATCTTACAATATGTGATCTACAATAAATATTAAAAACGTTTCACACGTAATCACAAACTTAGTATACCCTCTTTACAAATGGTTTTAAAACGATTTATAATAATGAAACAAACTTTAAGCTGCTTAAACGTTTTTTTTTCTTTAAATACTTTTTCTTTTAAACATTTTTATATCTAACTTTTCTAGTCTTGTAACAAGATGAAAAAAGACACATTTAAAAATTACACTAACGAATTAAAAAACATTAGAGGGAAAATTGTTTGAAAAAGAAAGCAACTTTTGTCCAGTTTCTTTGTGCTAGTAATAACTTGAGAGTAGTTTTCCAAGGTGATCAGGTGCAAAAATACTTAATTTATTTTCCAAAAGTTGCAAACATTAAAAAGTTCTATTTTTAAAAAGTTTAAAATGTTTTTTTACTTGTTTTTTGTTTCAAATGTATCTTTATTTTTTTTTTTTTTATCTTTTAAGCTTCTTAATTTTTATGTTGTGTGATAAAAAGAAGGTATTTTTTTAACAGGAATTTAAAAGGCTTTTTATGTAGAATATTAACATTTTTCTTCCATTCTTCTTTTGTATGACAAACCTCAAGAGATTTTTTTTAAGTTATTATTTTAATTTTCTTTTAAACATATTGTGGTAATAGTACACGAAAATTTGTTACGATGCACAGTAGGGTGGGGCGGCAAAAAAAAGTTTTCCCATAAATTTCGAACACCTCCAGAATAATGCATCTACCTACACAGAAAAAAATATTAAATTTCTCCAATCACCAAATTTATACCAAATTCATAATATCAAGCAAACAATTTGTTGATTTTGCACCTATTACCTAAATGATTATATTGATTACTAAAAATTGTAAAATTTTGAATATTTTTTTTCAATAAATTATACATTTAATTTTAATTAAAAAAGTGATCAAAAAACTTTGCCATTTCAAACAATGTGTTAATTTATTTAAGTAAATATTGACAATTCCCAACAACAATTCTACATGTTTAAATTATTTTATTTTAAACGAAAAAAGTCAATTAAGATTTTTTGTTATTTAATTAAAATTTTAATTGAAAATTTATTTCAAAACAACTAAAATGATAATTAAATCAAAATTAAATTTTTAATTTTCTTTCAACTAAAAAAATAATTGTTTCAATTATCACATTAATTAAATACTTTTTAAACAATTTTTTTAATTGATAAAATAATTTTTTCTGTGTGTTAATATAAATTGCAGAAGATTTACCCCCATATTCATAAAAATATTTTAGGTTTATAGCAGGTTTCTATGAAAACTTGGTCAATAAACCATTAATTAATCAAAAATATTTTTTATGAATATCGGGGTTTAACTTTTGCATTGATATGCTATTTCTCTTTCAGCCCATATCTATAGAATGCCGAGTCGATCGAATAAAAATTTATTGAACTACTCGACTTTAAACTTGAAAAACATAAATGTTACCAATTTTTTCAATGTTAACAAATTACGTCACATTCATAAGGTACAATATGCATCTCAGAGAGTATATTCTAGTTTACACGGTAATACAATGTATTACGACTTTGCAGAATCGAAATAATATGAAAATATTATCTCTCCGTGTTAAAAAAAAAAATTTTAAATCTATTGTAAGAATTTTTCATGTTTACACGGTTGGCATAAGTAAAATAAAAGCAAAGATATTAAACAGCTGAGTTAATAAGAAAAAAGCAGATGGTTACAGTTTTACAATACTTACAAAAACAATATAAAAAAATTTCCTGAGTTGATGATGGTTGTTTTTGTAATTGTATAAATATATACTTTTACTATACATATGTATACCCCAATATAAACTTTTAAAATTCACCTCTGGTGTGATAAGAATACATATGTTCATAAAATGGCTTAGAAAAAAAACATTTAAGTTTTAGGTCAGATAAAACTTTAGCTTCGCGTTGCATTACAGATTCGCTTTGCTATCTTAGATGAAATATATATACTATAACGAAACATGTCAGATAAAGCACTTTTAACGCAGAGCGAAGCGAAAAGTTTGGCAACTCTTTTATATTATTTTTTGTTTTTGCAAAATTCAATTCCAATAAATCGTACCATAAAATTTGTAACATTTATTTTTATTACAAATAATTAAATGTAAAACTTACCAACCGCTTTATATGTAACCAAACAATGCGTGAGTGTTTTCAAAGTTTTTATTGTGTCATACACCTTTTGCTTTACGTTTTTCTGTACAAGTTAGAAACTACATGCAACGCGACGAAGTTGTATCTGAGACGGCCTATACCGACCGATTGTCAATTTTGTATCCGTATTCTCTCCCTGCAGATATCGAGACTAGTCCATACATGCGTGTAAAGAGTAGTCCATAAAGGAGTAGGAGTACTCCAAAACTACTCCAATTATATGGTAAAAAGGTGGTCTTTTTAACATTACGATGTCCTAGGAGTGGACCATATAACCCACCGAAGTAGTCCCTTAACTACTCTGGAGTACTCAAGTGGGCTAGTTTCGAAAGTACTCCATGTTACTAATTTTTCACTAATCGCCTTTTATGTCGTGCATTGGAATCCATTATTGCTATTATTATATATATATATACTTGGTATTTTTAATTTTTTTTATTTTTTTTCCACAAATCTTAAAAAACTTTCCTGTTTCACTTTTAAATAAACAATTAATAATGGACAACATCAGGGCTACCAATGTGTAAAACTGTAAACTAAAGTATAGTATACCTATACATCATGCAGTTGTTGGCAGCACTGCATGTTAATTTGTCTAATATGGTCCATACTACAGTACATTGGACCATGTTATAAGTAGTCCATTTAAGCCACAATGGACCACGTAGTCCAATATTATCTGCAGGGCTCTTAATCAATGCATTTTGCATTTACATGATAAGCTTTTTCTCATTGCACATCATCTTTTGACATGTCGTAATATATTGTATTACCATGTAAACTAGCCTTAAGGCGCATTCATAATTCAAAAATGTCAAAAGTTGTTTTTAATTGGTAGGTATAGGCCAAAAAATGTGCATGTGTGCGTTAAATTTTTTTTATTTTATATGGAGATAATTTTGGCAATTTGCAATTTTCTGTAAACGTAACAAATTGACAGAGGGACGAGGTCACCTTATGAATGTGCCTTGTTACAAATTTACTAAATCGTTGATTGCTCAAATATAAAATAAAATACTTAGCACTGCGGCGCCTTGAAACTTAATGCCTCTTCATCTATTTCCGAACGAAGACTTGGTTCGCTTAAGTTACATTTAAAACAAAAACAAATTATAAAATATTATTTTTGTTTTATATGTATGTTAAGCGAACGAAATCTCCATTCGAAGTCAATGAACAGTCCATTAGTACATACGTTTTATAAAGTTGCCAATTTTTAGCAAACAACTCCTGCCATGTATAAGTTGGATCGGTTTATTTTGGGACTGCCCTGGTGCTATTAACAATATTGGTATTCATACAGGGTCCCCTTTTTTGATCAAATTGATATCGCCATTAAGTTCTCTAACATTTTCTTTTATTTAAGCTTAAACTTTACAAAAATTAGATTAAATCCTTCTCCTGAAAAGTAGTCTTTCTTTACTCACAAGTGGTTAGGGGTATCATAAGGTCGGGATGATTCGAATATACTTTTTCTTAATATATTTTAAGATATTTTTAATAATGTCAGCCAGTTTTACTGTAGTGTACCTCATAAGTGGCCACCGCATACCCTTAAGCTACTCTGAAATCTATACATACCAACCTATATAGAGTAGGGTAATTGAGCAAGATCAAATAACGGCATTTACCAATAGACACATGGATTGGAATGCAAGTTAATTGGGGTATGAGTACGATAAACTTAAATAATAAATTCTACTCAATAAGAATTGTAAATTGAGTGACAAATAGGAATGAGTGTAAGTACAAACATTCTTATTGGTCCAAATAATTGTAATTATGGATATCTCAATAAGACCGACAGAGAAGAACTGAATTATGTAAATAAGTAGAATAAGTAGGAAGGGTTAGCTAATAATTTCAAACATACACAGAAAAAAGTGTTTTATCAATTAAAAAAATGGTTTAAAAAGTATTTTAATTTAATTAATGTGATAATTGAATCAATAATTTTTTTAGCTGAAAAAATTTAAAAATTGATTTTTGATTTAATTAACATTTCAGTTGTTTTGAAATAAATTTTCAATTAAAATTTTAATTAAATAACAAAAAATTTTAATTGACTTTTTTCGTTTAGAATAAAATAATTTAAACATGGAGAATTGTTGTTGGGAATTGTCAATATTTATTTAAATAAATTAACACATTGTTTAAAATTTGAAAGTTTTTTGATCACTTTTTTAATTAAAATTAAAAATATCATTTATTGAAAATATTTTTTCAAAATTTTAAAATTTTTAGTAATTAATATAATCATTTTGGTAATAGGTGCAAAATCAACAAATTGTTTGCCTGATATTATGAATTTGGTATAAATTTGGTGATTGGAGAAATTTAATATTTTTTTCTGTGTAGTAAATAAGGCAATGCAATTTTAAATAAAACCAGACTTGAAATTATCAATCTATATCTGCAATAACTTGCCTTGCATTTTTAATTACAAGCTCTCCTATCTTTCGGCAGTTCCTTTGAACGCCTATCCAAGCAGCTGAAACCCTGACAGCCAGTTAAACTAACCAAGGGCTATTGGGAATAAAAATCCTATACACAAGGACATACTTTACACTAGTAACACCACTTCCTACACCACATGGCGATCATGCCACTACACTTCTAACACCACATTACTTTCAGATTGATATCGCCATTAAGTTCTCTAACATTTTCTTTTATTTAAGCTTAAACTTTACAAAAAATTAGATTAAATCCGTCTCCTCAAAAATAATCTTTCTATACTCACAAGTAGTTAGGGGTATAATAAGGTCGGGATGATTCGAATATACTTTTTTTTTAATATAATTTAAAGATATTTTTAATAATGTCAGCCTGTTTTACTTGTTGAAAATATTTCAAATATTGCCATACGTTCTTAAACAATTTACTTATTTTGTGATTATACTAAAATAAAACTCGTTGTAAATGATAAAAAAAAAAACAGATACTGCATTGTCAATTTATGTAAATTCCCATAATGCTAATTTTACCAACCTTGAATTTATAATAAAATTAAATTACCTTCGACCTTCTTTTTTGTCGTGGGCCGCTATTAAAAATACATAAGATTGTCCTAATATGACCAAGGACATTTGCCTTTTGAAAAAAATAAACACTCATGAACTTTGTACAGAGACTGACAGTGTGGTAAATAATAAATGGAAAAAATTTGTTTTTATAATTTAAAGAAAAAAAAAAAAAAAAAAACAGAAGTAAGGAAGAACAGGTAAATAAATTGAAATGGATAATCATTCAAAAGAAATTTCGATCTACGAAGGTTAAAATAGCATTTGGTTTAAATTGATGTTTAGCTATTGACTGCCAACAGTCGTCGATGGCGGTGACTGTTAAACGGCAAACCCCTCTGAGAAGATTGTCTGGTTTCAATCTTAACATATCAGGGCAACCTGTCCGTGAAAACCTGGGTTCAATTCCCAGCTCAGTCAAGAATAAAAAATTATCAATAAATTTTAATTCATTTCATGTTGTAAATTTCCTTTCTTCAGAAAAATAATTTAATGAAAATTAAATTCAATGAACTTTAGCCTGATTAAAATATCAAAATTTGGATTAAAAACCATTAACAGTTCAGTAAAATAACCCCAAGTACTAATTAATTTAAAGAATTTTGAAAAAAGTTTTTCATGGCGTATTAGTTTCAACTCAAGGTTAAGATTTTTCTTCGCACATTAAATTGGCCAGGCGAATATAGCAAACAGTGTTATTGTTTGCTTAAATTGTTTGGCTGGGCAAGACTCCATTTTCCTGTTAGTGTGACTAAAAAGGGACTTGCTTACAGTAGTTTTTTTTTGAAAAGTCGGGCTTTGGTCCGTCAACATAGTTTCCTCCTCTGGATATAATAAAACGATGTTTTGCATTTTATAGTTTGGCCGGGCGGTAAGTGTTTTCTTCTAAGGTTATTTCTGCATCCTTTTGTAGGCTCGCAAACAGAAAAGTATTTTTTCACCATATGGGTAAAGCCTTCGGAGGTATGTAGGGAGATATTCCAAGGATACTGCATCTTTTGGTGTTACATCATTCGGGGAAATCTGGCGCGGTTAATCCTTGGAATTCGGCATTAATATTGACAAATCTCTTGAGGCAACGGCTGATTAGAGATCCTAGCCGGTACTTTGCGAGCCAGTAGCCCTTTGGGGACCCCGTGGTGGTTCTACCTTAAACCAAAAGCTGCGGTAAGGGAGATATTAAAAAGTTGGCTTTTAAGACTGATTTTCCACCATGAGGAGATATTCGGCTGCTATTAAAAATATGGTGCTTGCTTTAAAGCCGCTGCGGAGGTTAGATCGATCCAGCTTCTTAGCAAGGGGTGAGAATATAATTTGGCAAAATAACCACCAGCCTTTGTGTAATGCAGTCATACATGGGGGCGGTAGAAGGTGTATTATTCTCATCCAGCGCGAAGAGCACTATAGGGTTAAGTTAACACGACAGGTACAGGTCAATACCATCCGACTCAATGCCGAGCGAAGAAAAGGCGTTCAGGGAATTTTTACATTTTAAACTTAATTGATAATAAAATAAAGCCTGGAGGAAAAGATGAAATAAAATCCAGCTCATTGTAAAGTGGTTTTATAATGAAGTAAATCATAATATGGTAATCATAATTTGGGTTTTTTTATTTTCCTCTTGTACCAAATTCTAAACCCCATATTTTTTGTGTAATTACCCAAATCATTTGACTTCCGAAAGACACAAGAAAAAACATTTATTTTGGTATTTAGTAGGGTATTCATTTTATCGGGCTTTTGCTTTAATCGGTTAATCGCTCGATTACTTAACCGAGGTTTTGGTTTAATCGGTTACTAATCGGTTAATTTTGTAATTGATCGGTTAAGCGATTAATAAAGTTTTTTTTTTTATAAATTAAGTAGTTTCAATTAATAAAAATGTATAAATTATTTATTACTAAAAAACAATAATAATGGGTGATCCATTTCGAGGCTCCCTACTTTTTAAAAAAAAAAACACAGAAAATTCAAATTTAATGGGGAATGTTTATTAGCATTTGAAAGAACATTCTTTGGCATTTTTTTTGAAGATTTTGTCTATCAAATGTTAACCGTTGCTACGTCGCAGATGGTCCATTCGTTGAGTCCAATTTTCGATGACTCGTTCGAGCATTTCGACTGGTAACTGGCGAATGACACGCGTGATGTTTTCCTCCAAGGCCTGAATCGAAGCGGGTTTGTCCGCATAAACTTTAGACTTTACATATCCCCCAGGAAAAAGTCTAACGGTGTAATATCACACCATCTTGGTGGCCATTCGACCGGCCCAGAACGTGAAATTATGTGCTCACCGAAGTGTTCTCTCAATAAATCCATTTATTGATGCGATGTGTGGAAAGTGGCGCCGTCTTGCTAAAACCAAATGTCGCCGAGACTACGAGCTTCAATTTCAGGCATCAAATATTCGGTTATCATGGCACGATAACGGTCGCCATTGACGGTTACGTTCGCATCGGCATCAATTTTAAAGAAAAATGGACCGGTGATTCCACCTTGAATCTCTTGAATATCTTCAGGTTGCTCTTCGTCCCAAATGCGACAATTTTGTTTGTTTACATACCCATTGATCCAGAAATGGGCCTCATCGCTGAACAAAATTTGCCTCAAAAACGTCGGATCTTCTTGGAACTTTTCAAGAGCCCATAGAGCGAAGCGATGTCGCTTGGGAAGGTCGAGCGGCTTCAGTTATGAAATGCCAAGCAATACTAAACAAAAATAACATGACAGCATGACACGACTTACACGTGATCTGTCAAAAAAAGGCTATTGAAAAAAGTATCTCGAAATGGATCACCCTATATAGCGAACATAATAATTCTTGAACTAAAAAGAGTTAACAAATGTAGTATGTAGTAATTAAAAAATAAACTGTAAGATAATTTTATTAGTTATTTCAATAGTTTAAAGAGACCTTTACAAATAATCCTTTAGAAAAATAATTTGGTTTAAATGTTTTGGATTTAAAGTTTTGATAAAACTTGACTTGGAAAAAATTCTTTCAACGAAAGTAACCCATAATACATACGGATAGTACAGCACCGGAACGACTCGGAGTTCAACAAACACCGACCAAGGGTTGTGAAATCAGCAACACCTGTTCTTCAGGTCTCGCTGCTGCAACAGCAACAACAGTATATCTAATCTCACAGCCCTTTTCCTGGATTTCTCTAAACGTATAAAATCTTTCATTATGCCATTAGAGTCTTTTTTGTTTATTTGTTTATTTATTTATTTGTCTATGGAATTATAATCCTTACAGACTTCTTAATTAAATAAAAATAAATTTTAAAAAGTAACAAAAATTATGGATTTAAATAGATTAATATACTAGTTTTAATATCAGTGGATCTATAAGAATAGTCAATAAATTTATAAAACTTGTTGAACTCGTTACACATCCTTCTTAAGGGGTCACCATTAGCACAATTTTAATATTTATAATTAATATTAAAATTATAATTTTTAAAACTTTTTACTCTTCTAATTGTTTCGGTTAATTGATATGAGAAGAAACAAATAACTAAACGCATACATATAAAAAGTACGTGAAACAAAAAGCTGTTACAGCAACCACTTTTTTGAAATGAAGATCACTGAACACCTTCTTTGTTTGTATGAAAAATTATTTTCTCATCAAATATCTTTTGCATATGAGAAGAAACAAATAATTGAAAACACACAAAAATATGTTATAATGCTATAAAAATGTTGTTACATTGGTTAATCGATTCAAATTGACCGGTTTAATCGTTAATCGAAAAATACCTACCCGAATGAATACCCTAGTATTAAGTTGTTTTTAGATATTCTAAGCAGTAAATTCTAAAATCTATTATAGTGTAAAATCTTTTATCTTTGCGGATAAAAAAGAGGGCGTATACTTAATTTGTAGAAGTTGTTCAACCATATTCATGATACGTACAAGGGATTGTTTTAACTGTTAATTGTCAAACTGTAAACTGTATTATTTTTACATGGTAACGTGTAAATTTTTGCGACAAAGTGTGTGTATGGGGGCAAAATAATATTTATATATCTTATTAAACATTTTAATGCTTTGCACCATTGAATATGAAACAAGCACATTTAATTCCAAAACATGACATTTACTTGTATTGTATTTGTACCTCATCTTACCCAGCAAACACAAATTAAACATTTAAAAAAATTTTGTTTTATATTGAATCTTCGATCCAACTTTTCTTTATATATTATTCTTGAGAACGCTATGATAATTTGCAAATTATTTTGAAAATATTTAGACGTTTGAGTTTGGGGGTTGTGAAAATATTGTTAGCTTCAAAATCAAGCTTTTACAGACTCAGACGAAGTACATGTCGCACTTGTTCCTCTAAACAGCGTCAACTAAAAATTTTTATATGTTCACTTTTTGCAAGAAAACGATAAACAGTGCCCATATCTACCCACTGTAAAAATCTCAGATCTATTTCTCTAGTATTTTGCCTTAAAAAAAGCAGTTTTATCCCAATTTGTAATATAAGAAAGAATACATATAAAAAAAAGTTTTTTGTCTCTACTGAAAATTTTTAAATTTAGAGTTGACTCTGTTTCGAGGAACAAGTGCGACGTGTTAACTGGGAAATAAGTGTGTATCTATGAATATGCTTGTATGGGAATTAGTATATTTGAAATGTACTTAGAGTATCATGAAACTTACCCTTTTCCATTAACTAAACATTTATACGTTCACACACATACCCACGAACTAATTCACATAGAAATAAATGTAAAAGTAAAGATTTTACTTGGTACTTTGTGTTTTTTTTATGACGTTTGTTTTTTTCTTCTTTTTTTTTTTTTTTTGAAAGAGACAAAAATAAAATGTGAGATTTTTTTTTGGCTGTCGCTATGATTAGGTTCAAGAACATATAAACACATACTTATGAACTGCATCTTAAAATACGAGGGCAGGTTGAAAATGTATCTCTTTGGATACAAATTTGATTTAAAAATATTTTATAATTTTTTTTTTGTTAAAATATAAAAAGGGAAAATATTTGCCGATTTGGCAATGAAAATCCTAGAATTTTGAATATTAAAGTTTTTAATTTTTTTTTTTAATATTTTGTTCATTACTGCACATTTCACAGCCCATTCGTATAAGCTAAAAAAAAAATGGACTAATCAAGTAATCAAAAGCCAACACCAATAGAATTCAATAAGCGAAAAAGAAATCTGATGCATTGGATTTAATTAAAATTAGATTTGCTTGTTTTTTTGTAGAAACAAGACCAACACTACAAAAGAAAAAACATGCATTATTTTCATGTTTGAAAAGACAAATAAGAAGCGAAAATTCCCATATTCTATTTGTTTAAATTATTTAGTTAAATACATCTCATTTTCAAAGTAAAATTATTATGAAAACAATATCGGGCATGCTGCTGGGGTCTTATAATTGTTAGTTCTTCTATAAACAAACGAGCAATACAACAAGAGTGGAACAAAATACAAGTGTAACGGGTAATTTAATAATAATATTCTCTCTCCCGTCCTCTGGGGTATTGTTTGGGTTAGACTTGATTTAAAAAAGCCAAAATAAGTTTTATTTTTTTTGTTGTCCAGAAACAAACTAAAAATGAGCTAACAATGCATGCATACAATGTAAAAAACCAGTATAGATCAAGGCGAATTCAACTACAGGTGGTGTCGATACTACAACAATCCAAGATCAACAGAAACAACGCAGGGTTCTTTGCTTTGCATTGTTAGTGTTTACTGTCCAAAATGTCAACCATTCCTAACAAAACACTAACAAATCAAGACAAAGTAGCTCGAACTGTCAAAATCAGATGGCGTTTCGACACCACCTGTAGTTGAATTCGCCTTGCTATAGATATTACATACACTCAAACATTTATATATTTTTAACCAATAATGTAGCGACTGATGCAAACATATGTAGGATGCTCGAACGAGAACAAAGCTGTAGAATACATGACTGGTTTGTACTTCATTTAATGGTTGAGTCGACACGTTCATACATATTGCACCTGAATGAACATTATATCCAGGGCTGCCAGATTTGACGATTTATCGTCATTTTGACGATTTTTGGTTATGAAATTGGCAAAGTGCCGATTTGCTGATTTTTTTCTAAAAAGTGACGATTTTATTCAGTCTTCAAAATAAGACAATTTTAAATCTTTTGATGTTTGTTATTAGGCAGCACAGAAAAAAACATTTTTGTAAACAAGAAAGCTTAAATTTTTATATTCATCCCTATTGTAAATAAAGTTATACTAAAAATTTTTGCACGTTTCCATAAAAAATTTTATGTGAGGTGCAGGTGAAGTTATGGACTGATTTCGCTCATTTTTAACATTTAATACTCCGTATATATAAACAATTTTTAAGCTAAATTTTATCCTCCTAACTTATATGGGTGCCATGGTGCCAAAAGTATAATTTCGTGAAGAAAGATTATTTCAAGTAAATAATAATATTATAATAAGATTTAAGGAAGTTAAGGTTTACAGGTCAAAATTAGAGGTTTATGGGTATAGGTTACAGGCAGTCGTTGTCTTTTGTTCATATCCTAGGCATTTGTAGACCGATCTGGCTGAAATACAAAAAAAAAAAAAATTGATGTATCAACATAATCCCCTTATAGCTCAAGACACTTAGTCCAACGTTTCTCCAATTTGTGTATCCTGTCCAAAAATAGGATTTTTTGAGGTCCATAAAATAGGCAAAAAACTGTTGCATAAACTTATTGGCCGACAAACTTACCTTGGCCTTCTTCGGTTTTGAAAATGGCCTGATTGAAAGTATCTTTTATTCTTAAGACTTTGAAAAAAACCTTAGATTATTATAATATAGTAATTAAAGGTTTACAAACGTTTGTTAAATTTATCAAACAATTTCACAAACATACGGTGGTATATGTATGTATATAATTAATATGTTGTTGTTAGCTTGTTTTTAATAAAAATCGAACAAACTTTGTTTAAAATATAAATTTAAATTGTCAGATTTTTTTTGACGATATTTTAAACACAAAAAGACGATTTTTTTTTATTTTTTGTCAGGAAATTGACGATTTTTTCACAATTTTCTCTGGTAGCCCTGATTATATCGCATTTGAAAACGAATATTGCAAGACTGATGTGAGCACCGCTTCGTTTCCTTGCGGTGATCTGCAGTCATACCAGAAAAATATTTACAAACATTCATGTTCGTTGCGAGTACAATAATTCAAACTGATTGTTTGAAATGAGCTCTTAAGATTAAAATCATTTCTTATTGTTGAACAAAAACGGTTTAAGTCATAACAATTCAGAGTAAATGATTGGATATACTCCAAATTTTAGTATTCGTTGCAGTTCTGTGAAACATATACAGAGTAAGTGAGTACTGATTCGTTCTAAGGACACTCTGTAGAAAAATCAAATGAAACTTTTTAAAGAAAACAAGCTAGATTTTGAGTCAGTGGTGATTCTTCTTTAATGAACCATTAGTAAGTTTTAAGTTAAATTCATTTCCAACAGGGCGTATACATGTTTTTAATAGCGACCAATATTTTGCCAATTCATCTTTTATTTAAAGTAACTTTCTAAATTGCCTCCTTATTAAACTCTTTGTTTTGCTGAAGGTAATTTTGTATTTAGTTAGAGTAAATGTAAGTAAGTTTGTGTTTTATGTTTATTTCTTATGATGATGTTCATTAATAAAAGAATGTATATTCCTATGGGAAATAATATTTACTTTTGTAGCTTTTGTCACAGGTACTTTGTTTAAGAACACACACACACACACACTTGCACATACATATAAACAGTGTTTACTTAATATTAAAAAATGTTCAGGTGAATTAAAGTTAAATAAATATAAATATTTAAAGATTTTTTACAAAACACAAAGGTCCTTTAGAAAAAAAGAACAACAATAACACAATTCATCCGTTTAATATAATAAACGAACACGTATATAAATACATTTTTACACACACAAACATACGAGTACTTACACAGAAGTATTTCTCTTACATGAACTGTTAAGTAAGAAACTTGTCTTTATGTTATTTAGCATAATTGTGGATGGAATGTTATTTACTTTGCAATTAACATTTACGTGATATGTTCATTGCAGGAAATTTTTTTAACAGTCTCTGAATTCATGTAAAATTTAACAGAATTAATGTTATGTTTTTTGTTATGGTTTGAGGGGGTCTTTGTTGAAAATGTAAATAGAGAACATGTTTTTCGTTAAATGTGTGTGAGTAAATATGTATGTAAGTAAATATGTGTGAGTTTTAGTAAAATAAATAATTTTTTTCTTGTAGCTGGTTCTGGGAAAATAAACCATTGTTATGGTTTTTTAACATTTACTACAAGGAGCTCATTTTTTTTAACTTTAACATGTTTTGTGTACATTGTGTTAATGTTGTTTATACCCTACACAACATGAAGTGGCACATAAGGGTATATCAGTTTTGTAATTTTGTGTGCCATACCAGAATTATTGATGTTATTCAATAAAGGATATACACAAATATATTCGGAGTCCTTGTAAAATTATAAGTCGAATAAGTCATGCCTGTCTGTATAAAACACGAAAGACTTTTTATAAAAAAAGTCCAGAATGAAAAATTAGAAATAAATTTTAAATCATTTTATGTGGTAAAATTCAACTGGGTGCGTTTCGCACTATTTTGGGTAATTTTTTAATTTTGTTTGCGAAAAGTTCCTTTGTAGGTGAGTGGTGCGCTTTTTTCTTAATTTCGCAAAATAGCAAATTCAACATAACTTTTTATTTCAATGTGAAAAAAAATCTTTGTACAGTAAAATACACCTATTTCAATACCATTTCATTCAGCAGTGCAAAATTATTACTAAAAATTTGGCAGACCACAATAAGAACAACAATTTATGATGTTTAAGACGTACCAAATCTTGTTGTTGTATATAATTGGTAATATGTTAAGAAAAATTTTAATTTATAACCCAGTAAAAAAAATTTGTGTTTTTTGAAGCACTTAAGAGAAAAAGCGCATAATCGAGCGCTTCAATAAGAGAGCTCTTATACAGCATTAAATGACAACGAATAAAATATACAAAAAAAGCTGCTATTTTAGTGCAGATAACGAAGAAAGCGAAAAAAATAAAAATATATTATGGTTTACGAAAATGCCTGGCATTTAAACCAGTAAAAGTAAAACATTAATAAATATGCTTTTATAGTTAGCCCTTAAAAAACACTTTAGGAGTGCTTTATTTGCATGTTTTATTATGTTAAAAGAAGCGCTTATTGTCAGCAGAAAATAGTCCTCCGAACCGGGAACATGCCATACAAAAATCAGGCATCCCATCAACAGGTTTGAAGCGATTTGAGGTATGAATTCATACATAAAACATGCTCCTTTTGGAGCACATTTTTTACTGGGAATTTTAAATAAAAAATAAATTTTAAGCTTGGTGCGTTTTTCCTTAAGTGGCGCGTTTATTTCTACGTTTCGGTGCGTTTTGAAATTTCAAAGTTGGCAGCAATGGTAAAATTCGTTTCTTCATTAAAATAATTTAATGAAAATAAAATTTGATGAAGTTCATGCGGATTAAATTATTAAAATTTTAATTAAAAAAGAAAACATTTTCTTTCAAACTATTTCTTAGCAGTTTAGGATTGAACGCTGTTTGAATAAAAATAAGTTATGAATAAAATGTGGACCAAAAAATTATTTCTTTTTCTCACATTTCTGTTATAGTTGCAATATAAAAACAGCATTAGTAATATATTCACCCCTATTATATTAGCCGTTATCGACGCCAATTTTAAGTTGTTGTCACATCAAGTCGACGACTACATCCCTTCGACATTTAATTGGCATTTTCTAAGAATGTCGACTATTTATCGAAAACTTGACATAAAGAAATCTCATCTCTAATTATTAGGGTGTTCAGTCAATTAATTCTTGTTCGATTAATCGAACAATTTTAGACGATTAGTTGTTTGATTAATTTAAAATTGCTGATTTCGATAATGATTACTGAAATGAGGCAGTAATCCGTTAATTTTTACTTATTATTGAAACAAATGCAAAAAAATATTTTTAACCCTGGAGCCACACGTTCAATAATTCACTTTCAAGTTGCTCATAGAAACTGCTTGTCAAAACTTGTTTGAATTGACAGGCTACACTCAATTAGATAATCAATTTAATTTTGAAAATGCCCCCGACGAAGAAACAACTCAAAGTAGTAGCATGACTCAAAGTATTTTGTAAAAAGCACAAGAATTTTGTATAACACAATTTTTTTTAATAAATCACATTTATTTTTTAGGAAATATATTTTTTATAAAGAAAGTGCCAAAGTTAATTTGTGGTCAGTTGTTAAATTGAACGTAAAATTGGCAAACAAATGGAAAGGCAAAACGGAGAGCAATCTCGTGGTCAATTTAAAAAATGTGCGAGCCAGTGTGGCCAGGTCTTAAAAAATTTAACAGCTAAATCTGGCATTAGACATGCTCAAAAAATGCTTAAAATGATTTTCATGAAATGTTAAAATAATGCTAAAATTTTTACAATTTTTTTTAAATTTATTACCAGTAGAAAATTTTATTCGAAACTAAATACATTTCAGTGACTTATTTTGTAACGAAGTTGAATTAGATGGTTAGGTTGGCTCGATTTTGCTAAAGCATCTGATACATTTAACTATGTAGAGCATGTAGCTGAGATTAAATTAAAAATTTAGGTGGCGTGCAAACCTCGAATATATGCAAAATTCAAACGATTTATTTCTATGATATACAAAATTTTTTTGATCATTTTATTTTTTATAGTTTAAGAAAAGTTGAAGCTTGAAAATAATTAAGTTTTCAGCAGTTTAGAGCAAATTAAATACAAAGTGAAATATCCTTGCACTTTTATATCGTAATATCAAAGGGCAAATAATATTTACAAATGGTATGATAAGGGCATTTCTAATATTCCCTGAATATTCAATTTTTTTTTAATAAGACATGTTAACAGTTAACATAAGAATTATCCATTTTTACACGAAATTTCATTTTGGGTACAACTATTTCTAGTCAAAATTTACTCTAGTTTATAATTTTTTTTTTATAAAATCAATAAAACTATTTGTCCAAATTTTTAAAATTAATAATGCTAAAAAAGCTAAAAACATATTCCAAAAATGCTAAATAAAATGCCAAGTGCTTAATGAAAATTTTGCAGCTAAATAGAAATTTTTAATGCTATTTTTAGCTGCAAAAATGCCAAAATGGCCATACTGGTGAGTGCATTAGTAAAAAAATTGAGAGAGTATGGCAAATTAAAAGTAAAGACAAAACTTGATCGTGTTGCTTCCAAGTAAAGCAAAACATTTAAACAACATTTTATTTTTAAACGATTATTTTAAAAGATCTGTTTAATTGTTAGTACATATAAAATTATATATTATTTCAACACATGTTTTATTTTTTTTATCGTTGTAAAGGTTTTATCAATTAGTATGAATTGTTACGTTTGTTTTGTTTTTTTTTTTTAATAAAATATTAAAATACTTGTAATTAATAATGTTTATTTACTCAAGTGCCAATTTTTTCTAAAATAATCGAAAAAAAATCTCTTAATTTATATAATTTCTGGATTTTGAATTATTCGATTAATCGATTAATTCTAAAATTTTATTCGTTTAATCGATTAAGTCCAAAAAGCAAAATATCGATTAATCGTTTAATCGAACAAAAAAAGCCGATTTATTGAACAACCTACTAATTATTATTTTTCTTACGTTAAGTGTTTGTTTTTTAATATATTTTTGTGCAATTAAATTAAAAAGAGTGTTTTGTGAAAACAAAAGTAAAAAAAAATAAAAATTAAAATCTTCATCCTGCAGTTATTCAAGCTCCACTCCATAGTGAGGGGGATTTGGCGAAAAGTAAAATTTATTTATGTAATCAAGCACAGGTGTGTACATAAAATACATATAACGCCTTTGAAAATACCAAGTACCTGTCAATAGTTATCAATTTTTGTCAACAACGACGAAGAGAATAAAAAGAGAACATTACAAAAAGCTTTGCTTGCACATTTTTACGAGACAAAATACCAAAACGCTGCATAAAATCGGTAACGATATTTTCATATTGTTAAAAGATTTAACACATATTAGTTCACAGAAAAAATTTAAAATTTTCTCTAAACCCCAAATTTATACCAAATTCATGATATCAACAAAATAAGTTGTTGATTTTGCTCCTATTACCAAAATGATTATATTGATTACTAAAAATTGTAGAAATTTAAAATTGTGAATATTTTTTTTAAATAAATGATATTTTTATATATTATTATAAATTATTCGACCATCCATTATATTATTTCCAATTCCTATTTATTCAAGATTATGGTCCAGTTTTTATTTTATAAAAAATTAATCTTTATTTTTCTATCGAATTTTCGTAACTCCGTTGTGTTACGTCTTCAGGATTGAAATTTTTTTTTTTTTTTTTTTTTTTTAAAAACAATTACATAAAAATGGACAATGTGATAAGTTATATGTGGGAACAACAAAGAATAAACTAAAAACGAGAATTGCTGGACATAACTCAGATCAGAAATATAAACACAATATTACATTACAAAAAACAGCATTAGCAACCCACTGTGCAAGTTTAAATCATTATCCCGATTTTGAGAATGTTACAATTTTAAACACAGAGAGTAATTACAAGAAACGTTATATGTTAGAAATGCTTCAAATAATAAAGGTTCCAAATTTGTTAAGAATAAATTATAAGACGGATACAGATAGTGTAGCCCATAGTTATAGACATTTAGTTAATAAACATGGAAACGGAAACTAAATAAAATTTTTTTAAAATGTAATAGATTATGTTTAAATATTTTGTTAGCATAAGAGTTTTTTCAAATGTTGTCAATATTTTTATTTTAAGAAATTTTGTTAATTTGTTTTTTATGTAATTGTTTTTAAAAAAAAAAATTTCAATCCTGAAGACGTAACACAACGGAGTTACGAAAATTCGATAGAAAAATAAAGATTAATTTTTTATAAAATAAAAACTGGACCATAAGCTTGAATAAATAGGAATTGGAAATGATATTTTTATAATTTTAGTTAAAAGAATGATCAAAAAACTTTGCTATTTCAAACAATGTGTTAATTGATTTAATTAAATAAAGCTCAGGTTTTGACAATTCGCAACAACAATTCTACAAGTTTAAATAATTTTATTTTAAACGAAAAAGTAAATTAAGATTTTTTGTTATTTAATTAATATTTTGATTAAAAATTAATTTCAAAACAACGAAAATTTCAATTAAATCAAAATTACATTTTTTAATTTTCTTTCAATTAAAAAAATAATTGATTCGATTAACACATTATTTTAATTTTTTTAATTGATATAAAACTTTTTTCTGTGTTTTATATAACGGGATAATTTCCGGTACAAAATTTTTGGTAAACTTGGTCCATATTTAATTATAGATTTCATATAAAACTTACTTCTTAATTCACCTCAACTCGCAACGAATAATAATATTCACCTCTTTTATGGAAGTGGACACAAGTAGACGGCAACGAATCATTAATTGCATTTTTTTAAGTCGTTGTTGGAAAAACAGAAAAATTAAAAAAATTTCTCTAATCACCAAATTTATACCAAATTCATAATATCAAACAAGCAATTTGTTGATTTTGCTCCTACTACCAATATGATTATATTGATTACTAAAAGTTTTTGAATTTTGAAAATTTTTTTTCAATAAATGATATTCTTAATTTTAATTAAAAAAAAAAAAATGATCAAAATACTTTGCCATTTCAAACATTGTGTTAATTTATTTAATTAAATATTGACAGTTCCCAACAACAATTCTACAATTTTAAATTGTTATATTTTAAACGAAAAAAATCAATTAATATTTTTGATATTTAATGAATATTTTAATAAATCAAAATTATATTTTTAATTTTCTTTTAACTAAAAAAATAATTGATTCAATTATCACATTAATTGAATTAAAATACTTTTAAACAATTTGTTTAATTGATCAATAACTTTTTTCTGTGAACAATCGATTACTTTTGACCAGAGCTGAGGAGTCGTCAAAAAATAGTTCTATCTCCGACTACGACTTCAACCGCTGCCATTTTTTAAGTCTTACTTTGACTGCGACTTCAACTCGGACTCCTAATCTAATTTTGGTGCTAAATGTGTATGAGAATGGTCCTTATTTGACTTAAAATTCTTTTTTTTTTATGCAGTACCTTTTAAATGGTCAAATGTTGCAAGAAAATAATTCTTTAAAAACTTTAAATCGATATTTTAATTCTAACAGGTGCCGTATGGAGCTTTAATAATTTCCATGTCATCAAGCGTTGACAGCACCGTTAGGTTAGGTCTACAAAACAGGAACTTACGTAAATCCAGTTCGTATTTTCCTTCTTGTCATTGATAGTAGAGAGTATGGTAAGCTTCCCATCCATACGGGCCCACTTTTGCCTTTTAATCATACAATCAGTGTTCTCGGCCCATCTATTGGTAGCGGTAGAGAAATTCAATCGCCGAAGTCTTAGCTGGCAGGAGAGCAAATCTAGCAAAGCTTTTCGGACTTTATATTTCCCATTACATACACCTTAGTGAAGTAGGGATTCATATGGTTGGGCTTTCCCGACTTTATTTTTTTATAAGTGTATGATATTTTTTATATTGTGTACTGCAGCATTTTTTTTTCCTTAATTACACTAATTTACAAAGAAAGAATATGAAAATCGTAAAAAAAATTTGAAATGTTCTTTTTAAAATAATCTTTATATTACTTGCATTTTATTTTGGTATAATAAAGTTTTTAACATTAAAAACTTTTGTGAGCTTATATTAATTAATGATATTTCTAATATGCTACAAACGATAACAAATAAAATAAGTTCATTAACAAAAAAGGTTAACATAAAGAATTATGAACTTAAAAAAATTTTGCTAACTTTAGTCATTATTTCCAAATGTTATAGAAAAAACTTTACAACAAACAAGAACGGGAAGCTTACGAAAATACATAAATAAAATTTTAATATGGTTGAATAAAAAAAAAGTTCTGTGTATGTATAAAGGAAATTTGCTTTTATCAGAAGATGTAAAAGTCATAACTTTTGGAATTCTTTGAATAAATATATTCGAAGAAATAAAAATCGCACCGCCTCGCATATGCAACATGTGTTGAGGTGAAGCCCTGACGTAGTAATCCTGGGAAAATTGGAATAGCAAAATTAATCTCTGAGCGGTTAAAAGATAACAATATAAAATTAATGTATTTTGCTGTTTTCAGATAACAAGCAAACAGCAGAGTTGGAAATGTATAGAAAAAGAATTAGAAATAAAAACCAAGAAATTTTAGAAGTAGGAAACGAATGGATTTATTTGATCAATTTATCCTTGTTACCTTTTCAAAAGCAAAAATTATCTTGAGAAAAAATCATTGGCCATTTAAGCCATTTAACATTAAAATACGCTTGTACAAATGTTTTTTGTTACCAGGTGGGGTGTTTGGTGTTTGAAAAAATTTTTTTTTTGGCATTTTTGTAAAAATATTAACTGCCAATTTCACGATATCGAAAGAACGCTTTCTTTCGCACAAATACATATAAAACAAAAACAAATTTTTGAGAATTTGTTTTTGTTTTACATATAGTTGTGCGAAAGAAAGCATTCGTTCGCATTTAGTGAAATAGGCAGTAAATGTTTTAAATATTCTTCAGATATATTGGATATTTGTCAAACTTTTTGTGGCGTCTGGTGTTAATTGTAATAATTTCTGTGAAAACTTTGCAGAGTAAAAAAGTAGAGGAAGAAAAATAATTTTCAGCCTTAAATTTAAATTTTTTACGCAGCGTTGTTTGCTTCAAAATAACTCGTTTTTTTTGAACCACTCATTACTCCAAATTCTTTTGCTTTTATATATCACCTCCGTTTGTAGCAAAAAGCGAGCAAAATTGCCGCAGCACTATCGTAGTCTGCATTCATTAAAAACAAAACAAAACAAAATTTAAAAATTAATGTTTGCACGAAATATGTTTGTGTTATTTATTTGCAAACAGACACGGTAACTAGAAGCACTAGAGCAAAAACAATGCAAATCTGTGAATACTCATATTCTTTCTCCTTCTCCCCGACGAGCTTATGACCGCCACAAACATCAAAGCACCGAATGGCATACAATGAACACCATTCAACAAACCTAAGGACCTTAACTACGCTGATAATCTATACATCCTTCTGTGCCAACAAACTTCAAGATTTTACGAACAGATGCCGTTGACGAACCGAACGTACGGGCCTACACAATATCGGGGACCCATGGGCAATCATGAAGCCGGTTGAAAATATTTTGGTTTTTTTGTTAAGATTCATATAAGAGCACTTTGTGTCGATTTTTTCTAGTTATTAACATCTAAAGGGTGGTCCAACCAAAACGAACGATGTTAATTGTAAATAAAACAAATAAATTTCATAGAATTATCTTAATCGGAATAATTATCTTAAATTGAATAAATTAAAGAACACAGGTTGTGTGTGTGTAACTTTGCAAAAGATTAAAGTACTGTGTTCTTTAATCTATTACAAAAAACTATTCACGCGTTAACGACAATGCCTTAAACAACAAGGCCTAACTTTTTTTATACCCTCCACCACCACTGTGGTGAAATCACACTGTCGAATTTTTTTAAAGATCGGCCCATAATTTACACTAGGTCCCATATAAACCCTACTCTCGGAAAACAGTTTATTGCGCCTAAAACGAAATAAATCCCACTTTGGGAAAATAATTAAATTCACCTAAAACCATCGCAGATATAGATTTGCGGTGAAATTTTTTACTTAAATTCATATGGCCAGAAAAAATATCATGCAAATTTGTGAAATTTACTGTTTGGGATGATTGGTCCATAAAAGTGATCAAAAAAAAAAGTGATTTTGTTACCCCTCTGAAAATAAAGGTTGATATGTTTTATGAAGATTCCCAAAATATTTTGGTTCTAGCGCTGACCATCCGTGAGCTGGACCATTTTTAAAAAAGGTATTTTTTTCAGTTTTTCGAATTTTTTTGAACTTTGCTCCAAGACGACATAAATAAAATTTGTTATTATCGAAAAGGGGGTTTGAAGCAGCATCCAATGGTATATAAAACTTTACCACTTGCGACCTACTTATTGAGATATTTAACTAAATACATATTTTCGTTTCGGATATTCATACAAACCGTTAATTTAAATTTACATCAAATCAATAAACATTAAAGTTTAATATTAATCTTGACCTGTAGTGTATTGCGTTAATTTTATTCAGTAACTTTTTTAACAATAACGTTTACCACTAAGTTCTTTGATAACGTCAGCAATTTAAGCTAATTTAACGGCAAAATATTTTTCATTGTTTACTTTTAAATTCGAAGTTAATTTTCACAAACAAATCATAAAATCTAAAAAAAACATGTACAAAATTTTAGCAAAAGCCATTCATAATTAAATATGTTTTTAGTCCATTGCACACATTAGCATTATATAAATTCGCATTATTTACTTACATTTTACTAAAATAATGATAAAAAATTTGTTTTTTTATATTCCGTCTTGTTATTTTTATTGTTTTGACAAATTGTTTAACAAAGATGCCACCTGATTGAAATTTATAGCTATTTATGTTGTTAGAATTGAGTTATTGAATTGCTGTATATATTGTTATCACAAGGAATAAACTGAGCCGGTAAAATTAACGCTATTGTTAATCGTTAAAAGTTAGAGAATTGCACTAGTGCTGATGTTGATAAACTAAAAATATAGCTTCCATGTAATGTTGTGTGTACACTCAAAAGAAAACTCAATCCATCCGTACTCAAATCAATCCGAAGCGGTATCAATAGAACGGTGAGTATATAATAATCGGCATTACAGAAATTACGAATCAGAGTAAAACTATCATTAAATTTGAGTCATTTGGCTTAACTTAAATCAAAGTGAGAGAATTATGTTATTTAATTACTTACCCGTTACACATGTTTATTTAAATTTTGCTGTACTCCGCCCTGTTTAAAGAAGAACTCTCAATTATAAGCCACCAGCCCGATAAGTTTTTCGTTATCATTCTACTTTGAAAATCTGATGTATTTAACTAAATAATTTAAAAAATAGAATATTGGAATTTTTTCTTATTATTTTACTTTTTAAATATGAAAATAATGTAAATAACACACAAAATTTAGCATCGAATTGATGTCACTGTTGTCATAGCATAGATGACGCATAAAATATGTAAAAAATTTTTTATGTCGTTCGTCATTAGATTGATGTCATATTTTGCCTCATTGATGCCATTCGTAATAATATTGATGTCAAAATTTTGATATTATTGCATCATCAATAGGTATTTGTATATTTATTGTTCAGTTAATATGAATATTTTACAATAATTATAATAAAGTGTAGTAAAGAGTTTAGCCCATTCAAACGGCTTTTCATCTTAAGTTTAATTATATGTAGGTAGAGGTTAAAGATCAATATTTTAATTGACATATTTTCAAATAGAGGAAAAAGTTGTAAAAAAAACCTCAGATAGAAAAAAAAATTTTTTTTATAAAAGTTTATGCTAAAAGGAAAAACGTTAATATCTTAAAAAAAATTGTAACTAATTATACAAATGACTTATATGCCCATAAGAAGACTGGGCACATTTAAAAAAAAAATATATTGGTATAAGTATATATTTTATCCTTAACTAGTTGGATATTAGTGAAGGCGAAGAGTTGAAAAATGGAATGGTAAATTTATGATCAGTTTTAGTAATTTATTTTGACAAATTTGAAGTCGTTTAATATGACAGTCGGAGGTATCGTACCACGCGGGTGCTGCGTAGAATAAAATTGCATGGAATATTACTTTCCAAATTAAAATTTTATTTTCAGTACACAGGCTTGATTTTCGAAGATCGTCGATAGTTAGATGCATTTTTCTATGCAGTGGAGGTTATACAGCTCCGGCTCCTAAACAAGGTTCGATTGTATAATTTTTGTCGGATTTTGCACTCAAATTGCGACCTGTGTGTAAATGTATCCGAGCACAAACAGGGGCACTTGGTTAATACATAAATATATCACATATTCGTTATGATCCACCATGAGATTAGGCCATTTGGCAGGAGCTCATGTTAGTCATAATCGCTGCGTAAACAGAATAGAATTATCAATCTTTATACATGTTAGTCCACACTTTAGCTCATAACATATTTTATACTGCGCCGGTTCTGTAGGATTTCAATCCTAAATTGCTAAGGGAAACTGCAATAAAAATCATTTTGTTCCGTTGATTCGTTTGGACGTAAGCGCGCTTTTAATAATGGAACATCGCCAAATCGAATTATTCAAGGAACCATAATATAGGGGATGTTTTTGTTTAAAGGCTGAAAACTTTTTGATTTTTATTCAATTTAATTAATATAAAGTAGAGCAAAATATATTTAACATCCTTCCAACTGGTTTTATTATTAAGACAATTTTATGGCTTTGATGTTAAAATATGGTTTCGGTAATTTGGCCACTGCAACTAGTTCGTTAATGGCGTAAGTTTGAGGTCGAGTTTAAGCACACCTTTCACAGGAAATCAGGCTGTATTTTGGCAAGAACGCATCAATTGTTCGCTCCCAAGTACTGGAACGTTTTTGATTTATCTTCACTGGCCTATAATTTAGACATCCCCAGAAAAAATAATCCAATGGGGTTAAATCACATGAACGTGGTGACCAGTTCACAGCTCCATTTCGTGAAACTATTCGTTCGCTTAATGTTTCTTTCAGAAAATTAAATGTATCACGTTCAGTGTGACAAGTGGCACCATCCTGCTGAAACAATATGTGTGCAACATTAATATTTTCTAATTAAGGCATGAAGAAGTTAGAGAGCATGTCTCCATACCGCTTACCGTTCACTGTTTTGTTCTCACCATTGTTAATTGTAAAGAAATATGGAGCAATAATTTTACTAGCCAATAAAGCCCACTAAATAATTTTTAGATTTTCTAGATGTCATAGTATTTCGGCAATGTCTTACATATTATAACCGCCCCAAATGAAGCAATTTTATGTATTGACATAGCCATTTAAACTAAAGTGTACTTCATCACCGAAGACAATTTTCAAATAAGGTCTGGAACAGAATAAAGTAGTTGTAGTAGTTAGTGTAGCTGTTTAATGCTCTGTAGCGCGACAAAGTTCAAAATTTCGAACTTTACGCTTCAACTTCAGCTGCAACGACTACAACAACTACGTATTCTATTGACACTTACCTTAAACTACAGTTTTTAACATTTCACAGCTTGCAGCGCTTTTCGTAACGTTGTACTACAGCAGTGTGGCCAATTTAGCCATTTTCCACTTTGTTTAGCCATTAAAAATTAGTTTAGGCATTAGCCATTTTCCTACTATATTAGCCATACAATTTTTTTCCGTATTTTCTCTTTGAAAATAATAATTTTTATTTTGTTATAAAAATTTACAAAATTGCTAATTTCCATTATTTTTAAGAAAAATCTGCAAGGAAAACATCTGTCAATTTACTTGGTTACGTATGAGTATTATTTAATTCCAATTTATTTGCATGAATACGCCATGTGGTACAACTAATAAATCAAACTTTTAAAAAAGCTATTTGCAAAAAAATAAAACTTTTTGTAAAAGTAAGGCTTTTTCTGAAGAAAGTCATGTAAAATTAGGCTCTTTTCTAAAATTCTTGTTGTAGAATAGAGTGACTTTTTGTAAAAAAAAAAAAATAGATTTTTACAATTACTCTAACTATTTTGAAAAAATGTGGTGAAACTTTACGTATTTTTGAAAAAAGTTGGTTTTTTTTAGGAAATAGTCACTTTTGTGAATAAAATACACTTCTAGTCAACCGCTTTCTTTTTACAAAACGTCTTATTTTGCCGCTTATATATATTATATATATGTATATATATATAATATATATGTATATGTGTTCTTGCAACTCCCGCTGGAGCATGGAGCGTCAATGAGCGATACCTTAGGTAATTGACTAACCTATGAAATGAGTGCTTGAGAAGGGTTCTATTAGGTGCCTACTTATGGGTTAGCAAAGTTGAAATTTGTGCAAAAAACCTATCTTATGGGGAGTAAATAAAATATTTGTTAAATTTCTTGAATTTTTATTTTTCTTTTTTAAAGGCTTTTATGATTAAAAATTATTCCAGAAGGTTAGGTTAGGTTAGGTTAGAGTGGCCGGTCGCAAAGACCCCGCATAGACCAAATAGGTCCCAAGCGTTACCACGATAACCCGCAGAAGAACGTTAGAAATAAGAAAGGTCATTCCGATGTGATGGTACTCAGAGTACCCCACACTCTCTTGACGAACGCCAGGAGTCTCATTAACCTAATTCCAGAGATTTCCCCGAGATTTTGGAAGTAATAATCTCCCAGACAGTTCGCCCTGGAGCGCACGAGTGCCGGACAGTAGCAGAGTATATGCTCCACTGTCTCCTTTTTCCCTGGTACCCCACAGAATCAGCAATTGTCACTATTGAGCCGCCCCGCCCTCTTGGCGTATACCGCAGTCCAACACTGACCCGTTTTAAAACCTACCAGAAGTCTACAGTCACTTCTCGATAGCGACAGAAGAATTTTCGTCGACACCGGATCATAGGATCCCTTGGAAACCTTGGAAACCCTGCACGTTTCGGTGTTTTCCCAAACTGCCTCTGATCTCCTCCGTATAGCAGAGTCCGTATCTCTCCTAATATTCCGAATTGGAGCCGGGATGGCCATCACCCTACCGTATGGTAACTGGACCCCCCGTTTCGCCAATTCGTCCGCCTCCTCGTTGCCCTCTATGCCCTGGTGCCCGCGAACCCAGTAGATGTGCACCCTCATATTGGTACAGAGTCTATCTATCGAGTCCCTACACTCCACAAATTTGGCGGATATCCCCCTGATGGCCGCCTGACTATCGATGAAAAAGTTTATGTCTGAGTTCCTAGTACTGGAGCTACGTGCCAAATCAGCAGCCATCTTGGCCGAAAATATCTCCGCCTGGAAAATGCTGCAGTAATCGGGGAGCTTATACGAGCCTTCCATTTTTGATCCATCAGTGTATAAACTGAAGGTCCTGTGGCCAGATCGGAGCCCTGCTATCCAGCCGTCCTCCTCCAGGGTAACTCGCGGTTTCCTTTTAAGTGACAGCCTCGGAATGGTGTAGTCACTGCTACAATCTATTGCCCTTATAATACTGCCGGGACCATAAGGTCTGTATACAAATTGTCCCGTCGCCTTTAAGCGGATCGCAGACTTCCTCGCAGTTCCTTCTGCCACTAGATGAATCGGCTGCAAGTCCAGGATCACATCCAGTGCCGCAGTCGGCGTACTACGCAAAGCACCGGTGATGCTGAGTTCGGCGAGTCTCTGCACGCCCATTAGCATTATCCGGTGCGATATCTTCCCCAAAGCCGTCCACCACACAAGTATCCCGTAGAGTAAGATTGGTCTTGCAACCGCAGTGTAGACCCAATGTGTAAGAGCAGGGGTTAGACCCCACGTTTTGCCCAACATTTTTTCACATGCGTAGAGCGCATTCGTTGCCCTTTTCACCCTTTCTTCCAAATTCAATCTCCACGATAGTTTGCTATTCAGTATTACTCCCAGGTACTTTGTGTGGTGCTTAAGTTCCAGGCTAGTACCCCCTAGTTTAGGCTTCCTCCATGGGCCAATTTTGTACCTATTCGTAAATAGGTCCGTCTTCTCGGGATTGACTCCCAGTCCTACTCCGGCCGCCCACTGGCTGACCAACGCCAGTGTAGCCTCCAATACAGATCTAATAGTATTCAGATCCTTGCCAGCAACTATTACCGCCACGTCATCTGCGTATGCAGTTATCTTTGCTGCCCCGTCCTGAAGTCCATTAAGAAGTTCGTTGACGACAAGCGTCCAAAGCATTGGTGAGAGCACCCCTCCCTGGGGAGTTCCCCGGTGTGCCCTCCTCGTTATCCTGGCGTTACCCCACGCCGCAGATATAGTTCTGCACCTTAGTAGGTTACCGATCCAGTTTTTAGCGTGTGGGTGTGCCCCCGTACGCGACAAGCTAGCCAAAATTGCCTCTGTGGACACATTATTGAAAGCTCCCGCGATGTCCAGGAACACGCCCATAGCGAAGTCCTTGTATCCCAGGGTCTTCTCAATCAGTGAGACAACTGAATGGAGTGCCGTCTCAGTTGATTTACCCCTCGTGTAAGCGTGCTGATTTACAGAGAGAATGGTCGGCCCCATGTTACCCTTGACATGATAGTCCAAAATTCTCTCCAACGTTTTCAACAGGAATGATGTGAGACTAATAGGTCTAAAATCTTTCGGGTACATGTGATTGCTGTTACCCGATTTCGGTAGAAATACAATCTTAGATATCCTCCAAGATTTCGGCACATAGTTTATTCTCAGACATCCCTTAAAGATTTTTACCAGCCATGGTATTATCTGTTGTCTACCCCGCTGTAGTTGCACCGGGATGATTCCGTCAAGACCAGTCGACTTGTATGGCTGGAACGAGTCAATGGCCCATTCCACCCCCTCGTAAGAGATAATGTCGTTATCACCATTTGATATAAAGGAAATTTCATCCGTCGGAATAGGAACCTCAGAACAGCCCGGAAAGTGTGTATCAACGAGTACATCCAGCGTCTCCATGCTGCTCCAGAAAAGATTAAAAAAAATTTTTTTTCAACATTTTTGATTTTTCGAATTTATTCTATGATCTAAATTTCAGTTATGAATTTTATAAAGCTTTTTGTAATAGTTCTATTCTTTAAATTTTTAGGGATGACTTTATACACTACCAGACTATTATTTTTTTATTGATTTTTAAATTTTTTGTAGAATATTGCTCACAATGCGTAAAAATAGGTATATCTTAACGACTAATCATTTCTAAGCTAAAATTATTTTCTTACTTATTTCGTGACTTTACATGCCGCACTGATGAAATAAAAAGATCGAAAGATACTGCTAACATGTTGTCGCACCCTTGATCATTTGAAAGTGTTCAGCAATGTACATTTTTTATAAAATTTGTTAAGGGACTCCTCTCCAATTGGCAAGGTCTGACATTCAATTATATCTTTGCCATGCGACAATATTTTATGAACTGTCGGGGTAAACTATTTCTGTGGGTATAATTCTGCTAAAAGTAATGCAGTTTTCGAAGCATATTCTCCATATTTTTCAGAATCAACTTATTCCTTTTTCGTTGGACAATCTCCCGTAAAAAAAGTTTATTCATTATTCTTATGGGCACATGAAATTTTTGATTTTTTCAATCTCACTTGTTCTACAATCGCCACTGTGCGTTGTGCGCCTCTGTAGAAAGTCCCAGTTTCCCTACGAAATGTTAATTTCAAGACGCCAATAGAAAGAACTTTCTATGACAAATAAAGATTTAACAAAAATTTAATAATTTGTGCGTTAAAACACCGTTGCTCTTACCGTCTCATATATATATATATATTAGGGTGGGGATATTAGTATTGAAGGAAAAAAATCTTAATGGGCGCTTCGCGTTTCTGTTTCTTGGGATTGTACTGAGCAAAAAAGTCCACTAGACCATACGTCTACGGTGAAAATCGAGCTTTCAGATTTTGACTTGCAGTTTTTTCTCAGACTTTTGTCACGTTTTTTTTTTTGATATTTTGGCCTATAACAGCCAAACCATTGAGATTTTCGATCCAATACTATGACAAGTTAAGAACTCTCTAGTACATCGCAAAAGCATTGGAACGCTCCTTCAGGCAGTTTTGGCCTTAAGAAAGCGCAAAATCATAAAAATTTTATATATCTTATTTTTATTCTATTTTTGTATTTTATTCTATTTATTTTATTTATTATTTTTTATTCTTCTATTGTTTTCAGTTCATTTGACGCATTTTTGTTAGTTTATTGTAAACGATCACAGCATCAAATACACATACAATTAAATACGCATTTTAAAATATCTGCCGCAAATGTAAGTTTTAGAAATAATTGTTTTGTGTATAAACTGTGCACTGATAATAAAAAACTTTTTTTTAATTTAAGATATAAAAAATATGGATAATCCAGTGGATTCTGATAATACAGAGAATGTGGAGATGGAGACGCAGCCAGAATCATCAACATCATCATCAAATCTAGAACATATGCCTTCGCAAAACGTATTGGCATTCGCTTCCGACTACGAGCGACATTTTGAGACATTATTTTTTGTACTGGAGAGTTCTTAACTATTATCTTGGCTACAATTTTTGTCATAGTATTGGATCAAAAATCTCAATGGTTTGGCTGTTATAGGCCAAAATATCCAAAAAAAACGTGACAAAAGTCTGAGAAAAAACTGCAAGTCAAAATCTATAAGCTCGATTTTCACCGTAGACGTATGGTCTAGCGGACTTTTTTGCTCAGTACAATCCTAAGAATCAGAAACGCGAAGTGCCTATTAAGATGTTCAAATCGCCCCACCCTAATATATATATATAAATATACATATAAATATATCTTTGTTAAGGTATCTGTGTTTTTTATTGTATAAATGTGTGTTTTTAATTACAACGAAAAAAAACGCAAAGAAAACAGAAAGTTAACATTAAATTCTAATTAGAATTAAGCTCAACAAGCAACAAGTATGATGATGCTGATGGTTTTCATTAAAAAAATATATATAAAAGTCAAGAGTAGAAGATAAGCTCAACACCAACTAAATAAGAACACATTAGCTGACAAACAGGTGTTGTAGTAATGTCATAAGGATTTCCTCTTAAAAGATTAAATAGCTCGTAATGAGGATATTATCAATTTATCAAATGAATGTTTCAGCATTAAGAAATGCTTATGGGGTGTCACAGTCGACTTGAATTTGAAGTGCGTTTATTTTCTCACACATTAAGTTTAAATTATTTATATAGAATTACAAAAATAATTAAAGAAAAATCAAGATATCAGATCTTGTTTATTAAAAAAAGTTTAGCCATTAGCGATTTTCCAACTTGCTTAGCCATACAAATTTTTTTCCGTATTTTCTTTGAAAATAATAATTTTTATTTTCTTAGACAAATTTAAAAAATTGCTAAAAGTTAAATATACATTTTTAACAATTAAACCGCATTTTATTTAAATCACTACTTTACCAAATGTTGAAAATCGCTATAAACGATCAGTTTCCCCTAAAAAAGGCGACAAAGCAACATCTCTTAGCGTCAAAAAATGCAACAGTGTGTAGGTGGAAACAAGCAATTTTTAGAAATTTCAGAATTTACTTTAAAGTTCAATTCCATGGTCTTTTGCTGAAGTACACGCAGAGAAAAAACTTGTTTAAAAATGGCCACCTCCAACAAAATTATTTTTAAATAAAATTTTAAACATATTATGTTTAATTTGGACTCAAAAGGTTGGGTAAATATTCTCGCGGTAATGATTTACCTTAAAAATGTTTAAAACGAATAGGCGCAAGTGAGAGGAGTTTATCGATAATTGAATTTTATAAATGCTAAAAGATAGAATCTGGAAATTATTTCTTTTCATACTTTACATAACAACATAACTGAAATTTAGCTCATAGATTAAATTCGAAAAAAAAAATGCCAAAAAAATATTTAATTTTCGTTTATTTTTAGGTTACAAATTGATCTCAATTTACAATTTCACTGTAAAAACCTTTTAATAAGTAATTTTTATTTTTTTTATTGAAATTTAATGTGTTTTATTTATAAAATTAGTTTAGCCATTATTTATCCATTTTTTTTTGCAGATTTTTAGCCAGTGTTTTCCGTAAATTTATCCATTTTTGGTCACCCAGTTTTGGCAACGCTGGATAGAGATTTAAGTATTAAAGACAAAGAACGTATCCAAACTTTGGGAATGTGTGGTTAAAGGCATTATTTAATTAAAACAAAATTATAGAATATTCCAAATGTATTGCAAAATTTTAACAAAAACCTAACAGCTCACGCTGGGACAAAATAAGGAAATGAACGGACAAAATTCCGAAAATCTAAGTTGTAATTAGAGTATCCACCAAATTAATCGTTGTTCGATTAATTGAAGAAATTTTTTTGCCATTATTTGATCGAATATTTAAAATAGACAATTTCAAATAACGAATAACTCGAAAAATTTATGTCAATCGATTAAAATAAATTTCATAAAAAATTCTACTTTTTACATATAAAAATATTTTTTTTTAGATTCCTAACTTAGTGCCCATTTAGACAGGGAAACATTTGGAAGGAAAACATCTGGAATTCTCTTTTGTTTTTTCATTCTCGGTCACACAGGCGAACATGTTGCCGGCAACATTCTGTTACTATTGTTGCTTTTTTGTCAAAAAGCAAAGCAAATGTCAACAAAGAAAATTAGAACAAAGCGTGTCGCCGAGTACCGAACACAAAAACCATTCTCTCTTTCCCACCCGTAATTTGCTACCAAACAAAATGTTTCCCATCCAAATGTTTCCCTGTCTAAATGGGCACTAATAAAATCCATAACAACTTAATAACATGTTGTTATATTCTGTATCTATTGTGTAATTCGCACTTCTGCACATATTTCAGTTCCTTTTTAGCTGTGTGTGTGAGACAAATCATGTAATAAGCGATTTACTACTAATTCCATACGTAAGAATTTTTGTACTAAAATATCGCTTTTTCATAATGAGTTTGACGTTCATTGTAAAAAAAAGAAGTTTCCTTTGAGAAGTAGTTGAAAACAAAAGCACTGATTGTTGGCCCAAAATAGTAATACGTTAAGAGAAACAAATTACCCAAACCTATAGAGTATAGCTTTAAAATGAAGAAAAATAAAGTTATCAGCCATGTTCGGTAAATCGAATACATATGAATGAAATTGAAATCGAACAAGCTTGGAAATCTATCCATTCTTCATACTTCTCTTAAAGCAGGGAAAATACGATGATTAAAAAAAAATTAATTGAGATTATTTAAATATATTAAATTATGAATTTTTTTTCAATAATAATTTTAGTATTTAGAGTGTGTGAGGTAATGCTCCTCACACTAATGGTTTATCTATTTTAGTTTCAATAATTCGTACTCATGGAAATGATTATTTTCAAAGATTTGATTGATTTCAATTTTACTTGATTTTCAGGAATAACAAATTAGTTAAATTTAATAACGAATAATAAATTTGTTTAAAAAGGCTGGACCTCTCATAAAAATGCGCGACAAAAAAGTCTAAAATAAATAATAAAAAAATAATTTATAAAAATATGAGATGAAAGCTCATGTTGAATTATCGTATTAAGTTTAGCAGGCGGGATATAGTTGCATATTATACACTGAAATAAAATTAATGGACCCCGATTGCTGCTAAGCCAAATGCATGTATTAAACTTTGGCTTTAAGATAATTTTCAACCGAAGTAGTGTTGACTTTGTTAATAGTTTAATTAAATTTAATTTCCTTAAGCTTTGTTCACTCCTATTAAATATTTGACGTCCTACACGTAACCACTAGTTTTATTAAAAAAATTTTGCTTTTGCAAACAAAAGTTTTTAGATTTTTTGTATGGCTTCTCCAGAGACCGTGTCTAGTCGGATAATCCCCTAATGTTGGAGTAATTGAAGCGAACATTCGTCAAGTCAGCACCGCGATGCCGCCCGAAAAGTGCGAAAGTGTTCGATAACTACCGCAGAAGCATCGACTGCTACAACCAAACCAGAGGCGGTTATTTGAATGACAGAAGAGGTTTTCCCTTTTTGCTTAAGTCTATTATGATTTCACGAGTATCAATTGAAATTTGCTTTCTCATTTTCTATTTTTGACATTTTTATGGTAAAAAAATTTGTTTACTCTTCATGCACTTCGAAAGTGACGATTATTTTAAATGATAATTTTCCGTTATAATCAGAAACAAAAAAAAAAAAAAATTATTTAAGGGTGACCACCATTTTTTGCATTTACTGCATAGCTTCTTTAAAGAAAATTTTATTGCGGAATTTCGGTTTTTAAGTTTGTGCAATTAATTAAGCTGTTTTTGAGTTACGCGAATATATTTTGTGCACCCTCTCTCATTTTCGAAATAACGATATATCTCGAAAACAAGAGCTAACCTTAAAAACGGGTAGCACGACTAGACCCAGCGTACCCGAATTAGGTTAAAGCGCCAGGTGCCCAGCTTGTCTGTTTTTTCAACTAGCACAGTGTAATCAGCCATGTTCTGGATATCGAATGGGGGCCAACACACGAAAAAGAAATATATGCATTTTTTTGGACTGATTTTATTTGTCGAGGTTTTCAAATGTGCAACACAACCTGTTAAAGAATTGTGGGCACCATATTACCATGACGTTTATAAGGCTGCAATGTCAAAAGAACGATTTATTGTTTTTGCTACGGTTCATTCGGTTTGACAACGCAAACTGTAGGCCAATCCGCCAAGAATTGAGCAAATCGGCGGCAATAGATATTTGGTTGATGCTTGTTGCGAATTTAGAATCCTCATACACTCCAGGGGCAAACCTAACCGATGCCAAATATGGCTTACAAATTGGGTGGACATGTGACTTGAAAACAAAATTATCCTTTGAAATTTACATAGCAAAACTTCTGATGGCACCCGAGAAATAGACCAGGGGGAGAGAGTTGTGATGGATTTATCAACAAAGTATTTTCACAAGTCTGACACTCTTACAGAGACTGATGGAAGTCCGCTTAGTTCTTGTTGAAACTGTTCACTGTAATGAAACCTTCGTGTCATATTTATTTAAAAAAGTCAAGCAAACGTCAAGTATGCGAAACTTAATTTGGCTACAATGAGGATTAACATGCTCTGTGGTCATATGTACCAAAAAAGAATAAGGCTGTTATACCTTTATCAACAGAGCATTACACAAATACCATCAGGAATATATACACGCAAAGAAAAAACATGGTTGTGATAATCATATTCTAATAGCAACATATTATGATAAGATTCATGATTATAGTGAACATATTGCAATTATTATTGAATCATATTACGACCAAATATATTCGTAATATTACATCATAATATTTTTCCCTTAATCTTAATTTGTTTTTATAACATCATATTATTATTTAATGTAATCATATTATTATCATGTCAATAATAATAAGTTAAGAAGTAATGATATTATTATCATGTTAACCATAATAAGATAAGAACTAATCATATTATTTTCTTGTTAATCATAATAAGTTAAGAAGTAATCATATTATTATCATGTTAATCATAATAAGTTAAGAACTAATCATATTATTATCATGTTAATCATAATAAGTTAAGCACTAATCATATTATTATCATGTTAATCATAATAAGTTAAGAACTAATCATATTATTATCATGTTAATCATAATAATATGTAGATTAAATCTAAAACCAAAAAATATTTTTAATATTTATTTATGCTTATTTACTTACTGGCAACCTTAACGTAAAACTGTTACAGATATTTCACATCATATATTTGACGTAGTTCGCAATTATTTATCAATTATTTTATAGAATTTTCATTCTTTTTCTCTAAAAAAACACAAAACAATGGTCAATATTTTTGCACCATTTTAAAACAATAATAAAATTTTTCATCACTGATATTTCAATTTGTGACACTTTACAATTTTTTTAATGTACCTACAATTTCTTTATTTTTAATTTCTTTAAACTTGGTTTTTGAATGGATATTTTTTTTAAAGTTGTTTAACCACTGAATAATAAATAATTCGATAGACACACGTAAAACAAACGACACAACTGATGCAAAATTATTTTACAAATGGCGATAACAAAATATTATTAGAGTAAAGATATTTTGTTTGCATCTTAAACATATTATGAATACACGTGTAGAAAAATATCATGTTATGGCTATTAAATATCATTATATAATTGTGAGGAATATAATATGTTTTCAAAGTTATCATTATTTAGTTGTTATCAAATTAATTATTTTTCAGTGAACCATAATTAAATTTAATAAATGTTTATATTTATTCAAGCTCTAGGTCCTTTTAATATTTATTTTTTTATTCTCAATATTTCGCTAACCTTTGGTTAGCATCGTCAGGAAATTAAATATAATTAAAAAATTTTTTGTTTGAAAAATGTTTGTCATAAATTTAAATACAAAAACCTATTTGTCATAAAAAATTTAAAAATTTTTTAACAAAATATAAAAATATAACTAAAGTATAACAATAAATATAAACTGAAACAAATGTCTTATACGTAAAAACCTAACTCAAAAACTATATTTAGATACAATAATAATTTTTCTTTTATATATAAGACATTTTTTTCAGTTTATATTTATTGTTATACTTTAGTTATATTTTTATTTTTTGTTGAAAATTTTTTAAATTTTTTGTGACAAATAGGTTTTTGAATTTAAATTTATGGCAAACATTTTTCAAACAAAAAATTTTTTAATTATATTTAATTTCCTGACGATGCTAACCAAAGGTTAGCGAAATATTCAGAATAAAAAAAATAAATATTAAATGGACCTAGAGCTTGAATAAATATAAACATTTATTAAATTAAATAAGGTCAAATAAAAAACTGAACATAATTAAATTTATAATTGCGATAAACATCCCAGCAAAAACTATACTTACCTGGTCAGTTAGCAAGTAACGTTGGAGAAAAATAAACACTACTTATTTTTCGGCTGAATAACTACTTATTTTTGTTCGAGGTGTCCACCGAATTCAGTACTTACAAAGCACTTACTAGAAGTCACAAAATATCTAGTTATTAGTTAACTACCAGTAAGTTGAATTGTAAGTACTTATAATTTACTTACTAGAAGCCAAATAATAAGTAGTTTTTATTTAATTTAAGCTAGTTAATAGACCTAATATGTAGTTATGGAGCTAGTTACCAGTAAGTTTATATTCAGGTATAAAAACAAGACAACTAATAAGTAGATATTTAGCTGATTATTAGTAAGCAAATATTCATAACTGAAAATAATAGTAGTGAAAAGTACTTACTGAGGTCATTACTAGCAAGTACTTATTGAGGCTTTCAGAATAATGACAATTATAATGACAACTACTTACAAGGTAACGTATGAAATAAGTACGACCTATTACCAAAATTCAAAAAGTTTTTCCTGGGATTGACATGTTTACAGTAACTATTATATTGTTGATATTAAATAAAAATAACAATATTTTGTGTATCATAAATGCCATGGAAAAATTCAATGTTTATGTCAGTATTACCATTATACATTTATGTTCCTATAAAAAATTTAATATTTATAATATATTTTCTTATGGCCCAATACAACAACCTTGCAATGAACCAACCCCATCGGAGTTGGAAACAGTACCTTTTCAACATCTTCAAAAAATGACCGCCCATTATGCGCGTATCGCAATTTATTAACAAAAACAAACCGCAAAACCAGTTTTAGCTGTGGTAAATGTGGAAAAGCCATGTGCCTGCAATATGGCAAAGAAATTAAATATTGCGTTTGCGAAGATTGTGATGTAATGTATTATAATAAAATTAATTAAAAAAATTATATAAAAAATAAATATAATTTAAAAAAAAAATAAACATATGGGTAATTCCAGCGACAAGTCTACTTTTCGTAACGTAAAGCTAGCAAACAAATAAGCCTGATTTTAGGCCCATGTTATTCAAATTTTATACCTTTTGTTACTTAATGTAGAGCTAGTCGCGCTTTACACCAAAATATTATACATATAAAATTTGTTGAGAAACTATTTTAATTACTTGTTGGCGTTACGTTACAAAAGTAGACTTTTCGCTGGAAATGCCCATATGTACGTTCAATAAAAAATAAATGTTCCTTTTTACTTCTTATTTAGCTGGGGCTTTTAGTTATTCTTATTGTGGTCTGGCCAAACCAAAATGAGAACTAAGTGGTTAAAATTTACCAGTAGTCCTAGGGTTAAGGTTAATATGACTGTTTACTTAATTTTGATGACTTAATTTTATATATTTCAATAAAAAATTAATTACTTTCTAAGTTGTTTGTTTTAAATTTAATTTTTTAAAATTAATTAATTCTACTTTTATTAGTAACTAAATATGCAATACTATTTATCATAAATAATTATGTATCTATATACAACTAGTAGACAAAACTTAAAGGTTTTATATAGTATTTACTTTATTTTGACACTCCAAGTATGTCATTATTGTGTTAATCCGTTCACCTTGCTTGGAGAAAGTTTTCGTGTCATCCTCATTAAATCTGATAATTAAAAATCTGGCCATAAAAACTCATTACGCCAAAAACCAAAACAACCAACTCCATATCCACCCACGATCCAGCCATTAGCTTTATTCACAAGTCGTAAAATGCACATGTGATGTGCATTTTAAAATCCTCACAAAATATACAATATATTTAAAATTAACAAAAGCAGTCGCAACAAAAAATTAAAACATTATTTTAATGAAAAGCAAAAAAAAAAAAAAAAAAACAGACAACAAAGGGAAAAAAGCCAGTTAAAAACACACGCACGTTTCGAAAGGTATACTGACTGCACCATTTGCAGCAAGACAATACCAACAACAAGAAAAAAGTGTTAAAATGTAACAAGTTCACCTTTTTTTCTCAACACAATTTTATAAACAGTTACTACACGTTTTAAAAAAACATGGCTGCAGAAAATTTTAAAGGTGTATAATGGCCATTTTTTATACTTCAATTAATGCCGCAACGATATTATGATTAAATCAATATAGCACAAAAATAAAGTGTTTGTTTGCATGGATTTTAGTATTATAGTTAAAATTCGGGTTGCACTTATCAGTAAATAAGACTACAGAGAGAATGAGAATTACCTACATACACTCAAAAATCTTATTTGCAACGATATCAACGATGTTTGAGTTTATGTAGGTAATTCTCATTCCCTTTGTAGTCTTGTCTGCTGATAGCTTTGGCTTTTCTAAAATTATTTAGGAGAACGTTTCCTGATGATCTGGCCTAAGCAACCAGTGAAATGCGCATAGGAACAGCTTATCCTCCAACAATAAATTTCAGTACTTTTTATCAATTATTAAAAAAAGGGAATTAAGCACAACCAACAAAATCTTTTAATAAATAATTGTATTCCCAAAAACCACTTTGATAATAATTCATTTAATATTAAAATTTTTATTTTGTATTTTCCCTGCGTTAAATTTGTGTAAATTGTTCCAACAGAATTGTCCTGGGACTTGTGAAAATATAAAAAGTACAGAAAGAAAGAACTCATGACCAGTGCAGTGAAGAACGAAAAGGTAGAAAAAGTAGTGACAAATTTTTTTTTGGGACTTTCTAAAATATGATTCTTAAATTAAGTTCTAGGACTTGTTTTACTGAAAAATACAACATTGTATTGAGATAATACTCCATTGTAGTAACTAACACTTAACACATTCATTGAGAATAGATGTGTGACTTGTCAAATGGTCTCTGTTCGGTGTCAATTGACACCCTCCAATGACAACCCCATGTATAAGGGATAGGTCCCATTCATATAAAGTGTAAGAACTAGAACCGGTCTCTACCACAAAAGACCTATCAGGGGACTACTTTGGTGTCAGTTCGCTTCCCTCTTGGGTATTGAAACATTCGCTTTCACGTCTATCACAACCATCTTATGGTTGCCTTCGACTATGTGCAGTTGGAACAAAATCCGAAAACCCATTTTCCATCCCTGATACGTATGTTGCAGCGTTGCCAATAGAAAAAGGTCTACGACAATGATGCCATTGTAAGACGCATAAGGTTCACACATCGTACAATAATAAATAATCTTTCAATGAACTGACAATGCATTTTCTGATATAGTTGTCAAACAAAAGTTGCCCATTCACACGGTTGTAAAACACTTTTAGCACATGTTGCTGACAATATTGTTAGATCTGATCACCGTCTGTACGAAGCTTTACACTAAAAAATATTGATATTAGACCCAACTTTTGGTATACCGATCGACTAAGAATCACTTTCTAAATCGATCTATCGATGTCCGTGCATTCTGGATGGCTGGTTGGTTGGTTGTCTGTCCATGATACCTTGAGCGTAAAGTACAGGGGGCTAGTTCTAGCAGTCGTGATCGAATACTTTTTCGATTCGAGTTTTATTTCTAATTCTTTCAGGCGATACTGAATGAATCGAAATTATTTTTTCAGTGTTGTGTTAACTCAAGTAAACGCCTTACAATACAGAACTGGGTATCTACAGAATGGCGCACAATGATCTATATGATTAAAATAGCTTTAAACTTTTTTGCTTATGCGTGCAAGTATTACTATTTTTTTTTCGTAATGCAGTATATTATTTTTGAATTCTGTTTGATTAGATTTGAAAAATTTTATCCTGTAGATAGTGATCATTTCCTTATTCGTATAAACCTGCTCGTTTTACCATATTTCCCATAATTTTTCGATAGATTTCGGGTTAAATGGCCATGATTTTATTTCAAATGTCACTTTTTAGTTTGGAGACGCTTGTTGGCTTGTTACCATACACTCTTTCTTCCAAAAATCCCCAAAGGAAAGTGCCAGCAGCTGTCAAATCCAATAAACGTGTGGTAAATTTTCAAGTGGCGTGGCACCTCTTATACAAATGCAGTAAAAGAAATCACTCCAACAAGTGGTGAAAAATCTTACCAGAAAACGGCAGCACAAAAACAGTCAGCAAAATACAACACGTCAGTAACAACATTAAAACAAACAGCTGTTTTTTTCACTTTACTGCACCCGTAACATATTTGGCGAGTAATAGCTGTCACGTAAGGAAACTAATCGCCAATTAACAGAAAGTGTGTCTTATAAAATAAACTAACGCATAAAAACGGTGCGAGAAAAAGTTTTAACACAAAAAAAGATATTAGAAATGCAAAATGCAAGAATAATACGAGGGCGGATCAATAAGTCCGTGACTTTTTGAATGAAACAAAGTTTAAAAAAAAAAAAAATTATTTTTCAACATAATCTCCTTTTAGCTCAATACACGATGTGGAAGTTCGAAAAGTCAAGGACTTATTGATCCGCCCTCGTAACACGGAAGAGGTAAATATTTTCTTCTTGTCAGATGTTTTCATTGTTTAATTATTTTGGTTTTTACATTTTTGAACAATATAAGAAGGTTTTCAAAGCTATTTTGTCAACAACAAACACTAAAGTCGCACTTTACATTATTTGGTTTAGCCGACGGTTGTATTTTCGCCGACGTCGTTCTAAATTCTTAGATTTAGTAAATTTTGGTCGCCGTTAACGATCTGTTTAATTGGCGTGTTCATCATCTGCAACTTCATATCGGCTTTGAGTGGAATATTATGACATTTATAATGTAACGACGTAATCTCTTTTGATAGTTTTCGACATGAGTTACATACACACTTTTTGCTCGCTTTTCGAGAAACGATAGAAAGTTTCCTGACGAGCCAGCGAAATGGCCATAGAAACTAGCTTTCCCACAGCAATAAATTTCAGTGTTTAAATCATAAATAAAGATTGGAAGTTTAGCACGTCAGTAATAAATGAATTAATTAATAATAAACTTTTAATTCCCGAAAATAACTTTTGGTAGAATATTTTGTTTCACATGTTTTCGATACGAGAAGTTCTCACCAAAGTTAAAGAGCATGGGTACAGATCAGTTTTAGTTAAATATCCCATATTTGGTACAAATAGTGTGGGTATCCACACAAAACAGCTGTCAAACAGTGAGCTGAACTGGAAAAGTCAGCGTGGGACCTCCCATACAAGGACAATATAATTTGCTGAATATCTGCAGAAGGATATCACTCTTAAAACTGCGCTCGTTGTCATTATTTCTTTAGAACAAATAGGTCGTTCTTGTTTGTCTACTTTTCGTGCGTTTTCCGTTGTCACCTCGCATTGGTTAATGGCTTAAAGTTTTTAGTTGAGTTAAAGTTTTTGCGGTTGTCGCCATTTACTTTGTGCAATCGTTCGAAACATCAATGTTTTAACGCGTTTGTCTAGTGAAAAATCTATAATAACTCAATGTGACTGTTGGAGAACCATATAAAACCCAGATGTATACTGGTGCAGACCAAAAATACTCTAGCGCGAATTCTGGAAGCTCTCGCCTTTCTATACGAAGGTTTAGGTCGGACGAGGACTTGTGGTTGAGGCTCCAAAAATTCGTGTGATACCCTGACAATATAACTTAAATAGTTAGCCAAAAACTTTATAGTTTTAAATAAAATAAAAAAAGGAGAAGGATATTAGGAAAAGTTCAAAATTTGGTATAAATACCTTCGTTATCAATAAACAAGAAATGATGTAAACAAGAATTTTACTAAATTTATTTAATTGAGGGTAGCGAACAGAGCTGCCGTTTTTGGTTATTTCTAACCAAAATTGATAATTTTTTTTCTCAATGTGGAGATGAGAATATTTTTTTCATTTTGGTTACTTTTTTCTATAATAATAATGCGTATGAATACACTCGGAATTAACTTTTGATTAATGCGTATTTCGATTTGAAGAAAATTTTTTACGACTTTTTATAATATGAACTTTGCACTACGATTTTTTCATTATTTGTTTCAAATTAACGGAAGTTTTTATACTCCATCGAAAACAAAAAATCCCTTTCAAAACAGCTACCAGATATTTTTTTTACGATTTTTTTCAAGCTTTATTTTGAGCAAAAAAAAAAAAAAAAAATAATACCGTTTTCAAAAAAAATAAAAAATAAGTTTTAAATTTAATAAAAAAAAAATTTAAAAAAAAAACAAAAAAAATATTTTTCGAAAGCTTGAAGAAATAGCTATCTAATTTGTTTTGGACAAATTTTGCTAACACCAATAGATTATAAGTTACATAGATGAAAAAGAACACCGGTTTGGCCAAAATGTCAAATTTTGACCCCCTCTAACTCAGAAACTTTTTGACCGATCTTGTTGAAAATTTGTGTCTAAGCTATTATCCAATAAGACTAACCTTGGTGCAAATTTCATCCAAATCGGAAGACATCGATTTCGAAAGTTGGGTCACTTGACATGAAATCCCCCATATATATGTGCAAATTAAACGGTCCATGTATGTAATCGAATCACGTGAGAACGGCTGATGCGATTTGGATAATTTGTTTTTAATTCGCTTTGACATTTTCAAGAGATTGCTTGTAAAGAAAAAAATTTTTGGTTAAACTCAGGAAATTTAAGTTTTTACTCTACTATTTACTTATTATTTTGTCTAAGCATAAGCTAATTTAAGGGGAAACTTTATATATTTACTGCCGTATTCATAAAAAATAAAATAGATTTCAAACGTATTTTAAAACAAAATTTCCATACAAATTATGCTTAAAATAGATTTCATATCCAATTTAGTTTTTTTGGAATACGGCAGTTAATATTTTTCTAACTAAACACACTGTCTCATTTTCATGTCTAATTAGTAAATTGCTTCCGAGCGAAGTCGGGGCGGTCAGCATGTATAAAACTCATTTAATTTCTTGGAGACGCAACGTAACAAAAAGTGTTTTTTTGTTTGAAAGTGCCTACATTGAGCTCCAACAAAAAAATTAAAAAAATAAACAAAGGAAACTTGATCAATGTCATTACTTTGTTTAAATCACCTTAAATCAAACAAATAAACCTTAATAAATCTTATTATTCAAAAATACAATATGAAAATTTTATTTTAAGATGATTTTTTTACAGATTGAAAACAATCATATCTTAAAAAAAAAAAAAAATACTTCCTTCAAAGTTTCAGGATTTTAAAAGAACAGTTTGAGGTAGTATATAAAAAAATCAGCCAAATAAAAAATTAGGTTTTTGTCTTAGGCCATTTTTAAAATTTAATATTTTGCAGATATTACATTTAAAAAAAAATTTTTTTTTAATATGAAATACAAATCATCTTCGTCTGTGCAGCAGTTTTTGAGAAATTGAAAAAATAAACTCAACACATTCGGCTAATACGGGGAAATTATGACATTTTGAATATGCCATGACTTTTGCAAAAAAAAAATTTCAAGATATTTTTCGAAGATATTTGTTCCTTAGAGGATGAAAGAACCTTCTCACCAAATTTCATTCAAATCGAAAGGAGTCGGGTCCCACTCTTGGTCGATTTGACATGGAATTACCCATATGTGATTTTTTTTTATTACAAACGGCCATGTTTGTAAATTGAAATCGAATGTAGATTTAATCGATTGCGATTTTCAATTAATTTTTTTAATAAGCGTAGTTTTTCCTGATTTTAAGAGTAGTAAAAATAATTTGAATAAAAGTAAAATGTTCTAAATTTACATCATTTCCAGTATTATATTTTAATATATTAAAATACACATAGGAATTTTTAAAAAAGTTACATATAGATTATTAATTAGTCTAAGAAAATAATGTGAATTTTAGAAATTTGAAATTTTACTTATTATAACCTGTCGTATATATATTTAATGTTTTTTAGATAATGATTTGGAAATATTTAAAACTTTTATAAAAAAAACTTCAGACTGTTAGTCATATTCTTTCTCCCCATTGAATGTACGTTCTGAAATACGAATTGGCTTATTTATATAGGCGAATATATTCGCCGTAATATTATACAATAATTCACAAAATATTTAAAATAGCACAATTTTGAAACAGTAATTATAACAATTATAAATTTGAAATACAATTTACAAACAAGAGAAACAAGTTATACAAATTTGTATAATATTTAAGGAATAGAACTATTACAAAAAGTTTTATAAAATACATAACTGAAATTTAGCTCATAGAATAAATTCGAAAAATAAAAAATGTTGAATATCTTAGAATGATGTAAATTAGAAAATATTCACAAAAAAATCCATTGCGCATAAGGCCATCAGTTTCCAATTTCGCCAAAACAATCGTCATATCACCAAACGTAAATTTCCATCGACAAAATGATTTAAAAAATCGCCACATTTGACAGCCCTGCCACTGACAGTTTAAAAGCGGAAAACAATTTAATTTTTCCTTTGTTGTTATTTCTAACTGTGAAGTGCAAATTACGTTTATTGGACGTGTTCAAAAAAATTAATTTAATAACTTTCAATATGCTGAAGTTTGTATGGAAATTTTACGGGTTAAACTCTTATATAATAAAACTATTTTTTATGAAAAAGGTCTCAAATAAATAATAACTTTTAATATTCAATATTTTTTATTTTTCGAATTTATTCTATGAGCTTAATTTCAGTTATGTATTTTATAAAGCTTTTTTTTGTAATAGTTCTATTCCTTAAATTTTTAGGAATGACTTTATACACTACCAGACTATTATCTTGTATCTGCTAGATACATTTTACCTTAGCTATCCGTTGGATAGCAATGAAGTATTGTATGTACAGAAAAATTTACAATTATTAGACACTAGCAGAATGTAATGCATTTTCTGGCCCGCTTCGGCCATCGTCAGCATTCTTTGTATAAATTCGAAAAATAAAAAATGTGGAATATAAAAAAATAGCTTATGAAAAGAAATAATGCCCAGATTCTAAAAACTTTTAATTTAAGTTTCTCGTTCTTTTTTTAATATGTACAAAAATAACATTTCTTGTTTTATTTTCTTAACTTGTAATTAATATTTTTCTATTAAGTGCAAATAGCCTTTGTTTTACAACGCAACTTAAAATAAATTTAAATGTTTTTCTTAATAAAAAAAAAAAAAAAAAAATGTATATTTAATTTGGTTATATTTTTTTCACATTTGGTAACTTTTTCAAAAATTTTGGTTGTTAAAATTTGATTAGTCGTGGCAGCACTGGTAGCGAAGCGAACCGGGTTAAGCAAGCGGCTTATAAAAAGCAAATTTATGTTAATTAATGCTTTGACTACACATCGAGTTCTAATGTCCATCATCGTGTTTTACTATTTCTTCTAATTACGAAAACTTCCTGATCTACACAAAGAATATTGTTTTGATACACCCCTCTTTCCGCTTGTAGTGTTGAAAAGTACTATATGTATACACTGAAATTAAAATGGGAGTTTCTGCTATATCACCAAAAAGTAAACAAATAAATTTCTTTCCTAAAAAAGTATAAGAGCACATAAAAAATGTTTGCTATGTTCAGTAAAACATTTAAATTTCATTTAATTTGAATGTTTGGAATCTTTGAAAAGCCCAAAAAAGCCAACAAACGGTTTTTTTTTGTTGTTTTGCAATGAATAACGAAAAATTCATGATGTCGAAAACTGACACTTTGTTTGCTGCTTGTTTTTGAAAACTGACAATTGGATTTGAATTTATTAAGGAGAAAATGTGTGTGTGATTGCAACTGGCTCTCGATATTTTCATTTGGAAAATATTCTTATGTCGACGATGCTGTTAGTTTGTTAAGTGTCGTCACCATCATCGACATCAGTCGCATCTGCAAGAGGCAAAAACAATTCTTTGTTTCCCAATTTGATTGTTGTTCTGTTGATTTTTCTAATTGTATTAAAAAAAAAAAACAGTATCACTAACAATGAAGTGTTTTCGCTGTCAATGAAACCAAATTGCAAGGAAATCTCTGAGCTGTAACTAAATTAAGTTGAATGCTTAGATAGATAAAAACATTAGTATAAAAAGATATTATTTTTTCTAGCATTAAGGAAAAATTTGGATTGAACCTCTTACAAGTTTGCAGACTGATTGTAACCCTTTCGGACCTGACGCTAAACTACTGGGAATTTTGTCATAATTTTTGGAGCGCGTGGTCTCTCTATCGTATGAAAATATAATCAATGTTAAGGTTTTACCATTTTTATATCCTTCAAGGATGTTTAGGACACGCACCATTGATCCATCGTCAAATAACTTCAATTGGCTTGAAACATTAAAATTTACCATTTTGCTCAGTTAAAATATTCCCACTTCACTATTTGTTAACGATTAGTACTTTTGTAATTGAAAACACAAGTTACTGCTGCGGTCCATTTTGACAAAACTGAAATGCGATACGAGAATTTCGCAAAAATTCAAGTAACGGTAAGGCGAATAGCGAAATAATGCGAGAAATAAACATAAAGAATAATCGGCGCAATCGATGCATGCCGGTCTATTTGACATTGGTAAAAGAGAAGCGAAAATATTGAGACCGAAGTCCACCCGCACAATCGAGGCATCACGGTCTGAAAGGGATAATTTTCCATTATCTTAAGTTTCGCAAGAAGTTTCGATACCGGCTATTTCGGGAGTGGCTTAATATGGGTCCTATGGTAAATTATAAACCGATCTTCATGAAATGTTGTGGCATGATTTAAAGTCATATAGAGCTGCGACAGACCAAAACTTATTACAAGAGCATTATTCATTACGATTTTATGCGTACTAAAGGGTTTTCCGAGAGCGGGCTTTATAGGCGGCCTACGACAAATTATGGACCGATTTTTACAAATTTTTTGTGATATGTTCCAGTCATATATCACGAATTTGGGCAAGTTCTTGTATCAATGTGTGCATTCCGCCACTATTTATGTTTGTTTTTGTAACAAAATTCTCCATTTTTAGGGTGGCGGCTTGGGTTCATTACTCTTATCCAACTGAACCGATTTTACTGGATTTCCATCACAAACTGCTAAGGATAACTAGAAGCATTTTGACACCAGTACCAGTCTTTTGATCAATTCGAAGGTGAGCGTGTTTTCAACACACGGACAGACGGACAGTCTGACGGAAATGGGTAAATCGACTTCAAATTACTCAAGGACCCAGAATTTATATAATTTATGGGGTCAGCTGGAATGTTTTTCAAAATTATTTTTTTTCATTTCCATTACAATTAGTGAAGACATTGACAGGAGTTTGGAAACAAAGAGCAAACTTTGTGCTTATCACATTTAGCGCCATGTGCGGCCCCGGTGCTTATGACCTGAGTACTCGTTCGGGCCGCGTGTTCACATATCCACACGCATCCGTGATGTCTTAAAGAGTAAATGTGGCATAGTGCACACGATTTACATTGGATTTATATTCATGTAATGAATATATGGCCACATAAGAACTTGGACTTGTGTTTTGCCCGAGCGTTTTCTATACCCATAATCCGTCAGGGGGATTTGCTGCAATTAATTTTTTTTTAATCAAAACACACAAATTAAATTTAAATGCTTATGTATATGCTGGGTAGTCTATAGTTTATGCAATAAATTTTTTAATCGACTAAATTTGCGTGGCATGACTCGAAAAAACAAATTCTTTATTTGATATGTCCAATTATTTTGCAGAGGCAAAATTAGTAAAAAAAATTCGATTGTCTGCACTAATTGTTAAATTAAAGTTGATTTTCTATTTTTCTGTGTTCTCCGAAAAGTTCTCGCAGCTCCAAATAGAGTTTTAATTGGAAGCGAAACTTATATAATTATCTCGCTGTATTAACATTTAAATTTTGCCAATACGAAAAAAAGTATTTATAAGATAAAAATACGAATGTATTTTCAATTTATACTCAAAAAATTAGCATACAGTCATAAATATTTGTGCACTTGTATTTGTATATTTGTGTACATTTGTGTCCTAATTAGCGGAAAAACATGGTAATGAAAAATCACGTTTTTCGTTTTTCTGCTGCACACGTATTGCATTTACACGTTAAATGCTAAATAAACTACAATTTTAATTCAGTTTTTCATCTATTGAATTCTAGAAACATGATGAAGCTAAACTAGGGGTGATTTTAACTGCATATACTGCCCTCCTCGGTTACACTGTATTTAATGATTTTATTCTTGTGGCCTACAAATACTTAGATCCTTATGTATGTAAACCAAACTACATATTTTTTATTGCACAGTGGGAGTTTTAGGACACTTACATTGATTTCTGAAGTGTTGCTGTACATTTAACTTAAGAGGATTAGGAAACATTTTTCGAATAACCAGTGTTTAAAATATGGCATGTCAAAGCGTCCACTGTCATAACGTCCAAGGACATTAAGACACACCGAGAAAATGACACTTAGAGGAAAGATCCTTGTACCAGGTCGAAGTCCCAACCAGTTAATTGTAATTAACATTTTGGGGTATTATTTAATTTCCACGGCCCCCAAAAATAAGGGAATTATTTAATTTCTGTTTATAGCGCTAGTTCATTTTGTTGAGGGTTTATGTATACAATTTTAAAAATTTGTTTAGAGTTTGATGTTAGTTTTGTGAGTGTGTGTATCTTATATCTTCCCTTTAGCCCAATATAACTTTATGCAGCTGTAGGTGATTAAAGTCTGCTTTACTTGTGGCCTACTGCCCTTTTTATACTAATTTTTACAATATTACTTACTTATTCTATTATTCTTGCATTTATTCTTAAAATCTAGTCCTCTCTATCAGTACCATGGAATTATCGTAGTTTCCCTCTCAACAATGCTCTCACCAATCAGAATGCATGAGTAAGGAGTGTACTCATTTACGTTTGACAATTCAAAAATATGTCACTTACATTCTGATGGATCTGCTTTACCATAACCATATTCGTACTGACTCATATTCAAACATATTGGGTCACTGGGTAAATGCCGTTATTTGATCTTTTATGTATGGCATTTACCCTACAGTAATTGGGATGGCATGTATGCATTTCAGATTGATTATTGGGTAAGCAGTGGACGCTTATAAGGTACACTACATTGGACTTTTTTTTGCATATGATATAAGGCCCCACACTTTGGGGGATTATTTAATTTTTCGAGGGTTATTTAATAACGCCGTTTTTCATATTGATTCATTATAAAAATGTGTCAAAACTATGGAACTATACCTCCCCCTAAAATGACCCCTGGCACAGATTTTCCAAATTCCGGCATATGAATATTTTTCTTAGTTACTGGTCTTATAAAACTAAGTGAGACCAGTATTACCAAAAATAAAAATGTACAGTTTTTACAGGAAGAAAGTATTTTTTTCAAGAGTGCACGCAGAAAAAAAATATGGTTGGGCATGGTTACGGCAATTACCTTATGTTTATTGTAACAATATATTGTTGTCGTACACAAAATATTGTTATTTTTACTTAGGCCCTAATTATGTAAAACGCAACACAACGCCAAAGAATAACATTTAAAGCAAAAACGAAGCCATAAATATTTTGTAATTTTGTTGTTGCTTTTCACAGAAATTCACATTACTTTTTAAAATTTCAAACGCTGCATACTCGTAGCTTTTGGCGTAGACAATTTTGAAACTGTACATGAATTTCTGTAGAAAGCAAAAACAAAATTACAAAATATTTTTGGAGTTGTTTTTGCTTTCAATGTAATTATTTGGTGTTGCCTTGCGTTTTACATGATTAGGGCCTTAATATCAACAATATTATAGCTACTGTAAACATGTCAATGTTTATCGCAATTATAAATTTAATTATGGTTCACCGAAAAATAATCATTTAAAACAGCTAAATAATGGTAACTTTGAAAACATATTATATTCCTTACAACCATTTAATTATATTTTATAGCCATAACATGATAACTTTCTAAACGTGTACTCATAATATGTTTAAGAGGCAAACAAAATATCTTTACGCTAATAATATTTTGTTATCGCCATTTGTAAAATAATTTTGCATCAGTTGTGTCGTTTGTTTTAGATATGCCTTGAATTATTTGTTATTCAGTGGTTAAACAGCTTAAAAAAAAATACCCCTTAAAAAAAACCAAGTTTAAAGAAATTAAAAATAAAGAAATTGTAGGTACATTAAAAAAAAAAGTGTAAAGTGTCACAAAATAAAATATCAATACTAAAAAAAATTTTATCTTGTTTGAAAATGGTGCAAAAATATTGACCATTGTTTTGTGTTATTTTAGAGAAAAATAATGAAAATCCTTTAAAATAAGAAATAGGTTAAAAATATTATGTTTAAAATTGTATTATATTATAAAGTGAAATATCTGTAACAGTTTTACGTTAAGGTTGCCAGTAAGTAAATAAGCATAAATATTTATTAAAAATATTTTTCGGTTTCAGATTAAAATACATATTATTATAATTAACATGATTATAAAAATGATTACTTCTTAACTTATTATGATTAACATGATAATAATATGATTACTTCTTAATTTATTATGATTGACATGATAATAATATGATTACATTAAATAATAATATGATGTTATAAAAACAAATTAGGATTAAGGGAAAAATATTATGATGTAATATTACGAATACATTAAGCCATAATATGATTCAATAATAATCGTAATATTTTTACTACAATCATGAATCTTGTCATAATATGTTGCTCTTAAAATATATTTACGACAACCATGTTTTTTTTGCGTGTGGATACTGAGTTAAAATCTTACAGGACTTGGGAGAATTAGAAACTATTTGATGGCCTACAATTTCACAGTGACACAAAATATACATATTGAGTCTTTGCTGCAATCGAGTCATAACTCAAAAACTCTGATTTTTGATCTAATGTACTTAATTCGTTAGTTCACAGTGGAACATAGCGCCACCTACTAGCTTATAATGAGGAGTTAATCGCCATATCGTTTCTTTATATTGTTTAAAATTTCATACAAATATCATATATAGCCAACTCTAGAGAGAATAATTAAATTTAAAGGTGCTAAAAAATTCAAATTTGAATTATTACTCTATTGCAACAAAGGTTCCATATATACTCTAAGGTGACTTAGGACGAATGTATCTTAGTATTAGACACAGAGTGATAAACTAATTATACCACTCGTGGTGGTGGAGCATATAAAGAAAATGTTGTTTGAATTTGTATGCTCTACATAATCATTAACGCTTGTGCCGAACTTTGCTAGGCGTATATATTACCGAAAAAATATGATTTTGCCCCACTGTACAATGTAAGTATTACCATTTACATACATCAAACAATTCAATGATACGAAATTTACTCATGTAAGTGTATTTTTTTTTTTTTTTTTGGTAGAAATCCAACATGTATTACTAACAGCCTTCCTGGTCAAATGCGGTTCACAATGTGTCAAAATTTACTGTCAGTAGATAATGAAGTTTACTTGTTGTTGGTCTGGTCTGGTCTGTCCTGGTTTGGCTTGGCATTGGTTTCGTACATGTTATGCTACGAGTAAATGTTACAGAATGGCATGGCTTCCTTTGGTTTTGCCTAATATATAATGGAAAAAGATACATTTTGTATTAAGTGGTAACATGTTTTTTGCTCCCACTTTTCATTATTTTCTTCAAAATGTAAAAATTTTCCTAAACCAACTTTAACATTTGGTGACGATGAAGGGACTTTTTTTATTTTTTTTTTTTTTTTTTTTTTTTTTTTTTTGTTTTGTTTTGTTGATTTCTATTCTGGCAAAAATACAAAAATTTGAATTTCTATACTTTCTGGTCAACGGAGTTGGGATGAGTATTTGATTTTTGAAAAAGAAGGAAAAACAAGTGAAATGATTTCTAATGGGAATTGATTGCAGACAAAGACATAAATATATTCTTGTTTATGTTACCACAGATATGTGGGACAATGAACAAAAAACACAGGACTTTTACAAATAAAGGCATTCATACGTAATCTTTGATGGGCAAAATAGATATTTGTAAAGGAATTTTTGCTTTAAATTAAAAAATTTTAAAGTTATTAAAAAGTTAAAGGCAGTTGAAAGATAAGAATTTTTTACATGAGTATTTGTGTACACTCCACCACTTGCGGCAACTGAGAGTATAACAAGATTGTCATTCCATGTGAAACGTTTTTAATATTCATCTAAGACCTCATAAAGTATATCGTCGGTCACAGGTTGACAACTCTTAACATGTTTTTTTGTACTTTTCAGGAGACAAAAAAAAAAAAAACGTTATTACTCCGTTACTAAACCGTGTTGAAAGTAAATAAAAAAAAACCAAAATTAGTAGGAGATATTTATTGTAAGATGGTGTAAAGAAAACAACATGCAGAAGGACAAACACAGTCTTTTGGCTTCAAAAACCCCGATTCGATTTTTTTGCGAGTTAAGAGTTGTCAACCTGTGACCGACGATATATTGAGCTTTTGCTGCAATAGATTCATATCTCAACTTTAAATTTTCTAGCACCTTAAAATTTTTTTCTTCTCTTTAGAGTTGAGTATATAAAATATTTGTATGAAATTTTTCCAAAATATGAAGGATATATATGGCGATTAACTGCACATTATTAGCTAGTAGAAGGACCTATGTATGTTCCACTGGGAATTAAAATAAAAAATACAATTTGGTTTTTTGAGTTATGACTCTATTGCAGCAAAGGCTCGAGAGGTATTCTGGGTTCTTGAGGAATTCTTAGTCCGTCTGCTAATAAGGTCTGCCAGTCTGTTGAAATCAAGCTTCCTTTCGAAGACCGAAAATATAATAACAATTTATAATTCCCCTAAGCAGCTAAGGGTTGCCGTCCAGAAACATCGGTTTACTAGGAAAAGAGTGATAAATCCAAATGTGGAACAATCACACTAAAAATTTAGTAATTCTGCTACAAAAACTAGCACAATATGATGACGGAGTGCAGCGATTCTTATTAAAGTTTGCACAAATTGGTTTTAATTGACTAGTAATCATATGCCCCATATAAAGCTCACACAAACAACGCTATCTATTAGGGTATTCATTCGATTAATTACTACCCGATTAACTGATCGATTAATTAAACATTGGCTATTTCCGATTAACGATTAAACCGGTTAATTTCAGTCGATTAACCGACGTAACAAAAATTTTAATTTTTTGTAGTTTTATAACATATTTTTTTTTTTTGGGATCTTAATTGTTTGTTTCGTCTCATATACAAAAGGTATGTGTTTAGAAAATATTTTTTTATACAAACAAAAAACGTGTTCAGTGATCTTCATTTTAAATAAGTGTTTGCTGTCAACAGCTTTTTGTTTCACGTACTTTTAATATGTAGGTATGTGTTTAGTTTTTTGTTTCTTCTCATATCTTTTTATATGAACCTTTTAACAGAATTAACCGAAACAATTGGAAGAGTTCAAAATTTAAAAAAATTTAAGACAGGACTCTAATGGCATAATGGAAGATTTAATATGGTTAGATAAGTCCAGGAAAAGGCCTGAGAAATTAGATATTCTATGTTATGGGTTGCTTTCGATTTCTCCAACATCTGCGATAAGTCAAGTTTTATCAAAACTAAAGAAAAGAATCGCTTACATCCTGAACATTAAAACCAAATAATTTTTCTAAAAAATTATTTTATAAGATCTCCTTAAAATATTGAAATATCTAATAAAATTTTCTCACAGTTTATTTTTTAATTAATACATAATATTTATGTATTAATTAAAACATATATATTACATACATATTTATGAACTATTTTTTTGTTTGCTCGGTTTAGTTTAAGAATTGTTATGATTGTTATGTTATTGTTTTTCTTTACTAATTAACTCCAAATATTAAATAATTAATGCATTTTTTTTATTAAAATTACTTAATTTATAAAAAAAAACTATATTAATCGGTTAACTGATCAATTACAAAATTAACCGATTATAAACCGGTAAAACTAAGACCTCGGTTAATTAATCGAGCGATTAACCGATTTAAGCAAAAGCCCGAATAAATTAATACCCTACTATCTATTGAAGTAAATCTAAGTTAACACGCTTCAACTTTTGATGCTTAACTTATGAGTTTTTAGGAGAGAGAAGAGAGAAGAAATTAGGTTGGTAAGGAGATGCTTGTTCACAGTATTGCCAATCCATGTGCAATTACACATATTGTGTGTAATATTTACTTACATGCGAAGCCCATGTGTAATTAGTTGCACGTGTAATCTGTGTGTAATTTTACGTTGAGTTTTATATTTCATAACTTAAATTTAAATTTTTTCTTGGTACTTGTTAACTATTCGATGTCTGATTCTTTTATATAAAATTATCTATACTGGCGAGCCGACGTATGTATTTGAACGGGTGGGTTTCTCTTACGCAGTCAAGAAGAAATAACAACCTGATCCCGATAAGATTCAAGAAGTTGGTAGCGGAATGGCAGTTTTTCGTGCACAGTATTCGTCTTTGGAACGCACTACCAGCATCTGTTCAATTTACTAGTAATGCAACGCAGTTTAGGAAATGTATTTTTATTTTTTTCCCGTGCTGGAAAATGTGTAATATCTTGTATTTGAAAATGATTTTTAATGTCTTTATGCTAAATATTGTACGATCAATGCCCTTTAAAAGTTGCCTTTATTTATTTAATTCTTTAATTATTATATTAAAACCTTTTATTGTATGACGCATATGGAATTGCTACGAGTTGTTTACCCTGTACTGTAATTATAGCGGTTTAAGGCCTATACCAATACCAATAAATAAATAAATAAATTAAATAAATACAAAAGAATAGACTTTTGCTACTTTTTTGTTTTCAATTGCTTTCAGTTTTTTTTTTAAATTATTGAACTTACAAGATTTAATTAAACATTCACGGACTTGAGTGGAATATAACATTTGCACCGGAGGTTGGTCCATCCCCAAATCGATCCACTTAGATGGAAAATACAAACGATCGCAAAATGTAAATTCGTTTAAATTTATATGTATGTTTTCCTCATATTTGCATAAATAATTATGGGCGAACTTCGACCACTGGACAAAGACTTGTATATATAAAACGACTAAATTTAATACAGAGTTTATAATTGTTTGGAGGTACCGACGCTTTAGATAAAAACTGATTTCAGCTTAAGAACGGTGGATTTTTTGTAAAAAAAAACTGATTTCAGCTTAAGAACGGTAATTTTTTTTTAACAGATATAATGTAATTCCAAATATTAGATACAATAAATCTTATACACGACTATTGAAAAATTTTGCTCTAAGAACATTTAATCAATATTTTATTATTGTTACCGTCTATTCTATTACCGTTCTATCACCATTCTATTTACAATATTTTATTACAACAAATTTAGACAAATATTGTAGAAAACGTGCAAAAGTCTAAACGTAGTCGAATACAAAAAAATTACTTTTACCAAAAAAATTAAGTCTCCATTCGCTATCATTAAAAAAAGCTTATTGTCTTAGCACACAAAGAATTTCTATTTTCGAAACAATGAAATCAATTTTGTTTTAGATTTCGTAACATCATTATCTGTGATTGTTTTTCTTGCTGTTAAACAATTTTTCTGGAGTTTTATCAATGGAAAAGAAATTGCCTTTGTCGTTAAAGTATTACAGTAGAACAAAAAAAAAAAAAAAACGCTTTCATTGACATTAAAACGAAAATAATAAATTTGCATAACATTTCTCTGGGAAAAGAAAATGAAAGGAAGTAAGAAAGTATAGTCGGGCACGACCGACCATTTGATATCCTACTACATCGTAAAAGGCTGGGCAAAAATCATAAATTGTTTTTTATTAACTTTTAATAGATTTTGTTCTTGAGAAAATTAAACGTACGTACCAAATTTCATTGAAGTATCTCCAAAATTACGACCGGTACTTTGCTCACATTGCACAGTGTAAGATTTTGCTAATTTAGCTGGACAAAAGTCGATTTTTGAGTTTAAATTTGAGTAAATATATTTATCAAATATGAAAGAGCACTTGTCATAAAATAAGAAAATGCAAAAACTTTGCCTAATTTGTCAACAATAACAATATAACGTTACTTTAAACTTGAATATTTTTGAGTGAATTAAAAACAACAAAAACTCTTACATGAAATTGCTCATTTTTGAAAGCGTGTAACTTTTTATTGGAATGGAATTTTACGATCCTTTTTTTTGTTTTGAAGCTCATCTTATTCGCTGATAATATCATGACAATTTATTTTGAGAACTAGAAAATTCTTTTAGTGCAATTTCATTTAAACAATTACTCTTTTCGTTAAGTTAAGAAAAAAAAAACTAAATTCTTTAATCAATAAATTCTTTTCTTCATAACACTTCAAGACCAAATTAGTTTTAAACGAACGTCTGAAGTACCTACTTTAAGGCACATATAAAATTATCTGCCGAGATTTGACGATAAAAAAAAAGAAACAAATAATGAGTGATAATACCACATACCACCAAATTTTTGATATATGGCTTAAGACACCCGAAAATGAAAGGCTTGACCGTTAAACCATTTATTTTAACATTTTATTCTTACTTTAATTTATATGTACATATGAAATATATTCTTGTTTTAAAATTGGTGAAGACATATTAAACACTTATTATTTCTTCTACCTCTTTATTATTTATCTTAAACATTCTCATGCATACTCGCCGCTTTTTTACTTTTTGATTATCCAACGCGAATAATATCATGTATATTTTTTTTGCAGTTATATGGGAGGTGGGCGTGGCAGTGATCTAATTTTGCCCATTTTTTGGACAAAGGTATATGGTAGCCTAGTTACACCTTGTACCAAAACTCATAAGTCTAGTTTAATTTTTTTTCCAAGATATTTAATTTTGTTTTCTCGCTAGAATGGTTAAATCTGGCGGCAACCCAGCCAGCTGGACGGACATTGTTAGATCAAACCAGAAATTGATGCTGATTCGATGTTAATACTATTTATATTTGATACACTCATCATTATAAGTGCATAATACCCTCCCCACCTTCTACACTACTACTGTAGGGTATAAAAACAAACAAAAATTTACTAAATATTGTTAGAAACCAATGCAAATTAAATTCTTTTGTAATACACTAACCAACAAATGTATTTTAATAGTATTATAGAGGCTATTCAATAGGGGGAAGTAATCCCAGTAACAAGTAGGATTTGAGGGAACAAAAAGGAATATTAAACGAAATTGAAGAGATTTTTAAAGGTTAGCATGATTTTTTTGGTATGGGCCTCAGAACCCAGAAAAAACTCGCTAATATAACTACTCTTCACTACTTATACATTGGCAATTTAACTCATTATTTTAACACGGTGATGTCATTGGAGGCAAGTACTTACCATCTTCGCTTACAAATAGGGAGTTAAATAAGTCATTACCACATTCGCTTACATGTACTGTAAATTCATTTCAAGATGCACACATTATAAATGGCAAACATTTGTTAAAACTGCCCAAAAAATTTTCTTATTTTGCGAAGTACTAATGGTACATTTTAAAATATAAGCACAAATTTATGCGCTTCGCTATAAGACAAACGGAGATGCTGTATGATAAGTGAACAAATGCTTAATAAATTAAAAAAAAAAATCGTTACCTTAGTCGGAAAACGTGCTAAGTCCATTTTTCAAATTATTGAGGAGAGACAAAAAACTGTTAAATTTTTTTTTTTAGTAAACTTTTAAAAAATCTCTAAATGCAGTTCTTTTCTTTAGTCCATCCTCTTAAATTACCAGTAGTCGTAGGATTTTAAAATAAATCATTTGCGGACTTATAGGCTTTTTTGGACTTAGCACATTTGCTTTTTGAAATGTCATTATTTTAGTAGGGACTTAGCATATTTTCTTTAAATATGTTTTCTTTTATTTTTGGAATTTAATATAAGGAATTGCTCCTTATGAAGCATAATTCGTTACAGCGGTGTTAATGTATTTGGTGTTGACACGAATGTAGTTACTTTATTGGTGTAGATGAACAAAATATTTATTGGTTAACAATAAATAAGAATATGAATTATTAGTAAAAAAAAAAAGAAACAAATAATAATAAAAAGGTATATTTTTGCGATATAGCGAACCTCCAATTGCTTAAAATTATACGATTATGTTGAATTCAATAGTGTATTTATTTTAAGTGGAAGCTTCTTATGTTAAAAAAAATAGGTACAGAACATTTAGAAAAACAAATCATAGATCATAAAAACGGTGATGGTCCTTGGGTAAAGTTTGTTTTAAAAAATTGCAGGTCTTCATATTTTCTGGCCGTTACTTTCCTTCTTTCGTTATAGAGTGGTTCCAAACTCGAAAAATAAATAGGTTTTATATTTTTATTTATTTTCTGTGGTAAATTTTTCCACTCTTCGCTCAAATGAAGTTTATACTTTGTTAAGCCTCGTCCAGGCGAATAAATAATACAATACAACAAATAGTTACCTTCGGTGTCAAAAAACTGTATAATTATGGTATTTTGCAATATTTACTGAAGACAGTAAATACTTAAGATTGTATTTAGATGTGTGGTTATAACAAGGACGAAAAAAATATCGAAAATAACCAAAATTCTCTATGCATGCAAAAGCATTTTAAACTGTAAACAGTTTGATATAACGAATTATATTAAATGCAAAGTAGATAATTAATATTGCAGCTATTGCCAAATGGCTGTAATTCTTTATAATCCAACTTGAAAAGAAAAGACTTTATTAAAAAAACAATAATTTGTTCCTTTCAACTGGACTTGGCATATTTTCTTACTTGTTAAAATTTTTTTTTGGACTTAGCATATTTGCCTATTACTGCATTCCAGCAAGAAAAAATAAAATAATGGTATTATTTTTGCTTGTAAATGATGTATTTTGAATTAAACTAGCAAGCTACATCAAAATCTCAATTTCGACGAAAAGTGGACTTAGCACTTTTTCCGACTAAGGTAACGATATATAAAATTTTAAGAGCCACGACATTCCCTTGCAAGGAAGCAGGTTTTTAAGGGAGCATATAAAAGAATAACGGTAACAAAAAATTCAGTGTGCAAAACTGATCGTTACTTTCAACAATTTTTATATGCGCTGTATAAAGCGCTTTCTGTGTTAAAAATGTATTGCTTCAAAGTGGAACCTCGCCATATAAAATGCATGTCTTCCGTAAGCGAAACTTACAAACGTGACTTGTCGGAAGCTCCATTTTTTATTGGGTGATGTTTGTGGTTTAAGCCTTGAAAATAAAAAATTTTTAAATAATATGTGGACCAACCTCTCAATTTAATTTAAATTGGCTCTCTATTACAAAAAACTCTGTTTTAAATATTTACGCCAACATTTATCATTAAATCGGCGGCGAACATCGGTATTATCATGAAATTTGGCAGAAAGTAGTTTTTTTTTTATTACTACAAGTTGTAATGCCAAGTTTTGTGAAGATCAGGCCATAATTATTAATAGGGGCCATAGCAAGCCCACTTCCGAAAGACGCTTTAATATGCCCAAAAACATAACGAATAATGCTATAAAATAAACTCTAAACGTTTCACAATATTATTAAATGTAAATTGTAAATTCAGAACGGATAATTTCATGATCATAAAATTTGTGGCCTTTTTTTGTAGTTAGCACCAAAAATATGGAGATAAAATTGATTTTGTTATTTCGTTTGTACACTCATAGAATAATTACAGTAACTGATTGCAGGTTATTAAATTGGTTTTCCGTACTGTTAAAATTTAATGAATATATAGTTATTTTACGATTTAATTTATTTTTTTAACATTTATGTTTGTTATTCAAAAAACAAACTACCAAAAAATACTATTTTTCCGTACTAATATTGTTATGTAGTTTGATTTTTTGTCAATTAAATTATATTTTTTTTAAAGCAATAACTGTTCAATTTTACCGAATATACTGTTTAATAAAAAATAAATTCAACAATTTATGTAAAATTCAATTATTCTAAATCAAATGTAAATGATCCGTTTTTTAAATAAATTTTTAGTTGTTTAAAAAGAATTTTCTGTGGGATTTACCAACATAATATTTTGAGTGTAATACATCGAAATAATGATATACATACATATCTTATGTATATACATTTTTTTTGAATTTTTGTTAAAGTTTAAGATATTCTTGCCATGTTTGTCCGCCTTTCTGGTTATTAAAACCACCATAGGGCCCGTAATAGAAAACTTTGGGAAATTAAATTTAGTTAAAACTCTCGTTTAGCACAGAATATGGCTCGAATTGTTCTATTTTCTCTAAGCCTCCACTTAAATGACCCATCGAAAAAAGAATTTTGAAATTACAGTGGGCTTACGGAATGAGCAAAAATAACCAACTTTTGAAATGTTATGTGAAAAGTTTTTGGTTGGTATTCAATATGGGAGAAATCGATAAATGATTTCATATGCCATATATATTGTTGATATTACTCATACGTACCGGTTAACTGCAAAAGGGTTAGGCCCAGAACAGACGATAAAACACAAATGCAAGGAAACCCTTTTGAAATGATTGGGTTGAAACCAGTTTTAATCGTTTTCCACACACACCGCATCATTTTACATTGGGGCAAAAGGATGCATTGTGTGGCATACTATTTACTACAGGTATTCATTACGGGTGCCACCAATATAAGTATATTATTGGGATTATATACATATTTGCTAATCAGCCTTATTACGGTTCTTCTTCTCGTAAACCACTAAGTCTTTTTTTGTAATTGATTAAACTACCATACAACCTGTGTTATTTAATCTACAAAAAAATACGACTTAGTCGTTTTCGAGAACCAGAACCGTAATAAGAAAATTATGGATGAAAAATCAAATTTTTTTAGGAAAAAAATTAATAAGTGTTTTCATTAAAAAATTAAAAGGTTGTTAGAAATACAAGCTGGGCACCTGGCGATTTAACATAAGTCGGGTACGCTGAATCCAGTGGTGCCAACCGTTCTTTTTTAGGCTAGCTCTGGTTTTAGAGATATACCGTTATTTTGAAAATGGAGGAGGTTGCACAACATATATTGCGTAACTCAAAAACGATTTAGTTTATTGAACAAACTCAAATAAAATTTTCTTTAAGAAAGGTTGAACTTTTTTCTCATATGCGCATTCCGGTTAGAAACAAAAATTTTTTTCTTTGCAAAAATATGCAAAATAATCCAAAGTTGTTAACAGATTTTAATCGTTTATGGCTATGGTTTTATATGTCTGGAAAAAATTGGAATCGTTGCTGCACTTTCCCATTTTTGATGAATTAAAAAAAAAAAAAAAAAAAACAAATTTCAAAATGTTGCTAACACAGAAAAAAGTGTTTTATCAATTAAAAAATGGTTTAAAAAGTATTTAAATTTAATTAATGTGATAATTGAATCAATTATTTTTTTAGTTGAAAGAAAACTAAAAATTTAATTTTTATTTAATTAACATTTTAGTTGTTTTGAAATAAATTTTCAATTAAAATTTTATTTAAACAACAAAAAATCTTAATTGACTTTTTTCGCTTAAAATAAAAAACTTAAGCATGTAGAATTGTTGTTGGGAATTGTCAATATTTATTTAAATTAATAAACACATTGTTTGAAAAGGCAAAGTTTTTGGATCACTTTTTTAATTAAAACTAAAAATATCATTTATTGAAAATATTTTTTCAAAATTTTGATATTTTTAGTAATCAATATAATCATTTTGGTAATAGGTGCAAAATCAACAACTTGTTTGCTGGATCTTATGAATTTGGAATAAATTTGGTGATTGGAGAAATTTAATAATTTTTTCTGTGTGCGCATTCGTGTTAGAAACAAAAAATTTTTTTTTTTGCAAAAATATGCAAAATAATCAAAAGTTGTTAACCGACTTTAATTGTTTTGTTTACAACTTCGTGTTTTATATGTCTGGAAAAAATTGGAAGCGTTGCTGCCATTCCCAATTTTAATGAATTTAAAAAAAAAATTTCTAAATGTTGCCAAAAAAATAATATTTTTGCAAAAAAAAAAAAAAAATTGTTTCTAACAAGAATGCGCATATTAGAAAAAATACTTATTTCAAAATACCTTTTTCATAAACTAAATCGTATTTGAGTTACGCCAACATATGTTGTGCAACCTCCTTCATTTTCGAATTAACGGTATGTCTCGAAAACAAGAGCTTACTCGAGCTTGTCTGTTTTTTCAACTAGCACAGTGTAATTTTTAAGTAATTAGTATTGTTGTTTATTTTAAGCTGTTTATGGTTGTAATCCACATTTTTTATATTTTATTCAGGCTTAAGTTCATTAAATTTAATTTTCATAAAACTATTTTTATGAAATGTCAGGGTAACCTGTCCGTGAAAACCTGGGTTCAATTCCCAGCTCAGTCAAGAATGAAAAATTATCAATAAATTTTAACTCATTTCATGTTGTTAAATTCCTTTCTACATAAAAATTATTTAATGAAAATTAATTTTATGCGCTGTTTTCACAACACAAGTGATTGGACGTGTAGCTAAATTTATATGGAAAACACTCAAAAAACGTGTTGTGAAAACAGCACATTTATGAACCTAAGCCTGAATGATATATTAAAATTTTGGATTAAAAACCATAAACAGTTCAATAAAATAACCACAATACTAATTGTTAAACAGCTACGGCACAAGCTCTATGCTTACATTTGTCCTTCAAGTTGTGCTGATAAAAAGGTCAACGAGGAAAGAAAGAAAGACAAAAAACATGAAAAACAGAAAAATGTACTTTAGACTTCAAGACGAAATCTTGACAAAAAGTATGAAAAACAAAAGGAAGGGGGGAACATGTAAATCAATTAAAATAGGTAACCATTCAAAAACAAATTTCGATCCACCAATTTGGATTAAATATTCATGTTATGCTATTAACTGCTAACCGCCTTCAATGGCGGTGAGTGTTAAACGGTAAACCCCTTTGAGGAGATTGTGTGGTTACAATCGTCCGTCCGTGAAATCCTGGGTTTTTGTTATACATGTAGTTGTCCGAAAGAAAGAGTTTTTTCTCATTTAGTGAAATAGTCAGTTAATATCTCTTAACTGGTAGAGCAGACTATCTAAACGTTTTTTAAACATGAACATTTCAATTCAATTGTCTTAGAATAACTTCTCTTTTCATAATTAGCTCCGGTAATTTTATTAATAGCCACAATTTTTCACGGACAACGACATGAATTAAATATACAAAAACTACAGGAAGAAAGAAGTCTTTGTTATTCCCATTTTCCTTCTTCCTTTTTCATTTGCAAAGAAATTTGTTATTTTACTGTTATCCTTATTTTTGGTATGTTATTAATACGGCGTGGAGTTTCATGTATTTATTATTGGAAAATATGGCGCCTAAAACATGCTTCAAAAAGTCAAACTATGATATAAAACTTAATAAAATATGCATGTAAAGGGTGGCCCAACCACCATGCACGATTTTAATTGTGAGTCACACCTTAACGTCAAGTTTTTTGAACCACTTAATTTGACAATTGAGCATAGCGTTAAGATTTTAACTTTTACGAAAATGGGAGTTCGTATTAAAATGGATTATGTGCACTTCGTGATTTTTTTGGTCAGCACAATCGACCTCAGTGGATTCATTAACATGCAGAATTTCCGCACTTGGGCAAATGGGAATCCGCGAGTGATTTTTGAAAAGCCGATGCATCCACAAAAAATGACTGTTTGGTGTGGTTTATGGGCTTGCGGCATCAATTCTCCGAATATGAGGTCGACCAAGCAGTTACAGATAAGGTACTTTTGTTGTGGGCAGAAATTGAGGAAATGAACCTGGACGACATGTGGTTCCAACAGGATGATGCCACTTGCCACACAGCCAACGAAACATTGGCTCTTTTGCGAGAGATATGCAATCGCCGTGTTATCTCTCTTTCTTTGAGGATACTTAAAAGAAAAAGTGTGCATCAATAAGCCAAGAACAATTCAAGAGCTAAAGGATGAGATAATTCGGCACATTAACATCCTTAAACCTCAAGTATGTCTCTTAGAGTCATTGAAAATATGTACCATTCGATAGAATTATGCCAACGAAGCCGTGTTGGGTATTTGGCCGATATTTATTTTCACACATAATTGTCATAGATCCTTCTATCATAATAAAATATATTAAGATAAATCTCTCAAAACTTTTTGTTTAATTAGCATTTAAATTCGTGCGTTTTGGTTGGATATATAATTTCTCATGAAAAATTCTGATTTCATTTTCCAAAAACAGTCATTTTCATTTTCTAAAAACAGTAATTTTCATTTTCTAAAAATATTGCCCTCCACTTATTCAAAATAATTTATTAATCTTTGTTTGAGTCCTACAATAGTACGATTTTGAAAACACCAAAAATCATTTGAATGGAAGAAAATAATATGCTTTGTTCAGCTAAAACTAACATAATATGAGAATTTATATGCATTCTTAAATATAATATGACAAAGAAGTAAGAAAGTATAGTCGTTCAAGACCAACCATATGAAACCCTACACCACAGTACACTTATAGAAAAATGCGTCTTAATATTGATGATGCTCTAACATCAGACTTGTGGCATTAATGTTATTAAAAATGGCATCAATGAGGCAAAAAGTGACATCAATCCAATGGCGAACATCATCCTAAAATTTTGTCATAATTTATGCGTCATCTATTCTATGACTACAGTCACATCAATTCGACGCCACATTTTGTGTATACTGATAGAAAAGGCGTGGTAACGCTGATGTTTTTTTTGACATTAGTACAGACAAACTGTTATCAGTACGATGATGTAATACACTATGTCATCAGTGTGATGACAAACTGTTATCACTCTAATGACAAACTGCCATCACTGCAATGACAAACTGTCATCATTGCAATGAAAAACTGTCATCAGTGCGATTACATAATATATCATGTCATCAGTGAAGTGACAAACTGTCATCAGTGCTATGTCATAATATATTTTTAACATCATTTTCATGTCTAAAAAGTAAAATTAGAAGCAAAAATTCCCATATTAAATTTTTTTAAATTATTTATTTAAATACATCGAGAAAAGTTATTACGAAAACCATATCGGGTATGCTGCTGGTGTCTTATAATTGAGAGTTCTTCTGTTTACAAAGGGCGGCATACATACAAAAGTAAAACAAACAATTATAACGGGTAAGTTAATAATGATATTTTCTCAATTTGACTTAAGGTCAATTACAATGACTCATTTTGATAACATTTTGTCATCGCACTGATGACATTCTTTATAAAACCGACTCCGATTTGTCATTTCTGTGATGCCAATGTGTCATCCCATTGATGACATAATTTAAATTTTTAACCCTGATTAAAATTTGGAAAAGTGATGTTAAGGCTGATATTACAGTGATGTAAATAGTCATGGGGTCAAAAACGAAGACACTTTTTATAGTACTGATGTCAAAATAAATCAGCATTATGACGCCTTTTCTATCAGTGTATGTGAAATAAATTTTTGCGATTTTTGGACCCGCTTGAACAAAATTATGGCATGGAGTTAAGATTTATGTAAAAGTTCTTTGTGCCGAATATTATATAGATATCTTCATCTATATGAGATTTTAGGATGGATGTTAATATTGGACATATGGTTAATTTTGGACCTACAAAGACAACATTTTGTCATGACATAGTGACTATCGTAGATGTTAATATCGCCAATTTTTATGTAAACATCAACATTTAAAAGGAAGTCATGGCATTAAAATCGATTTTCGGATGTAGTACTTATGTGGGAGCTATGTTGAAATATGGACCGATTCCAATAAAATTCAGTAAGAAAGAAGCTTGTGTGGGAGCTATGTGAAATTATGGACCCCATTTTCAATGGGCTTAATCCTTGTGGCAATTAAAAACAATGTTCCAAATTTGTTCAAATTATCTCCAAAATTGCGACCTGTACTGTGCGGACAAGTTTATATGGATAGCCAGCCTGCCAGCCGGATGGACATCTTTGAGAATCACTTTCTCAGTCGATCGATATACTTAAAGGTGGGTCTAGGACCAATATTTTAAGGTGTGACAAACATCAGCACAAATACATAATACCATCTCTTCTATTGCGGTGTGGGTATAAAAATGCATAACCGATAAAATATACACAAATATGCACTAACAAATCAATGCAATATTTTAACAAAAATTGTAATTCGGATAAATGAGTAATTCACTTAGTATTTAAACCTTCGATGAAAAACATGCATTTGCATGAAATTTCACGCCCTAGTTGTGAACATTCTTGAAAATTTGTGTTTTTTCACTAATTTTGATTTTCCATTTGTTATGTCGCCCATTAACCCCACTTCCATAACCGAAAATACCACTGGTGATGACGATAATAGCTGGTGAAGGAAGTGTAAAAGGTGGTAAATATTTTTATTTTAAAATCATTACTTTTTTCTACTTCGAGAGACATTTTTACATGTAATGAGACATTTTTTTTTTAGTCCTTGATATTTAATGGCTTTCACATTGTTCTCGGGGCTGGTTGTTGCTTTGGAGATGCTATTGAAGCTGGTGGAGTGACAATGATAAATGATAATTGTTTGTACAAAGAACATTTGTATTTTTTTTTGTTAGGAATTTCTATTCAACAGAAGCGATGTTAATCTAAAAGTTATTATGTTTTTTTTTAAAGTCTTATGATTGAATTATTTTTTATTAAAGACAAGTGACAATGCAATACCTGAAACTGTTAAGTTTCATTTATATTTTTATCACGACAAAACCATCTGGCTGAGGAGTGGACAATGATGGTGAAAAATAAAACATTTTTTTTGTAACCGTGTCAAGCATAAAGAAATTTATTTCAATTATTGGTGTGATAAGTATGATGAAAATGCTAAATTAATTGTGTTTCCTTATTTGTTTTCGTTATTTTTTCTGTATTTTTTCTGTATTTATATACTAACTTTATTTTTGTGAATACTCCTTGGTATAAAGAATTCAGAGTAGGCCTGCCAGACGGTCTTGATTTGAAAGAATTTTCACTGCTCGCCAAGCCAACATTTTTAAAAGTCCAACAAAAAAAACATACATTATTTTTTTAAATTTGTTTGCACTTTTCCTTAAAGAAAGCTGTATAAAAAGCAAATAAATTTATCATCGTTTCGTTTATATGTTTTTGTTTAAAAGTTTATCAAAACAACGTTTCCTTTAATCAATACGACAACACTGAGTTACTGGTTTAAAACAGAAGCCCGTACCAAGACTCAACACTTATAATTAAAAACTTTAAACAGCTGACTCAAAGCAAAAACGTATAACCCTACAAGAAATGAACCAAAACTAAAAAAAAAAAAATTACTAACAAACTTGCAACAATTTTACATTGCATTAATAAGTTAGAGAGAAAGACATAATAAGTTAGAGAGAGAGAGGAAAAATCATATTTACACAAGGTTTCGGTCAGTTTTTTCATTTTGCTCTTAATAAGTTTATAGAAACTATAACCAATATATCGGTGGTCATCTAACAAGTAAAATGAGTGGTAGTCTTCTTGTAGGGAACTTTTTCTCTTATGCTAATCCCGCGTAGGTCTACGCTTGTTGACAGGAGACCAGAATCTCTGGCAGGGCTGTCAGATGTAGCGATTTTTCGCCAAACGTGACGATTTATAAACCTATTTGGCGATGAAATTTTGTGTTTGGCGACATGGCGATATTTTTTTGAGATATTTAAAAAATTGGCGATTATTTTGGCGATTTCTAAAACGCATTTAAGCTTCTTTTTTTTCTTGTTCTTTGAACTTTTAATAATATCTAAAATCCAAATGAAATGCATTATTGAACGTATTGCTAGATAATTACCTTGAAAACATTAAAAAGTTGTTGCTATAGAAATTTGGAATACAGTTTAAGTTTTCTTAGATTTTCAGATATTTTCCTTATCAGGAGTTGTTCTTGTTCAAGTATTTAAATATACACAAAGTATGCAATATATCGAGTTAATATCACTTTCTTATCAGTCATCGACTCTTTACGGAAAAACTAGTAAATTTTTAATTTATTTTGGAAAAAAATTGTAAAAAATTAAATCGTTTTCGTTGCACATGAAATTGAATTTTCAGAATTTTAACAATAATATAATAATACTGGGTAGTATGCCAAAAACGTTGAATTCATATTGAAAGGAAATCACTTTTAAAAAAAATTTCCATTGATATCAGGCTCTGTAAAATCGTATCAAGTATATTTTTCAATGCGAAAATAAGTCGCAGTTTTGTATACTTTTTTTAATAGCTAATAAAGGGTATCTGATGGCAAATTTATCTATTTAAATACGGTTATTTCAAAAAGTAATAAACGGTGTGGAGGGAGGGTGGCACCGTTGGAGTTATCGATTGTTCGGATTTGTCAGTTACAATGTCGCAGTGGTCCAGTAAGCATCGCGCTTTCGCTGTAGAGACATTTTTTAAGAGTAGTGATTCTTATGTAATTGCTCGTCGACAATTTTGTTCAATGTTCCGTATTCGGCGAACACGTGATGGACCAAGTGTAAATTTAATTCGTTCGTGGGTGCAGAGATTCCGCGTAACTGCTTTGGCTATGAATGTCCCACGGCCAGGGCCCAGTTTATCTTCAAATACTCCAGAAAACATTGAACTGGTTGAAAGCAGTTTACGTGAAAATCCGCGACTTTTAATGCGTAAAAGACCATCCCCACCGGGATTTCCAAGAGCGACTATTCATGAAATTTAAAAAAAAAGGATCCGAAGTTCCATCCTTGTTAAATTCAAATCATTCAAGAACTAAAAGAAAGTGACTTTGATTTACCCAAACATTTTTGTGAAACGAGCGATGAGGCTCATTTTCACCTAAACGGCCACGTCAACCAGCAAAACTGGTCTCCGAGAACCCGCAACCCTCGATTGAACCATCAAAAACCATTGCATTCCCCAGGGTAACTGTTTGGTGTTTCGAAAATTCTCAAGGGCAGGCGACGAATGCCAACGGTGAACATTATCGACGCACGATAACGGAATTCTTTTTGCCAAGCCTGTGAGCTCATCCATCGTATTATTCACACACGTGGTTTCAACAGGATGGGGCGACTGCACACACAGCCAGAGCTTCGATGAACTTGCTTCGAGAAAATTTCCCCCAAAAGCTGATCAGTCGCTTTGGGGACATCCCATGGCCACCGAGGTCGCCCGATCTAACTCCCATGGATTTTGTTTTATGGGGCTACCACAAAGAGAGGGTATATAATGACAATCCCCAATCTCTTGTGGCTTTCAACGAAAATATTCGTCGAGACATCAGCTCAATTGAATCAAGTTTACTTCAGCGTGTGGCGCAGAACACAAGGCTCCGTTTTAAACAGTGTGTTCAACTCGACGGAAGATATCTGAATGACATACTTTTTAAAAAATAAAATCCGAATTTCCATTCTATCGTTCAATGTTCTTAATAAAACTTTCTGCCAATTATTACGTTTTTTTATTTAAGTTTGAAAATATAAATCTATAAATCTACCAGACACCCTGTATTAATAAGAATATTAAAAAAAAAATAATTTATTAACTTAAAATTTTTGAAACCCTGATTTTATATAGAATAGAAAACGAATCTGGGTTGGAAGTTACTTGTTAAAAATAATTCATGTAATGAAATTGTTTAGAAAACCGTGTTGACTTCAATTATCGGATATTGGGCATTTTCTGGGAAGTCTAATGAATTGTCGTGTGTTCCGATCAAAATTGAAAATAATTTTTTTTTAACATATTTTGACTTATTTTCACATAAAAAATCGCACTAATAAAAACGGTTTTTTTTGCAATGAAATTCTATTCATTTTGCATACTTGCTAAAATTTATATTTTTGCAACATCCAATTTAATGAGTTCAAAAATCCTAAGTTGTAAGATATTTATTTGTTAACTACAATATAAATACCGTACTAAAACTAGGCTAAATATAGAAAATTTTAATAAACGTAAAATTAATATTGTTGCCTTTTTTTATTCAAAATTTCCAATTGGCGATTTTTAGAGAATTTTTTCCACCAAAGATCTAAAAAAATAAAGTTTTGCCGATTTTGCATAGGCTATTTGGCGATTAAGGTATGACAAATTCTGACAAACCTGATCTCTGGTGGGAAGCGAACCCGCAACCTCCGCACTGATAGACTAGATCAAACTACTGGGTGCCCCGGAAGGCTAGTTTGTAAGGCTGTATTTTTTGCCTTTAACCAGGGACCGTAACGTTTAAAGGTAATATCAAAAAAATTATTTTAAAACAGTTGTTTTGTGAATTAAAAACAAAAATACCATCTAAAACAGTTACTTTTTATACCCTCTACCACCACTAGTAGTGAATGAGGATATACTAAGTTTATCATTCCGTGTGAAACTTTTTTTTATTATACATCTAAGACCCCATAAAGTATATATATTCTGGCTCCTTGAGTAATTCTAAGCCGATTTAGCCATGTCCGTCTGTCTGTCCGTCTGTCCGTCTGTTGAAAACACGCTCACTTTCGAAAAACGCAAAAGAAAAGAACAAACTTGGTCTCAAATTGCTTGTAGTTATCTTAAGCAGTTTGGTATTGAAATCCAGCAACATCGGTTCAGTAGGATCAGAACTATGAATCAAAATGTGGAACCACCATCCTGAAAAAATTCATAATTTTGATACAAAAACTAACATAAATAGTGGAATAATGCATGAAATGATTTTGCACGAATTTGCCTTAAATGACTGAAAATCGTACTGTTAGATTTCGTGCAGAACGCTCCATAATTGACCACAGTCCCCGTAAAAACACTGCTCGCGGAAAACAGTTTAGTGCGCCTAAACCCATAATAAATAACGCTATCGTACTAAAATTTGGTACGTCACAGTTCTTTAGGACAGGAAATCACACTGTAAAATTTTTTGATACTTGGGTGTAGAATTTTATACTTATTTTAAGAAATTTCGGGATTGATTTTCGAGTGTTATCCCATTTAGTGTTTTAGTGTTATTCGTACTTAAATATTTGAGTACGACTCGTACTTAAAGTAAGTATAAAAAGCTTAATTTATCCCGAGTGTTTTCTTTCTGTGTGGGTATAAAAATTTATTAAAAATTTTATATATAAAATTTTTGATTAATTCAATAATTAATTAATCTTAGATTTGATTAAACGATATTATTTTAATTAATCAATAAATCTCACATTCCTTAATTGTATTCTTTTTGCATGTCTAAAGCAAATACAAATTGTGATGGTTTTATCCATAAAAAATGATTCTAAAGAAAATCTTTCACCAAAATACTTTATACTTTCCATCTCACAATGATTAAAAAACAACATGCTTTTGTATAATCCACTAGTTGATTTATCATTTACCTTTTCCTACATATTTCATATCTTTATATAATCACCTGCGGGAGGGAAAACTTTACGATAAAGTTATGTTTTTCTTGTAAATAGAAAAAGTAATAAGCTTTGAAAGGCCTTAAGAAAATTATAATTCATTGACATGATACTCGTAGCTCATGCCAAAATAAATAAAAACATTTTTTGTTTTGTAGGAGAATATTTTTGAAAAGGGTCACTAACTTTAAATCGTGCTTAGAGACAGCGTTCATTTGTGTGTATTGCATGTTGAAATCTATAGAAAATATTTGCTTAGAGCGTAGATGCGAGACAGGTGGAAGTGTGAAAGGGATTTATAAAAAGCCATTAGACTAGACAAATTATAATAAGAATTTTATATGTGATGTTTGGGTCTTGCCATCAAAACTATTTAAAGGGTGTTGAATTTTAATGTGTTTTTTTAATTTTTGGAGCAACATTTTATTGTTGTACAAGCAACCAAACGATTAATAACCATAATATGACCATAGGCAACCCGAATATGGCTGTGGTTTGCTTATGGAGAATACATTATGGTTGCCTTAACAATATTGTTAAGGTAACCATCTAGTGTTTATAAAATTAATCATTGAAAATTCTTCAGTGACCACATAAAAACATACTGTGTATTTGTTTGGGTGTGGTTTCTAATTATATTTGTATATAATAAAATAAAATACAAAAACAACTTTTCACAATCTTTTCATAACATGCCAGAAGAAAAAATTATTTATTTTTTTTTTTTAGTTTTGTATAGAAGAACTGCGTATAGTAATTTTGACTGGAAGAAAAATTTACACTGGCATTTGAAGAAATAAGGAAAACCGATTTATTTGTAATAAGAAATGTAAAAATTGATTTATGTTTTGTGATTTAATTTGTAAAACTTTAATTTGGGTTCTTAATAGTTTATACATACGAATTATATTCTCTATTTGAGAGAAGAATTTCTAAAAATCCTGGGCTTTTAAATTTTTTTAAAATGTGATAAATATCTGTAACAACTTTATCATCGATTTTTGAACGATTTAGGAAAATATGGCCAACAAAATGTTTAACATAACCCTAGGGCAGGGGTCACCAACTGGCGGACCGCGGTCCGGATCCGGACCGTAGACCTATTTTATGCGTATCTTTTATTAACAATAAAAAATATTTTACATTATGTAACAACAAATTCATGAGAAATATTTTATAATAAATTTTCTTCGGGCAAAATCAGCACTGAAACATCGTGAATTGAAAATATTTCTTGACGAAGTGGATGCGCAATATGACGATCTGTTATTGCATAATAACGTGAGATAATTAAGCAAGGGCCGCGTTTTACAACGATTATTCACCATTTTAGAAGACTTGAAGATATTTCTTTTCAAAATTGGTCAAACGTCAACAAATGATAACTTAAGTTTTCTTAGCGATAAAGAAAACGTAACTTCCACTGCTTTCTTATCAGATATTTTTAAACATATCAATGATCTGAACCTTAAGCTTCAAGGCAAAGGAAAGCTTGTATGGGAGCTCATGACGGAAGTAAAACTCTTTTGGCTTTTGGCGAAAACTCGAGCTTTTCTACATTGATCTGGTTAATGAACGCCTGCACTTCCCTAATTTAAAAAAAATCTGCAATGAGAACGAGCTTGACGTCGGCCAATACAAGACGTTCATTGAGGATCTAAAATCGGAATTTGAAAACAGATTCGCAGATTTTAAGAAAATTGGGAATTTTATTTGAAACGAAAAAAAGTCAATTAAGATTTTTTGTGATTTAATTAAAATTTTAATTGAAAATTTATTTTAAAACAACTAAAATGTTAATTAAATCAAAATTAAATTTTTAATTTTCTTTCAACTAAAAAAATAATTGATTCAATTATCACATTAATTAAATTTAAATACTTTTTAAACCATTTTTTTGATTGATAAAACACTTTTTTCTGTGCACATTCGAATTAATATAAAAATTTATAATAAAAATTAAACTCAACATGAGAACTAAAATTCCCAGATTCTATTTCTTACGAATTTTCGTAATTAAGTTCCTTCTTGCGATCTCTATTTTAATGTCAACACTCAGCTGTTCGGATATGACCTGCTTGTACCAAAGAACCTTTGTAGATTTAAAAAAGATATTCGTAGATATAAAATTCAGTAAAAATTCCTCCTATGCCAGTTAAACCCTTTCAAAAATTTAAAGTGGTAGGACCACAATGGATACTTAATAAAAATTTTTCAAACATGTTGATTTAGAGATGACATTTGGCAAATACATTTTAAGAAAGTAAAAGATTTTAGGGTCGTAAGTCTATTATAAGCTTTATGTCCCTAAAAAGTAAGCCACACTTTTTAAATTACTTTTTGGTCATGAGTCCCGTAAGCCGCAGTCTTTAAATTACTTTTGTTTGTTTGCCGTGGGTCCTCTAAGCTCTTAAAATGATTTCTGTAAATACTGTGGTGTAGAGTATCATATGGTCGGGCTTGGCGGATTATAATTTCTTACTTGGTGAAATATGTTTTGCATTATTGGTATATTCTATTTGAAATAATTTTGTGTACTATTAAGTTCTTAGGAGATGTTCTTATTTCTCTAACGCAGAGTGTTAATTTGTCAAACTTTTGTTTATATTGTACTAGATGTATATAATACTATTAAAAGTGTTCAAAAGTGTATGTGGGTACCTTTTAAATCATTCTACAACTAAATTCTAAAGGAAGTGGGAAATTTTTTTTTAAAAAACTTGTAAAGTTAAAAGCGAGACAATCATTGGAAGAGGCTTCAAGTTAGAATTCCACTACGTTAATAACTATTCTCTTAAGTTTAAACTTAAGTTAATTCTAAATTGTCCTACGCATAATTCGTTTATATGTCAGGCAGGTTTTTCCTTTCAATAAGTTTTTTTTTGGCATGGTTATTAACCTTTCACCATGTCATGAGATGAGTATATTGATCATACCGTGGAGCACCAGACTGTATTGTTACTGTTGCCAATAAATCTCGCTTGATTCATGTTGTTTAAAGCTTCTATTAGTACATTAACATTAAACCTGGAAATTTATTAAGTAGGTAAATTGCTATAAATGTGCAAAGTTTTATTTTACGAAATAAAATTTTTAAAACATCTGAGGTCTTAATGGAAACATTTTATTAAAAAATACGTTTGGGGGATTTATAATGCCCTAGTCATTACCAGTATATTTCATTATTTTGCTCTACTGTATATTAAATTGTTATGAATAGTTATGATTTTCCATAAAAAATAATAACTTTTTTTGAAAGGTGTAAGCATTATTTTTAGCCCACCCACATGCAGACGTGTTAAATGAAAAGATTTTTTTTTAGAAAAACTATAACAAAGACGTTAGAATGATGGTTTTAACTTAACCGAATTTATTATACCCTACATTAAATATGAAAACGATTTTGAATTATAATATAAAAAAATAGAAATAATTTTTAATCCGGCTAAGTTCTTGTTTCTTAATTGGGTCTTATATAAAAGGAATTGCCAAATTTACTCGTATATATTAATTTTAAGACATAAGAAACTTGCACCCAAGTTCAAAATTAACTATTTTTCACTTCATTTTTATACCAGCTTAAGATATTTTTGCAGTGGCTCCTACAAAGGGTGTCCCAAAATTAACGCAAGATTTTAATTTGTCGCCATTAGTGCAGTAAGAAAAACGACAGTTGACAGTTAAGGGCTAGTAAAAATTGAGCAAAAATGGTTGATGATTTTTCGAGTAAACCCATCTTAAGCGATGAAGCACATTTTTCCCTTGACGGCTTTGTTAATCTCCAAAACAAATGCATCCACAATTGGACCATACTTTTTTGAATCTGAGGCTGGTCAAGGAGTCCCTGTTACTGGTGCTGGATATCGTGACATGATAGCACATTTCTTTCTGCCGAATTTGCTCAGAAATTTTTTTCCAAAGGTTTTCACCAATTAAAGCATTAACCAAAAAAAAAATCTAATAAAATCTTAATGCTATTTAAAAAAGCAATCAAGTGAATACAACGTTTAATCAAGTGAATTAAACGTTTAATCAAGTGAATTAACCGTTTAAGTAATAATATTAATTTGTTTACTGGTGCAAATAAAATAAATTTTTTATTTAATATCACAATTTTTTTATTGAAATTAATTTTTATTTTTTTCTGTGTGGATGATATTGATGGCGGCATAAAACAGCCCCCAAGATCTCCCAAAAAAAAAACTTTGTATAGAAAGCAACAACAACGATTTTTGGGGGGCTATTTAATTTTGTTTTGGGGCGTTATTTTATTTTTTTAATTGCAAGATTATTTAATATTAAATTACCCCCCAATATTCATTATGAAATATAGCCCCAATATATTATTTAGGGGATTATTTAATTTTTAAATTTATACGAAAAGGTTTTTGGAAGCAAGGATTTTCTCCTCTGGCGTCGCTAACTTAAGCTTCTCTGCACAGCCGGCCTTCGTCCGGGCACAAGGATTTTCCTATCTATGGTATATAAAACATCAGCGTCGCTAATGGAAGCTCCTAAAATCGGCCTTATCCCTGACCGAAGGCCGGGCTTCGCTTAAACCTTTGGGGGGTTATTTTATGCCGCCGATGTTAATGTGGCCAATATGAAGTTCCAAGAAGACGGTGCCACATGCCATACAACTCATAAAATGATTCAATTACTGCTTGAGAAATTTCCAGGGAGTGAACTGTCTTGTTTCGGTGATTGGAATTGGCCCCCTAGATGGTGTGATTTAACACCATTTAATTTCTTTTTATGGGCATATTTGAAATCACAGGTGTATGTCAACAAGCCCATAATCACCCGTGCATTAAGGGAGGAAATTCCACGCTGCATCAACGAAATTTATCCACATTTATGCAAAATGTTCATGGAAAATTTTAACAAATTAGTGCGTATGCGCATGCAAAGCCGTGGAGGTCATATGCCCGATGTGCTATTCCATAAAAAGCCCTATCCTGTGTACTTTTTGATTCCATTAAAAAATTAAAAACAAAAAGACTAAAAACTGTGTTTTATATTTAATTCAAATCTTGCGCACATTTTGGGACACCCATTATAACAGCTTTTGCCAATAATTGGACGCTCCTGATAAAACAAGATATTTTAATTTCAAGACAAATAAAAATTAATTTGTTATAAACATGTTTAAGGGTTTTTTCCAGAACTGAACATTATACGGAATCAATTATAAATCGAGTGCAACAGTAATTTGCTGCATAATTTTTTGACACATTAAACGTTTTGTTGTTGAATATTTGATGCAATCAAATTATTTGTTACTATTAGACCGCATTTAGATTATGCAATTAACGTCGAGTTTTTCTCTCTATTCTCTTCGAAGCATTTTTAACATTTAAATTAAAATATTATTGTAAATTAGTCGACCATCCATTATAATGGATATTCAACGAGGATGGATAGTGACAATAATTGAAAATGTTCTAAGTTTTGTTTCCATGCATATATAACATATAAAAATCGCATATTTTCTGTGTAAGAGTAGCTGTAATATGAATCGAAATGTTTATTTTCATGCAAAATAAAGAATCAATAAAAAAGTCATCAATGTTTTTTCAAAAGGAGTTTTTATGAATTAAAAATAAAAAATTTCAATTTTATGGGCAAAAAATATTTTTTTTCTTCATACAATTATTTATAACTGCGAAACTGTTGCTTATGTTGCGAAACGTTGTATGAACAGATTAAAGGAATTGTAATTCTTAATTTTTTTTTCAGCTTATTCGGACTAGTGGTTCTTAAGTTAGAAAAGAGCCTAAAACGTGACAAATTCCCCTATACGATACTTACTAACTTCAAATTAATTTTTAAATTATTATTTGATGTACCTTGACCAAACTAATGATGCAGAAGTTCTTCGTTTTGGGTCTTCTTTCATAAACAATTATCAGAATTGAGTCCCGAAATCATGTGTTGTACTGTATTATATTATTTTTAATTTCTGTTTATTTAAGCTTATGGTCTTGTTTTTATTTTATAAAAAGTTAATCTTTATATTTATTTCTAATTTTCGTAACTCTGTTGTGTTACGTCTTCAGGATTAACAATTTTTTAAAAAAGACGTAACACAATGGAGTAACGAAAATTCGAAATATATATAAAGATTAACTTTTTATAAAATAAAAACAAGACCATAAGCTTAAATAAATAGAAATTAAAAATAATATAGCACAGTACAACACACGATTTAAATAAATAGAAATTAAAAATAATTGACATTAAAATTTTTTTTCATGGATTTTTTCAATCAAATGTTAACAAAACAACTGTGTTGTCAACATTTTCTATATAATTGCTAGCCTACCGTGAGGTGCTAGCTGGTAGTGAGCTAGTCTATCAGGTTCGATTTCCGCCAGAGACTCTGGTCTCCTGCAGACAAGCGAAGAGCTTCGCGGGATTAGCGTAGGAATAAAAAAAAATTTCTTACAGATACAAATAAACCAACAGTGGCAATCGCAACTTTTTTAATATGTAAAATTCTATTTATATTTTACATATACATATGTATGTATATATAATTACTTATATAGTATTCAAATTTAAAACAATCTCTGTTATTTATATTAATTGAGGAAAATTTACTTCCTGAATACAAAAAGGTACTTTTTGAAAAAACTGTTTTTTTGAAGGTTAAGATTTTTAAAGAGATATTTATTGTTTTAAAATATTTAATTCTTTAAATGATATCTTTGAACGTACATATTTAAGAAGGAATTACAATAAGCTTAAAATTTTATTTTTTATAAAAGGTTTGTTTTTTACCTCTAATTTTAAAATTAAAAATACAGTCGAACTTTGCTTAAGTTTGTTTTTTAAAACTTTTTTAAATTTAAAACATTTTTATGAAGACGGCGCATTTTCTTCATGACAACAATTGACAATACCTACCCCTGTTTTTACAACGTACCGATAGCTAAAAACAGGATTTTATCGGACGTATAAAAAGTGTTTCATTATTAAAAATTTATTGTTTCCTACCAGGTAACATGATTTTTTTTTAACTTATCGCTTACTTTATGTTAGGTTAAAGTAGTAATAATGGATGACTTTTTATACGGCCGATAAAATCCTACCTTTAGCTATCGGTAAATTGTGAAAATGGGCCTTAGAATAACAAAATGCCCATCCGGGTATCGTCGTGCAACTTTTTCAACCCGGTTTTCTATTCTACACCTCTTACAAACAAACAAAATGTTGCATGCAAAATCTACGGCGTTAATTGAGTAAGGTAAATATGGTGTTATTATTAAAACTTTCTCGGCAACGGGTTTAAAAAATTACCATTTATGGACTGGATTTTAAAAAATGTTAAGTAAAACGGCAGACCCCACTAACGAGATTGTGTGGTTACAATCGAAACTAGTCTGGGCAACCTGTCCGTGAAAGACTGGGTTCAAATCACAGCGTAGTCAAGAATGAAAAATTATCAATAAAAAATTTTAATTAATCTCATTTTGTAAAACTCCTGTCTTCATGAAAATAATTTAATGAAAATTAAATTCAATGAACTTAAGCCTAATTAAAAAAAAAATATCTAAATTTGGATTAAAAACCATTAACAGTTCAATAAAATAACCACTATACTAATAATGTTATTAGTTGGCAGAAAAGTTATTTGTGTCAAATTTAATGACAATAACCCTACTCGCTGCGATGTTGGACGATTTTTCAGGATTGGGCGTTATATCGCCATTAGATGCCTGCGTTATAGCATAAAATTCCATATAAACGAAACTTCTTAGCAACATAAAAGGGAAATTTATACAAAGTTCTCTTCCCCTTAGGGCCTATCCTGAGCCATCTGTATAGATTCTTAGAGTTGATTCCAAGGATTGCGTTTGGACCGCCCATCCTCGTTATCAAAATGAGTTTTGAATAAAGCACCGAAAGTGTCCCGGAAAATAGAATGTGTTTATAATTAAAAGAAAAAAATATCCATATTCAAACAATTAATTTGCTTTTTATTTTTCTTGGTGTGGATCTTTTTTTTTAGCGGTTAAAAACTTTATGAAATCAACTTTCTGGCAACACTGCATGTTACTAAATTTTCTTGCTCTAGGATTAACTCCGCTGCTTAAAACGTTTTAAAACTGTTGCCTAAAGCTACGGTCACATTTATATAATATTTGCCCAAATAGGCATAACCCATACTTAATGAGATTTAACATGATCTTAATATCACAAAATAAAACTAGTTATACTTCTAGACATAGCAAAAAAGTGTTTTAGGAAAGATGTGGGTTTATAAACCAAAAATGCCTGTTGGTGCCGTTTTTCGTCAAATATTTGACAAGTATGAACGTAGCTTAAGTGATGTTGAATGGTTTTAAGAAGTACTCTTCAGTTTGAAAACAGTCTTCACACAGAAAAAAATAAAAATTAATTTTAATTAAAAAATTTGTGATATTAATTAAAAAATTAATTAAATTTGTACCAGTAAACAAAATAATTAGTATCAATTACATGTTTATTTCACATGATTAAACGTTAAATACACTTAATTTTTGACTAATGCTTTAAATAATGATAAACTTTGAAGAATTTTCTGTACATAGAGTAATTTCTCCAATTCAAAGTCACAATCCATTTCTCACATGTTTAACTCGATGGAACATAGTATTCACGATAAATTTAGGTGAGCAATCGATGAGCTTCAGCTCTACTAATATTTTCAAATGTATGATGTAAAGTAAATTTGACATTCGTTAATTTTAACAACCATTTACCCTTTAATGTGCTATATAAATTATGAATCCCGCATTTTTGAGCTCCAAATTAAAATAAAATGAGCTAAAGCTAAATTAATGTGCTGTTTCCAAATGACAGGCGAGTGATTGTGTAGTCAAATTTATATGGCATGACGAAATTTTTGGACTGACACTGGCAGGACATAAAATAAAGTATTCGTATAAGATTTGATTAATTATTGTTAGTTCGCATTTAAAATATTAAGATTCAATAAATAAATATTGAAAAAAACAAACAAACAAAAAAAAAAAATGTATATGAAAAGCACTAACTGTTTTGTGTGATTTTCATATAAATTTTACTACACAATCTCTTGCCTGTTATTTAGAAACAGCACATTAGAGTTTTTTTTTGTCTATTTGGTCTTACTTGTTTTATTGAACCGTTTATGACTGCGGTGGTCAAAACTTAGGCTAGTTCAATAAGTAAATCATTACGATTATAATATTTCGGATGCACTAATCAGAACATTAAAAACATATTTTTTCTTTGAGTATCGAAAGCTAATATTCCTTGATGCTACCCACGGAACAACAAACTTAATATTCTCTCATTTACTACTTGTGGTGGAGGGCAACATAAAACACCATTTAAAAACCCCAGTGAAGCTTAAAATGTATGAATATATTTTTACCTGGAAGTAAATAAATGTCGGTTCAATGTTCTTTTATGAATGAAAACTTTTTTTTTTTTATCAAAACAAAAGTGTGGTACATATCAACATTGTGTGGGAGGTGTGTGGGAGTCTAAAGAGTTTAATATTCTGATTCTGTAGCATATGCTGTGTTTTGTTTCAAACAATTTTTTTACAACATAATCGTCCGTTATACACTCAAAAAAGTCCATACATTATATGTGCGAAAACTGTCGTTCATTTCACGAAATCGTTGTAATTTCGCACCACGAAATTGTCGCGAACAATGTACGAAAGTACGAAATGCTTTAGTAAAATACAAAATAGCATTTTATTATTTACAAAAAAATAGTCAAACATCAATCCTTAAACCAAATGGTATTTCACCTTGGTAGATCGAAATTTGCTTTTTGAATGAATGATTATCTATTTTAATTGATTTACATGTTCTTCCTAATTAATATATAATCATGCATTCAAAAAGCAAATTTCGATCTACCAAAGTGAATTACCATTTGGGTTAAGGATTGATGTTTGACTATTGACGTCATTCGGCTTCAATAGCCGAGTGAGTAAAACGGCAAACGCAACTGATGAGATTGTGTGGTTACAATCGAAACTACTCTGGGCACCCTGTCCGTGAAAGCAAATCTCAGCGCAGTCAAGAATGAAAAATTATCAAAAAAATTTTAATTAATTTCATGTTGTAAAATTCCTGTCTTCATAAAAATAATTTAATGAAAATTAAATTCAATGAACTTAAGCCTAATAAAAAAAAAATATCTAAATTTGGACTAAAAACCATTTTAATAATTTTGTAAATTAAGTTAAATATTAAGTATTCTCAAATAATAATTTTAATTATTCTGCGAAAAATTGTAAATTAAATATTATTAAATAAAAAAATTTCATATTTAAAAAAAATATGCAAAAATAATAAATTAAAACAAAATTTCATAAATTCATATATTTATTTTTCAAATCAGTTAGTAATTTAAAAAACAATCATTCATTGAATAATGAAATTTATGATTCATTGAATCGAAATATCTTTAATGGGCTTAACAAAAAATAGCGCAATTAAGAATAATAGGAATGCGAATTTTATCGGACAACAATGAGTTGCCAGCGGATTTTTACATCATTGCAGTTTTTTATTATTAAAATTCGCATCCCTTAAATACAGTGTGGTAAATGGGGGTATACTTAGTTTCTCATTCCGAGTGAATTTTTTTATTATACATCTAAGACCCCATAAATTGCATATATGTAAATTCTGGCACCTTGAGTAATCGATTTAGCCATGCCCGTCTGTCTGTCCGTCTGTTGAAAATACTCTCATTTTCGAAAGACGCAAAAGAAAATAACAAACTTGGTGTGAAATTGCTTAAAGCTTGGGATTAAAATCCAGCAAATAAAAAAATGTGGACGCACCCCCCTAAATAATAGTGGGGAATGCAAGAAAAGATAAGCACACTGTTTTATTGTGGGAATTTTGTTTAAGCTTTGATATCATTTTAAATAAGACTTTTTGAGTGTTTGTAATTCTCATTCCCTCTGTAGTCTTATTTACTGATATTTTTGGCTTTTCTAAAATTTTTTGGGAATAACGTTTCCTGATGATCTGGCCTAAGCAACCAGTGGAATGCGCATAGGAACAGCTTATCCTCCAACAATAAATTTTCAGTGTTTTATCAAGAATAAAAATAGGGAATTAAGAACAACAAATAAAATAATTTAATAAATAATTGTATTCCCAAAAACCACTTTGATAATTGATACTTGTGTTAAAAAAAACTAACATAAATGGTGAAATAATGCATGGAATGCATTTTGCACAAATTCGTTTTATATGACTGGATATTTACCCTTGGCCCCATATAAACCATGCAACGGGAAAGCAGTTTAGTACGCCTAAACCCGTAAATAAATAATGCCATCAAAATAAGTTTTGGTATGTAACATTTTTATAAGACTAGAAATCACACTGTCGAATTTCATGAAGATCGGTGCATAATCTACCCTAGGCCCCATATAAACCCTACTCAGCTTTGTAAGCCTACAACCGCAATGGATAATGCTATCATAATATAATTGGGCGCGTCGCAGTTTTATAGGACTAGAAATCATACTGGTAAATTTCGTGAATATCGGTCCATAGTTTACCATAGGCCCCATAAAAAGCCCACTCTACGAAATTAACTAAATACGCCTAAAGCCGTATCAGATATAGATATTGACGTCAAATTTGTTCCAACTTAGATTCATATGGCCAGAAAAAAAATATCATGCAATTTAATGATTACGGTCCATAATTTACCTTAGGTCCCATATTAGCCAGCCTTCTGAAATTCACAGTAAACGCTTAAACTAATTTCACTGCTGTATTGAAATTTATTCTAGTTTATGTTTTTTAATAGCAGAAATTACTCTACAGAATTTTGGGATGATTGATCCATAACACAAGGGAAAAAGCTTTTTGTTGATTAAGAAGTGAATGTTGGCTTTTCGAGATATACCATTATATCCAAAATTAAGACCAATATTTCTAAAATTAAGACACTTCCACTCAGGGATGTTAAATGGGATTGAATTTTATTCAACCTTCCAAAAAAATGTACTTTTCGGAACTTCACGGTACCATTTTTTTTTAAATTTATTAAAACAACAAAAAAAGTACATAAAAATTCAATTGTACACAAAAAAAAAAAAAAAAAAAAAAAACAAAAAAAAAAAATGACATTGAAAACAATGAAAAATTTTATTAATGGATTTAAAAATTTTATTTTATGGGACGTTAAATGCGAAAGTCATAAAAATAAAACAGAAAAAAAAAGATATGAAAAAATTCTTTCGCATATATTTGTTAAGTTAAGAAGTACTTCTATATTAAAAAAAAAAATAAAAAAAAAAAAAAAAAATACTGGTGTTTTGCTTTTAGTGTCATCGTCTGTGGTAATATGGAAACAAAAGTAGTAACACAGGTTTTAACTAATGTTGCCTCGTCTGTGGGTACCATAAGACCCATTTTACAATGTTGAAAGTGAAAGGCAGACAGACGAAATTTGTAGGCTAGAGAGGAAAAAAGTAGTGTGTCATGCATACAGCGTCGCCCCATTACCAACAAACTTCGTCTGTCTGCCTTTCACTTGCCACATTGTAAAAGGGGACTAAGCGCTCTAAACACCAAAAATCTAGTCGCATATTTAAGCGCTATTAACTATCGTTTAAAGTCAGCTGTTACTTTAAGCAGTTTATTTTTCGTTATTTTGGCGACAATAATTTACGTTGTGTTTATTTTGATCGATAAAGTGAATTTTATGTTTAAAGTGCTTGAGGTCCGACTTCTAACATACATACTACATATGCATATGTATGAACATAAACCAAATTATGGACAAAAAAATTCACAAAAATATATATATATAGATAAACAGTAAATTAAGCACAATTTCATTTGTTTTTTTTTTGTTTACAATCGTTAAAAAGAAATTATAGAATTACACTATCGATACTGCAAGCGAATCTATATGTCGTCAAAAATTACGATTGTCGGATCGTTAAAAGTTAGTGAGTCGTACCACAGGGAGCAGCTGTGATTATTCGAAGAAGTTTATTTTGGCGCCTTTAAATTTTTTCGATATTGAGGACGAGGCAGTGCCCCATAACTGAATACGCACCAGATTGGCTTTAAGATAGAGTTGTAAAGTATGCAATCGCGACTAAGTACAGAATTTCTTCCAAGTTTGCAATCGAGACTAAGAACAGAGTTTCTTTCAATAAGCCAATTAATTTGAATTGCTTTTAGTTTTATTTGGAGTTAATTTTTTCTCTATGTGCCATTTACACGTTAAACGCCGCTCTAGATGTATACCGAGGTATTTTACATGCGAGTGCTTTTGTAAAATGTAGAAAGGATTTTTTTGAGTGTATAAAATCTAAACATTTCATCCCATATCCCTACTCCTTGGCTTTTACTTTGAAATTCCTTTTTTAATACGCATGAAAATATATTTTTAATTTACTAAAAACCATTTGAGTTTTTTTTATACATGATATTTATGTGTGCTTAGAATTTTATTGAAACTTTACATTTTATGTGGTGTAAAATAGAATTGCAAGTACACGTGCAAACGTGTATATGAACAGTGATGCAAAATTTAAAATAAAATAATGTACCAATCGGAACTTAATGTACCGGTAGCTATTTTATATATATATGTATAAAATATTCTTTGTGTTTAGTTATTTTGAAAAGGTCTTAGAAAGTGACTTTCTTAATAATTTATGTGTTTGCCATTGTGAGCAGAAGCTTTTCAAGTCTTAATACATTACAGAAAAAAAAATCCTTTTTAAATACGTTACAACAGACTGTTAATCTTTCTATATAGACAAATATTAATATCGTAACAAATGAAATTGTGTTTGTAGGTAAAAATATATTTTAGAACCCCTATAATTTTTAAAAATATCTTCACTAGCATAAGTCTTAAACAAAAATTTGGTATCGAAATGAAACTCTGCAAAAATAACTTTAAACACAGAAAAAATTATTCATATTCTCTAATCATCATATTTATACCAAATTCATAATATCAAGCAAATAATTTGTTGATTTTGCACCTATTACCAAGATCATTATATTGATTACTAAAAATTGTAAAATTGTGAATATTTTTTTTCAATAAATTTTATTTTTAATTTTAATAAAAAAAAATGATCAAAAAACTTTCTCATTTCAAACAATGTGTTAATTTATTTAATTAAATATTGACAATTCCCAACAGCAATTCTACAATTTCAAATTATTTTATTTTAAAAGAAAAAGTCAATTAATATTTCTTGATATTTAATTAATATTTTAATTAAAAATTTATTTCAAAACAACTTAAATATTAATTAAATCAAGGTTATAGTTTTAATTTTCTTTCAACTAAAAAAAATAATTGATTCAATTATCACATTAATTAAATTGCAGTACTTTTTAAACCATTTTTTTAATTGATAAAACACTTATTTCTGTGAATAAGTAAAAGTCTAAACAGAAAAATAAAAAATAAGAAAGTATTGTCAGTCAAGCTCACGCATTTGATACCCTACACTAGAGTATTTTTAGACAAATCTTGAAAGTACACCCTTTTTGGGACCCATGAACCATGATAGACCTTGGAAAAAATAAATCTGGTATAAGGTTAAGACTCGTATTAAAGTTCTTTGTTTCGAATAATATCTAGATATTTAAATCTTTGGGAGAACTTAATGTTCTCCCGCCCGTAAACTTTTAGAGCTTCTCCTGCAAAACTCACCTTTTCGATTTAACATCTTTTGGAATTAAGCTGTCGCTATGGAATATGGACTAATCACAGAAAAAATTAACATATTTCTCTAATCACCAAATTTATACCAAATTCATAATATGAAGCAACCAATTTGTTGATTTTGCATCTGTTACCAAAATGATTATATTGATTAGTAAGAATTTTAAAATTGTGAATATTTTTTTTCAATAAATGATTTTTTTAATTTTAATAAAAAAAAATGATCACAAAACTTTGTTATTTCAAACAATGTGTTAGTTTATTTAATTAAATATTGACGATTCCTAACAACAATTCTACAAGTTTTAATTATTTTATTTTTAACAAAAAAAAAAAAAAAAAAAAAATCAATTAATATTTTTTGATATTTATTTATTATTTTAATTAAAAATTTATTTCAAAACAACTAAAATGTTGATTAAATCAAAATTACATTTTTAATTTTCTTTCAACAAAAAAAAAATAATTGATTCTTTTTAATACATTTTTTTTAATTGATAAAACACTTTTTTCTGTGATATAAATTTTTAGCTATTTAATATTCAAGTATATAATGAAGGCGATAAGGCCAGCGCTTGGCGCAATCAAATAACCAATTCGGTTGGGTCGGAACTCTGTAGCCTTAATGGCCATGAACCCTCTTGGCGTCACAGGTAATTAAAGTCCACAAAAAAATTAATAAGTTTCTCCAATCACCAAATTTATACCAAACTTAATTCTATCTAAATAAAGAAAGCCTTCAGGTGGTATAAATCCTTTTGGTAGAAATTCAATTTTATACGCTTCATTTGTAAAATACGGAGCCATTATCAAGTTATTTTCTAAGCATTGTGTGCATCTTAAAATATTAGTCCGTATTAAACTTATTATAAAATTCTCTATTCTTATTGTTATATCATTTCTTATTCGTAATATATTTAATATAATTTCTTTGTGCAGATCTATATAATGAGGTACATGCTCTTAGACATTTTCTCTCTAGAATTCTAATTTTTTCCATGTTAGAAGGTGAAATGTTAAACCAAATGGGGGCAACCGTATATAATAATAGGCACAAGTCACTTTAACATGGCGGTCTCCTAAGGGGGGGGCTTAATTGGCACCTTTTTGACACTTTGTAACAGGTCACTGAAATAACCTTCCAATTTCGGTTAAAATAATGCCTGTCGCAGATATTGTCCCAAATGAGCCATGTCAATATGATAGATCCCCTTCATATAAAGTAATCGAACTAGAGAGAACCAGCCACTTCCCGCACAAAATCCAGTCACAAGAATAGTTTTGTGCCAATTACCTTTCCTCTGGACTAACTACACTCTAAACACATTATCACCAGTTAAGTAATAGATCTTGTTTTCCCCTATCACAATTCGTTCCTTCTTATTATAAAATTTTTTGCACTGGTCACGGGATAAGTGCTTTAAGAGCAATTGATACAAATTTCCCGCAGGATTGGTTATGCTAGTTACAAATATATATGTAAATGTAAATTGGAAGTACATAAAAGAAAAGTTGTTTATAAATAAATGAAAACAATTTTAACCCTAAGATTACCGTCTTGGTCTGGCCAGACCAAATTTTTGTTTTGCTTGCAATATTTTTCGAATATGACTAAAAATCAAAAAAAAAAAATGGGACGTGAATTCCATAAATGATATGTGCTGAATTAAATGAAACTTATTTGGATTCGATTGGAGCAAATTAGTGGGGTGAAATTCCATATTTATGTAAAAGTCTATGAAATTACCCTCTTGGTCTTACCAGACCAAATTTTTTTTGGTTTGCAATATCTTTCGAATAGAAAAAATATCAAAAAAACAGAAATATGAATTCTATAAATGATATATTCTTAATCGAATGAAGCAAGTTTGAATCAAATCAGAAAACTACGGCCCATTATGCGCTTAGTTCAATTGAACTACAAAACCCAAACGCAAAACTAGTTTCAGCTGTGGTTGATGCGAAAAAGCAATGTGCGAAACTAAGGACTACATATTCGATGACTTGCATGTTAAATTAAATAATGGAATAATAAAATAATATAATAAATTCAAATTATCTAAAATAATAAGCATACCTTCAATAAAAAATATATTAATTTACTTTTTATTTATTTGGGTTTAGTAGCGGTTCTAATGGTGGTCTGGCCAGACCAAGAGGATAACTTAGTGGTAAAAAGTTACCGAAAATCTAAGGGTTAAACAATTTTTATGTTGGTTTCAATAAAATATTTTATTTACATACACTCCAAAAAACACAGTACTATTTAATGCAAAAAGTAGTAAAATTAAAATTTTTGTAAACTGTAAATAACAATTAAAAAAAATATTTATGTTAAATTTAAAGATTGTGGAGATTTGGCAAAGTGGAAACCAAATTGAAAATGAAGTAAAAGAACTGTAAAAACAGTTTTTGGTTTATAAGCAAAAATAATAAAGGAATTGGAAATATTAAAAAAATCGAATATGAATAGAAATTTTATATAATATAAAAATAAGTATTATATAAAAATAAAATCTATGTTTTTTTCATAAAAACTTTGTAAAATTAGCAAAAAAAAAAAATTATTGCAACAATTTTTAAAAATGTATTAAAAGCCAGTATTAAAGCATTTTCACATATTTTTACTTTCCTAATAATCCCTTTTATGGTCACACAGAAAACAACAATGACCAAAAACTTTATATAACTACTCTATAAACTTCACAATTTACCACATTTCAGCCCTTTAGCACACAACAAATATTGTTAAATACAGACCCCTTAGTATATACTTTATAAATAAATTTAAGCAATCATTGTGTGTTGAGTACCGACAATGTTCTCTAAATTATTTTATTATGCTCTTACAGCTTTAAGTTGATCGAATTTATGTCCAAATAAAAAGTCAATCTCAAACATTTGCCAACTATAAATAAAGTTTTAAGTAACAACTATTAAAAATAATCAGCACAAGGAATTTGTTTCATTATTGTGTTAACTAGAAAAAAAGTTGTGTTGGCTTTTTTTTCTATTAAAAGTTTGTAACAATTTATTTTCAAACTTTTATTTCTATTTAGGTTTGACCAGAAATAAAATAAATTATACAGTACATACAAAAAAAAAAAAAAAATTATATGTAATTAATAACATTTTTCCTTCTTAATTAAGGTCATATTTCAATTGTAGTTTCATTGAAGTATTCTTTTGATGAAATAGTTAAAAAACAAAGTAAAAGTTCTATATTCGGCTGTACCGAATCTGATATACGCTTCATCATAGTATTGAAAAGCCAAAGTTTTTCCTTGTTCATATGGTACGTGCGCTGTCGTGTCGAAATTCTTATTTCGAGATCATATTTGTATGAACAATAACGTACCAAAAGCCTTATTTCTGGGGGACAAGTAAAATTATGGACCGATTTCGAGATCATATTTGTATGAACAATAACGTACCAAAAGCCTTATTTCTGGGGGACACTTGTTTGGTGGCCATGTAAAATTATGGACCGCTTTGGCTCATTTTCAATATTTAATACTTTTTGCATATGAGAAATATTTGAGCCAAATTTGGACCATATAACTCATATGGAATGGGCGCAAGTACATTATTTTAGGAAGAACGAATATGTTATTTGTCTATTACTCGGTGCCCCGGTAGGCTAGTTGGTAGTGAGCTAGTCTATCAGCACCGGGGTCGCGGGTTCGATTCCCGCAAGAAACTCTCGTTTTCTTTCCTGCAGACAAGCATAGACCTTCGCGGGATTAGTATAGGAAGAAAAAAAAATTATAAACCGATATGATAAATTTTCACTACCAGTATTTTACTTTAGGTGAAAAAGAAAAAATAAGTTTCATGGCTAAAGATTATAGGGAAGTCATATGTTTTTGTTCTTTGTCGGACTCAGCCATTTGCAGACCAACCGTACTGAAGATAATATTTTTCTTATACTTTGTAGGGTCTAAAGCTGGGATCACACGATTTCCGCAATGCACCAATTTTCACACTTTTTAATACCCCAATCGTGTGACTGCACAATCAAATGCCTCATGTACCAATCGAGGCAATATTGTGCTTACTTTTATCAATAAAATGCAACCCTGGTGCGGCAATCGTGTGACTTCTTGATATGCAACCGCGCGTCAATAAAAATGACAAAATTGTACCAATATTTATTGGCTTCTTGTGCGGCAATGAAACAACACAATACGCGCCAATATTTGCCTTTTTTTAATAAATTTACTTCTTTGTGTTTCTTTTAGTAGGAATAAATTAAAAATTAAATTTATCAAAAATAAAAATTGGGAATTTAGAAAGTTATTAATAAATAAATTTATAATAAATTTTGTATTCCCGAAAAAATTTTTTTTTTTTTAAATTAGTGCAATAGCTGTTCAGGACAATATAAAAGAATATATAAAGGATAACGGAGCAAAACGTATTGAAATTCTTTAAAGCGAATCTAGTTTTGAATATAAATATTCTCTATTTTTTTTATATATTTAAAATGGAATTTTACTTTGTTTTATTTTTGGAATTTCATATATTTTACTTAAAAAATTTCGAATAAAACTATTCAACAAAACTTTGTTTGAATATACATATCGCACTTAATCAACAAGAGGGTATTATCTCAAAATTTTTATTTTTCCACTTTTTCGAAAAAATCTACACGCTATATTCATATCTGCCCGCTGTAAAAATATCTTGCTATTTTGTATACTTTTTGGTAATGAAACGGTTGGTTTAAAAATTCATTTACATATGCCTTCAATGTTAAATTAAAAATTGTTTTGCTTCTACTGAAAATGTTTAAATTTTGAGTTAATACCCTCTTGTTGATTAAGTGCGATATGTATGTATGATAAAATTTTCTTTTTTTTTATAAACAAGCCAACTAGAACTTTCAAACAAATAAAAAGCTACCTCAACAGCTGTTTTCGCAGTTGACACAATTAAGAACAATCGTGTGACTGTGCTGCGGCAATTATTGTACTCATTTCGCTTTGTACCAATTAGCGGAAATTAAATTTGTATAAAATATGGCAATCGTGCGATTTCAGAATATTTTATTGGGGCAATTTCATTATTGTGCGTTAATAAAGCACAATCAAAATTGTGTCACATTGGTGCATTTGCGGCAATCGTGTGATCCCAGCTTAATATCAATATTGCCGAAGTAACAAATCGAACAAAAACTCATACATATTAGAAGGCTGCACAATTTTATTTGAAACCACATTTGAACATTTGTAATCTCATAAGTGTCCTAATTATGAAATTATAGTTTTGCAATTTTTGTCTTTTTATCTTGTCTTCCCTCTCCTCCTTTTTATATTTTGCATAGAAATACAAATAAACCTACAGCCAAATTCAAGTTAAAAGCTGTGAGAATAACAAACCAAAAATAATTTGGGAGTACTTGAATCTGAGTATCCCTCGCCAATCTTGTTGCCCCTCACACCAATAAACTCAAAAATTTCTGCAACAAAAATTGCAAGTGTGGACGATGACGAAGCATTTTTAGTGTAAATATAAGGTCGTTTTAATAAAAAATATTTCCGGCTTATGAATCTTAACTATTTTTTAATGAATACGGAGGTAAATACATCTTAACTGAAATTTATTTCGTTTTTCTTTAAAGTTCATACTTCTTGTTCATATTTTAAAAAAGGTAACAAAAATCGAAAATATTTTCTTGCTTCCTTTGAAAATGTATTACCAGCTTTTCATCTCTCATCTTTTTTCCACGAAACTCGTACATTTGAGTTTGCGTTAGTTAAACATTCATTTCCCTTTACTCTTTTTTAAAATTAATTAAAAGTATTAGAAAAAATGTTCACAAAAAGTAAAATAAAACCCAAAAGAATTATACACCAAGTTACTAAGCCAAAAATACACGCACCATGTATTAATTTAATTTAATTTATGAAAAAAAAAAAAAATATGTTAATAATGAAGAGTGTTTCTTCTTATCAAGTATTTCCTTAAATAAAATAACCTTTGAAACCAAAAAGTTAGAAAACTTACTAAAATATTTAACAAAAAAAAAATATTTTGTAATAATGCACGAGGGTTAAAGGCCAGAGAATGGAGATGATTAGGGCGTGGAATTACATGGAAATACATGTTTTTCCTAGAACATTTAAATGCAAACTGCCGTATTCATAAAAATATTTTTCATGTAATAAAGGATTATGACACAAATTTTCTCTGAACATTTTTGTTTGTTAAATTTAATAATTGTTTAGGAATACGGGGGTAAGTGAATAAGTTATTTACAGGAGCCACACTGTTTGCTTAAAATGCCATCGATTTGTTTGTGTATATTTTTTCAATTTTTATTGTTAATGCATTTTTTGTCATATAATGTCCAAGAAAGAATGAAAAATTTTTGCGAAAAATCAATTTTTTTTTGCATATCTTTTTTTAATCAAATGATTGTTTTTTTAAGCAAAATTAAAGAGATTGTAGTACTTAAAGAAAAATTTATTAAATTATTTATTTTTTAACTGGGGACAAATAATGACTTTGTTCAATTTAAAAACTGCTGTTGTTTTCATTCTTAAAACGAAATTTCCGTTGTGCGAAATCAGCGTTTGACGTTTATATGCTGTGTTATTTTTAATGATTTAGTAAGATGTGTCTTCAAACTAGTGTTTTATTTTTGAAAATGTCGGGCCCACAATCTGCAATTGGTTCCAGAAAGAAGGAATGTATGCCATGAAATTCCTCTAGAAAAGGTTGAATTTCTGTTAAATTTTTTTTAATTAAGAAAATTTTTAACAGAAACACTTTTTCGATCCAATTTTCTTTTTATATCCTCCACCACTAGTAGTGGATGAGGGTATATTAAGATTGTCATACCGTGTGAAACAATTTTTAATATTCATCTAAGATCCCATAACTTTTATATGTTCTAGGTTCTTGAGTAATTCCCGTCCGTGTGTCCGTCTGTTTATAACACGCTCACTTTCAAACGACTCAAAAGAACAATATTGTTGTCAGATTGTTTCTGGTTCTAGTTCGCATGTAGTTTGGTATTGAAATCCAGCACAATCGTTGATTTATATTTTTATTAAATGTTGCACAAATCCATTTTGTGTGACTTGAAATCAAGAATTTTTTTACCAAAGCAAAAAGTTTTGATTTTCAGTTAATACCCTCTTTATGATCAAGTGCGACATCTTATATATAAATACGAGAAACATTTTTATGTAGTTGATTTTTAAGTATGTTATCGTCCACCGATTTTAATAAAATATATATCGTTTTAAAGGTATTTTGACACAATTTCCTTTCACATAGGTGCCTATCGGATAAGTTCCGCAGTATCTTTTCTCTCTTTTTTTTACTTTGAGCCAACACTCAGGGGATGCCGCCTACTAATGCAATGCATTTCGTTGGTATAAGGAAAATAGTTTAGGAGAAGAAGGAAGGAGGGAGTAGTGTTTGCTGATATTTAAGTTTTAGTTTTGCAAATTGTAGCCGACTGGGAAGACTCCTGCCGGGGGTCTATTCCACATTCGGCTAGTTCAACCGAGAAACGAATTTTTCGAAATTCGATTGCTTAGGTGGTAGAAATGGGTAAGGACGGGTAAATTCGGTAACATTATATTTCCAAAACTAAAAGAGATACAAAAAAAATTAATAGCCTATTTCCGATGTGCGAAAGAATTCTTTCTTTCGTATAACTACATTGAAAACAAAAACAAATTTTTAGACTTTGTTGTTCGTTAGGTGTCTAGTACTATTTTTGAATTTCGGCCCTTTTACGAGTAAACGCATAAAACCTGTATTTTGGTACTTTTTGTGACCCCATCCATCTTTTAAGCCCATAAACGTAGAAATAAAAGTTATATCACATTTGAAACTAATCTAAAAAATACAAATACATACTTAGCACTTTTTCGAAATTCGGACGTTTAAAGGGTGAAACCCGTAACTATTTTTGGTACATTTTTACAAAACATTTTTCTCCATTCATTTACATATACGTATTAAATTATGGGCTCCCACCACAAAATTGAAATTTTTGTTGCTTCAATGGCGGAAAAAAAGGAGCAAAAAGGGGAAATAGGGGAAATTGAATTTCTTTCTTTAGCTTTTTGGTGCTACAACTGGTATTTTTTTAATTATCGTTAATATTGGACCTAAAAGCATAAACTTCAATATGCAATATCCTGAGTGCATAATAATCTATTAGGGAAGTTTTTGGTAATTTTTGTTCTTTAACTGGCACTTTTTGAATTTCCGTTAGTATTGGACCTAGAAACATAAAATTAAACATGCAAGGTCCTGAGCGAATGAGAATCTGTAGGAAGGATTTTTTTGGTACTTTTTCGTTCTTTAAATGGTACTTTTTTTAATTTTTGTTAAGTGTTGGCCCTAGAAACATAAAATAAATGAGAATCTGTTAGACATGCAGAATATAAATTTAATTCTAAATTTTTAGGAATAAAGTGTTTAGAAAATGTTTTTAATTTGCTTGCAAATAAACACACATACAAAAATTTTTTATTTTTGAAAATAAAATAAAAATTTTCGTTCTGAGATTTATATATTTTTTATTGTTGTATTAATACACATATTGTTTTTTTTTTAATTTTTTTTTTTAAGAACAGGCAATTTAAACTTTATTTAGCGGTTTATACTCGAAACTTATCACATACACATTGTAAAAATAAATAGTAAGATTAAGCAATATAGTAAAAAAAAATTCTTTAATAATAACGAATAAAAGGAAAAATAAAAAGACATTTGTTATTTTCTTAAAGTTAAGCAGCCATTTTAAATAAGAATTGCATATTCCATACGTTCACAAAAGAATTTATTTCAAAAGTAATGCCAGGCCAACTGGCGGTCCGGGTATAAATAAAAGTAACAAACAGGGCTGTGGAGTCGGAGTTGAGGTTTTTGTACCGAAGTCGGCGTCGAAGTACCCACAAAAACTTGCGACTCCGACTCCAAAATTTAACGGCATAAAAAAATTGAAAAAAACTTTCTAATATTTTCACAAAAAAAAAAAATTCTTCGAAATTGACGATTTCGAATATCGATTTGAAATTTTCACGGAATCATTTTCTTGCTTTATTTAGCCATAAAAAAGGTACTGAATTAACAACAAGTTAGAGTGCTATATTCGGCTGCGCCGAATTTATGATACCCTCCGCCGACATATATATAAGAACTATAAATTATTAATTAATCTTTGTAAAAACGGACGTAAGTATAAAAATTATTTCCGGTTTAAACCAATTGGACGACAATCAAACAGTGTTATGCTTTTATTTTTAGCAATTTGAATTTGAATAAAATATCATGATTCGTAACAGTTTATGCCGAACTAAAATGATTTTCAGGAGGGGAATTTATATTAGACCCATGGTAAATTATGGACTAATCATCACGAAATCCTGTAGAGTGATTTCTGTTATTAAAAATCTAAATGGTTCAAATTTCAATACAATTGTGAAATTATTTATATGTGGGCTAAGGTATATTATGTACCGATCTTCACAAAATCTTGAACTATAATTTCTTGCATGAATCGATTTCTAGTCATATAAATCGATTTTGTGCAATATCTTATATCATGCCGTGCAATATGCCACCTTTTTTGTAACAAAATTGTAAATGTTTTAGGGTAGGGGCTCTACATGTTGATTCCTAACTCTGATCCTATTGATCGGATTTTGTTTGATTTCAATCCCAAACTGCTTAAGATAACTAGAAGCAATTTGACACCAACATTGTTCTTATCTTTTGAGTTTTTCGAAAGTGAGCGTGTTTTCAACAGACGGACAGACAGACGGACATGGCTAAATCGCCTTAGAATTACTCAAGGTGTTGGAATTTATATATATATATATATACGTTATAGGGTCTTAGATGCATAATGAAAATTTTTCACACGGAATGATAAACTTAATATACCCTCATTCACCACTAGTGGTGGAGGGTAAAAAAAGAGTTTAAAGTCAAATAAGGAGTCGGAGTCGTGAGTCGGAATCGGAGTCGAACTTAAAAAATGTCAGTGTTTGGAGTCGGAGTTAGTACTTTTTTCTATATATACTGCACAGCCCTGATGGAAATACTCACTCCACAACAGCATCTCCAAATTGTTGTAAATGCGCTCTGGAAAAACTGAATGAAAATGCCGCGTTTTATCGTGAAAGCACTTAGGCCCTAATCATGTAAAATGCAGCGCAACGCCAAAGAATAGCATTGAAAGCACACACAATGTCATAAATATTTTGTAATTTTGTTGTTGCTTTCAACAGAAATTCATGTACCGTTTTAAAATTTTCAACGCCACAAGCTGTGCAGCGTTTGAAATTTTAAAACGCTGTCTGTAGTCTATTTAAGCCCCTTTGTTTCTCTAACACAGCGTTTACATTTGACAGTACTGGCAAGTTAGTAGGAAAATACATATTATTTAGCAAAAACACTACTTACTGTCTTCGTGACGTTGGCGTTCAGACAGTCTGGACTAAACAAAATGTGTAACGTGAATGTGACAGTGCAAGTTCCAGCTTAACGTGTTTTATATGAACTTTTTCGTGTTCACACAGATAACACTTAAGTAAAACATAGAAAACCAAAACATAATTTATTAATTTTCTCTTAATTGTTGATTTTTTTTTTACTTTTGCGAACAAAACTTCAAATTACTGTCAGCAAATGTCAAATCACTGTCTGCAAAATTTGCAAGACAGTTGGAAAAGTAATGTATTAGTGAAAAAGTTTGCATGTATTGCATTGGTCTTGCCAATACAGGCAAATGTAAACATCGTGTTAGACTTCTCTGTGAAATACGGATCTGTGATTAGCATTCAGCAAAAATACAAAATACCCTCATTATCTTTTGTGGTATAATTGATAGATATCATAAATAAATATATGCATTGTTAATCCCACAAGTCAAAGTGTGAAATTTTCTATCATTAATGGGGTTAATAAAAATTTATATGCACAACTATTCGAATATATTAATTAAAACAGTAATAAAATTATTTTTATGCTTGATATGTTAAATAATTGTAATTATTGAGATTAAAATAATTAAATGTATCGTCCTTTATTATCTTATTTATTGTGGATTTTATTTCATAATTTTTTTCCTTTAACCAGTCGGCAAATAAAAAATGAAGTGCACACTTGAGCATTTTCGTTTAAATCATAAAACAGGAAAGTCATAAAACAGGATACTTTTGCTGTTTGTGATGATGACGTTAATGCTGCAAAACTCCCTTAAGTAATTATCTCTTTAAAAAAAATCATTAAAATATTTAACATCAAAAATGCACATAAAAATTTGTTACCACAACATATAAAAAAAAACTTGTATTTAATAATATAAAAAAAAAAATCATAAAAGGTAATTTGTATTGAAAGTTCAAGTCGTAAAATGTACAACCAATATTTAGGACATGCCAAAGGCTCTAATAAAACAAGTATTATGGCATGTTAAAAAAAGGTTAGTTTTTATGACTTTTGAAACCTCATAATCTGATTTTATAAGTGCACTAAAAATTATTTTATGGCCTTTAAATTGAAGGATCTCTGAAGGAGTTTTGGGCAGGGGAAGATTTAATTTCCTTTATGTTTTGTTTGGCAACTATTTTCTTTGTATTTGCTTAAGTAAACGTTTTTATTGCAAGCAAATATTTTAAATAAATTTGCTTTTTTTTTTACTGAAAATTTTATTTTTAACTAAAAACTATTTGATTTTAATTTGAAAGTTGTTTGCCCTTGACTTGCTAGTTGAATGATCTTTAACAATATTTGTTCTTAAAACTTTATTAACTTTTTGAATTTTTTTTGTTACTTGCTCTTTCATAAAAAGTTCAATAGCAAAATATTCTTTTTATACCCACCACCAAAAAGATGGAGTGTATTGATTTTGCCTTTTTATTTGTAACAGTTTGAAATAATTTTCTTCTATTTAGTTTATACGTACATTGTAGAGCCTTGTAAAATTCTAGAACGATCTAACCATGTTCGGACGTCTGCAAAAAGCAAAAAAGAGCTCGCAATTGAAGACTTTGGCTGACTTCATAAGCGTAGTATTGCAATGCAATACTAAAAGGCATAGCTTAATAAACTCCAGGACTTTTCTTTGGACAAGGCCTTGAGTTCATTATATCATGGTAATGGTATTTACTACAAAATGGTTACCAAATTTGTGCATTATTTTTATTAGTGAAGCCTTGTCAACGAATTTGTTTTTAGTGACACTTTGCAATTCTGCGTTTATGAAATCAACCATTAACTAAAACTGGTCAAACAGACACATTTTTTAGCTTAGTAATGATAACTGATACAAAGTACTAAGGGCTGGTATTTCCTTTTGCGACTTCGTCACCATATTTCATATTCTATCCTTATGATACCGATTTGAGACAGGTATGATCATTTCCGGACATGCATAGATTTGTTTGCAAAGTCTTGCTTTTGTTGAAGAGCTGGAAAAAATTATGGGAATGAGTACTCAGTTATTATTCGACCGGTTTTAACCGGTTATTTTAGCTTTGCCCAAGTCGGTTATTTTAAAATGCCCATTTTTCGAATATCGAATAAACCGGTTATTTTGGTATAATAAACCGGTTAGTTTAATTACGTGTAATTAATATACATTTTCCTTACTCTGGTTAAAGATGTACCCGTAATTTAAGTATTTTCTAATTGAATATGGTCAAATTTAAACTTTTAATGAAGAATGTTAAAACAAAATGTAACAAAGGTCAAAAAACATTATGAACACTGTAAATACAAATCGTTTATAAAAGCGTGTGTTCTTGTAAAAAAAAAACCAAAAACTATTCAAAATACTACAAAAACGTGTGCAGTTAAAAAGTAAAAATTTGTACGTGAGTATATTAAATATATTTTTATATAGAGGTTATCTCTAGAGATTTTTCGATTTTGCGATTCAAAAGACAAGGTTAGGTGCTTGAAGTGCCCTAAAATGATAAGTTGCAAAGGTTCTTCCATGTCACGACTTATTAATCACCTTTAATTAGTCTACATGCTTGACATTAATGTTCTCCAAATAAAACTTAACTCCGTTCGAAATAGTTCTAAAGAGACGACAAATAATACTTTACTAGAATACGCTGCCAAAAATTAATCTTAAATGAATATTAGCCCATTGTGTTGCCGAGGACAAAATGCCCTTTAAGGCACTAAAAATTCTTAGGTAAGTTCTAGCATCTCATCATTCTGAAAACTACAACATTCCGGCGGAATCAACGATATTGGAAAAATTTCTACCAGTTTTATTTATTAAAACACCAAGAACTAAAAAACAAAATTGAAGAAATCAAACAATGTCATGTCTTAAATTGTAGTCGACGAATTTACCAATATTTCACACAAAAAGCATATTCATTTTACTATTCGTTTCTATAATGCTGAAACAAAATAATTTGAAATAAATAATCCTTGCTAAGAGGTTCTGTTTGCAACTTTTCCAAAATATGGTAGATATATATAGACATGCTTAACCACCAACAAATTAAAACTCATTCAAAATAAATTTGGGAGAATATTTCAAATAATAACTTTATTAAATTCCTATAATTTATTTGCTTTTGCAAAACGTTTGTCTAGATCAAATATCGTTCAACAGTTTCTAAATTACATTATACAAATATCTTCTTACAAATATAGTTTAGTAAATCAATAGAAAATTGTTGAAAATTAAGCTAAAGTTTGATCAATTCACTGGTCCCAGATATCTTGGATTTTGTCGTCAAATATTTGTTAGGTCTGATCTAAGTCATATCTTTGTATTTTGTTGGTTCCTTACCTTTTTGAATTGTTTTGTTTTTATTTAACTTAACTTATTGAATTTTGTGTTTTTATGTATTCGAATTAAAACAGGTTAACCGGTTATTTAAAACATGCTTAACCGGATACCGGGTTTTTTAAAATAGCAACTATTCGTAATATTCGAAAACCGGTTATCGAAAAAAGTCGAATAATCGATCTCCCTAGTACTCACTTTCAGTGTTTAAAATTCTTTTCATATTTTGCTTCTATTCAGATTTATTTCGATTTGACTTTGTACTTTAGCAAAGCGAAATCAAAGCAACAGTTCACAGTCTTTTAAAAACGGACATTACAAAAGCCAAAGCTTAAAATGATATGCTGTCGCTTTGAAGTAGAAGCTTTTTGACTAAGAAGTAAACTTCTGCGAAAGAAACTTCTGCTGTTAAACTAAATATCAGCTATTGATGAAATGCAGCATGGTGGAATAAATAGGTACCAGCACTACGGCAACAAATACAACATTACAACAAAAATTAAAAAGAAGTGTCCGTATACGCCAAAAATTATATTAAACTAAAATCAAATTTTACCGCCAAACGCAATGAAATAAATTAATTTTTAGCCAATTTTTATTTTACTATGGTTACTATCTTATTTAATTTTAATTTAAATAATCAAAAACTTTATTACAATACAACAATCACAGCACAAAACGTGGACTTTTTGTAGACATAAACAAAACTTTGACATAAGACTAGACAAACAATACAAGAGCAAAAAATCGTCATCTGGTGTAGTAATGCCACCTGTTTATTTCATCATAAAATGCAGTACATATTTTCTAACTGTTGCAAGGAGCCTATTGAAAATGGTGACAATTGCCCCATAATTTCACATTAAACACATACAAGCTTCTCTCCAGAATAGATGCTATGTGATCATAAACCATCTTTGTATGCTGTAGTGAAGATAAAATTTGGTCCAAACTTATTTTATATTAATCTACATCCTCTTACAAAATTTTATTAAAATAAGTCCATATTTAACTATAGCTCCAATACCATAGTTGGGTGTAGTGCACTAATTTGCCTTTTTATCTCACAGCTGGTGATAGTACAAAATTATTGCAGAAGAGACACTGCAGCACTCACCCAATCAGATGAGCGATAAACGCCTACATATGTGAACATGAAACCGTGATGACTAAATCTTTTTGTTTGGCACTGGCAGGACATTAAGTAAATATTAGGATAAGATTTGATTAATTATTGTTAGTTCATATTTAATATATGAAGATTCAATAAATAAATACTGCAAAAAAAAAAAAAAAATTTTATTGATGTTGAGTGGTGAATTGAAAATTAGCAGCCTCACTAAACTAAAAAAAAAATAAATAGTTTGATTTAAAATTAAGCAATCATCAACAGTTTATTGCAACTTTTTTGTTCTTAACTCATTTGACTGCAACTTAATATTTTGCACTAAATTTAAAAACAAAAAACTTGTTCCTTCTTGATTAAAGCCGGGAGATATTCCGTTAAAGATAACATTTTTTGTTTCTTTAATATCCTTTGCTTATGCATATCAGCACAACAGTCAGAAACCATGCACATAATAAATTAAATTTTTGAAAAAATTTGCAATACCACTTAATTTTTTTAGTGCTATTGAAAAAATACCAATCATTTCTAAAGCTGGTAAAAAAAGTGCAAACAAATTTTTTTTTGCAGTTCTATTTAGTGATAGTGCAATGCTAATTTAAGTCAATATTTATTGCACTACCCCCAACTATGTCCAATACAAACACTACCTCCGCAAAAGCTGTTAATGGCGTAACTTCCCATTTGACGAACATCACTTTTAGGATAGCTACTTTGTGGCGACAAAATGATGTGCTGGTAGGCTTAAAGTCCACCATTGGTCCTATACAAACCCCCATCCTAAAATCACTTAAAGGCAAACAAATCACATATAGAAGATATCTTAACAATATTCGGCACAAAGAACTTTTACATAAATCATAATTTCATAACATAATTTTGTTTTGGCGGATCCATTATTGCCCATGATTAACAAACGGGGTACACTCTCGAAAAATTTTCTTTCAACTCTGTATTGTAGCGTATTATTTAGTCGTGCTTAAACGGCTATACTGTGTTATCTGTTTTATTTAAATTGGGGTTAAGCACGCCGGCTTAAGCTACCCAGTAAACATTTTTTTTTGGTGTTTGAAGCACTTAAGAGAAAAAGCGCATAATCGAGCGCTTCAATAAGAGAGCTCTTATACAGTAGAATATGATAGAATATGATGACAAGTTAAATTTACAAAAAGCTGCTATTTTAGTGCTGACAACGAAGAAGGTTCTAAAGCGAAAAAAAAATAAATTATGGTTTACGAAAATGTTTGAAAAAAGGCATTTAAACAAGTAAAAGCAAGACATTAAAAAATATGTCAATATAGTTAGCCCTTAAAAAAGCACTTTAGGAGTGCTCTGTTTGCATGTTTTATTAGGTAAAAAGAAACGCTTATTGTCAGCAGTAAATAATCCTTCAAACCGGGAACAGCCCATACAAAAATCAGGCATCCCATCAGCAGGTTTGAAGAGATTTGAGGTATGAATTCATACATAAAACCATCTCCTTTTGGAGCACATTTTTTACTAGGTAGTATTCTTATAAATTTTGTTTTTGTTTATATAACCGCAGCACAATAGAGGAGAGGGTGTTATGCATTTGTGCTGATGGACCCACCTTTAAATGTAGCGATCGACTCAGAATCACTTTCTGAGCCAATCTAACGAAGTCCGTTCAGTTGGCTGTTCATGTAACCTTGTGCGCAAAGTACAGGTTACAATTTTGAATATAATTTGATAAAATTTGGTACATAAGTATTAAATGGCGCAAGGACCAAGCCTTAATGGGGTGAATCGGTTAATAATGTCATATAGGCCCGATTCAAGCTGCTGTACGGAATAGGGTCTTTGTGCCCGCTAACAAACTATTTTTTATGAAATTAAAAACAGAGATAGATCCATATTAATATGGAGGCATAAGCTATGCATTTCTAAAAAGGAGGGGAGATAGGGGACAATTGCTGCCTCTCAGAAACTATCAAACCGGTTTGAATGACATTTAAAACAAAGGTAGATCCCTATAGCCCTATTAGCTTTGCATTTTTCAAAACTAGATCCCAAATTGGTACACTTGCAAAAATTTGTTCTTAAATGCTATGGCTTGACAGACTGGGTGCCCACAAACTTGAAGTTGCTGCTAATATTTTTTAAAATAAAGAAGGCGGCAAAACTAATAAGTAATTATTATTTTTAAAAAATGTTATAACTTAACCCAACGGGAAAAAGAAAGAGTACGAATGCCTTCTGGAATCAATTTGCATATGTTTTTTTTTTATTATTCGTTCACTAAATCCCGCGAAGCTTTTTGCTTGTCTGCAGGAGACCAGAGTCTCTGGCGGGAATCGAACCCGCAACCCCGGCGCTGATAGACTAGCTCACTACCAGCTAGCCTACCGGGTTATAAAGATCTTACAGTTATTTCTTAATTACTACATAATACTAGAAATAAAACTGGGACGAACGACGAATTTTTGGCCGCGAATATTCGTCGCTAAAAATAAAACATATTGGTGTAATGAAAATACACGCAATAATAGCGTCCGGCAAAATTCGTCATGCGCGGCGACTTTTCAATAGATTTATTTCTATTTCATACGCCGGCGAACGACGAACAAATCAGGTGACCATATTTGGTTTCAGTTTAGAAGTATTTTAGTAAATAAAGATACTGTTTACTTTAATAATTGTTTTTTTTTATTGTATAACATTTAAAATATATATACAAAGTATTTTGCTATAAAAATAGTTATAAGTTGTGTTTTTGATTATGTTTTAATTTCTAAGCATAATTTTTTTAATATGGTCACACTATTTCCCTCTCTTTGCAAACAGCAATCAACTTTCTCAATTATAAAAGCTGCTGGTTATTCGTAGTTGTTGTGCTTAATACGACGAATTTACTCAGCGAATTTTTACTGAAAAATTCGTTGTGTTGGGCGAAATTTGTCGTTCGTCCCAGTTGTGTTCCTAGCATAATATGTATTAATTAAAAAAATTATATATATATGAATTATGTTATTGTTTTTTTTTTACTAATAAACTTAAAATATTAAATAATTTATGCATTTTATATATTGAAATTGCTTGATTTAAAAAAAAAACTTTATTAATCGGTTAACCGATCAATAACAAAATTAGTCGATTATTAACCGATTAAACCAAAACCTCGGTTAATTAAACGAGCGATTAACCAATTAAAGAAAACGCCAGATTAAATGAATACCCTTGTATACTCCCCTTCACCACTAAAGTGGTGCAGGGTATACAAATAAAAATAAAACAAAGCCGTTAATAATTTTCTCCAATTGCAATCTCTATTTAAAGTTGCGTTAAATTGCGGTTACGATATAATCGACTTGCAAATTCTAATACAAGTCATTACATGTCATTGCAATTCCACTTTCGAAAATTGCATTAATCCACTTAACTCTTACAAAAGATGTGGTTGTTACAGACTAACAAATTATTTTAAAGTGTTTCAAAGTAAAAAAAAAGTTCTATTTAATAATCCCCAACAAAGAATTTTTTTAAGAAAACAAAGCAACCCATTATGCCATTTGATGGCTTTCAAAACTTATTTCTGCATTGAATGGAACCAGCAGGGAGCATACAATTCGATTTTTATGGATGGTTCTTGTTGAGAGCTATAAATTAATTTTATGTACTGCTACCAAGTGCTTAACATTTCCAACTGTGTGTTTTGGTTGCCACTTGCGGAAGTACTTATTAACATATTAAAGCAGGCAAAACCGACGAAGAAAAAAAATGAAAAACCCAACTATTAAATACATACCGCTTTATTTTTTATGCAACAATTTGCTAAATTACACAATGTTTTGGTTTCAGTTGAATTTTAGTATAATTTTATTGGATGGTAATGGAGCTGTTCACCGTTGATTTTTAAAGCTTTATTTACTGCTGCTTCTGCTGATGGTTTTCCCAGGTTGCTTGTTCTTAATTTGTTCTTGCCATTGTACTTTCCTAGTGTAGTAAAATTTAAGCTTAAATAGTTTTTTTATGTTTAGAATTTTATTTTATTTCTCTGTTGAGGTGATGAGAGCTTAAATATTTCTTGGTTGTTTTGTATTGTACTTTATCGTCTATCTTTTGTATATATTACCAATAAAAGTGCTACATTCGGCAGTTCCGAATTTTTGATAAAGGACCTATGTAAAATATAAAAACAATCCTTTTAGAATTTGACCTTAGGTTTGGTTACGTCGAAAGGAGAACGAAGCATCAAGGATGCAACCCCATATCAGTACGATATACACCTAGGCCTCTACCGGTTCTGTTGTGCGCTAGCTAATAACATGGATATTTAGGTGGATAGTGATGCCACCACCTATAGAGATTTGGGTTAAAGTCCGGCGCTAAGAACCCCAGTTTCCCGTTATACCCTAAGGTTTTACACTCAACGTTTCTCAGGGTTCCTACGACCAACATGGCATCGTTCCCGAGGTGTAAGGACCTTGATTCGGCAAATTCCAGACAGCGGCAGAGAAAGTGTTCCAGCGACTCACTTCCCTCACCACACGCTCTACACTCGTCAGATTCTGCCCGTCCAATTTGGTGAAGTTTTGTCCGTAGTACTACATGACCAGTTTGGATACGCACTATCATATTAACCTCGGACTTACTCCCATTGAGGACTCTTCTGGTTCTCGTATCGTCTGTGATATCCCACAAAATCTTATTGGTCCTACGCCCAAGGAAAATACGGAAATGGCTCTCCCACAGTCCAATGAAGTCCTGGCCTTTGTTCTATTAGCTGATATCGCCCTAATTTCTCTTTGGCTATAGAAAAATATGTAAGCGTCTTCACGCCCCATATTCGATTCAATCCATCCCACACATTCCGTAATATCACGGACTGCCGCCTGGAAGCCAGTGTTGTGATCAGGAAGACGGTAGATTATCCCGGTTTCAAGGTTCTCAACATAGACCCCCAGGCCCATTTCATTCCCCAGTTTAGAGCCGTCCCTGTAGCATGCGTTTACCCTAAGGTTCCATTCGACCAAGATTTCCTATTAGGGATCATAGACTCGAAGCTTCCGAGAATTTCCGTCTCCGGTATTCGGTCGGGTATGTCCAATGAAAGTGAGTATCCAGTCAATGTATCTAATATACACGAATGACGTGGCCTGTATATAGCTTGCTGAGAGATAAGAGCCGTTCTTCCGCGAGTGCCGCCTCATACATCACCTGCGCTTCGATTGGAGTTATGTCCATTTATCCAGCAGTGTCTCCAGCAGTGTCTCCAGAGCCTTGGTTGATGTAAAGCACATTGCCCCACTTATACCCAAGCGACATGTGCGCTGGACCCCCTCAGAGGTATTATGTTGCACCCCCTGTCCAGCGAAGTTTTACAGAGGCGTAAGTTCGGCTCGCCCTTCTACATGCCACCCAAAATCGGTTGGTTCTCTCCTCTATGTGATATTTCAATTTTAGTTTCCGATCAAGAATCACGCCCAAGTACTTAACACAATTTTCGACGACCGGTGATTATAATCACCAGCACTCATACCCTTTTTTTTTTCTGTTGCAATGTTTTTTTCGTGTCAGCTACTTAAAATTTTATTTCGTTATTATATTGTCAGTTCACTTGGTGCGGAGAAAAATGGGTTAACCCCGCCGATCACTGGTATGGTCCAGCCAGAGATACGTGGTTCCGTATAACCAGGAAGTTTTTTGATTCTTCTAAACTTAAAATTATATATTTTGTTGCTATTTTAGACGTTTAAAACTGTATTCAGAGTAGGCTTGCCAAATTCAAATTTGCGAAATTCTTGACATTTACTGAAGAGATCTTGATTTTGAAATGAATTCTTGATAATTAAAAGCTTCTTAAATTAATCTTGTATAAAAATAACACAATTGCTTAAACAAGTTAAACGCAACAATACCAGCCATTGAACTCACTATTTGCACCAAATATTTCTGTACGCTTTTATTTTGCGTCAGCTGTTACTTTTCATTTTAGTACATTAAGGTTGCTCTTCGTCGAATCGATGTACTTAAAAAAAAAATTCTAGCGAAACGATGTTTTAAGAAAAAAATCCACAAAATTTTTTAATGAAGAATTTTATTAAAAAATAAAATAAAGCATTAAAAATAAAAGTTTTTTTCTTCTCTCTCAAAATTTATTAAATTATTATATCTATCGTCATCAGCGTTGTTGAAAAAAGAGAGCAATTTGAATACACATAAAAAGTTATATGATAAAGTGTAAATGAGCTTTGTCGATTCGACGAACAGTAACCATCCTGGATTAATTACACTGGGGTACAGCATTTTTTTTTTTTAATAAAACTATGTTGAATATTTTTTGATCTAAACACAAATTTTTATCATCCAAATTAGTACTATTTCTTTAAGCTAAAAATATTATTTTTATTCGATATTCAATATAATGGGCATGATTTTGCCCAAAATAAGGCGGTTATCCTAAAACATTCCATCATCATTGCGAACCTTTTGTCCGATTTGGATAAAATTATCAGCAAATATCGTGTAATAATTAAGTCATCTAAGCCATATTTTTTTATATTTTGCACAGTTTCGGAGATATTCAGACATAAATGATGTAATATTTTCTTTTAAAGCAAAACGAATGTTTTTTTTTAAATTCATAAAAAAATTATTCGGGCAAATATATTACATATTTATAGTCTATCGAAAAGCCAGGTATACTTTTAACGAATAAAATAATATATATATATATATATATATGTTCCCGAAGATCCTATAAGGAGCATAGGGCCCCATCGAATAAAATAAGCTATAAATCATTGAAATCGGTAGAGAAATGTTTATTTTATTTACGTGATAGAATCAACCTGTGAGCAGATTTGGATTAAGCACGCTAAAGTCAGTTCTTGCTCCCGACTTTTCTTTTTTGTTTTTTGCCGACTAGTGTTATTAATGTTGAGTATAGAGGGATATACATACAAGTTTTGAAGCGGCTGTATGTTTCAAATCAGCTTACTGGTGTTGTCAAATCAATATTGTTGAATATGTTGAATAAAATAAACATTATTCGGATATATTTTTAAACAAATATATACACTTAAACAGAACGATGTATTATTTATTTGCTATTTATAAAGCTTTGTTTAAGGAAAACTATAAACAATTATAAAAAATAATAACGTGTTTTTTAGATGGGTTTTACAAAATCTTGACAACACGTTTTATTTCTTGATTCTTGACGAGCACTGAAAATTCTTGTAAATCAAGGAAAATCAAACCCTTCTGGCAAGCATAATTCCGAGAGTAGGCTTTATACGGGACCTACACTCAAAAAAATGCATGCTTTATATTTCGAAGAAACTTTCATAGCTCCTTTTTTTATTATTTACAAAAAATTTCGTATATAATACCAAAAAACTTTTCTCTAGCATTTTTTAATTTAACGAAATTATTACAAAAATTTTTTTTTACAAAATAACTTTACTAAAATACCGCATATATGTTATTGTTTTTCACAAAACTAAAGAAAATATTTTGTAGCAAATTTATTTTGTAAAATACAACAAATTTTTTGTATTAAGTGTTGAAACAGAACTGCGTGGAGACCACATTTTCCATACAATTTCATATAAAATTTTGTCGTAGAAAACCGTCGTGAAATAAAATTTATTTTATTTTGATAACTTTTTTTTCTAATACTCTCAGATATAGACATTTATTCTCCCAACAATGCTACCATACTTTCATTAAATTTTATACATTTAGTAAACAAAAATGAAAAACATGAGAAAATAAAAGGGAAAACATTTAAATGATAGAGAATTTTAAGTTACTGCCGACGTTTTAATCATGGGCTTTATTATTTTTGCCTGAAGTTGTAGACTCAATTTTGTTTGAACACTTAACGAAATAATTCTGTTAAGAATTTTGTTTTCATAAAATAACGGATGATTTTAAATTTAATTTTTTATATTTTTTTTTTTTATAATAAAATATTTTAACGAAAAAGTATATTTTAAATTATATGGAAATATTTTTCAAAACAAATCGATACTAAAAATTTGTAAGAATTATGTAGATTAGTTTAATTTTATTGCAAATGTAGTCTTTTATTCAAATTAAGGGTATTTAGTTATTTTGTAAATGTCCTTCTCAATACAAACTGACACATTTTTGAAAGCCTTTTAAGAAAAAAACAATTGATTTCCACTGCAAATATGAAAATATAAGGAAATCAAACAATTTGCTTCCTACTTACGTGTTTCAACAGACCAAACATCGAGAAGTAGTAAATAATATAAGAGTGAAGATGTCTGCGTCAATTAAGCAAATGAAAATATAAGTGTTTAAGTATAATTAATTAACAATATAAAACTTTAGGAAGTTACACAGCAAAAATCATTTAAGACGTTATTGATATCCAACACAAAATTGTGGAAAATCTTATAAGTCCAATTCTTCAAGTGCTAAATTAATTTTTAATTAAAAATTAAATCACAGATATTTTGGAATGGAAGCTGGGCTGTATTGACGTTATAAACAATATAAAAAATTATTTTTACAAATGCCATTAAGAGCATCAGCGACATGAAACAACCAACCAAAATATAACACACCAAAAATATAATGAAAAACCCCCTAAAAGTACACGTAGAGAAAAAATATGTTTAGATATGGTCACATATTATGTTTAAATTTAACCATATTATTGTCACCGACAAACATATAATTGTTAAATTAGTCCTCCATCGAGAAGCCACAACCATATTATGGTTGCCTCTAAACATGTTATGGTTGAATATGACAATAATTTGTTTTTAAATTAACAATGGTATTTTCCCCTTTTCCAAGAGCAACATTCTATGGTTGAAAATCAACCACTCCATTATAAATGTTAAACAAATTTTAGTTATTACTAACCAAAAGATGTTCGGAGGCAACCATAATATGGTTGTGCCTTCTTGATGGAGGACTAATTTAACAATAATATGTTTGTCGGTGACAATAGTATGGTTAAATTTAAACATAATATGTTTGCAATTCTCTTTAAAAATAGTTTTGTTGGAGGTGACCAAATTTAAACATATTTTTTCTCTGGGTGTATGTACAGAGAAAAACAACAACGTTTTTAGTGGGTTATTTTATTTCGTTTGTGATTTTATTTAATTTTTTTTAGTAATGGGATTATTTCATATCAAATAATCGTTAAACAAAATTATTATCAAATAAAGCCCCAATAATTTTTTTGAGGTATTATTTAGTTTTAAAATTTATAATAAAAATGATTTTAAGCGCAAGGATTTTCTTCCAGTGATATAACAAAACCTTACTAAAGCTTCTCTGCATAGACGGCCTTCGGCCGGGCGCAAGGATTTTATCTTCTATCGTATAATGGGAGCAACGGCTTCCTCTTTTATGGTAAAACACCGGCTTCGCTTCCTAAAGCTTCTCTGCATATACTTCGGCAAAAAAAAAAAATATATGAAAAAACCCCTCAAAAATTTGTACAGAGAAAAACAGCAATGATTTTGGGGGTTATTTCATTTTTTTTTTGCGTAAGGATTTTATCCTCTGTGGGCTAACAAGCATCGTCCGGCTAACTAAAGCTCATAAAATCGGCCTTGTAGGCTGGATACGCACAGAAGCTTTAGGTTGAGAAGCCGGTATCTGAGGAGCAAATCCTTGCTTCCATTGTTATAAATTTAATAATGAATAATCCCAAAAAAATTGGGCCTTTATTTCATAATAATCGCTTTTGGGGTATTATTTCGTATGAAATGATTAGGGGATAATTTCGTATGAAATGATTATATAATAATTAAGAAAATAAAATAACACCCCAAAAACCGTTGTTGTTTTTCTCTGTATAAAGTTTTATGGGGTTATTTGATTGTTTCTTTGAGGGTTCTTATTTTGGGGGGTTATTTCATGCCGCTGAGAGCATCAATTGCAATCATGGTTGGTTAAACATAATTACATATATTGCGAAACATCAGTTTATAATTTCCAAAAGATTTTATGATAGTCTAAATAAGACTCTTAATTATTGAACTGTTAATGGTTTTTAATCCAAATTTCGATATTATTTAATCAGGCCTAAGTTCATTGAATTTAATTTTCATTAAATTATTTTCATAAAAATAATAATATTTATTTTCATAAAAATAAAAATAATTATCTTCATAAAAATAATTTAATAAAAATTAAATTCAAAACTTAAGCCTGATTAAATAATACTGAAATTTGAATATTAATAATTATTAAAAAAAATAAATATTTATGGAAGGCAATAAAAAAGAAAGAAAGAAAGTTAAGAGTTTACATAATAAAAAATGCAATAGGGAAGAAATTAATAACACAGGTCGAAATGAAAAAGTTCTTTTTTATGTTTTTTTGGCGTATGTTTTATGCCGACTATGATGTCATATTTCTCCCATCACGTCACATGTATCAGATAACGGTTCATTTGCGTTTTTCTCTTCATACTTCTGTTTCAGCCGCTATCCAGAGTCAGATGGTGGCTCAATTAAAATAAATTATATCTTATCGCAAAGTTGTTATTAGGCTTTAATCGGACAAAATATGTTTGTGGATTAAATCCAAGATTTTATGAAATTAAAATTTGTTAATCAAATTTGTTATTATTCGACCTTTCCAATTTTAAATAAATAAAAATTTTATCAAGCTCGAGGCCAGTGTTTTGTAAATAAATATTCCTTTTTATTTAAATAAATAAAAATTTAATCAACCTCGGGGCCAGTGCTTTTTTTAAGAAAAATTCCTTTTTATTTAATGGCAATATTTCGATCTTCGTTAATTTATTTATTTATGAACATTTTAACGTTTTTCACCAAATATTGTCCCTTTGGAAGATGATTTTACCATAATTATTATAATTTTATTCTATCTGATCTATCTGATTAAAAAAAATTGTAGCCAACAAGGACTGAAATCGGATGAACACTAAAGAAACAAAAACAAAAATTCATATTGATGCACCTGGTGGCACTGGAAAAACCTTCATTATCATCGTCGCATCATCAGGAATCGAATCAACATTGTTAGTAAGAGAAGAGACATATCACGCTTCCTTCAAGCTCCCGGTTGGCCTTACTAATGTCAAAAGTTCGATCTGCAATATTTCAAAACAGAGTAATGTGTGATTTTAAACTTGTAGTTTGGGATGCAAACACGATGTCAAATAAAAAATGTTTATAAGTAGTAAACAGAACTCTAAAATATATCAGAGGGAACAATGACATGTTGGGTGCTATTACGTTGTTGTTAACTGGAATCTTCCATCAGAATTTGCTGAAAGTGCCGAAAGGAACTCGAGCTGACGATGTTAAGACTTGCATTAAGGCTTCAAACTTTCGAAAAGGTAAACAGAACTTTAAAAGATATCATATATGATATGATGACATGATGGGTGCAGTCACGTTGTTATTGGCTGGAGACTTTCGTCGGAATTTGCCGATAGTGCCGAAAGGGGCTCGAGCTGGCGAAGTAAAGGCTTGCATTAAGGCCTCAAATCTCTGGACATATGTACACCCATAGAAAAAATATGTTTAAATTTGGTCACCTCCAACAAAACTATTTTTAAAGAGAATTGCAAACATATTATGCTTATATTTAACCATACTATTGTCACCGACAAACATATTATTGTTAAATTAGTCGTCCATCAAGAAGGCACAACCATATTATGGTTGCCTCCGAACATCTTTTGGTTGGTAATAACTAAAATATGTTTAACATTTATAATAGCATGGTTGATTTTCAACCAAAGCATGTTGCTCTTAGAAAAGAGGAAAATACTATTGTTAATTTAAAAACAAATTATTGTCATATTTAACCATAACATGTTTAGAGGCAACCATAATATGGTTGTGGCTTCTTGATGGAGGACTTGTTTAACAATTATATGTTTGTCGGTGACAATAATATGGTTAAATTTAAACATAATATGTTTAAAATTTTGTCTAAAAAGAGTTTTGTTGGAGGTGACCATATCTAAACATATTTTTTCTCTACGTGTAGAAAACTCTACCTTACGTAAAATATGTGAGTGTATGTACTTAAAGGTTTATATCATCGCTGGTCGATTTGCCGATTTCCTCCTTGAAATTGGAAACGGAGAATATTCTGAAACCTCGACGGAAATACTCCATTACACAAGGAGTAGAATACAGATCTGTAAATACTGAAGTGCATATGGATTATATTTGATTTACCGGGCGCGATTGAGGTGAATCGGTGTATATAGATACAACGAATACCAATTACAACGGCTATGGTAATGCAGTACCCATTCGAATTTAGAATATTGCAATTCCCCCTTTAGGTCTGTTTTGTAATGATTATTTATAAATCTCGACGTCAGTCTTTGAAAACAGTAGGAATTAATCTAAAAGGGGATTGCTTCTCACACAGGCAGTTTATCGTGGCCTACTCGAGAGTTATCACACCTAGCAACATGGTCGAATAAGCACCTGAAGGATGAACATCTAACGTGTGGTGCATAAAGAGAACTTTAAGTACAAAATAAATATATTAAAAAATATAATCGAAAAATATAACATTTTTTATAAGAAATTACTCTCCTTAAAACTTATGAAATATAAAATTACGAATTTTAACCAACAAGCTGATAAATAGTTTAAACCATTAGATATTTCCTTAGGAGGGGTTTCCGCGAGAACGAAGGCGCGGTGAAAAGCCAGTACATTCTTCAAAGTCTGAAGTCAGGAATGATTCCTACTATTGATGCTTTTGAAGCCAACATTAATCGTATTATTCGGAAGATACCAGTTGCCATGCTCGAACGAGTCGCCTAAAATTGAACCTTCTGAATGGACCTCTTCAGCCGTAGTCGTGGTCAATATTTACATGATATCATGTTCAAACAGTAAATGCCATAAATTGCTCTTTCAAACGATAATAAAAATGTTAAGTTCACAGAAAAAAATTAAAAATTTCCTCTAATCACCAAATTCATACCAAATTCATAGAATCAACACCCAGAGAAAAAATATGTTTAAATATGGTCACCTCCAACAAAGCTATTTTTAAAGAAAATTTTAAACATATTATGTTTATTTTAACCATATTATTGTCATCGACAACCATATTATGGTTAAATTAGTCCTTCATCAAGAAGGCCGAACATGTTTTGGTTAATAATAACTAAAATATTCTTAACACTTATAATAGCATGGTTGGTTTTCAACCATAGAATGTTGCTCTTGGAAAGGAGGAAAATACTATTGATAATTTAAACACAAATTATTATTATATTTAACCATAACTTGTTTAGAGGCAACCATAATATGGTTGTGGCTTCTAGATGGATTACTAATTTAACAATAATAGGTTGTCGGTGACAATAATATGGTTAAAATAAACATACTGTGTTTAAAATTTTCTTTAAAAATAACTTTGTTGGAGGTGACCATATTTAAACATATTTTTTCTCTAATATATTTTTTCTTTACGCACTTACAACTACAATTAATGTTGGGAGAATTCCAAATAATTGTAGCGGGAAATGTAAGAAAAGATAAAACTCATCACTGATTTATTGTTTGGTATTTTGTTTAAGCTTTGATATCGTTGCAAACAAGACTTTTTGAGTGTTTGTAGGTAATTCTCATTCCCTCTGTAGTTTTGTTTGCTGATAGCTTTGGCTTTTCTAAAATTATTTAGGAAAACGTTTCCTGATGATCTGGCCTAAGCAACCAGTAAAATGCGCATAGGAACAGCTTATCCTCCAACAATAAATTTCAGTATTTTGTATCACTTATTTAAAAAGGGAATTAAGCACAACAAACAAAATCTTTTTTCAAATAGTTTTAAAATGTTTTATTAAAACAAAAATAAATCCAGTTTCTTATTTAAATTATCTTTTGCATTTAAAACTTAATAATTAACACACATTTCTTTTATATTTAAATTAGTTTGATACAAATTTAAATTATTTAGTGCGGATTAATATTTATACATTCATCATATCACATCCTCATATTTATAAATGCCGCCCAATAATTTGCGATTACCGTGAGTTGCCTGTGGTGCTATCGTCTGCAAAAAAGCTTTATAAATTTTTTTGTTAATTTTGGCAAATGAAGTCAATTGAAATAATGAAAATGGTAAATATTTGGAATTTACACGATATGTAAACAAGTGTGTGATTAAAATGTTCCTATTACATTCCCCTGGGTCCAAATTTATGCGGTTAAATGAACACAATTGTTTTTATTTTGTGCAATTAAATGTATCAGCTAAATAGTCCTTTGAATATTGTAGGGAAAGCGAAATGTTTGCAAAGGAAAATTAATACAAATTATTAACGTTCTATTGGCAAATTAATGTTTAATTTAGTCCGAATTTATCTTTATGAAATGGCCACAAGAGTTCTTTTGTGAATAGACATCCTTAGATGACTTAACATATTTTTTGGAACTTTTGACTCTTTAATGCTGAAAACGTTTATTTGTGAAATCAAAGGCAATTATTTGACATAAGAATTTGTTTAATTATACTAACCACTACCACGAGTAGTTAATAATGGGGTTATTACGTTTGTTATTCTATTTGTGGCACCAAAAAATACTTATCTAAGACACCAATATATATATCAGGGATGTTAAATAGGGTTATAAATTTGGTACCAACTTCCAAAAAAATGTACTTTTTAGACCTTCACGGTACCACTTTTTTTTTTTAAAATTTATTAAAGCAACAAAAAGTACATACAAATTCATTTGTACACAAAAAAAAAAAAAAAAAAACTTAAGATTAACATGCATTGTATGTATGAATAAAATACAGCACATAAAAGTCTTATAAATATATGAGATCAAAATCAGGCACTTATTTGTTTAGTTAATAAACTATGTGGAATTTTTACATCTTACCAGCATTAATTTGTCGATCTTAACCAATCCTTTGTGTGTATGAGACTTGATAATGTTGGCACATGTAGTCTGTTTCGTTCCTTAGTTTTTATTATGTTTCGAGAAGAAAAACTGTTTCCACATTTGCAGACGAATGTGGAATGGATAAAATTCAAGCAACGATTCTAGAAATACCAGGAAATATATTGAAATTAATCTCATTTTGTAAATTAGCTACTGCCCACGAAAAACCACAAATGTTTTCAGTTTTTAACGACTGCAGTTGCTCGACATCAGCTTTAGCTCTAAATGGATTATTGATTGAATCAAAATTTGCAATTTCATTCGGGAACATTTTTACTAGAAGAGGAGTAAATTTATCGAACCACATTAAAACTTCGTTGTTAAAGTTGTCTTTGGTTTTCAAAACTTCGCAAAATGTTATATAAAATTGTTTTGCATTTTCTTTCATTTCTTTAACAATATCAATATTGATATTATTTGTAAAAATATATAAATCCACTTCAGTTCCGCAATAAATTACTTCAAAGGAATGTGATTTTTGTAAAGGTCTACGATGGATATATCATATTCATCCAAAATATTTTATTCATGAAATTACGTTCTATTTGGCAGAACAAAAGTTAGCCTTTGTAAAAATACATGCATTTCTAAACTAACCATGTTAATAATTTTAAGTGCATATTGCATAAATAAAAAATGAAATTTAAAAGAAGGATTTTTTTTTAATCCTGATAAAAGAAATAATAAGTTAAAACAGAAATGCAATGAGAAGGACTCAATAATTTGTTTGCTATACTAAAAATGCAAAAAAGGAGAACTATGACTAATTTTTAAATTGTACCAATTGAGTCACGGTAGTACCACGGCACTTTAGAAGGTCAACATGTACTAAAAAAAGTACAATTGTACCAACTTTAACTTCCCTGATATATATATATATATATATATATATATATATATATATATATATATATATATATTGGTGTCTTAGATAAATATTTAAATATATATACTAAATCACTTAGGCGATTTTTAAACCGAACCGCCCTAGTGTACATATTTGTTATCTATTTTTGTAAGAAAAATCTGCAAGGAAAACATCTGTCAAGTTACTTGGTTACGTATGAGTATTATTTAATTCCAATTTATGAACATGCATACGCCGTGTGGTACAACTAATAAATCAAACTTTTAAAAAAGCAATATGCAAAAAAATAAGACTTTTTGTTAAAGTAGGGCTTTTTCTAAAGAAAGTCAAGTAAAATTAGGCTTTTTTCTAAAATTCTAGGCTTGTTGTAGAATAGAGTTACTTTTTGTAAAAAAAATTGATTTGTTTAATTACTCTAACTTTCTAGGAAAAATGTGGTGAAAGTTTACGGACTTTTGAAAAAAGTTACTTTTTTTTTTAGAAAATAGTCACTTTTAGGGAAAAAAATTAAAATGTTTGTGAAAAAGACACTTTTAGAGAACAAAATGTGACTTATTGTGAAAAAAAGTCGCGCCTCAAAGAGTTTATGCACGACCAACATAATCGAAGAATAATTTAAATATAAAGATTTATAGGGTCTTCTCGTCTTTTAAATTTATTTTAGCTTTTTAACTAAAAAATTAAATTTTATTGAAACAGTTAACATCTCGTCCAACCATTAATAACAGTCGATGCATTTGTGATGGAAAATGAAGAGCAAGGAGCAACGGTTATGTCATCAATGCCAACAATGCAACCCGATGATTCAACATACGTACTGCCATCACATTTTGTTCACTAAAAGTGAAAAATTTTTTCACTAAAAATGACTATTTCCTTAGAAAAAAGTTCTGGCAAGAGTGATGGAAAATGCAATAAAACGAGCTCGTATAGTCATCAACTCCACTTGGCCGATATCATTCTCTCAACTTAATGGAATACATTCTAATAGATTAAAAAGACAAATTTCACAAGCAGCACAAGCACAAAGATTGGATGATGAATTTGGCCCCACCTTGACCACGCAGAGAAAAAACATGTTAAAATATATAAAATATATAACTATATAAAATATATAACTATTTTTAAAGAAAATTATAAATATATTATGTTTAATTTAACCATATTATTGTCACCAACAACCATATTATTGTTAAATTAGTCCTCCATCAAGAAATGATAACCATATAATAACAATAATTTTTTTTCAATTTAACAATAGTATTTTCCTCTTTTCCAAGAGCAGCATTCCATGGTTGAAAATTTACTATGCTGTTATAAGTGTTAAACATATTTTAGTTATTGCTTATCAAAACATGTTCGAAAGCAACCATAATATGGTTGTGCCAACTTGATGGAGGACTAATTTAACAATAATATGGTTGTCGATGACAATAATATGTTTTAAATAACCTAGTATGTTTACAATTTTATTTAAAAATAGTTTTGTTGGAGGTGACCATATTTAAATATGTTTTTTCTCTGCGTGCAAGGTGGGGCCAAATTAATCATCCAATCTTTGTGCTTGTGCTGCTTGTGAAAGTTGTTGTGGTGTAGATTATCTTTAAAAATTTTTTTTTAAATATAATACTTCATAAATTTAATTTCACATTATTCTTTAAATCTTTTGAAAATAAAAATTTATTCAATATTTGCCCCTTTAATTATTGTTTTTTTTTTCTAATTTTTTCGAGAGTAATGTAGGAAAAATTGTTTGGCTTGTAGGGGAAATTGTGTTTTAAATAAGCTTTGTAGGTATATCTGGCAACACTGGTATTGAATATTGAACAAATACAAATTTAACCCAAATAGTCTAAATGTAACCGATAAAAAATAACAGTTCTAAAATAAATCATAAAGTTAATTTATTTCAAATTTTTTTACCCACATACATAAATATCTTTAAAAATTTTCGGTAACAACAAAACACACGGCAGGTACAACTTTAATGTTAATTTTTAAATATTGGGAATTATTTCTTTTCATAAGCAACAGTTGAGTTAAATATATTCAATTTATAAAGTATCACTTTCCAGTGTGACACAAAGAATGCTGACGAAGGCCGTAGCGGGCCAGAAAATGCATTACATTCTGCTGGTGTCTAATAATTGTAAAAATGTTTCTGTACATACAATATACTTCATTGCTATCCAACGGATAGCTAAGGTAAAATGTAACAAGAAGATACAAGATAATGGTCTGGTAGTGCATAAAGTCATTCCTAAAAATTTAAGGAATAGAACTATTACAAAAAAGCTTTATAAAATACATAACTGAAAAATTTAACTCATAGAATAAATTCGAAAAATAAAACATGTTAATTTTTAAATATTTCCATATTTTATTATAAAATATAACAATATTATAATTTCACCTCAGCGGCAGATTGGCATTATAGAGGCTTGTTGGCAAAATTTAAACAAATGTATTTCTAAATATTTATAATACATTATAATTTACATATTAGTTTTAAAACTTTCTTTGAAGTTGAATTATTAAAAACTATATTACTTTTACATTTTTCAGTCCCCATATTAATATTGCCAAATCGGATACATGTAAAAGTTGTCAGTAAAAAAAACAAACATTGACTCCATAATAAATAGAAAAGAATACTCCTTCCCTTCGATCCACCATCCTGTTTGCAACTCGTATAAATAACCAAGTTTTCACATAGAAAATAATATTTTTTATGGACTTATCCAACGTTAACGTTTATGTAGTTGGACACTCCACTTGTTAATTCTTCAACAACTTAATAATGCTAAATTGCCATAAAAATGTGCCTGCCCCCATCCAACACTTCATCCACATACGAGTACATACCTTGTGTAACAAATCCGTTAAAGAACTTAAAGAAAATTTGTATAAACATCCAATTTTAAGTTTTAATCAAAAACAATTTAAAAAATCTCCCCTTTTGGTCGTAAATGTACTAAAAGTTGCTGTAAAAAAAGTAAATGATCTCTAACAACACACCACACATACAACTAGCAATATTGTAGCAATAGCAACGAGGACAAGAACAATAACAGAAGCAGAAAAAAACAATAACAACAAGAACACTAGCAACACAATTTGTCTTCACAACCACTAAAGGAATTTTAATGCGAACCTTTGCAAACAAGTGTTCGAAGGCAACAAATAAAATGGCAACAACAACAATAAAAGAAAATAAGATCTATAGGGAAATAGGAAAACAAAAACAGGGGTATTTGTCGTAGTCAAGGACGACAGCTTTATACCCTTTTCAAGTTTGAGTAGATGTAGGAGGAGGAGTGTAAGTATAAAAAGCTTTTGTTCACTTTTAGAAATAAAGTAAATACAAATAATTTGAAAGGAATTTTTTTAAATATTCAGTAAGAAAAGTAACACCAACCCCAGTAAAAAGGATAGGCCAACTTGGGTTGACTGACTTGTTGTAGATGGGCTTATGTATTTTATATGGAAACATCCTCTTATTAACTTTTAGACTTCACCGCAGCGATGTTTTGCAGATTCCAAATGTGATTTAAAGATAATGTCGATAAATGTCGGAATGTTGATTTCAACAAACACGAACATCCTTTAATCATTTTCCCTAGTTATAAGGATCCAGTATATATGTAAAGAGCCCTTACACTATAACACAAATCTTACGTTTTTTGACGAAAATGCATCTCTGATCTAAATATTTTTGGAGCATTTTCAAAAAACAATAACAACTTATCCTGACAGGTTTTTATTTTCCTCAAAATACGTATGCATTGTACGATATTGTACAGTGCCATTTAAAAAGATCTAGGATTTAGGTACAATACACCTGACTTGGTCGCGGTGCCGTCTCTGTTGGCAGAAATCTACCGCTCTCTCGACAAAATAGATCTAGGATTATACATTATTAATGAAATTGCAAAAGGAATGACAAACTTATATACACCCTTTTCTCCTATTGTGAAGGGTTTAATAACACTAGAACACAAAAGCACATTTGATTAATTGAAAAAATGAGCCTGTAATTGTAAAATTATTATATAAGCACTAGCAACAGTAATATGGTTATTTTGAACTTAAAAAACATCTATGCGAAATAACATTATGATCAGATTCACAAATATTATGATCACAAGCAACCATTATGCGATTTCTCAAACATTCAATCATAATGTGGTTATATGGAACTATAATATGGCTATGTGGTATAATATAGTGTAAACAGATTATTGTAATTTTAGCTAGAATCCTTTGCATTATGATGTGGTTAATCCTGATAATAAGCACAGAAAAAATTATTAAATTTCTCCAATCACCAAATTTATTCCAAATTCATAAAATCAAGCAAACAAGTTGTTTATGTTACACCTATTACCAAAATGATTATATTGATTACTAAAAATTTCAAAATTTTGAAAAAATATTTTCAATAAATGATATCTTTAATTTTAATTAAAAAAGTGATCAAAAACTTTTGCCATTTCAAACAATTTGTTAATTTATTTAAATAAATATTGACAATTCACAACAACAATTCTACATGGTTAAATTATTTATTTTAAACGAAAAAAGTCAATTAAATTTTTTGTTATTTAATTAAAATTTTAATTGAAAATTTATTTCAAAACTACTAAAATGTTAATTAAATCAATATTAAATTTTTAATTTTCTTTCAACTAAAAAAATAATTGATTCAATCATCACATTAATTAAATTTAAATACTTTTTAAGCCATTTTTTTATTTGATATAACAGTTTTTTCTGTGAATATGATAATATACAATTATGTTATGATCTCATTTCACTACAGTATGGTTGTCTTATACATAATAATATAAAACTAATGACCATGCTATGAATAAAGTATAATTGAATACAACCATATTTTTTCATTAGATCTTCTCCATAAATCAGTAATGCGAATTGGGTTTGGCAGGAAAACATGCCATATACCACTATGCCACATAAAAAATAAACATCGAAAGTTAAATGTTTTTAAGCTAAATTGGGGCTGCCAAACACGAATATACCCTGCGGGAAATTTGTGTCAATTGTTCCAACAGACTGGTCGTGGAACTTGTGAAAATAGACCAAGTATAAAAAGAAAGAACTCATGACCAGTGAAAGGAGATTAAATCATTTAACAGGTATATGAAGAACCGAAAGGTAGAAGAAGTAATGAATTACAGTACAGTATTCACCGGTGGTGTGACACATTTTTTTTGGGACTTTCTAATATTTGGTTCTTAAATTTAGTTCTAGGACTTGTAGTATTGAAATAATTCTGCATTGTAGTAACTTGCTCTAAACACGTTCATTGATAATAGATTTGTGGCTTGTCAAATGGTGGCTGTTAGGTGTCAATTGACCCCCTCCAGTGACAGCCCCATGTAAAAGTGATAGGTCCAATTCATATAAAGTGTTAGAACTAGAACCGGTCTCTACCACCAAATACCTATATCGGGACAATTTTGGTGCCAGTTCGCTTTCCTCTCGGATAGCAATAATTTATTTTCTCTTAAGAAGCGCTTTCAGTTCTCAAGATTTTTGGAAAAACCCTTATAAACTGCAAAAAGCGGGTGCTCCGCGAATATCTCGAAAACTCTTCTTAATAAAAATAAATGAATGCCATATTAGTGTTCAGCAGCCTTAATTAAGCTTAGAAAACATCTAGTTTTGAGGTTATGGAAGAAGATTGGAAATGTAATTCAGTTTACTTCCCAAAAATTTAAAGATCTGCGTTTGATGCTTTCCTATAAAAGAGAATGAAGAAAGACAGTGTCTCGCTTCCATAAAGTAGAATTCTCTTCACGAATGCATTAAATATTCTTATAAGTATCTGTAATGTTCTCCATATGGGCATTTCCATTGTGAAGTGACGTGACATTTATACGACCGAATGGAAAAACTTAAATGAAGAAGACAAATTTTTATATCGTCGTTAAAAATGCAAAAGGACCTTTCATCATTTTAAAGACATTTTCAAGAGAGATAAAAAAAACCAACTATTGCGATTATAAAAACGATTTTTTTATGGTAATTATCAATAAAGTTTAAATTAATGGAACTATCCTGAAAACAGTTTTATTGTGTTAAGTTTTCTGTCGCTTCTGAAATTCTTTTGAAAATGATAATAGAACATTTTGCATTTTATTTCACGATATGTACATATCTTATGAAATTTTTACAGTATATTACTGATGGTCTGGAAGGATCTATAGGCTATACAGTGAATGACTAAAGTCTTCATACAACCAAATTTTTTACGATTTTTAGGAATTGGGAGCAATAATGAAAAAATATCACTAATTGAGGCACTGTTAAATGAGATTAATTTAAAATAAAAACGTAACACGGAAATTAAAAGCATTAAACTAAATTATAAGTAGGACCAAAGTCTACAAACAACGTGTCTACTTCTAGGAAAACTTGAAATATACAAAACGAAACACGCGGGAATCCCATTTATTTAGCTGATGTTGTGTTTTGCTTGTTATAACAAGTATTTAAATTGGTAACATTATTTTTAAATATTGCGTTTTGAAAAATTATTGCTCTTTGAATTGGAGAATCTTCAAGAAAATCTATTTCATTGAGAAGTTTGGTAATAAATATCCGTAAAGAGAAAAAATTTTATGAAGAAATGGCAAAAACGGTAAAACAACGAGCTTTGCATGAGAACGGCTTTAAAAGCAGAGTTGAGCGTAAAAAGTTATATCTGCCAAGAACCAAAAACTCCAGCTTGAATTGCTAAAATACAATAATTTGGTAATGTAACGAGTTTTATTTACTAAGGAGAGTAAAAACCATATTATTGGATGCAATAACAATTCCAAAGTTTAGATAAAAGCAACACAGTTCTCACTAAATTTCATTCAAACCAAAAGGAGTTGGGTCCCACTCTTTGACATGGAATTACCCAGTTTTAAATTCGTTTTCCGTACTGTTAAAATTTAATAAAAATATAGTTATTTTACGAATGAATGAATTTTTTTAATATTTATGTTTGTTATTCAAAAAACATTTCCAAAAAAAAAAAATAATAAAAAATGTTTTTCCGTACTAATATTGTTAAGTGGTTTGATGTTTCGTCAGTTAAATTTTATTTTTTTATAGCCACAACTTTTTACGGAATATACTGTTAAATGAAAAAAATTCAAAAATTTATTTAAAATTCGTTTGTTTTTAATGAAATGTAAATGATCCGTTTAAATAAATTTTTAGTTGTTTAGAATGAATTTTTTGTGGAATCTACCTACAGAATATTTTGAGTGTACATGTGCCTGTGAAGAGCACCAGTTCTATTAAGCTGTATTGAACCCAAGAATCAATTTCATTGTAGAGTAAAACATTTTCTCTAAAAATGTAGCGTTTGCTAACATTTTGATACTATTTACTGCCTTAATGACTTTCAGACATAGTTAATTATTGTTGCCGATTGCTGTATTTAAGGGCTTTTATATTAGCGAAACTGTAAATGACCGTGGAAGAAAAAGATTAAAAAGTATTTATAAGAGCATTATGGATTTAAATTGTAATTAGTTGCAACAATGGTTTTTATATGGCTATTCTAAATTGGCAGCAGATTTTTTTTCATAGCCATATTGTTCGTTACACTTTAACTTTTTTGAAATTTTTTTTTTAAATAATAGTCTTTTAATCTCGTATTCAATCTATTACAAATCCTTAGAACATCATAATATTCCATTAGCTTAATATAGCGACTGTTATCTTAAAATAAGCAATCTCAAAAGATTTAAAACAACAAAATACAAATCTTAATGCAAATACATGTTTGTGGGGGTGGAGATTGTACAAGCAACCGATAAGGGTTTGTTTTCCTGGTATTGTCATCGTGGGAATTGTGTTTGGAATTGCCGGGTGTTTTCTTTTTAATTAAAAAATAAGGTGAAAAATATTTTTTTTTCTTTTATATAATAACTAGCTGGGCCCGGCAAACGTTGTCTTACCTCAAATAGTAGAGAATTTATTGTGCTTTTAGTATACCGATAGACTCACAATCACTTTCTGACCAATATTTCCTCCTCTAGAACGGATCGGCATAATTTAAAACGAAATTAAATTTTCCATAACTTAACATTAATTTTTTTTAATGGAAACTGAAGTTTTTTTTCAATTTGTTGTAAGAAATGTTTTCATATTTCGACAATTTATTAGTTTTGTCACGCCTACCAAGTTTGAACATTCGCTTCCCCTGCAGCTATCTTACTTCAATTTCGGTGCTCAAAAGATCCTACTACATAAAATTCAAGAAAATGGGTGCAGCGGCTCTTAAGGTATCCGATACTTAATATTGGTATCATATGGGGGTACCACTTCCCCTACGCCTATCGAAAAAATAAGTAGATTATTTTATTTTCGGGGCTCATATGATGGTACTGTAGAAATTTCTGGAAAATCGGTTCAGGAGTTTAGGGGTCTTTAAGCCAACAAACAAACAAATAGACAAACATTCAATTTTTATATATATAGATAAGAAATTATTCGAATAAAAGGGTTGTTTACTTTATATTAACATTATTGTGACTTATTTATTTTATCATTTTTATATTTTTGAACAACAATTCGTTGTTTAAAACCTAAAAAACAAAATAATTGCAATAATTGAATCTATCTGTATATATAAAAATGAAATATGTCTGTCTGTTTGCCCACTCTTATGGTAAACTAAACCTTTTAAAATAAAAATATCTATATAAAATTGTAACGTTACTGACTCACTGACTGATTCATCATCGCACAGCCTAAACGCCTGAAGCTAAAAACTTGAAATTTGGACCAGGGACTAAGAAGGGATTTTTGGAAATTCGAATGTTTAGGGGGTAAAAAGGGTAAAAAACGGGAAAATTCGGAAACCTTATATCTCTAAAACTAAAAGAGATATAAAAAAATTTTATACTTATGGTTATTCTTTAGAAAAATAAGATAACAGGAGTCTGGTACTTTTTGGAAATTCAGCCCTTTAACGGAGTAAACGGGTAAAACCTGTTTTTTGGTACTTTTTTGTCACCCCATCTATCTTTTAAACCCATAAACATAGAAATAAGGGTTATATCACATGTTAAGCTTATCTAAAAAATCCAAATACGGTATTGGTACTTTTTCGAAATTCGGATGTTTAAGAGGTAAAAAGCGTAACTATTTTTGGTACTTTTTTTATAAAACATTTTTTTTTATTAATTGACATAAACGTATTAAATTATGGGCTCCCACTACACCCAGAGAAAAAATATGTTTAAATTTGGTCACCTCCAACAAAACTATTTTTAAAGAGAATTGCAAACATATTATGTTTAAATTTAACCATATTATTGTCACCGACAAACATATTATTGTTAAATTAGTCCTACATCAAGAAGGCACAACCATATTATGGTTGCCTCCGAACATCTTTTGGTTAGTAATAACTAAAATATGTTTATCATTTGTAATAGCATGGTTGATTTTCAACCAAAGCATGTTGCTCTTAGAAAAGAGGAAAATACTATTGTTAATTTAAAAACAAATTATTGTCATATTTAACCATAACATGTTTAGAGGCAACCATAATATGGTTGTGGCTTCTTAATAGAGGACTAATTTAACAATTATATGTTTGTCGGTGACAATAATATGGTTAAATTTAAACATAATATGTTTAAAATTTTGTCTAAAAATAGTTTTGTTGGAGGTGACCATATCTAAACATAGTTTTTCTCTGCGTGTACAATATTGAAATTTTTCATGCTTCAATGGGGAGAAAAAAAGTACCAAAATGGGGAAATATGGGAAATTTAATTTCTTACTTTAGCTTTTTGGTTCTACAACTGGCAATTTTTTTAATTATCGTTAATATTGGACCTAGAAACATAAACTTCAACATGCAATGTCCTGAGTGGATAAGAACCTATGAGGGTACTTTTTGGTACTTTTTGCTCTTCAACTGGTACTTTTTGAATTTCCGTTAGTATTAGACCTAGAAACATAAAATTAAACATGCAAGTTCCTGAGTGAATGCAACATAAACTTTGGCGTAAAAATATGTCCACGAAAGAAAAGGAGACGCTAACGAAGTGGCGGGTTAAATGCTAGTAATATATTAATGAAAAAGCGTATGTTTGGTTGTACTCTACAGATTCCCAAGCTACTGAGCCGATTTTCTTGAAAGTTCCACAGTAATTTCCTGATTACCGGCGCTTAATAGAGACTATTAATATATTTTAATTTATAAGTAGGCGTGACACCAACCATACAATAAAAATATGAACAACCTTATATCTGGAGGACGGTTACAGTTAGAGTTTTCCAATATGAAGCAAATAACTTCGTTATCAATACACGACATCAGCCAAAAAGTCGGCTGGATTAGACAAGCGAGCGTGGCACCTCCCATAAAATGCAATAAAGATTTCTACGTATTTGGAGTAATTTAATAGTGAAAGTATTCCAATTTTGTCAAAATCATATAAATTTTTTTTTTAATTACTAACAATATAACTTTAAATTTGTTGTCTAAAGTTAAAAAAAAAAAATAGTAAAATATATTTAAGATGTCCATTTTAATAGATAAGACATTTTTCCTTTATTTTTAAACATATTGCCCAAAAATAATTTCATTAAATGCAAACATTTATCATTATGTCATTTTATTTTTGGTTTAAAGAAGGGTACATTTCACAATAAATTTTCTTACTTTATGAATGGTTTATTAAAGGTTTAGCACTTTTTGCTTATAAACGTTTAATTAATCATAAATAAATTTTTATGACTACGGCCTTTAGTGCTTAAACGAAGGTTCAAAAATGGAACTTTGGTAGGAGAAAATGCATTAGTGCCAACTTTGCAAAACTCGAAAGTACAACACAGCCGAAATACAAAAGTTTCATGTTCAATATTGCCCTGTAGCCCTTTTAAAGTTGTTAACAAAGATCAGTATAAAGAGGTTTAATCAGTAGAATGACGCGGTCATACGCGAGCACTCTTGCGTTAGATAACTGGTTCGATGAACTTGGCCTTCAATAATTTGATAGTGATGTATGGCGCCGGTCTGTTGGAACCACTTGTCAGTTAATATCATAGCGTCGAGCTGATTCCAAAACTTTTTCGGTATTATGGCCCTGCAGGGATCTCCGTTGATGATGGTTGGCGCTCAGATTTTACTAACAATAAGAAATTGGACAAACGCAACGCCGGGATGAAATTGACACTAAAAATTAAACTTTTTTGACCTCGTCCGTTACTTTAGGCTGATTACACAGAAAAAAGTGTTTTATCAATTAAAAAAATGGTTTAAAAAGTATATAAATTTAATAAATGTTATAATTGAATCAGTTATTTTTTTAGTTGAAAGAAAATTAAAAATTTAATATTGATTTAATTAACATTTTAGTTGTTTTGAAATTAATTTTCAATTAAAATTTTAATTAAATAACAAGAAATGTTAATTGACTTTTTTCGTTTAAAATAAAATAATTTAAACATGTAGAATTGTTGTTGGGAATTGTCAATATTTACTTAAATAAATTACCACATTGTTTGAAATTGCAAGGTTTTTTGATAATTTTTTTAACTAAAATTAAAAATATCATTTATTGAAAAAAAAATATGCACAATTTTACAATTTTTAGTAATCCATAAAATCATTTTGGCAATAGGTGCAAAATCAACTAATTTTTTGCTTGATACTATGAATTTGGTATAAATTTGGTGATTGGAGATATTTAATAATTTTTTTTGTGCACTCATCCAAATGCTACAATTTTTCTTTTTGACTGGAAATTCGTATAATCCCGGAAAATTCATTAATGTTTCTGACTTTCCCGGCAAGTGCAAAAGTCCGAAAACCCCTTCTTGTTATCGAAAACAAGGGATTTTACTCAAGTTTGTGGCTTATTTATCTTTACGTTAAGGATAAAGTAATTTTACACTTTTTGCCGTACAAAGTAGGTAAAACGCTTTTTATCATTTGTATAGACGAGCCAATATTAAAGCAATTCAAAGCAATCAACTTACAGATGCTAATAAAAGATTTGACACTAGCGTTTACGCAAAAGATAAAAATATGTTACCAAACATAAATATTAAAAAATTTTGGTGGCTTACAAACTAAGTTTCACTTCCTCTTCTTTTTACCCTTAATAACTTTTATTTTTTATTTTTTTTTTTGGAATAGTTAAGTAAGGTTTTTTCTTATTTTTTCTTTACATTAAATAAAAGACATGTATATACAAATATAATTATTGTATAAATATTTGAAATTTAGGTAAAAATACATATAATGTAATAATTAGTTTACTAGAGAGCTCGATTTTGGGACAGTGTATAAAGACCTATTAAGATATAAGTACTGTTGTTTATTTAAGTTTAAGAATATATAATTTTGTTAAATAAACGATTAAAAAAAAAAAAAAAAAGTAGGTAAAACGCTTGTTTGCATGTAGATTAACTATTTAGTACGTACTGTTAGAGCACTCCCACCCCCAACGAACTATCAATAAATTGATTTTCTTCGCAGGCATTAAAGCAGGAAAATCAAATTGGAAAGAAAAAGAAAATCTTTTTACATGTTAACGGTCAAGGTTTAATTTTCGAAACTTTATAGATACATACATCGTAACGCATGTAGAAATACATACAATTGGATCCCAAAGGAAAGAAGGAGTACAACTAAAATTTACCTTGGCAAAGCGTATTAGGAATTTCAATATTGTTTGCAAATCCATCTAATGCTGTACATAAAAAGCAGCTTAAAAAGGTCGTTTTAAGGAAATGATGATATTTGAGTATCCTTGATGACGTACCTTTTGTGACTGTATAAGTTTTGTCAATTTTCTTGAAAGTAAATACTTCAAATATGGCCTTATAAAAAGGTAAATTAAATTGGCTTTCTAAATACGTTGTTATATTTTTCTAGTGCCTTGAAGTTGTTTTTATACTTATAATGCGATTTTAATGGGTGATTGAAATAGAGATACTTTTTTCAGTAGCCTTTTTTGACATATCACGTGTGAGTCGTGTCATGCTGTCATGTTATTTTTGCTTAGTATTGTTTGGCATTTCATAATGGAAAGACTTACGCCTGCACAACGTTTACAAATCGTTCAACTTTATTACGAAAATTAATGTTCTGTGAGAATGTGTTTCGTGCACTTCGCTAAATTTATGGTCAACATAATCGGCCTACTGAGCGTACTAAGAATAGTACGCTGTTGAGAACAACACCATCACTAATTTTGAGATCCAGCATTCATTATTGGATAATATTCGACCAAATAGACCACGTCCAGCACGCTGTGAAGAAAATATAGCTGCCGTAGCTGAGAAAGTACACGAAGACCATGGAGAGTCGATTCGGCGACGTTCGCAGCAACTCGGACTAACATATGGAACGACTTGACGCATTTTACGTCGAGATCTTAAATTGAAAGCGTACAAAATACAGCTTGTGCAACAGCTGAAGCCGCTCGACCTTCACAAGCGACATCGCTTCGCTCTATGGGCTCTTGAAAAGTTCCAAGAAGATCCGACATTTCCGAGGCAAATTTTGTTCAGCGATGAGGCCCATATCTGGCACAATGGGTATGTAAACAAACAAAACTGCCGCATTTGGGACGAAGAACAACCTGAAGAGATTCAAGAACTGCCACCTCATCCAGAAAAAACAGCGGTTTGGTGTGGCTTGTGGGCCGGTGTAATCATCAGTCCATATTTCCTTAAAAATTATGCCGGTGCGAACGTAACCGTCAATGGCGACTGTTATTGTGCCATGATCTCGGCGACATTTGGTTTCAGCAAGACGCGCCACTTCCCACACATCGCATCAATCAATGGATTTATTGAGAGAACACTTTGGTGAGCACATAATTTCACCTTTTGGGCCGTTCGATTGTCAACCAAGATCGTGTGATATCACACCGTTAGACTTTTTTTGTCGGGATATGTAAAGTCTTAAGTTTATGCGGACAAACCCGCTTCGATTCAAGCCTTGGAGGAAAACATCACGCGTGTCATTCGCCAGTTACCAGTTGAAATGCTCGAACGAGTCATCGAAAATTTAACTCAACGGATGGACAATCTGCGACGTAGCAACGGCTAACATTTAATAGACATAATCTTCAAAAAATAAATTCCAAAGAATGTTCTTTTAAATGATAATAAAGATTCCCCATTAAATTGGAATTTTCTGTGTTTTTTCTTTAAAAAATAAGGGAACCTCGAAATGGATCACGGTTTATAAATATTTTTTTTTAAGAGAGAGTTTTTTATATTACGGTACTCGTATTTTATTGGGCTTAAAAAAGCCAAATTTAATACAAAAAGCAAAGAATGCCATTTTATAACTGTCGCCAAAATATTCCTGTCAAAAACACAAAAACATTTGTGTAAAGTTTTATGAATATGGTTTTTATTTGCTTTGATTTTATAAAATTTCATTAAATTTGGTAACCGTGCAGACTTGCGATTTTTATTGCAGAAATTCTTGGGCTTGTTGGTGATATATAAAATATAAGAAGAGGAAGGGACAATATAAGAATACAACAAGTTGGATTGCTATATTCGGATGTGCCGAATCTTTGATACCCTCCACCGACAGGAATGGGCTCTATATGATAAATATATATATATTATTAACTAATCTTCAGAAAAACGAACGTCAGCATTAACATTTTTTGGGGCTCAGAAGATAGTTTTATGCGTTTCTTGTTAGAACTTTGAACTGGCTTGAGTAAAATATCATGATTCGTAACAGTAATAGCCGAACTAAAATGATTTTTAGGAGGGTAATTTGTATTAGACCTACGGTTAATTATGGACCAATCATTCCAAAATTCTGAAGACTGATTAATGGTATTACAAAAAATAAATTAGAATAAATTTCAATACAGCAGTGTAATTAGTTTTAGAGTTAACAGTGACTATCAGAAGGCTGCTTAATATGGGATCTAAGGTAAATTATTTACCGTATATCACAAAACTCCATGATATTTTTTCTGGCCATATGGATCTAAATTGGAAGAAATTTTATCGCAATATCTATATCTGTTATGGTTTTAGGCGAATTAAATTATTTTCCCAAAGTGGGCTTCATTTGGCTTTAGGCGCAATAAACTGTTTGCCGGGAGTAGAGTTTATATAGGACCTAGTGTAAATTATGGACGGATCTGCACGACATTTGACACTGCAATTTCCAGTCTTATAAAACTGTGATATACCAAATTTTATTATGATAGCATTATGTATTACGGTTTTAGGCGTACTAAACTGTTTTCCGCGAGTAGGATTTATATATGGACCGATTTTGACCGAAATTTAACAGCATGATTTGCAGTCGTATAGAGCGAATTTGTACAAAATTTTATATCATTCCGTGCATTATTCCACCATTTATGTTAGTTTTTGTATCAAAATTATCAATATTTCAGGGTGGTGGTTCCACATTTTGATTCATAGTTCTCATCCTACTAAACCGATGTTGGTGGATTTCAATCCCAAACTGCTTAGGATAACTACACGCAATTTGAGTTCAAGTTTGTTCTTTCCTTTTGCGTTTTTCGAAAGTGAGCGTGTTTTCAACAGACGGACAGACATACGGACATGGCCTAATCGACTTAGAATTACTGAAGGAGCCATAATATACACTTTATGGGGTCTTAGATGTATAATAAAAAAGTTTCACACGGAATGACAAACTTAGTATAACCTATAAAGGCAAGAATTTCATAATATGAGCACTATTATAATTTTAAACGAGAATTTTACAAAAACTGCAGCAACAGCAATTGCAAGTCTGGACGACGACTTAGGAATGTTTAAATATTTTTTAGGAGCCTGGTTTTCTATGGAAGATATAAACAATCGTAAATAGTCATATTCAATTGGTCCATAGCTATAAACTCCTTATGAGTATACATATAAGGGTACTCATTCGGTTAACCGTTAATCAGTTAACCGATTAATTACAACCCGATTAACTGATCGGTTAATTTAAAATTGGCTATTTTCGATAACCGATGTTACAAAATTTTTAATATTTTGTAGTATTATAACACTTAAAAATATGTGCTTTAAGTTATTTGTTTCGTCTCATATACAAAAGGTATGTGTTCAGAAAATATTATTTCAGAAGATGTGCAGCAATCTTCATTTTAATTAAGTGTTTGCTGTCAACAGCTTTTTCTTTCGCATAATTTTTATATGTATGTGTTTAGTAATTTGTTTCTTCTCATACCCTGCAAACAATTCCGGTCGAAAAATAATCTAAATAGTTTCCCCATTTAGCAAAAATCTATCGCTTTTGCTATTCAATTCTTATTGATGTAGTTACATCGATCGGAAAGAAGTGTCCCAATATGGTAATATTTACTTTAAGAATACACTAAGTGTCTATATTATATGACGAATTAGAGCGCTTTGAAAGTTTAATATCAATTAAATTTAGTAGTATCGCTGTTGGCTCCAAAAAGCACTCTTTTGAAGTTAAATTTTTTCTTATTGTTCTTTATAATAAAAAGTGGGTCAGTTTACTGTTTATCTTTGTTTGATTTTGTATGGGAAATCTAAGTAAAATATAATTTAAATGAGCTTAAAGTTAAACAAATATTAAAAAATCTACGTTACATTTAATCAAAATAGCTGTTAATGTTTTAAAGTTAAAACCCTAATGTGGACAAATTTTGTTAAAGAAAATTACACAAAATCGCAAATTTGTTCAAAAACTAACTTTGTAAACTTTCATCATATTATAACTAGCATATCTTTTTATTGCTTTACAAAACTTATTTTACAAATTATCTTCACTCAACGTTATTGTTGATCTTCACTAGAAAAATTTAACAAAAACACTTATTTTCACACTAAAATTTTTAAAGTCAATAAATAAACAGACAGTTTAAAAAAATCACTAATATCCTTTAAAAAAAGATAATTATCAAATTATTATTTTTAATTTCATTTTAATTTGCTCTAAAAAAAATATGCATGAGAAATTATTGAAACTTTAACCAATCTAACCGATGAATAAATTTGGGCTGTTTTGTGCACTCATTTATTAGGGAGATCGATTATTCGACTTTTTTCAATAACCGGTTTTCGAATATTACGAATAGTTGTTATTTTAAAAAACCCGGTTTTCGGTTAAGCAATTTTTAAATAACCGGTTAACCGGTTTTAATTCGAATACTTAAAAACACATAAATCAAATAAGTTTTTAAATAAAACGTAAATTTGAATAAAAACAAAACAATTTGCAAAGGTACGGAACCATCAATATACATAGATATGACTTAGATCAGACCTAACAAATATTTTACGATAAAATCGAAGAAAAGTAGGACCACTAAATTGATTAAACTTTAGCTAAATTTTCAACAATTTTTTATTGATTTACTAAACTTTATTTGTAAGAAGATATTTGTATAATGTAATTTAGAAACTGTTGAATGACATTTGATCTAGAGAAACGTTTTGCAAAAGCAAATAAATTATAGGAATTTTATTAAGTTATTATTTGAAATATTCTCTCAAACTTATTTTGAATGAGTTTTAATTTGTTGGTGGTTAAGCATGTCTATATAAATCAACCATATTTTTCAAAAGTTGTAAACAAAACGTCTTAGCCTGGATTATCTATTTCAAATTATTTTGCTTCAGCATTATAGAAACGAATAGTGAACTGAAGATTCTTTTTGTGTAAAATATTTGACAATTCGTCGACTACAATTTAAAACATGATTAATTTTTTACAGCATATTTTAGTAAAGTATTATTTGTCGTCTCCTTAGAACTACTTCAAACGGATTTAAGTTTCATTTGGATCACATTAATGTCAAGCATGTCTACTAATAAAAGGTGATTAATAAGTCCTGACATGGAAGAACCTTTGTAACTTATCATTTTAGGGCACTTCAGGCACCTAACTTAGTCTTTTTAATCGCATTCGAAAAACATCTAGAGATAACCTTTATATAAAAATATATTTAATATTTAGAATACTCTTGCACAAATTAGTATTTACTTTTTAACTGCACACGTTTTTGTAGTATTTTCAATAGTTTTTGGTTTTTTTTCTGCAAGAACACACGCTTTTATAAGCGATTTCTATTTACAGTGTTCATAATGTTTTTAGACCTTTGTTACATTTTGTTTTGACATTCTTCACAAAAAGTTTAAGTTTGGCCAATATTCAATTAGAAAATACCTTAATTACGGGTACATCTAAAACAAGAGTAAGGAAAATGTATATAAATTACACATTACTAAAATAACCGGTTTATTATACCAAAATAACTGGTTTATTCGATATTTGAAAAATGGGCATTTTAAAATAACCGACTTGGGCAAAGCTAAAATAACCGGTTAAAACCGGTCGAATAATAATCGTTCGATCTCCCTATCATTTATACAACTTTCGTGAACATTTTTTCGGTAACATTTGGATTTCGCGGAGTCCTAATTTTAAGTACAATACTATATCTATTTCATTTTTAAAATGTTTAAAACTTCACTCTAATTTACATAATTTTATATATATATATTATTTTACACGCACGTAGCACCGATCACATGGCAACTTAAATACAAACTGTGCTCTTTTACGCATTTTGCTCTTGTAATATTCACTATTAAACAGCAAATCGTTGCGAAGAAGTCAATATAATATGTGAAATATTCAATTGTGCCATTGTTGCAGTTGTATAATTGTTACAATTATCTGAACAACTCATTAAAGTGACGAAAAAGTATAATTTAAGAACTCATAATGCGACGCTACCGTATGTTGTTGTTAGTAAATTCCGAAAAATCTACTGTTTAACTACCAAATGTGACGAAGTAGTTAAAATTCGTAGACAATCGAAAAACAGTCTACCAATTGCTTGAGGGTATCTACTCATATCAATCTTTTACCAGAATTAACCGAAACAATTAGAAGTGTTAAAAGTTTAAAAAATTTAAACAGGACTCTAATGGCATAATGGCAGATTTTATATGCTTAGAGAAATCCAGGAAAAGAACTTAAAAATTAGATATTCTGTAATATGCTTTCGATTTCTCCAGCATCTACTATAAGTGAAAGAATTTTTTCCAATATAAGTTTTATCAAAACTAAATCAATAAATCGCTTAAATCCTTAAAATTAAAGCCAAATTATTTTTCTAAAAGATTATTTTATAAGAAATCCTTATATTGAAATAACTAATAAAATGATCAAACAAACTATTTTTTAATTAATACATAATATGTTTTAATTACAAAATTAATTACATAAATTAAATTACATATTTATGAATTATTTTTTTGGGTTGCTCTTTTTGGTTCAAGAACTGTTATGTTACTGTTTTGTTATTGCTTTTTTTACTATAAAACTCCAAATAAAAAATTATTTATGCTCTTCAGCAAACAAAGGGTGGAATCCAACAAAAGTGAATCAAACATGTGTAGCGGGTACTTAAATAATGATATTCTCTAAATTTGACTCTAGGTCAATTACAATGACTCAATTTGATGGCAGTTTGCCATCTCACTGTTGACATACTTTATAAAACCGACTCCGATTCGTTATTTCTGTGATGCCAGTGTGTCATCCATGGATTAAAATTTTTGACCCTGGGACTTCACGCTGATAACTTCGGAGGCATTGAATGCTGGTTTTAAACGATCAATTGAAATCTTAGTATTTCTGCCAGCTATGTTCACAGTAGAATGTTTAGATGCTCGTTCAACAACTTTAAATGGTCCTCTGTATGGGGCCGTTAAAGACGGACGCACCGAGTCGTCTCTAAGGAATACTAAATCACAAGATTTCAAATTATTGTGTATAAAAACCTTGCTGTTATTATGCCAAGCCGAATCAACTGGTCTCAAATTTCTCATGGATTGTTGGAGTTGTCTTACACACTCTGTCTCAGACTCACAAGAGTTTTCGATTAAGAAGTCGGCAGGAAGGCATAATGTGGCGCCGTAAACCATCTCTGCAGGCGTCGCCTGGATGTCCTCTTTGTATGTACAAGGTAGACCCAAGAAAAGTATCGGCAAATATGACGTCCACTCATTAACGTTGTGGCATAAAATGACAGATTTCAGAGTGCGGTGCCATCGCTCTATGATGCCATTTGATTGAGGATGGTATGGCGTAGTTCTTAAATGGTGTACTCCCAGTGGCAACACGACCAAAATTCCATAGCGTAAAAGAATGCTTCGACACCAGTTGCCGTCAGCGTAGGCGTTGGAATCTTTATTGAAGCGACTACGTCCATTGCAGGTAAAGGCGTCTGCTGCTCTACTTTGGGTTTTTCCGCATCATCTGCGACATTTAGCGACATATTTCTCGTGGTTTGAAAGAAAAAAGTTTTGTCGATGGGTCACCAATTATATAGCGTCAAACAAACTAAAACACTATAATTTTACTTTACTCTAAACTTTATTCAAAAAGGTTACAATTAATTCAGGTTAATTATCGCAAAGTGGTGTCTGTAATTCTCACACAAAAGAACAAGGAGGAAAACGAGCTGCCAGATCGTTCTTATTCGATCCTGTCATTGAGGATGACTGTCAATTTTGGTCGTGTTGCCACACATATGTACGTTATGACGCCTTCTCTATCAGTGTAGAAAATTAAGATTTGAGTTATGATTATATTGCAGCAAAGGCTCGATATGTATATACTACCATATTAATATTTTATTTCTTCATAACTAATTTTCTATAATTCAACATTTTTTATTTTTTCGAATTTATTCTATGAGTTAAATTTCAGTTATGTATTTTATAAAGCTTTTTTGTAATAGTTCTATTCCTTAAATTTTTAGCAATGACTTTATACACTACCAGACTATTATAATTATTAGAAATATTATCTGAATCTGTATTTGCAATAAATTCTCTGGTGTATTAATTATTTGTAATATTTCTAATATATAACAGCGTTCATAATTAGTTTCAGTGTTTAAAACTAAAACATTTTTAAAGTTCAGACAGTAATTTAATTCATAACAATGATAAGATAATGCGGGTTTTTTAGAATTAACGTTTCCATATTTTTGATCTGATCTAAGTCCTGCAACTCTAGTCCTTTCTTTATTCTTTGTTGTACCTATATCAATTTCGTTGCAATATGTATTAAACAGAAAAAAGTGTTTTATCAATTAAAAAAATGGCTTAACAAGTATTTAAATTTAATTAATGTGATAATTGAATCAATTATTTTTTTAATTGAAAGAAAATTAAAAATATTACTTTGATTTAATTAATATTTAAGTTGTTTTGAAATAAATTTTTAATTAAAATATTAATTAAATATCAAAAAACATTAATTGACTTTTTGGTTTAAAATAAAATAATTTAAACTTGTAGATTTGTTGTTGGGAATTGTCAATATTCAATTCAATTTATTATGTTAAGTGAGATTTACAAAATTTACTTACGAGTACAAAAGAATATACATATCGATACCTTCCCATAAGAATGTATTAAGCGACATTTCTAAAATTGTGTAGGAAACGAAAAAAAAACATCTCACTTAGTTATTTATTTGTGTATTTTATTGAAAGGAACATATTTGGAAAGCGATTTTCAGAATACAAAACTTGACATCATTGTAAAACCGAAATTTTAATCAGATAAAATGTTTTTGTCGCTTAGTACATTTTCGTGGTCAAGACATTGGCGCTTGATACAATGGTAAATGGCGCTTAAAACATTGACATGGACACAAAAAATAAAGGTTTGAAATAAATTGTGTCGTTTAATTCATTTTTTATTTTTTCTGTTAAGCAATAAAATAAATAAAAATCTATATAAAAAGTAACAAAACATTTATTTCAAAACAAAAAATCAAATACGGAAATTTTATGATTATTAAAATCATTTTGATTGTCAGACAAATCATCTTCTTCGTCTGTCTCTGCCAATTCGTCTTCTATCTCACCAAATGTATTTTTTATAATATGCTCGTATTCTTGTATGTATCGTTCTTGTATGTATCGTTTCATAGAAAACTTATTTAAACTCAAAGACAATCATAATCTGGAGTGTTATAAGCGACAAAAATGGATCAAGTTCTAGTTGGATGAGTGTGCTACGCGACAATTTCGGTTAAACTAAGCGATATCTAACAACATTTTTGTGTGGACCTTTTGTTGCTTACGACAATTACATTTTTAAAAATGTGGCTTAGCATAATTTCTTTGGCGGATAATACAAATTTCAGGGAGCAACATTATTCCAGTGAGAAAACTTAAAAGTTGATACAATTCTATTTTCTCTCTAGTTTCCTTTGCATCCATGATAGGGCAGCGAAACCCAGGCCAAAATGTGGGGCTTAACTTCTAGTATATTTCCACATCAAAAAGTCATTTTCAAAAAAAGTGTCGCTTAGTACATTCTTATGGGAAGATATCGATATTAGTGATACAATTTCGTTTTATGGTATATTTAATTTTTAATATAGTATTTAAGTTAAGGTAAACATTTTCAAAAAACCATGTGAAATTTTTTGGTATGATACAAACTTAAAAACTACCTAACTGACTAATCTAAAGTGGGGGCTAGCTCAGCTATATGGTTATGGAGCAATTCCATATGAAAACGATCAAAATTGGCAAATTTTTGGACGACCCCTCTCCGATTTTAAAATAAATAGTCTCAATCGATTGCCCAGCAAAAAATAATGTACCTAAATATTTTTTTTTTTTTTATAGTGACTGGTTTAGTAGTGGTGACACCACTGTCATGTGACAAAATTGAAGAATTCTTCATAAGGGACCTCATTGAAAGTTGTTTTAAAAAAAAAACTTCTAAAGCGATCGCAACGAGTGATAGCTCGTTGGAAAGGTATTGAATCAGGCTTTAATTGAAAAATAAAATTTTCCTAATTTTTCTTAGAAATTTACCTTTAAATTTTCCCAAGAAAATTAAATTTTCCGATTTTCCACAGAAGTTCCTAAATTTTCCGGCTAATTTTTTTTTTTTTGGATTCCTCATAATTTTTGCTTTAAGAATCAGCAATAAAAAAATGGGCCCCGACTCCTTGTTTGGACAGGAGAAGAGCATTTAAAAGACCACCTTGTTAAAAATACATTTTAAAAATTATTTTACAGTTAAAAATACATTTATGAAGAAAAAATCAATTTTTTTTTAAGAGCCCCAAGTTGAGTGTGTAGTGAATATGGTCTGCCTGCCTTCACAAGATCGGCCATAAATCCATGGATAATAACAGCAGTGGCATGTAATGGCACACCAAACCCGACTGAGGCTACAGGTCATAAAATGTTTTGTAAATTTTTTAAATTACCAGGTATAAATATTTCGCCTAAAATGACACGTGCAGAAACAAGTCATAAAACACGGATTTTCCATAAATATGGCGAAATATTTATTACCTGGTAATTTAAAAAATTTGCAAAACATTTTATGACCTGTGGTCGGCTTATTGGCAGTAACCAATTCAGTCCCTTTTAAAAAACATTTTATGACCAGTAGTTCACGCAAATTTTCCTATAAAGAAAAGCAAATATCGCTTATTTTTTTTACCTATTTTTTTACCAAAAAATAAATATAAATACTTCACACACTCTGAGTCAAATTTCAGTTGAATACTAAACGTGAAAGTGTTAAAGTGTTTTTTTTTTGTAAAGTAAAGAGTGAAGCTGTAAAGACAATTTAAAGTAAAATGAATAAATTTTGCTGCAATCCGTTTAACAAGAGTGGACATCGTTCGAAAAAGATAAAAGTATTAAAATTAACTGGTGTTTCGAAGCGATACATGAATGAATTAAATATACAATACGGTGAAGAAGCAGAATTCATTTGCCCCAAGTGTAAAATCGATTTGTCTCAACAAGCAAATGCATTGAAACAAATGCAGCCACAATCCGAGAGTGAAATGACAAGTGAACAAAATGTTTCATCTGATAGTGAGGCAGACATTCCGATGGTCAATATGTCTTTGAGTCCTTTGAATGAGGCTATTACCACTTTAGGTGAAACGCCTATTAGAAAAAGAAAGTTGCGAAGTGAAACATACAGGAAAGAGAAAAAAGGCAAGGTTATGAGTGCAATCGCGACAATATTTGATGAAGGCTCTGATAACGAATGCAGTCAAGCAGATGACGTTGATGACGGCAAACAAATGATTGAGCAGTTGAAAAGAAAATTCAATTTAGCGACCACTTTTCCGGAGAAATATCTCATTTTATCTGTGCTGCCTCAATCATGGTCTATACGCAAGATTTCTGAACAGTTTCAAACATCTTTTTACATCGCGAGAAGAAGCAAAGAATTAGTTCGACAGAAGGGCATATTGGCGACTCCCACCAAGAAATTTGGCTCAAGGACCCTCAGCGAAGCAACGGTGAAATTGATTCAAGATTTTTACTGCAATGATGACAACAGCCGCGCCTGCCCAGGTACACGTGACTATGTTATCACACGTGAAGATGGAGAAAAAGTACACAAGCAGCGCAGATTATTATTATGTAATCTATCCGAAGCATACCATCAGTTCAATGAGAAATACCCAGCAGAAAAAGTGGGATTTTCTAAGTTTGCCATCCTACGACCAAAAGAATGCGTGCTGGCATTAGACAGGCACGGAACGCATTCAGTCTGCGTTTGCATGTTTCATCAAAACATCAAATTAATTTTCTTTCCATGCAAGAAATTGAAAGTATTTCACGGTGAAATTGAAACATATAGGGACCTCCTGTCGAAGTCGTTGTGCGCATACCCCACGGAAAATTGTCATCTGTCCAAATGCGACAATTGTCCGAAGATTGACGAGCTAGAGCAATATTTGGCGGAAAAGTTTGAACAGCTGTTAATTCAGGAGGTGCATTTCAAACAGTGGATAATTAGCAGCGGCAGATGTTCCCTTGAGACCGTGGTAAAGCAGATTCCGGAATTCATCGAGGAATTCGGATTCAAGTTGAATGAACTGAAGGCGCACCATTTCATATCCGAGATGCAATCGAAATTTCTAAAGGAAAGTAAGGAGAAATTAGCCCAAAATGAATTCATTGTGATAAGCGACTTTGCCGAGAATTACACTTTTCTCGTTCAGGATGAAATTCAGGCTTATCACTGGGCAAACGACCAGTGCACGGTGCATCCTTTTTGCATTTATTTCAAAAACGAAGATAACGAACTACAGACCGTAAGCCTTGTTGTTGTCGCGGAGAGTTTAGCTCATAATTATGTGTCCGTTTATTTATTTCAAATGAAACTGTTTGAATTCTTAAGATCAAAATTCGATGCAATCGACAAAGTAACGTTTTTCTCAGACGGCGCGGCTGAGTACAAGAATAAAAAAAATTTTTACAATCTTTGCATAATTGAAGAAGAACAAAACTGCAAGGTCGAGTGGCACTTTTTCGCGACGTCCCACGGTAAGGGCCCATGCGATGCGTTAGGGGGAACCCTAAAACGCATGGCGACTAAGGCAAGTTTGCAAAGGCCATATACTGACCAGATCTTAAATGTACAACATTTGTTTTCGTGGATTCAAAGCAAGGAAATTGCCATTAACACAGTTTTATGCACTCAAAAAGAACACGATGCCATGGAGCGACGAATTCAAAACAGATATAATAATGTCAAAACTATAACTGGAACGCAAAAGTTTGCTTCATACCAAATATTTCTGATATGTCAATTAATGTAAAGCGATACTCTTCGTCTGCCGACGTGCTAAATTTAAAGTTACTTTAATTTTATAATGATGCCAAGACAATTGAAATTTTTAATAAATATTGTAATTAAGTATAAGCAGCAAAATAAGAAAGATTTTTTCTTCATAAATGTATTTTTAACTGTAAAATAATTTTTAAAATGTATTTTTAACAAGGTGGTCTCTTAAATGCTCTTCTCCTGTCCAAACAAGGAGTCGGGGCCCATTTTTTTATTGCTGATTCTTAAAGCAAAAATTATGAGGAATCAAAAAAAAAAAAATTAGACGGAAAATTTAGGAGCTTCTGTGGAAAATCGGAAAATTTAATTTTCTTGGGAAAATTTAAAGGTAAATTTCTAAGAAAAATTAGGAAAATTGAGTAGTTTTTTTTAAAAACAACTTTCAATGAGGTCCCTTATGAAGAATTCTTCAATTTTGTCACATGACAGTGGTGTCACCACCACTAAACCAGTCACTATAAAAAAAAAAAAAAAAATATGTAGGTACATTATTTTTTGCTGGGCAATCGATTGAGACTATTTATTTTAAAATCGGAGAGGGGTCGTCCAAAAGGTGATCGCTTTCATATGGAATTGCTCTATGTTCATAATATAAACAATTAGTATTGAAATTTTCATACAATTTGTATATCTTAACAGCAGCCAAATCAACTTTTAAATTTTTAATATTTTCTGTGTATCATTCCCATGACAACGAATTTTGTGGATAATGTACATATATTTAGATACAATATAATGCCCTGCTTTCAAAGGGCTTGCTGTTGATTTATACAGTTTTTCATCAAAATTAAATGCATTTTTATTTGTTTACAATTCTTCTCTAAAAACGCCCTAAGGAATCTGTTTTGTTTTATTTCAATCTATTGCTAAATTTTAATTTGTTATAAATGTTTTCCATTATATGGAAAATATTTCCATTTTGTGGTTTAATATTATTTTGCCTTTTAGCTAAATAATTTTATAAATATTGCATGTATAGATATGTAAGCAAGTATTTATGTATGTATATGTTACTTTTCTACGGTTAGATATTTGTCAGTATATACATACATACTTATATGTAAAGTAGCTGTACAATAAAATAAATAGAAATAATTCTAAATATATATTTATATACTACTACAATATGCATATAAAAATCTAGTATTTTTGCTAAAAATACTTTCACTATTTAATAGCCTTGAGCTCAAATTTCAAACAACAAGACACATTTTTTGGATGAGTTGATAGAAATATGCATAATATAGGGGTTTCCATTAAATATACTATATGTCAGCTTAAAGTATAAGCCAGCTAAATCCATTTTTAACATTTAAAGACATTTTAATACCGTTTGTAAGATAAAGGGAGACGACTAAGAAAAAAGAACATTGACTTCAATCTGGGACTCCAGAGAATATTAGAAAACAAACGAAATATATATTGGTTTGATTCTTAAGCTATAAATAGAAAACAGTAGAAGAGTTTTGTCTGTCCTGTAAAATTTGCTAGAAGTTAGTTAGCAGGCTTACACTCTATGGCGACAATATGAAGCAATCTATTTAATAATATTCGGCCATTTTAAATAATTGGTACTTTTTTGTGACAAGAATCGATGCAATGAAAAAATTGTCTCTAATCACAAAATTTATAGAATCAAGCAAACAATTTATTGATATTGCACCTATTACCAAAATGATTATTAAAAATTTTAAAATTGTATTTTTTTTTTTAATCAATAATATTTTTAATTTTAATTGAAAAAAATGATAAAAATTCTTTGCCATTTCAAACAATGTGTTAATTGAATTAATTAAATATATCTCAGGTTTGACAGTTCTCAACAACAATTCTGCAAGTTTGAATTACTTTATTTTATGGGAAAAAAATCGATAATTTTCTTTATAAATAAAAAAACTTTTTTTTTTTTGAGCTCGAGGTCTTTTTTAATTATTTTTATTTTATAATAATTTATTAAATTTTGCCGATATTTCGTTTTTCATTGAAAAACATCTTCTGGGCTATAATATTTAAAAAATTATTAAACAGAAATAAAAACTTAACTATTATTATGTTGTGCTAACATCGTCTAATTGTGAACTGAGTATAAAAATAATTAAAAAAGACCTCGAGCTCAAAAAAAAAAAAAAAAAAAAGTTCTTTTATTTATATATTATAAAGGTCGAATAAAATACAATATAAAACTTAATTTTTCTTTATTTAATTAATATTTTAATTAAAAATTTGTTTCAAAACAACTAAAATGTTAATTAAGTCCAAATTATATTTCTTGGTTTTTTTTCCACTTAAAAGATAATTGATTCATGTGATAATTGAATAAATTGAAATACTTTTCAAACTATTTTTTTAATTGATAAAAATTAAAAGTTTTAAGGTTTTAATTGAACTGTTGGTTTTTAATCGAAGTTTTTGATATTTGAAGAAGGCTTAATTTCATCAAATTTAATTTTCATTAAATTAATTTTTTTGAAGGAAGGAATTTGCAACATGAAATGATTTAAAAATTTTTTTTTGATAAATCTTGACTGAACACGAGATTGAACTCGGGTCGGATTAACATGTTTCGAGAATAACCAGATTCTCATCATCAGCGTTCTACTGTTTGCGCCACTGCGGCGCCTGCCAGTCTATAGTCAAACATCAATCTTTAACCAATTGTATTGGTAGATCGAAATTTGCTGTAATTGATTATCAATTTTTCAATTTTTATTTAAACGTTTTGTCCTTTCTTCTTGTTTTTTCGTACTTTTTGTCAAGGCTTTGTCTTGAAAACTGAAGTACATTTGTTTTTTTATGTTTTTATTTTTGTCCTTTTCTAGTTGACATTTCTCTGTACAACTTGAAGGACAAGTGTAATCATATAGGAGCTTTTGCCATAGCTTTTTTAAAACAATTGTGAGCTATGGCACAAGCTCCTATATGTCAAAAGTACAAATGGGCAAAGTTTCAGACAATTTTTGCGATTTTTTAGAAAATGTTAGATTTTTTTGCTTATCTTTTCTCAATTCTCAATAACATTTGGAATAAAACTTAAGTTTACTACATATCTGTGACATTAGGAATATTTAAGAATAAAAAAAAACTATAACTCCGGAGAGAGTTGAAAATTATATTAGAATAGGAGTTAGTTTTTAAAAGTCACCTTTAAAGTTTAAGATTGCTATCCTATAAAAATTATTTTATTTTAATAAAAAAAGGATATATATAATTTTTTTTTTTTTTTGAACCGGTTGCACTTGCCCACCAGGTCAGTCAGATGTGGCGATTTTGCGCCAAACGTGGTGACTTATAAAACTATTTGGCGATGAAATTTTGTGTTTGGCGACATGGCGATTTTGTTTTTGGCGATATTTAAAATAAGTTGGCGATTCTTTTGGCGATTTATCTTGAGCACATTTTCTTATTTATATGAAAAGTTTATAAGTACGGGTAGAGTTTTTTCTTTAAACTGTTACAAATTTTATAGACACAATACGCCTGTGAATGCTGTAGATGATAAATTGATAGAATTCCATGATAATTAAATCCAAAACTTATACAAATTGTTCCTATATAAATTTCAAAGTAATTTGAAGTAATTTGTTCAAGTAATAAAATAAACACACAGTATGCAAAATTTCTAGTTAATATCATTTTCCTCTCAATCATCGGCTCTTAACGGAAAAACTATTCGCAAAACTGAACCGTTTGATTGCATATGAAGTTGAACTTTTACTGCCTGGCCCACAATGTCGACAAGAACATTTCTTTCGTGTATTTAAATTGAAAACAAAAGCAAATTTTAGTTTTTTATTATTGTTTTCAATATAAATATGCGAAGTGGCAGTTAAAATTTCAACAATACTAATGCATACTGGATAGTATGCAATAATAGATAAATTAATAATTAATATTGATATCAGGTTTAATAAAATTTTTCAATGTGGGATGCAGAGCAAAAATAAGTCGCATTTTTGATTACTTTTTGGCTCGATTTTTAACGAAATTAAATAAAATTATTTTAATTATCACCTCGAATATTTAGGAGAAAAATAGTATTCGCTTAGAATTTTTGAAAACCCTGATTTTATATAGAATCGAAGCCGAATGTGGGTTAGAAGTTAATTCTTTAAAATAAATTCATGTAATGAAATTGTTTAGAAAACTATGTTGACTTTATTAATGCTTTACTTCATATCTTATCGAGCGTTAAATTATAATTTGATCAAAATCAAAAAAATATATATGGTAAATTATGACATATTTTCACAAAGAAAAAATTAAGCTTATAAGAACTGATTTATTTTTACTCAGATTCTACTCATTTTGCATACTGGTTAAAATTAATATTTTTGCAAGATTCAATTTACTGATCTCACAAATCCTAAGTTTTAAGATTTTTTTTAAACGTTTTAAATCCCAGGAAAAAATGTGCTCCAAAGTAGGTATTCATTCATACATACAACATGCTCCCGTTTTATGTATGAATTTATACTTCAAAACGCTTCAATCCTGCTGATAGGAAGCTTTATTTTTGTATGGGGTGTTCATGGTATGAAGGACTATTTTCTGCTGACAATAAGCTCTTCTTTTAACCTAATAAAACATGCAAACAAAGCACTCACAAAGTGTCTTTTTAAGGGCTAACTAAGTACATTAACATATTTATTAATGTTTTTCTTTTACTTGTTTAAATGCCTTTTTGAATCATTTTCGTAAACCATAATATACGAACATGTTCTTAAAATCGAAATGAAGTGGAATTGAAATCGAACGAAATTTTGATCTCAATTATCTACAAAATGTCGGTAATTTTTCCTGATTTTAACAGTGATTCTTGTAAAGATAATTATTACCCAAAAAATGAAGCATATAAAATTAATGTGCTGTGTCCAGGCGATAAGCGCTTGATTGTGTATTAAAATTTATATGAAAGTCACTCAGTTTTTTGAGTGCTTTTCATATAAATTTTTCTACACAATCAATTGCCTGTCACCTGAAAACAGCACATAAATATTTTTATAAACTTTTTTGCAGACGCGTTCTTAAAAATTGTGCGATTTTAAATCCACTTCATTTTGATTAGTAGAACATGCCCGATAGTTGTATTTTTTCGTTTTAAAACCTTCTTCGTTGTCAGCACTAAAATATAAGCTTTTTTGTATATGGGCAATTCCTGGGGTCACGAACGTACGTTCGTACGCTTTTGATGTACAAATAATATAGAAAACAAAACTTTTCCTAGAATTTTTTTTGGCGATTCGATAGCATTTTGGTAGCTCAATGTTTAGTGCAAAAGATGAATTTCATTGAGTTTAAGGTATCATAATGATAATTATAAACATGTGGTCACGAACGTACGCAAAATAGAAGTTAACTTTGGCTGACAATTGTGAAATGTAACGGAATGTTCCGCGAAATGGAACGGAATGTGCAAACGTGATCAATTTATTTTAAAAGTGTATCAATGTTGGTCTCTATCCAGTTAACTGATCTCTGTTAATTAAAAATTGCCCATTTTCGATTAACGATTAAACCGCTTAATTTCAATCGATCAACCGATTAACCGATATTACAACATTTTTAACTTGTAGGTGTTCAGGAAATATTTTTTCATAGAACCAAAGAAGGTATTCAGCGATTTTCATTTAAAATAACTGTTTGCTGTCAATAGCCTGTTGTTTCTCATATCAACATTTTAACAGAATTAACCGAAATAATGCGAAGTGTGAAAAATTAAAAAAAAAATTAAAACAGGAAAATCTAGGAAAAAGGCCTGTGAAATAAGATATTATGTATTATAGGTTTTGATTTCGCGAACATCTTCGATAAATGAAATAATAATTTCAAAGTCAAGTTTAATCAAAACTAAAGAAAATAAACGATGAAGTTCTAAATATTTAAGCCAAATTATCTGTATTATTTTATAAGATTTTCTTAAACTATTGAAATAACTAATAAAATGATAATACAGTTTATTATTTTATTAATACATTATATGTTAATTAAAAAATATATATTACATATTTATTAAATCTTCTTTTGTTTGTTCGTTTAAGTTCAAGAACTGTTATGTTTGTTATACTTTTGGTTTTTTTTTTGCTAATAAGCTCCAAATAACAAATCATTTATGCATTTTTATATACTGAAATTACTTAATTTATAAAAAACACTTTTTTAATCGGTTAACCGATCAATAACAAAATTAACCGATTATTATCCGATTCAACCAAAACCTTGGGCTATTAATCAAGCGATTAACCGATTAAAGGAAAAGCCCGAGTAAATTAATACCCTTGTATTTACACAACAAAATATCTCTATTGGTTTTTGTTTAATTGTTTAATTGTTTTGTTTAATTGCGACTTGTTTAGTCGCGAACGTACGGATCGCGAGCGTTCGAATGTTTTAACCGTTAATTAACCGTTTATCGAACTTTTTTTGTTCTCCTTACACTTTTCTCTGCTTAATTGATTGTAATAGAGCTTAAAAAAATGCAAACATAATATATGTTTTTTTCATGTAAAATAATGAAATATGAAAAATGTCTTTAGAAGTAGCTTCAAAAGAAAATATAAAATTTTCCAGTTTCAAGCCCAATTTCCTCAAGTAAAACAGCTCAGATATCATAGCATATCGTATATACCATTCTATTATAAAAACATAGACTTTTTTTTATAATTTTAAACAATAGTACACGATGATTATCAACACTTTATTTTTTCATCCATTCGGAGGAAATGGCCATATTTTATTCGTTATCATTTACTGCTGTACAAGAGCTCTCTTATTGAAGCGCTCGACTATGCGCTTTTTCTTTTAAATGTTTCAAAAAAAAAAAAAAAACACATATTTTTTTACTGGGCTACTACAATGTAAACACATAACTAGAATTATGCTTAAAGCCTGGTACTCTGTTCGACCTTGTGAAAAATGTTGAGCGACATTGATTATTTCACACGAAAACGTTGACATGCATCAATATTATCTTTCTCGCGATTTTTCAAAACTTAACGTTTTTATTAGTTGCAAATATACAACATTGTTTTGCGAAGGTAAAAAAAATTATGTTTTCTTAATTGTCACTAAAAAATAAAAGAATATTATTTTTATAATTTCCCGAAACAAAAAAAATTAATTTACTTTTTATCACTTTTTTACAATTTTCTTTGTGAAATGATTGTTTTATAAACTACGAGTACTTTACAAATACAAAATAAAAAAATTACAAAAAATGTTAAGCTGTTGCATAAAATTCCGTGCGAAATAATATGAGCTGCACTTGTTTCGCACGGAAAATAAAAGTGTTGCTAGAAACATTTCGAATGTTTTTCGTTATATAAATAGAGTACAACTCTATCAACATTTTCTCGCTAGTGTTTCACAGAAATTTTTTTTATATTGAGTGTGACAACATTTCGCACGAAATACTGAACAGAGCACCAGGCCTAAGGGGGAAAGGGTATAAATGCGTTTGTCATACTCTGGATAGATTTTTAGATATCTAATCACAAAACTGAACTTTTCAAAATTATTTTTTAATTTATGGATATAATTGTTGCAACACACAGAGAAAAAATATATTTAAATATGGTCACCTCTAACAAAACTATTTTTTAAGAAAATTTTAAACATATTATGTTTAATTTAACCATATTATTGTCACCGACAGCCATATTATTGTTAAATTAGTCCTCTATCAAGAAGCCGCAACCATATTATGGTTGCCTCTAAACATGTTATGGTTAAATATGGCAATAATTTGTATTTAAATTAACAATAGTATTTTCCTCTTTTCCAAGAGCAACATTCAATGGTTGAAAACCAACCATGCTATTATAAATGTTAAACATATTTAAGTTATTATTATCCAAAACTTGTTCGGAGGCCTTCGGTTGTGCCTTCTTTATGGAGGACTAATTTTACCATAATATGTTAGCAAATTTATTTTAAAATAGTTTTGTTGGAGGTGACCATATTGAAACATATTTTTCTCTGGGGGAACTAACCTTTAAATAAGCTAAGAAGGATATCGATATTAAAACTAAGCAATTATTGCTCATACAAATAACTCCCTTTATTTTCTCTCACGGAACTTATAATGTAATAAGAAATTTTGTTTTATATTATTTACCTTTCATTTGCGATAGCTCGTTATTTTTACAAGGGACGCCCCTATTCCTCATGTCTAGTTCTATGTATCATCATTATTTTGCTTTTAGTTACTTAACCTTTCATTAACCGTTTGCCATGTGCTAAACAAGTCAGTGAACTAATTAACAAACCTTAAGGCCACAATTAACATTTTCATATTCTCTGCTCTTAAAAAACACATTGTAACATCTGTTTTCCATTATAATAATAATAACAGCAATTATAAGTGTATTTTCTGGGAACTGACTTTTACTTTTCTCAGAAAATGTCTACGTTTCTTTTAATGAGTATGACATTATGATGGAGTGTTGCTTTTTTTAGTAAGGTTAGGAATTCTTGAAGGATTCCATAAAATATCATGAGGACATAATTTGTATGCCAACAGTAATTTAGTGTGTGGATAAGCCCATATTTACATGTAACTGTGTAAGTATGTTTGTCGGTCATGTGTAGCAACGATGTTTAGTTTTAGGTTGAAATATGCACAAATTTATATACATGCATGTGTATGTGCTATTTATTTATCAACACATATAAATTCATAATGTTAAATGCTACTAGTAGCAACAACAACGACCAAATACGGTTTGCCACAACAATAATAATGTTGAAGTGATAGAACATGATGATACAAACACACTTGTTGGCACGAAGACAAAGAAAATAAGATATAACGAAAGTCTAAAGAGTACAACGAAATAGAAACAGTACAAAATGCAAGTGCGTTTAAAGGCATTATCAAACTTTTGTACTCCAAATTTAATTCTGGCGAATAGTTTTGCTTGTTTTATACATTTGTAGCAAGATTAATTGCTTCATAGAGTTCAATTAATATTCAAACAGTCACCAGATCAGTGATGCCAATAGTAGGGAATTCTTGTTTTATTTTGTAGGGATATTTTTCGTAAAGTTCAAAGCGTAGGGGACGAAGGACAGATGTTTTATTTTATGGCAAATGTAGGGAATTTTCAAAATATTATCTAATTTTCAATATGTTCTAACAAAATACATAAATATTTGTATTATTTTCATTTAGGTTAAGTTATGTCGAAAGGAGCACGAAGCATCAAGGATGCAACCTCATATCAGTGTGATATACACCTAGGCTTCCACTGGCCTGTTGTCCCTAAGAACATGGAGATTTAGGTCCGCTGTTAAGAAACTTAGTTTTCCGGGCGTATTACTTAAGGTTTTTCAGTCAACGTTCCTCAGGGATCCTTAGTCCAGAATGACATCGCTCCGGAGGTGCTTGGATCTTAATCCGGCAAAGGTCTGATAGTGGCAGAGAAAGTGTTCCGAAGTCTCCCTCGCCTTGCCAACACTCTGAGCTCGTCAGAATCCACCCGTCCAATTTGGTGTAGTTATGCCCGTAGTCCTGCATGACCAATCAGGATACGCACCATCATACTAACCTCGGACTTACTCCCTTTGAGGAGGCTTCGCTTCCTCCTTTCGTCTAAGTTAATCCTACTGAAACGGTGTCACATTCGTCAGCCTAACTGCTGATAGCGAGTGTATTGGCCCTTTTATTACCGATTATCCTCGAATGGCCCGGCAGACATATGATACGGATTCTACCGCTCAAGGAAAATTCGGTAATGGCCCTCCTACAGTCCGATTAGGTCTTAGACATAACCCTATTTACTGATATCGCCTTAAATGCCCTGTTGGCGTCTACCTTTCCCATATTCGATTCAATCCATCCCACACATTCCGTTATAGCATTGACTTCCGCCTGTAAACTAATTTTGTGATCAGAAAGACGGTAGAATATCTCGGTGCCAGATTTTTCAATATAGACCCCCTTCCCATTATATCCGTAGTTTAGAGCTATTCGGGTAACAACAGCTTCCCAAAGGCGTTTGCCCTAAAGTTCCAGTCCCCTATCAGAGATTATACTCTAGCAGTTTCCGACAATTTTCTTCTCTGAAAATTTGGTCGTGCATGACCGATGGACGTGTGTATCCAGTCAATATATCTTATAAACACTGATGGCATGCTTTGTAGTCGCCTATATGTAAGTCGCCGAGAGATAAGAGCCTTTCGGTCGCGAGTGCCGCCTTGTACCTCACCTCTGTTTCTATCGGCGGTATATCCAGCAGTGTTCCCCGAGCCTTGGTTGCTGTAATGCACATTGCCTCATCTATACCCACGCATCATGTACGATGGATCCCCTGAAGTGCACTTATATTGCGTGCTCTGTCCAACGAAGTCTACCAGATTACAGTAGCGTAATTTCGAATCGGTCTAATCACACTTCTGTAAAGCCAAAATGTCATAGTTGGACTAAGACCCCATTTCGGGCCTATTACCCAAATACGGCAGTTTTGTTTATTAACGTATCCATTGAGCAAGAAATGTACTTCATCACTAAACAAAATTTCACAATAAAACATCGGAATTTCATTGAAATTTTCCAGAGCCCATTCACTAAAATTACGACGCAAATTTAAGTCGTCTGGCTTCAATTCTTACACAAATACAATTTTGTTCGCTCTAAGGCCGATCTCCTTATGTCAAATACGCCAAGTTGTCGAATAAGACAAGCCAGGCTAGTTAGAACGACGACGAATCGATTCGTCACGGTCTTCGCTTACACTTTCAGCTACATCTGCTATATTCACTTAACAACGTGTTGTATGAGGTCTAACCGGTCGAGTATCATCCATTAATGTAAACTGGGACTCAAATTTGCGAATTTTTGGTTTCAGTAGGTCGATTATGCGCACCGTAAGTTCCTCGAACCGCACGAAAAACACTTCTCACAGAACGCTGATTTTCGTAATACAGCTGAACAATTTGGAGACGCTGTTGTGGTGTGAGTCTTTCCATGATGACTTACCAAATGATACTGAACAAAAATTACAAAGCAGTTTGTTATGAGTCACGCATGATTTGTAAAAAAGCATATTCAAAATCAAACCTTACGATGAATCACCCTTTATTAAGAAAAATTAGTTAATTTTTTACTTACCCCTATATTCATAAAAAATATTTTTGATTAATAAAAGGTTTATGAAACGAATTTTTTATGAAAATTCCTTCGAATTTTCGAATTTTCTATAAAAAATCCTGCTATAAGCATATAATATTTTTTATGAATATGGGGGTAAGTCTATAGACTTAATTTAATAAATATATAAAAAAAAAATTAAAGCAGTTTTATATTTATTTTTCGCTAAAGCAATGTGCACGTTTTATAATTTTTTAAGTTAAAAATAATCTGTTATCGAAAAATTACATAAAGAAAAAACAATTTCTTAAAGGTCCAAAGATTGTTGACAATTCCTTATTGACGCATAAGTAATTTTTGCATACTATAATATTAATCATACGTATTGTAACTTTTGGTCGAAAAGTATGAAATTCATAAACAGATTTTCTGCCAGATTTGTCCCCAAATTTAGGGTTTTATCATTAGATTGGTGACAGATTTTCGAGAGCGGGGATTTGGTGATTTTCGAAAAAAATTTTGAATATTATATAATATCATTAAAAATAATATATTCATTACCCCAAATTTAAGGAATTTAACATAAAGTATGTTGTTACATTTTTTTTAAAAGTTTTTATTTGACATTCATGTTTTGTAAGACGATTTTTGGACAATTGTACAGTTTAACACGAATTTGAATTTTTGTGTTTTTTAGGACTTTTCATTATCAATTTCTTTTTAAGCCTTTGGAACTAATTTTACACTGCGGTTAATTGCCTAATTTTTGAACAACATTTCTTAGTATAAATTTTCATATTAATTCGGATCTCTATTCTAAGTCAAATACCTACTTGTAATACTTTAACAGTCTTGTTCTTTCAATATTTTCAAGGAATATTTTCTATGCACTACCAGAATTTTGTTGGTATATTTCTGTTACGAGGATAAAAGTATGAATTCATACTTTAAATCTTTATCAATTTTAATTTGACTTACAATACACATTCGAATTAATATTAATTAATAATTAATATAAAAATGTTTTCCAAATCACCAAATTTATACCAAATTCAAAGAATCAAGCAAACAATTTGTTGATTTTGCACCTATTACCAAAATGATTGTATCGATTGCTATAATTGAAAAATTTTTAAATTTTTTTTTAATATTATTTTCTTCAATAAATGATATTTTTAATTAAAAAATGATCAAAAAAATTTGCCATTTCAATCAATGTGTTAATTGATTTACATAAATATAGTTCAGGCTTTAACAATTCGCAACAACAATTCTACAAGCTTAAATTATTTTATTTTAAGCGAAGAAATCAATTAAGATTTTTTATAATTTATTTAATATCTTAATTAAAAATTTCTTTAAAAACAACTCAAATGTTAATTAAATCTTTTAACTAAAAAAATAGTTGATTCAATTTTTTCAACAATTTTTTCTGTGTACTCACCATGAGAACTCCCATATTACATTTCTTAATATCTGAATTATTTCAAAAATAAGTTTAAACGTCTTTAATTAAATATCCGTAAAAGTAAAACATTTCCCACATTGATACTATTTTCTTGTTAAAATGGGTGCAATATTTTTAATCCTTTTGTCGCTTATAAGAATTTGTTTTCTGTTTAAAAATACAAAATCAGATTCGTCTTGTAAACTAGAAATATTAGAACATGGATGATAGAAAATTGTGATCAGTTTTGGTTTACAACAAGTCTCGATTTTCTTTTGAAAATCCCGCTTTTGTTCGAGAAAATAAAATTTTCCTTTGAGCAAATAAAATGACAAAAATTAATGATCGCTTATTATTTATTTCAAGAAACGATATTGTCAATATTTGAAACAAATTTTAAAAACAAATTTAAATTAAGTTTAAAAATAATTAATAAAAATAATTAATAAACTTAAAAAATTGGGTTTAAAATTGGAGATTTATGTATACTAAAATCAGGATTTTTTGCAGACTTCAAATATTAAATTGGGCACATGAGCCGAAAGTTTTCTGGCAACACTAATCGAAAATAAAACGAATACACAATTAAAAACCAGGCGTCTTATTCTGGCAGTCGTGATCGAAGAGTTTTTCGATTCGAAAGAAATTTTATTTCAAATTCTTTCAGTCGATACTCGGAAAATTAATTAAACTCGGAAAATTAAAGTTTTTCATGTATTACCTACTATTCACTTATCATTTTTACTAAGCATAAGCTAATTTAAGGATAAACGTTAAGTATTTAATATATATCTAAGTATGAAAATTTTTTAGGAGAAACTCGAAGTACTAAACACATTGCCTCCTTTTAATTTCTAGTAAATATATAGGATTTTAACTTCAAATTCGGCTTTTAAATTCAGGTGTTTAAAAAAAAATTAATTTAGAATTTTCGGAATCAAGTGCCGAATTTGATTTGAACAAAATTGAAATTTGTTTTTTAACAACCTGAATTTGATTTGGAAAAGGCTGAATTTTAAGTTTAAAATATGTACGTAGTACACTATCTATGTTTAAATTAATAAATAGAGAAAAGCCCACTAACTTTAGATCTACATACACACAAATGGGCATATAAATAAATTGTATGAATTTGATAATAATTTTCTTTTATTTTTCTGTAAATAAAACGTACAAATTATACCATCTTTGCTTAAATTAATATAAATGAAAAAAAAACCCACTTGGGGTATTTTGGGTTACCCAGTGGGCAGCCAACCCTGGAAATTACACCGTCAAATTTCTTGAAGACCGGCTTATAATTTACTAGATAAAGCGTAATTTTGGAATATAATACTACGATTCAGTATTTTTTTAAAGACTAGCTGATATTTTTTAGATCGCATAAAAAGCCCACTCGGGAAATATTCTTACTCTCGGTGGAGGGTATCAAAGATTCAGCACAGCCAAATGACAGGCTGTTGTTTTCCGTATAATCGCTTATATAATTAAGCACCAGATAAAATAACGAAAATACGGAAATGTCAATAGCAGGCAAGTTATGCATATGTATGGGACATTCCACGCCAAATCGGATGGTAAAAAATTTTTTTTTTGGATTTCCCCAAGTTCACAGTTCATCATGGCAATGGTGATGGACTGTTAGATAATATGTGAACTCTGGAACCCTAAGGGTCTACATTGACGTTTATAAGAGAGGCGGCAAGGTAGATGTAGATTTCTTCATCAAGGAACTGGGCATAAAGGTCCCCTTTAGTCTGCCAGATGACAGCAATGCATTGCAGTGGAAAATCTTCGCCATAAGGCGGGTACTAAGGTACTAGATATCGTATATCGAGAGTTGAATGCACATTTACGGAGACCAAAGCTGTCATTGCACTCTTGCTGTTGTGTGCAAGACATCTTGATTAACTGTGGAATGGAGTTTGTCTCTTAATGAGATTGCGGAACATTCTAGGGTATTGCTGGCGTGTGTATCAGGGCACAGTAGGTGCACAGGGAACCAAACTACAGACGGCCTAGCCAAACAGGGCAGTCTTTAGTACGACATGCTCGTCGACGGCCTGATTAGCTTTAAAATGGCGCGCTGTTAAGCTCTCATTAAACGTGAGTCGCACAGAAGGGCTCATGAGAGATGGCAGGGTGAGAATATCTGTTTGATGGCCAGGACTCTATCGCCTTGCTACGAGAGCTCGCATGTTACATGGTTTCGATTGTAATTGTTATATGGCTTGCTGTTAAGCTCTGATTCGTACAGAAGGGCTTAGAAGAGATGACACGGCCTGGCTTTGAGAACGTGCGTGATGCTTGGTTTCGGTTGGGACCTAATTAGGACAGTGATATCGTTCATGACGGGTCACTGCGTGATAGGGACTCATGCAGGGAGAATGGATCTAGATTATAATGACTTCTGTATGTCATGATGCCAGTGCCCCGATCTGGGGGCTATTAGGATTATGCATTTATGGACACCAGAATTGCAATGCTTAGACGCTGTATCAAATGTAGGACTGAACTAGACCTCTCTGTTTTGCAGGGAGTGGCAACTCCCATACAAAGACAGCAAACTAAATCACCCCAACATGGTGCAAAAACTCATCTGAAGATAAAAGCGCCAAAAACAGCCTGTAACATTAACATGCAGTACTCATATGTAGAGATACCCTCATGTCAATGTTAATACCACCATGTAGATGGCACCAAGGTAAATAACCATCTACACAACACTATACAATTAGTTATTTACTAAGTGGTTGTCGTAAAAGTTTCCAAATCTGGAAATCAATACAGAACATCTGTCAAAAATCGAGATGAACTGGAAAAATATGTGTGAAGTCTCCCATACGAGGACAATATAAGGCCCTTATCATGTAAAACCCAGCGCAACGCCAAAAAATTACATATATAGCAAAAACAAAGTAATAAATATTTTGTAATTTTTTTGTTGCTTTCTACAGAAATTCACATTGCGTTTTAAAATTTCAAACGCTGCATAGCTTATGGCGTTGAAAATTTTACAACGGTAGATGATTTTTTGTAGAAAGCAACAACAAAATGACAAAATATTTATGACTTTGTTTTTGCTTTTAATGTAATTGTTTGGCGTTACGCTGGGTTTTACATGATTAGGGCCGAAATGTCTGAATATCTGGATAAGTACCTAAATTTGGTACAAATTGCTTCGTTATCAATACACGAGATCGGGCTTTAAATAAATTGTACTTATTTTAATTAAATGGGGATGGCGCAGCGTTCCTGAGTAAATTTTAAAAATTCGTTTTATATGACTAGAAATTATATTGCCAACTCTTAGTATAACGATCGGTTCATAATTTAACATAGAGTCCATTTATTGCCTTGAATATTTTTTTTCCATAGAAAACTTTTCTACAGAAGAAATTTATTTGTAAAAAAATTAAAACATCAACTTCGGCCTCAACGCCCTAAAGACATCATTGTTAAAAGTACAAATAAAATATTTAACTTAAGTTAAAAGGTAATTAAATATTTATAATTATTAAAAAAAATTTTTTTTTACAAAAACGTTTCAAAGTTGTTAACTAATTGTTGATGATTTAACTTGATTAATTGATTTTAAGTCCATAAGTAAATTATTAAATTTTAAAGCACCTACGTAATCAAGGCGTTGCGTCGTTGTTTCTAATCTACATCTATGAATCATAAAATTTGTGTTATTTCCGGTGTTAAAATTATATTGTTGCTGGGAAAATTATAAACTTTGATAACCAATATGGTTAATGCATTTAAAAACAAACATTAAAATCCGATATTCGTGCAATCCATAGATTGGTTAAAATGTTTTGCTTATATACTTGTACAATGTAACAGTTGAAAATAGTATTTGTAATCTAAAAATAATTTTTGATTGAATTGCTATTTATATTGTGTACATATCTTATTGCTAAGTAATTCAAATGAGATTGAATCGGAGATTGTAATATCGTCATATTTGATTTAACATTAAGTTCATTCTTAATTACAATAGAATTCCAATTGCCGGAGCTATTTTCTTTTTAAAATCATGCATATGTAAATCCAATGACAAGTTGCTTCGCAATATAATTCCCAAATACTTTACAGAATGTGTTTCACAAACAGCCCACTCATCAGTAAATACGTTAAAGTAACTACATTGATAGAAAAGGCTTCATAGCGCTGATGTATTTTGACATCATACCTATGAAAAGTGTCTTCATTTTTGACCCCACGACGGTTTACATCACTGTGATGTCAGTCTTAACATCATTTGGCCAAAGTGTCATCAGCGTCGAAAGTTTTGTACATTTATTTGTTACAATTTAATGTTTCCATTATTTAATATAAAATCTTAATTTTAATAATCCGTTATAAAAAAATAAAAAATGTGTTTTATATTTTGCCTGCAGCGGTATTTTTGGGGACGCTTTTTAGGAAGATTTTTATATAACTGCAAAAAAACATAAATTGTTAAAAAATGCTCAAACAAAATAAAGAGAATTTGTCTAAATAATTTAAATGACCAAACATAAATAAAAAACCTAAATAAAAATTAATATTTCTACTAAAAAATAGCTGTTTGTTTCACTGTTCGCAAGCGCGAACATTGGCTGCTATTTGGAGAATACGCTTCTTCTGTGATACAATGTTGTTTTAAAGCTGTGCTGATCATAAACAAAAACAGAATCCCCTGTCACGCAACTAACAACAATTGTATATCCGAAAAATACCAATTCGTTTTGGGTACAAGATTTGCTGTTTGTGTTCGAGTGGGGGTTATTTGTTTAGTTGTATACCATATTCTGGTTCGATTGACAACTACGATCGTCAAATTGGGTTGGGTGCAGAGGTGGTTATAAGACTATTGGGATGTGTAAAAGATGATGTGCCTTTTAAGTGAAAAAAGGTTTTGCGCCACGGAAACCGTTCGCAAAGGAAAGCAGCTGAAGCGGGGAGAAAGTGACTATCAATATGATAGAACAAGTTCTATATTGGTTTATCGTTGGGCAGGTAAAAAAGAGGTTACGGTTCTCACCAACTTCGAACAAATTGAACCGATGCGCAGCGTAAAGCGATGGAAAATGGATGTAAAAAATACGAGAATGTACCACAACCATTGCTCCTCAACTCCTTCACGACAATGCCGTCTCAAATTACAGAATAAATATAGGTTAGGTTAGGTTCCATGGGCAGCCATCGAGAGACAGTTACTTGGGTCCTCCAGCATCATTGCATTGAGTAGGTGGCCCTGAATTCTCCTTGAAGATCGTCCAGAACACTCCAATTAATTTTTGTTTCACCACGTCCCACTTGGTACGAGAGATGGCACCATTGTCAACACCTCTGTCGATGATAGCCCGCACAAGGTGACCTTTGGCCACCTCGCTAAAGGACTTATTAATCGATTTCGATGCAATTTTGGGGCGTTTCGTCCCTGGTTGCTGTTTTAAGGCTGCAGCTTCCTCCTCCGAACGTTGCCGTTTAGACATTGTCTGTCACCTTCGCAGGGACTGAAAGAGTAGCACTTGCCAAAGAAGTGGTATTGGGATTTATTTATTTCTGTTCTAAGCTCCTCACTCACTAATGCTTGGAAACTGCACTGCTCTCTTGAAACAAGAAGACAAGAAAAATATGCTATCTCAAAAACAATTCAGAGTAAGCGTAATCAAAGCTTTGCTACTTAGTTCGTAAATAGATGCTGAATCCACTCAGAAATGATCCGACAAAAGCGTTGATTATCAATTGCCAAATATTGTAGGGGAGAATATTTCAATAGTTCAGCTACAAGGGAAACTTCCAGGTGCCAACTTTAAGGATGAGGCAAACCAATCAAATGGATGTTCCATAAATGCAACGTGCACTTGCAGCCAAAATGCTTTGAAAAATGTCATATAAAATAAGACATTATTATTTTATTACCCTAATAAATATATTTTGAAACATTGCTCATTTGTTATTATGTATCTTACTTTTAACATTTTTATAAATGAACAAAAATTTTTTGATATTGCAAATTCATGTCAAATAGCAGCCCATTTCCGGGACTCATGGACAAGGCAGCGTTTAACCGACAACGGATTTGGATTCAGAAGACCCAAACTACTATAAAAAGAGTATACATTTTTAAAAATATCACGTTTGAATTTTCTTGGCCGAATATGGCCTAAAACGTACTTCCTAGTTATAAATTTCAATCAGACCAGCCATTTGAAAAAGTCGGATTTCTTAGTTTTACGTCACCATTAACAAAACCATTTTTCTAGACTTGGAAATAATGCATATTTTGACGACAAGAAATCATTTCACAAAGAGCTTAAAGTTTTAATATATTTTTGTAGGGCATATTATTAAAACCTCAGCACATAAAATAACTTTTACTTACTTCCCTCTTACATCTACTCAACATACAATTCTTGTTTCGAATTTAAATATGTATGAAACAAATGTGCAAGTATTTGTGTTTACACAAATACACAGACATAGTTGTATGTGTATCAGTATATACGGCTATGTAGGTTATACCAAGAGTGTGTAAAGTATACTTTTGCCATAAGTGCTTCGTAGTACTACAAACTACAAAGGAAACAAAGGAAGTTTTTTTTAAGTTCCCTGTTATTTTTTTTAAATTTATTTGAAGTTCATAAAAGAACACAAATTTCTTTAAAAACTTTATTTTCTTAAACAATATTAAATATTAAAAAAAAGCGTGATAACTTTTGGCCAGAAAAATACAAAAGATATTTTTTGTTTTGTTATTTAGGAGTTTTTAGGAAATAAAGGAAATTAATTTAGGTTTTCCTTTTATAAGAAAAATTAGGTCAGAAAGCATTAATAATAACTTTTTGGGAAATAATCTTAAAAAAATCAAGGTAAAATATTGATATTATTAGGGGGTAAATTGAAATCAGTAGAGAAGTTAAAACTGCGCTTTCCTCTTTAAATATTGATGAGGCAGTTAAAAGTCTTCTTTTCTGCAAATAAAATTTTAATTACTTTTTTTTTATATTGTGTTATATACACCCTCCATCATCAAAATTGTTTTTTTTTTGTGAAATTCTAGGCTGGGTTTCTGAGATCTCAGTTAAACTTGGCTTAGTTAATCTGAAAACAGATTTGTGCCGCCATTACCAAGTTTGTATGCAAAATTTTGGAGAAACAGCTTGTTTTACTTGAAATGTTGGTCTATAATGAAATAATAAAAAACAATACATTTGTCCTGAAAAATCCGACTTTTAGACTACTTTAAGTGAAGTTTAAACTTAGTCCACATCCCAAAAACCCGGCATTAGTTTATTTTAATTTAAACAAAATATTCTACTGACAAATTTCTTAAAGTTTTTAAAAGCAGTTTGGGATTGAAGCCCAAATACAGCTTAAAATTGCCAGAAAATTTTATGAATTCTAATTGGACATTAGGCCAAAAATTTAATTTATGAAATGTAAAAATAGAACGCTGCTCGACAGACAAAATTCTGCATCGTATTGTGAATTTTCAAGTCGTTTGCTTGCAATTTGTCGTTTTGGGACACTGTCAACGTCAGAAAAGTTGAATTAATTGGCATGCGGTTTCGTTGACCTTTAACGGTTTTGAGATGTTTGCAATATATTTTTTGTGTGGCTAAACGAATACAGATATTACATTTAATTTTTTTCTTTAATGAAATACTATACTAAGAGCTACATATTGTTATTCATTGAAAAATTTTATTTGGCATTTTTTATGATAAAAAAATTCATTCGAAATTAAAAAAACGACTTTTTGTTCACTTCTTTAAAAAAACTGAAAAGGTTTTTCATATGTCAAGGAGATAGTTACTAAATAAATTAGGTGTTAAAAATAAATAAATAAGTTGTTATTATTTTAAATAAAATGTATTGTAACTATTAAAAGTAAGTTATAATAATGAATAAATAAATTATTTTCAGATAACTTAAATACTATAAAAACATAAAAGTGACAGACCCAGCAAAAACTTTTAAAATAAGCAGAAAGGCAATGCGAACTTGACGGAAAGACTACTTATTTTTCTACTTGAAAATGTACTTATTTCTGTTCACCATGTCCCAAAAGTACAAATTTGGCCAATTGGAATCTAAAAACTAATATATTTCTTTTATACTTGAAAGTTTAATAGGAATATGTAGTTACACAGAAAAATGTTTTTTTATCAATAAAAACAAAAATAGTTTGAAAAAGTATTTAAATTCAATAAAATGGATAATTGAATCAATTCTTTTTTTAGTTGATAGAAAATTAAAAATGTAATTTTGATTTAATTAACATTTTAGTTGTTTTGAAATAAAATTTTAAATAAAATATTAATTCAATAACAAAAAATCTTAATTGACTTTTTTTGCTTAAAATAAAATAATTGAAACTTGTAAAATTGTCGTTGGAAATTGTCAATATTTAATTAAATAAATTAACACATCGTTTGAAATGGCAAAGTTTTTTGATCAATTTTTTAATTAAAATTAAAAATATCTCTTATTGAAAAAAAATATTCAAAATTTTACAATTTTAAGTAATCAATATTTGGTAATAGGTGCTTACAAACAATATTTAATTCATTCAGTAGTTACAAGTTAACTTTCAAAAAGGTTAAAACCCACTAACTAAAATTGCTTTCATATGCATGTGCACAATAATAAATTTTTCGAAAGCTAAGAAAACAATTAATAAAAAGTGTTTTGGCTGCTCAAAATCATTAATAGCTCTAACACGGTAATAACAATGTGCGTAATAATATATTTAAATATTAAATATATTATATATCAGATCAATACCACTACTAGTTTTTTGGAACAAATTTATGTATATATTTACATACATTATTTTTGGATTTTCCATGGATTTCACATCGAAAAATGTTGTAGTATTACCGGATATCTAACAAATGTTAATGGAATATATAACAAATTGATTTGAATAATTATTTAAAATCATATAATAATAACTTATTTAAATCATTATATTATATATAATAATAAAGTTATTACTCCTTCTCTTCTCCCGTATGCACAGAAAATTTTTACAATTATCAGACAGCAGCGAAATGTAATGGATTTTCTTGCCCAAAGTGCTGACGAAGGCCGCACATAAAACAATTTTTCCACAATTAAAGCATTAATCAAAAATAAAATCAGTTTTAATTAAAAATTTAATTAAGCGAATTAAACGTTTAATCAAGTGAATTAAAAGTTTAATCGATATTATTTTTTTTTTTGTACAAGTTAACAAATTAATAGTAACAATTAAACTTTTAATTCACTCGATTAAACGTTTAATTCATTTGATTAAACCTGTAATTCACTTGATTAAATTTTTAATTGAAACTGATTTTTTTTTGATTAATGCTTTAATTGAGGAACATTTTGATTCGGGGCGTAGCGGGCCAGACTTATCCGCATATAGAAAATTTTGTAGTAAAAAAAATTTTTATTATTGCCAAATCGTTTATTGGCAAAATAAATAAAACATATTTTCATCTTTTGATCTGTGTACCCATCCCCTGGAGTCGAGCCTGGCCACAACTATGTAGTTTTTATTATTACCCAGCATATGTATGCTTAAAATAAAAGAACAAAATCTTACAAGCAGCAATACCGTTTTTTGGGGTAAACAAATAAGTGATTTGAAAAAGCATAAGATGTAATAAGCAGCCATAATTTGGTGATTCACAAGGTGTGCTATCAAGTCATATTGTCATAATGTCCTAAATAATATTTTACAATTGTTTAAAAAAAATATTGTTGTGTTTCAAACAAAATAAAAGTTTTAATGTTGTTTTCATTGATTCGTCGTAACTGTACAGTCGAAATCTAAATTATAAGCGGCTGCCCACAGCAGTCATATATATTTCTTGTAATTATTTTAAGACATATGACTTTTCAACTTTAAGACTACCTTGTGAATCACCCAAATATGTTTGTGGTTGGCTTACATTTGACTAATTTTGCCGTTTAATGGATGCGGAGGCAACAATTTGGTTGTAGTAACTGTAAAATGTACATATAAATATTTTCCTGTACAGGGAAAATTCCCTTAAAACTTATGAATAGAAATTATAAAAAACAATTTCTCGCTTCCCTTAAGTGGTCATAACTCCCAAAGATTCGGCACAGCCGCATATACGCAGAAAATAATAATAACACTAATTAGACAGAAAAAAGTTTTTTATCAATTAAAAAAATGGTTTAAAAAGTTTTTAAATTTAATTAATGTGATAATTGAAAGTTGAAAGAAAGTGACAGTTGAATGAAAATTAAAAATATAATTTTGATTTAATTAATATTTAAGTTGTTTTGAAATTAATTTTTAATTAAAATATTAATTAAAAATCAAAAAATATTAATTGATTTTTTTCGTTTAAAATAAAATAATTTAAACTTGTATAATTGTTGTTGGGAACTGTCAATATTTAATTATATAAATTAACACATTGTTTGAAATGATCAATTTTTTTTTCATTAAAATTAAAAATATCATTTATTATAAAAAACTAATCACCATTTTACAATTTTTAGTAATCAATATAATCATTTTGGTAATAGGTGCAAAATCAACAAATTGTTTGCTTGATATTATGAATTTTGTATAAATTTGGTGATAAGTGACAATTTTTAATTTTTTCTGTGTAAGTAATTAAAGAAAATTTTTTTAAATTTGCGAATTTATTTAACAATTGTCATATTAACAATTTGTTTCAGTTAAAAAATTAATACATACAGTAAACATTTTTATTCATTTGATTAAACCTGTAATTCACTTGATTAAATTTTTCATTGAAACTGATTTTTTTTTGATTAATGCTTTAATTGAGGAACATTTTGATTCGGGGCGTAGCGGGCCAGACTTATCCGCATATAGAAAATTTTGTAGTAAAAAAAATTTTTATTATTGCCAAATCGTTTATTGGCAAAATAAATAAAACATATTTTCATCTTTTGATCTGTGTACCCATCCCCTGGAGTCGAGCCTGGCCACAACTATGTAGTTTTTATTATTACCCAGCATATGTATGCTTAAAATAAAAGAACAAAATCTTACAAGCAGCAATACCGTTTTTTGGGGTAAACAAATAAGTGATTTGAAAAAGCATAAGATGTAATAAGCAGCCATAATTTGGTGATTCACAAGGTGTGCTATCAAGTCATATTGCCATAATGTCCTAAATAATATTTTACAATTGTTTAAAAAAAATATTGTTGTGTTTCAAACAAAATAAAAGTTTTAATGTTGTTTTCATTGATTCGTCGTAACTGTACAGTCGAAATCTAAATTATAAGCGGCTGCCCACAGCAGTCATATATATTTCTTGTAATTATTTTAAGACATATGACTTTTCAACTTTAAGACTACCTTGTGAATCACCCAAATATGTTTGTGGTTGGCTTACATTTGACTAATTTTGCCGTTTAATGGATGCGGAGGCAACAATTTGGTTGTAGTAACTGTAAAATGTACATATAAATATTTTCCTGTACAGGGAAAATTCCCTTAAAACTTATGAATAGAAATTATAAAAAACAATTTCTCGCTTCCCTTAAGTGGTCATAACTCCCAAAGATTCGGCACAGCCGCATATACGCAGAAAATAATAATAACACTAATTAGACAGAAAAAAGTTTTTTATCAATTAAAAAAATGGTTTAAAAAGTTTTTAAATTTAATTAATGTGATAATTGAAAGTTGAAAGAAAGTGACAGTTGAATGAAAATTAAAAATATAATTTTGATTTAATTAATATTTAAGTTGTTTTGAAATTAATTTTTAATTAAAATATTAATTAAAAATCAAAAAATATTAATTGATTTATTTTCGTTTAAAATAAAATAATTTAAACTTGTATAATTGTTGTTGGGAACTGTCAATATTTAATTATATAAATTAACACATTGTTTGAAATGATCAATTTTTTTTTCATTAAAATTAAAAATATCATTTATTATAAAAAAACTAATCACCATTTTACAATTTTTAGTAATCAATATAATCATTTTGGTAATAGGTGCAAAATCAACAAATTGTTTGCTTGATATTATGAATTTTGTATAAATTTGGTGATAAGTGACAATTTTTAATTTTTTCTGTGTAAGTAATTAAAGAAAATTTTTTTAAATTTGCGAATTTATTTAACAATTGTCATATTAACAATTTGTTTCAGTTAAAAAATTAATACATACAGTAAACATTTTTTTGTGTCAAAAAAATTTTAAATACAAAATGAAAAATTTTTAAAAATTTTGGTTTAAAATTCTTAAAGGCCAAATGAGAGGTATGTTATTAAAAAACTGAATGAATCTTTGGGGTAAGTAAAGTTGTGGTTTGAATAGTTAAGAGATTTTACGGGTCTTTCATTTATTTTAGTTTTTAAGTTCTAATCGATAATGGTGATAAAATTCCCCTTTTTTTAGATATTAAAACATTATTGTGCATTCGGTCTGAATAAATATGCTGAAATAAAGATTTTTGGGGTTTGTGATAAATGAAACAAATATTTTATATGCATTTCATTCTTTCAAAATCCAAAAACTAATTATTTACAAAATATTTTGTCAATGTGACAAACTAGTATTAACAATTTGTATATATGTAAGTAATTGTTAACAAATATTTTATTCAATATTACAACTTGGTTGTTAAAAATGTTTGTTGAATATCAACAATTTGAATTAGCAAAAATATTTTTTATATATACAAATTCGGTTGTTGGTGCCTTTTCACTTAAAAAACTAATTGTATTGACGAATATGGTATTCAATATGACAATTTATTTGTCGTAATATTTTTCTGTGTAGTATTCCAAATTATTTAACTTTAAACAAGGATATCAATATGTTTTCTTTAAATTAATATTATTTTAATTTCCTTTCCAATATTATTATTGTTTAATTTATTACAAAATTCTCCTAGAGATTTATTTTCATTTACCACAAAATGATATCTTAAACTTTGCATTTTAATTAACTAATTTCTTCAGAATAATTTCTTTAAATTTCTTATTGTTTTTCTTTAAATATTGACTTTAAGATTTTATTAATGTCTAAAGAAATATTTAGAATTTCCTTACAATCTTCAAATATTTATCCATAAATTGTTTTCTTAAAGAGAATCTTTATAGTTTGTAGGAATGTTTATCGTTCTGTTTAAATCTTTTGAAATTTAAATTATTTAATTAAAAAAACACTTACGTTGTAACACCTCAAAGAAATTCAAAAAGCCTCTATTTGCTTATGCTTTATTTCCTCCAGGATATTATTGCCACTTTGATGTGAATTTCTCCTCCGCCACTGGGGAATGTTTTACACGCTTAAGTATTCAATTGACTTGTACGCCGCGGCTGGCTGGTAAATGGATTAAAACCAAAAAATACAAAAATGTAATTAAATACCAAATAAAATTGATGATTACTGGCTTTTTAATATGTCTGTTACAGTCGTGTGATTCATTGTGAAGTACTATTTAACTTTTCTTTGGAGTTTAAGTGATACATTAAGCGAAATTTGCTTACACGCACATTGTTTTTAATGGACAGAACCAAATGAGAATAATTAAGATAAAATAACACTATAAATTATTTTACAAGATATTTTTAGTTACAGCCCTTTATATAGCAGAAATATGTAAATGACCGATTTCACCAATTTTATTTAATATTGATTTATGTTTTCATGTCAAATAAAAGTAAAATTATGTGAAAAACTATATTTAAATATGAATTTATATTTAAATAGAATTGGTAAGATCGACCATTAATCGTATTGTGTAAGAAAAAAGTTTTTCAAATTTAGGTATAAAATTAGCTAGACGCTGGATTGAATTCTTTAAATTGTTCGAAAAATGATAATAAGATTTCAATATTAATAATACCAAAAATAAATAAAGTCAAAGCTTTAGTTAAAGTTATTTGTATTGAGCCTTTTCCAACGTTATAAATAGCACATCATTATTAAAGGAAATGAAAAGTTATGACCAGGAAAACCATAAATATGAAATTGCATGTTTTTCCTTGTGCGACCAATTAAGGCAGAATAAATATATTTATCCGTTTTAGAGCTTTTTATGAATTTTGGCATCGATTTGTTAGAGCATATTTTTATTTTGCATAATTTAGTTAACAGAGCATTTTTGCAGCATGTTTTAAGTTTATAGCGTATATTTTGCCGTTTTGGGGGCATATTTTGATACATGTTAAATTTGTTTAAAAGCTTAAAATATGCTTTCACAGAAAATAAAAATATTTTTTTTTTCAAAATTCTGATTTTTCTGTTTTTCTGTATAACCAACGTGTTATTTTAATTTCGCCATCTTCATTTAATTTTCACTCTACAATTGTAAGCAGGTTGTCATTAAAGATAAATGTAATTTTAACCCTACGGTCAATAACCGGGTACCCGGGTAACTTTTTCAACTTTAAAATGCTCGCAATCCTTTCACAATTAAAATATGGCGATGAAATTTCAAATCATCGCTATTTAGGTCTTAAAGTACATTAAAAAATAAAAATATTATTATAAATATAGCCAGATATTTGTTTAAAATCGCTTTACATTCGACACCTCAATGACCAGGTACCGTGGTACCCCTATAAGTTTTATTTTTTTTTTTGTTGCAAATTTACCACTTGTTACTATGTTATTGATTGAAAAATCATTTTTAAACTTTCAAAACGTTTGGAAATAGCATTGGTATGATGGTGCCATGCCAGCTTATGACATACGTTGCACTTTTTTCTGATTTTTCTTTTTCCTGCTAGTGTAAGGCATAAGAAACATGAACCAACAATGGGCTTAAACTTTCAAAACGTTTGGAAATAGTGTCCAAACTCGGTTTGGACCATAACAATAAAACAGGACTTAAAAATCATTCATTTATTTTACTATAAAATTTAAATATAATTATACGTTACAAGAAATAACTAACATAGCATCTACATTTCTACAACATTACTTCAACTTGAACTGTTGTATTTAAAAGTACTTGTTGAAATGTTAAGTTTAAACCGTTGCGACAAAGATGCATATTGCAATTTATTGAATTATTATTATGAAGTTTAGACGATACTTAAGTACTGCAGTTTTAAGTCACTTCTTTTCTGATCGTTGAATTAGCAACTTACTTGAATTAATCTGAACCTCAAATTGTATTTTACTCTTGAAACTTGTAATTTAAAGTCTAAAATAAATTGTGTCCAGTTTAAGTTTACATGCATAAAATAACCTTAATTTAATTTAAAATTGTAATCAACAACCCAAAGGTGAGCATCAGCCCTCAACCCAAAATAAATATTGAATTTCTCTAATTTATTTGGTTTCTTTTCTTTTACCAAATACGCAACCCAAATAATTGTAATTGCTTGGAGCAATTATAATTATTCAACGCATCTCTTTTAGAATACCATTGAGTTCATGGTAAATCAACCCTCAACCTTAACCCAAAGATTCAAGAGAAGCGTTGTTACAGAAGTTTGCGTGGTTGCCCTTGATACCACAGATCTATCTCCAAATTATCTGCCCACACAATCGAGCAGCTTAAGCTCTCTATAAATCAACCAATCAAACTTCTTCATGGTCCATCGAGTGAGAGAACTAGATAACTAGGTCAACTCAATTAAAGGAGACAACCAAAAAACAAAGTAAAAGCAACGTCAGTACAAGTTCAGTAGTCAAATCAAGCGCAGTAAGTTAAATCGTAATAATTTATTTAAAACAAACAAACAACAACAAAAAACAAACATACAACACGAACAACAAAAGTGCATAAAAAAGGGAAAAGTAAAAAAGTGTGATAAATTAAATTTTTAAATATACATACATGGTATGTAGATAATTATGTGGGAAAAATTTATATTTTCTATCGCAAAATTCCAGTAAATATAGAAAAGAAAGAAATCCTGATAAAAAAAAAAAAAAAAAAAAAAAGTAATTTTTGATAGTTTTTGTATTTTAAAAGATGTGAAAAAAACACACAGTTTTATATATGTACATATATTAAAATTTCCATTTCAACATAGTCTCGGTAAAACCCATTTAATAAGTTCAATAAGAAAAGAGTTAAAAGAAGAAAAATTAAAAGAAAAAAAAACCCTCCTCGGGAAAAGTGCTTTTCGTCCATAACCTAAACTTGTGTGAAAAAAGGAATATCAAAATCCCTATTTTAATAGTACCTACATACCTAGTCACTTTCGAGAAGATCAATTTAGTCAGTTTAGTGAAAAATATTGAAAATTGCCATTTTTATCGTGAGAAGTGCACTAAAAGTAGGGGGCGTAAAAGCACAATTTGGAGAAAGGAAAGTGTCGATCAGGGAAATACTGTGTGTAAATTAGGCGCCATTAAAAAAGAAAAAGGTAAGGGAAAAAAAAACGAAAAATTTCATTGGTTATGTGAAAAGGAAAATATAAATTTAAACCAATAATCGCCATTTTTTTTTGAAAATTACATAAGAATATGTTAAAAAGTTCAACGAACTTAGGTCGCCAAAAACTTAGTTCTACATAAAAATAAAAATTCCGTTACACACAGCAAGATCATATTTGTATGTACTTAAATTTTGTCAAACGCCATTTTTGTTCAAGTAAAAAAAAAAACCAACAAAAAACTACTGAGATTTCTAGCCATATTAAAAGAAAAAAGTTAAAGAAAAAAAATAAAGGGAAAATAAATAAATATAATAAAAGAAATTTCGATTAGCTAAGCAGGAAATGATTGGTGCGTTATGAAGTTAATTGAATAAAGAATAAGAAAAAGCTAAGTTAAAAAACAAGAAAGAATATTTGCCACTAACTAAGAAAACCAAACAAAGTTTTTTTACCCAACCTAATACTTGAGAAAAAGACGAAAAAAATCCCGTTAATTTAAAGTCTGCTGTCTACTTAAAACCTACATATCTGTGAAGATAAACAACAACGTAAAATACAAAAGGAAAGATCTACATAAAATTGTTAATATCATTTTGTATGCCTTTGAAGTATGGTAACAAGGTAATTTTTAATATTAATTACATATGCACATACATACATTTATTCAAATAATTTGTTGAAACGTTAATCCAAAAGAAAAAAGAGGAAAAAAAAAAAGAAAAAGCCAAATATATTAATAAAGAAGAAAAAGAAAATATATTAAAAACAAAGCAAATTCATTTTATAAACGAAAGGAAGAGAGAAAAATTCTCTTTAATATGAGTGTAAAACAAAATATTTATCTCATTCTCTCTTAAAAAACTAGTGTGCCTTTTTAACTTGGAGGAGTTACTTGAGAGCTTTACACCTCAGTCATTCTCTTGAGTAGAATTTAATTGCGTTTAATGTAAATTATCTCTTATAACCGCAGAGATAATTTAACTCAGTTTGGCAATCTCTTTTAAAGGGAAAATTATACAGTCCATTATATTGAAAGAACAAAACAAAAGCTAAATAAAAATAAGTTTTTTTTGTCTCGTTTATAATCCGAGTTACCATTTCGTTATTTTACCAGTACATTTTTACAAATTTAGATTTATGGATTCAATATTAAATAAAAAAAAATATATAATTTACTTCATTCTTTATGCTTTTATAAAAATAAAAATTAAAATTTAAATAAAAATTTAATTGACTTATTATACCAATGATTAGAACCTAATATTTTTTTAATATTTAGGACACTTATTGAAACCAATAAACACTCTTATAGCAAACAGTTTACCCTATTAAAGCATACGTAGAGCCAAAAGTAGCATTATTGTCGTTAACGCATTCAAGCTAAATTCTTGGCAATACATAGCAACCTACAACTTTTGTTTTTTATACACTCGTTAAAAGAAAAGCTAAATTGTTTTATAGAAACATAAGGGAAAAAGTAGTTGGCCAAAAGTGAGAAGTACCCTATTCTCTGGAAAAAAAATAAAAAGGTATTTACATGCAGTTAAACCTTTGGTATTCAAAAAGAATAATAACCACAATTTAGGTTGATCCTAAAATTTATTTCGATTCAATCTTAAATCGGAACATAAAAAAATGTAATGTAATGTAATTTTAACATCTACAGTAATTTTAATGCGAATCGCAAATATGCATTAGTTCAAATCCCAAATTTTTAAGAAGTATTTATTCTTGAAAAAAATATTCTATCACCCTTGATATTATCACCATAAATTAACCCTTTAAATACTCAGCAATACACTCAAGTCTTACGCTATACTCATAAATAGCGCCCACAGTTTGCTATACAGTTAAATAGCACTGCAATACTTATAAGTAGTACTCTTAGTTCACTACACAACAAAAATAAACGCTTAACTAATAAACAAGCATAAAAACCCGTACCGCAAACCCAAGAAACATTGGTTAATATTCATAAGTTACTAGACATTCAAGCTCTAGTACCAGCCTCATAAGATTTGAGATCTTATTAGTTCACTAAGGGCTAATAAATCAGAGCAAGTTAAACTCTCTTTTTGGTTTAAACTGTGTTTAAGCCAACAAATCTATAAATCAGAAAACGTATAAACCATCTTTAAACGCATAAAATTGGTCGCTTAAAGTACCAACACAAACCATATGAATTTGTCAACATTTATCGTAGTGCTGCCACATGTTACTTTTTAAACTACATATAATACATGGGTCACTGATTTACAACTGTTGAGTTTAAACTACATATAAATTTATGTTTAGCTCAACCAAACTAGCGTTTAAATACTCACTGATTTATTAGCCATAAGCAGTGCAAATTCTAAAGATTTATGTATAATACAAGATCACTATACTCAAATCGAATACTATGGTAACAAGTCGTGCTGATTTGGAAGTTGTTCAAATAAAAATTCAAGAATACTGCTTAGCTTACTAGACATCCATGCTCTAGCTCTAGTAGGGCTTATTATTAAAATTTTCTAAAATATTACAAATTCGAACACATTTTTTCTAGATAATCAAATCTAGTCCTGTTGTTGAACAGGCCCGAAAGTAAACCCTGCAACATATTATTTGGAATTACAAATTGTACATTTCTATAAATTCAAAGAGAAAAAATTTTTTTTTACATTTCACACTTAAATTTGCTACCTACCCAAATTGAGTGCTACCAAACTTTTGAAAGAAACTAAAAAATTTTGAAAGAAACTAAAAGCACTTATACTTCTTCATATACTTCGACATATAAATATTACAATCTTCTTCATCAGAAATCTTTTATCAAATTGAAATTAAAATTTCAAGAAAATCAATAATTACCCTCTACTCATTTGTCTAAAATGACCACAACTCAGAAAGAACCCACTTCCGCGCTTAACGAGCGTTTCGTGTTTGACTGCGAGCACTTATTGCAGTTCTGTCGTAAATTTAACCGAACTCCGGTAGAGGATCAAACAGACTCGATCCTGGAGGTTAAGGTTAAAGACTTGGATGCAAGATGGCTTAAAGTAGAAAAGTCATATGAGAAAATAATGCTAGCCTCTGACAATGAAATAAGGCCCGAATTTAAAGAAGCGGCTAAAACTAATTTTGATGCTTGCATTGATGCGTACTATCACTGCACTTCGCAGATAATTGATTTGATAAAAGCAGTCAGGGTAGATGCGTCTCATGCTACGGGGTTAGAGCCAACATCACGCTTTTCAATGTCACCACAGGCTGTTGCCCAACATTTTACGCAAGAGAATTCAAATATGTGCATCAAAGTCCCGCCTTGTGATACAGAAATCTTTGAAGGCAGTTATGAGCAGTGGCCATCGTTTCGGGACATGTTCACTGCCGTGTATGTCAACCACTCGAAACTTTCCCCAGTCACGAAGCTTTATCACCTACGAAACAAAACTAGGGGTGAGGCAGGTGCGATTGTCAAAAGATATCCCCTATCTCATGACAATTTCGAGCATGCGTGGGGTGCCTTAAAAACTCGTTACGAAAATAAAAGAGTTCTGGTTGATAATCAGTTAAGAATCCTTTTCGACATTCCACCGGCGACAAATGAGAATAGTGAATCCATTAGAAGAATTCAGTCTTCTGTAAGTGATTCCTTGGCAACTCTAAGATCTCTAGGGATCAATGTAGAAAGTTGGGATCCCATTCTCATTCACCTAATATCTACCAAACTCCCTAACATTACACTCTCACTATGGGAACAATCGCTCGCCTCTCCGCGTGAGCTTCCTAAATGGTCTCAATTATCCCAATTTCTAATAGATAGATACGAAGCTGTGGAACGAATCACTAGTATCAAAACAACAAAAAATGCTTTTAGCCTTACAAATAAACCTCAAACGAAAATACAAACTTATGCTTCTCAAGAAAGCTTAACCCCTGCTTGCAGGTTGTGCAGTGAATCTCACTCTTTAAGGGCATGCCCTAAATTTCGAACTTTTACCGTTCAACAAAGAGTAGATTTCGTGTATAAGAACAAATATTGCAACAACTGTTTAGCATCCTCCCATTCAAAAACAAATTGCAAAAGTAAACACACTTGCTATCATTGCAAAAAGAATCATCATAGTTTATTGCACATGAACATGCAAAGGGCTAATACGCCGCAAAATACGAACTCACGAAGTACAAATGAGTCCGCCATTAGCGCCCAAAGATCAGGTAATGGGTCCCAAAATCAAAAGACTGCCGATGATGAACGTCCTCATACGTCATCGCAAATTCAAGCAAACTTCTCAGCTTGCCATGAAAATATACTGTTACGTACAGCATTGATAGAAATCAAACACATGGGTGAATTGTTCACAATAAGAGCCCTAATAGACCCTGGTTCGCAAAGAACATTTCTATCGGAAAGGATAAGAAACAGACTCCAACTTCCCTATAATAAGTCTCAGTTTGAAATTGTTGGCATCGGCGGGCAAAAGCAATCGGCCAGCAAAGAATGTGACATTATTTTATATGCTAAAAGGCACAAGATTGAATTATCCGTCAAAGCTATTGTCTTGCCGAAGGTAACTAAAAAGCTCCCAGCGTACACATTTGACATTCCCAAGTCACCCGAATTAGCAAGATTAGATCTAGCAGACCCAACATTTAATAAATCATCTCAAATTGATTTAATATTGGGCAATGATTATGAACATATGATTAATATCGACGGTATAAAAAAGAACATTTCCGGTAGAGCCTCAGCTTACAACACGATTTTTGGTTGGGTGCTCAGCGGTCCTATTATTACTCAAAGCGTCCAAGCTTTTACAACTGCGGTGGTTCCATCTGACACTAGTGACCTTAATAATCTCTTAAGGAAATTTTGGGAGCAGGAAGAAATTCCTACATCTCGGCTCAAAACTCCAGAAGAAGAATATTGCGAGGAGTTATATAGAAAAACCACTGAACGAAACACAAATGGGAGGTATATGGTAAGATTACCCTTTAAAAAGAACTTTCCAGAGGATGTTTTCCTGGGCTCGTCTCGATTCTTAGCCTTAGCTCAATACACAAGAATGGAGAAGACTCTTGCTAAAGACCCTGATCTCCAATCACAATATAACGCCGTTCTCAATGAATATTTAACGCTCGACCATATGGAAGAAACTTCCTCACGTGAGATTGTAACCCAAGATAAGTATTACTCGTTCTATTTACCACATCACGCTGTGGTTCGCCCTGAGCATAAAACGACAAAAGTAAGAGTCGTTTTCAATGCCTCAAGGAAAACTAAGTCTAAATTTTCCTTAAACGATATATTATGCACCGGGCCCACTCTACAACGAGAGTTACTAACAGTTATTCTAAACTGGAGGAAATATCAGTATGTATTTAGTGCTGATATACAAAAAATGTACCGCCTGATACTCATAAATCCCTTGGACAGACCGTTCCAAAGAATTTTATTTCAAAGCGAAAACGACGGCCCCGCAAAAGACTATCAAATGAAAACTGTCACTTTTGGAGTAAATTGTGCTCCATATCTTGCGATTCGTACTCTGCTTCAAATCGCAACCGACTCAGAATTAGCTTACCCTAAAGCTGCCTCCATTTTACGTAATGAAACGTACGTTGATGACATACTCTCAGGGGGACACTCAATAGAAGAAACTCTATTAGCACAGAATCAAATTATTTCTATGTTAAAGTCAGCCGGAATGCCCTTGAAAAAATTCACCGCAAATGATCCCCAGTTGCTTCTTAAATTACCCAAAGAAGATTTATATGATCAAGATTTTCTTCGATTTCATGAGTCGAGCTCCACAAAAACTCTAGGGATCAAGTGGAATGCCCTAACTGACTCTTTCACTTATAGCTTCGATACAATCCCTAAGTCGGAAAAAATCACTAAACGACAAATACTTTCAGCGGTTGCAAAATTGTTTGACCCAGCTGGATGGCTTGCACCAGTGGTTATTAAAGCAAAAATCTTAATGCAACAACTCTGGCTAGAAGGTTTAGAATGGGATGAAGACGTGTCCGCAAAATGTCTGGAAAAATGGAACAATCTTGTCGATGATATCTCACATGTAGAAAGCATTAAAATTCCACGTTGGATACAATTTAAACCATCAGATTCGGTTCAGATCCACGGATTTTCCGATTCGTCCAAAGCAGCATACTGTGCCGCAGTTTACGTGAGATGTCAGACTGAAGCGAGCACAGTCTTCACAAATTTGTTAATCGCTAAATGTAAAGTGGCTCCTATTCAGACAGTTTGTCTTCCTCGCCTAGAGCTTAACGGCGCAGTTTTATTAGCAGATTTGGTTAATTATGTAAGTTCGTCGCTTGATTTTCTCGGAAGTGAAATACACTTATGGACAGATTCATCTATTGTGTTAGGATGGCTCTCAAAGCATCCATCGACATGTGAAACATACGTAGCGAATCGCATTTCTCGAATTCATAATCTCGTACCCAAAGCAACTTGGTTACATGTGTCCACTCATGATAACCCTGCAGATCTTGGAACTCGAGGTTGTAAACCGTCAGATCTAGCAACCAATACTCTTTGGTGGAGGGGTCCAAACTGGTTAACTAGACCGGCAAATGCATGGCCAAATAGAAACCCCCTTAAGATAATGCCGAACAATCCGATACAAGTTTTTCACAACACAACAGAAATTTCGGATATTTTGCAAAGGTTCTCTTCATACTCTAGAGGACTTCGAGTAATGTGCTATTTGTTCCGCTTTATTAATCGCATTACTCAGAAAACCACTAATCCATCCACATTTACCCTTACTCAAAAGGAAATAAACACCGTAAAAATGAAACTCATAATAATATCACAGAAAACATTTTTCACTGAGGAGTACTCACAAATCTCTAATTCTAAGCCATTATGCAATAAAAGTCCGTTAAAAACATTAAATCCATTCTTGGATACTAATTTGGTATTACGGGTAAATGGACGGTTGTCGCAGTCGTCACTCCCATACAACGAACGCTACCCTATTATTTTGCCAGGCAAATCTCGATTTTGTCAATTATATTTAACCCATTTACACACATTTCTTTTACACGCAGAGTTCAATCAAATGTGCAGAATGGTACAAACGGAATTTTATATCTCTAGACTCAAACCCCGAGTCAAAAACATAATTCGAAACTGTAAGGTTTGCATAATTCACAAGCAACAAGCTTGCTCGCAAATAATGGCTCCGCTTCCTCCGGAAAGATGCCAGCTATCACCTCCCTTCCAAGTCACGGGTATCGATTTTGCGGGCCCCTTCGAATTAAAAACGTCATCCGTTCGCAAATCCGGTACAACCAAAGGATATGTCTGTGTGTTTGTTTGCTTTAGCACAAAGGCTATCCACTTAGAAATCTGCTCAGATCTGTCATCGGCATCGTTTCAAGCAGCGTTTTCCCGCTTCATTGGGAGGCGGGGGCTCCCCCAAAGGGTAATGTCAGACAATGGCAGAAATTTTCTTGGTGCAAGTCGAACACTGCTCCGAGAATTCAGCTCTTTTATTAAATCTGCATCAACAGAGACAAATCACAAATACGCTACACATGGATTTGTATGGAAATTCATACCTCCTCATGCACCTCACATGGGTGGATTGTGGGAAGCTGCAGTCAAAAGCTTCAAATTTCATTTAAAGCGTGTCTCTGGCGCTCAGAAATTTAATTTTGAGGAATTCTCCACCATTGTAGCAAGAATAGAAGGAGTGCTCAACTCCCGCCCTATATCCGCCTTGTCCGAAGATCCCACTGATCTTACGGCTTTGACTCCCGGTCACTTCTTAAGAGGAGCACCTATTATGGCTCTCCCAGAGCAACCCATTCAAAATATATCCCTAGTAAATAGGTGGGAAAAATTAAAAGCTCTTCACCATCAGTTCGCTATACGATGGAAGGAAGATTATTTAAAGTCTCTACACAAGAGATACAAATGGAGATACAGAGTCAGAAATCTACAAGTGGGCGATTTAGTAGTCGTCATTGATGATTTGCAACCCCCTTACGATTGGCGACTAGGCAGAATTGTCAAAACTCACCCAGGTTCGGACGGTAACGTCCGGACTGCTGAGGTACAAACGGCCTCCGGAATAATAACACGTTCGATAGTAAAACTTTGCTATCTCCCTTTTCTTAATGAAGATCCTGCGTAATTCTTTACTCACATATGCTTAAGTATCACAAACTTTAAAATTGTTCATTTATATATCTACACATATTACACATACGAAATATCATTATCAATAACTTCCTAATCCCTAGCTCCCAATAACTTTTAAATTCATTATAGCTATCATTCGTATCGTATAAGTTCTAATTACTTTCTTTCCCACCAGGTCAGCAACAACAATCATCATGAGTCACCGCTACAACAATCGCCGCAAGGACAGTGTCCAAAGACGGCGTCGAAAGCCGCATCGTAATCCTGATATTCATCAGTGCCTAGTCTGCAGGAAGTACCATCCACTTAAATTTTGCCGTAAATTCTTAACCATGGAGGTCAGACGACGTAGACGCCTTGTCGAAACGCATAAGTATTGCCTCAACTGTTTGGCCCGTAGCCACACCATTCGTGCGTGCACTTCCTTGGAAACGTGCAAAAGATGCGATGCCCTTCATCACACGCTCCTACATGTTGGTCAACAGCGTAACAACAGGCCACAACGATTAACTACTAAAGATCTGCGACGCAGACGTTCGTTATCGTCTAACCAACAAAATCAGCCAACACCACCAAACACCAAAATCTTGTCTGAGGCTATACGATCATTGGCACAAGTACTTTGCGTTTCAGACGCACCAAACTAATTGCAGCATTGCAAGGCCGGCGCCATGTCCAAACTCGGTTTGGACCATAACAATAAAACAGGACTTAAAAATCATTCATTTATTTTACTATAAAATTTAAATATAATTATAATATTATAAATAAAATTATAAATATAAACTAGGCAACAGCCATTTTGTTATTTGGTTCTAGCATACTTTTTCTCATGGATTTGGACCTACTGAACACGAAAATGAATTTTAAAAATTTTTCTGTCGATTGGTTTGCGAGATACAAATTTTTTAATTTTTTTTTTTTAATTTTTGGAGGTACACTTACTATGTTGAGCATATCTTTAGTCTTCTTTGACCTATTTTATCCTACTACTACTCAAATTAAAGACAATTGAGCCGTCTACAACTTATTTTCAGAAAATTTTCAAATCGGGTTAGTAGTTTTGATGTTGGCGGCTTAAAAAGGTTAAAAAACTGGGTTTTTTTAGTAAAAATGTGGCTGAAAAATTCATATAAAAATTCATATAAAATATAAAACGCGATGTTAACAGCGATTTTAATTTTTTTACGTATAGCTGACACTTTTCCAAAGAAAATAAGCCCTTACTTAACAAAATCTGATGACAAATGGCCGACTTATTATTTTTTTGGTAAACGACCGAAATTCCTCTATTTCACGATTTTTTGATTTTCATTATTTGCACAGCTTACCTACCCAACGCAAACGAATAAATACATTTGAACTTAATTTAAAATAAACAAATTAGTCTTCGTATATTATTTTTTAATTTATTTACAGCACTACATGCTCATACATATTTAAACATAAGGAGACACGGTTATCAATTGCATTTCAAAACTGTCTGTGAAAGTGTAAAGAAGTTAATATTTAGAAAACGCAAGGAAGACAATGAGTAAAAGACTACGTGTGTTCGAGTGTTTGAACGATCCAGACAATTTCTGCAATGTTTGTGGCCAGTTTATAAAAAAAAATCACGCACACAAGTTTACTCCAGCAGTACAATTGCACTATTTGAATTATTTTGGTATTTCACCAAATATCACAGAACCATGGACACCTAAGTCGCTGTGTGATCTTTGCTATATAATCTTAACCAACTGGGCAGCTGGCGGAAGGTAAGAATTTTTATTTAAACACATTATACATAGCGAATATAGTAATTTATTTTAATTTTAGCCGCCATATGAAATTCGATACACCAATGATGTGGAAAAAGCCGCTATGCCATTCCACAGACTGTTATTTTTGCCTCACCACAAACAGTGGGGTAGGAAGATTTTTTAAATGGAACTACGCTCAAGTGGGATCGTTTGCGCTTCCAGTACCACATTCGCATGATGTGCCATATCCAGTGTGCCCTGGTGCATCTCTTCAAAAAGCAGAATCGTCAGAAGAAGAGTCCGAGTCAAATGCAAGCGAATTTGAGCCGGGTGCAAAGCGAAAATTACTGTCACAGGCCGAACTAAACGATTGGGTGCGCGATTTTGGTCTCACTAAGGAGAAATCCGAACTTTTTGCGTCTCGGATGATAGAGTGTGGATTTGCGGCTTCAGAAGTGAAAGTATCAACGTACAGAAACCGTCACAAGGAGTATGCAAAATTTTATACAAAGAAAGACCAAATATGTTTTTGCAGCGACATTTCAGGCTTGTTCCAAGAGCTTCACCAAATTCACAACCCCAACGAATGGAGGTTGTTTATTGACAGCAACAAAGAGAGCTTGAAGGCAGTTCTCTTACATAATGGGAATGAAAAGCCATCTGTTCCTATTGCTCATGCGGTTCATTCAAAGGAGAACTATGAAACTATGGACATTTTGCTGAAATGCATAGAGTATAGGAAATACAATTGGAAAATATGCGCCGACCTTAAAGTTGTGGCCATTCTGTGTGGACTCCAAGGAGGCTATACGCGACATTGCTGTTTTCTGTGCCTTTGGAATAGCCGCGCTGATGATCAGCATTATAAAAAAAAAAAATGGTCGGTACGAACGAAACCTGTAGTTGGAGAAGCGAATGTTCAGCGCAAACCACTAATAGAGAACCGTGAAAATATAATACTTCCGCCGCTGCACATAAAATTGGGTTTGATTAAAAATTTTGCCAAAAAATTAGACAAAGAAGGTGAAGCTTTTGCCTATTTACGGTCAATTTTCCCTTACCTTTCGCTGGCAAAAATTAAAGAAGGAGTCTTCGCAGGACCCGAGATAAAAAAAATTTTGAAAGATGAAAAATTCCCAAAGCTGTTATCACCCATCGAAGCCGCAGCATGGAATTCCTTCAGGCTTGTTGTGGAAAACTTTTTAGGAAACAACAAAAGCCCGAATTATAAGGACATAGTTGAGGATCTGGTAAAGAACTATGAAGCCATGGGAGTGCACATGTCACTTAAAATACACTTTCTGCATTCTCATTTGGATTTTTTCCCTGAGAATTTAGGAGACGTGAGCGACGAACACGGCGAGCGCTTTCATCAGGAATTGAAGGCTATGGAACGACGCTATCAGGGCATGTATGACACGGCTATGATGGGTGACTATATTTGGACCCTAATACGTGAGACCGATTGCAGCGAATACAAAAAACAAAGAAGAAGTCAGCAGTTTTTCCACATGGCATAAAATGTACACTTATATCATCAGATTTTGTTAAGTAAGGGCTTATTTTCTTTGGAAAAGTGTCAGCTATACGTAAAAAAATTAAAATCGCTGTTAACATCGCGTTTTATATTTTATATGAATTTTTATATGAATTTTTCAGCCACATTTTTACTAAAAAAACCCAGTTTTTTAACCTTTTTAAGCCGCCAACATCAAAACTACTAACCCGATTTGAAAATTTTCTGAAAATAAGTTGTAGACGGCTCAATTGTCTTTAATTTGAGTAGTAGTAGGATAAAATAGGTCAAAGAAGACTAAAGATATGCTCAACATAGTAAGTGTACCTCCAAAAATTAAAAAAAAAAAATTAAAAAATTTGTATCTCGCAAACCAATCGACAGAAAAATTTTTAAAATTCATTTTCGTGTTCAGTAGGTCCAAATCCATGAGAAAAAGTATGCTAGAAACAAATAACAGACAAAAGTTTGTTATTTGTGACCTAGTGTTATACGTTACAAGAAATAACTAACATAGCATCTACATTTCTACAACATTACTTCAACTTGAACTGTTGTATTTAAAAGTACTTGTTGAAATGTTAAGTTTAAACCGTTGCGACAAAGATGCATATTGCAATTTATTGAATTATTATTATGAAGTTTAGACGATACTTAAGTACTGCAGTTTTAAGTCACTTCTTTTCTGATCGTTGAATTAGCAACTTACTTGAATTAATCTGAACCTCAAATTGTATTTTACTCTTGAAACTTGTAATTTAAAGTCTAAAATAAATTGTGTCCAGTTTAAGTTTACATGCATAAAATAACATAAATTTAATTTAAAATTGTAATCAACAACCCAAAGGTGAGCATCAGCCCTCAACCCAAAATAAATATTGAATTTCTCTAATTTATTTGGTTTCTTTTCTTTTACCAAATACGCAACCCAAATAATTGTAATTGTTTGGAGCAATTATAATTATTCAACGCATCTCTTTTAGAATACCATTGAGTTCATGGTAAATCAACCCTCAACCTTAACCCAAAGATTCAAGAGAAGCGTTGTTACAGAAGTTTGCGTGGTTGCCCTTGATACCACAGATCTATCTCCAAATTATCTGCCCACACAATCGAGCAGCTTAAGCTCTCTATAAATCAACCAATCAAACTTCTTCAAATAGCATTGGTATGATGATGCCATAACAGCTCATGACACGTGTTGCACACTTTTCTGATTTTTCTTTTTCCTGCTAGTGTAAGGCACAAGAAACATGAACCAATGGGCTTTCTTCTCAGAGTTCGGCTAGAGGTCGACGTTTGTTTACATGATATATTTGTACGTACCGGTTTGCCTAAATAACCATTCAATAAAAAAGTAGAAAGTAATTTCGCTATTTGCAGCTTTCTATGAAAGCACACAAATTCCTCGCCAAGCTCCTGAAAAAGCTATTGTTTTTTTAGTAAACTCACTGATATCAGACTCTATTATGCTACAAAATAGTGACAAAGGCCATCTTTATGTTTGCCCAGCATTTCTTCCATGACATCCACATGGCCGCCTTTTGTTGTTATAAAATGTGATCATATCTGGGGGCTAATTTTGGTAGTCGGGGTCGAATACTTTCTCAATTCGAAAGCAATTTTATATATTTTTATCTCAGTCGATACTGAACAAATCGAAATTAGTTTTTCAGTATTGTGAAAACTCAAATGAGTGCTTTACAGCACTAAAAAAATAATTTGGATTCGTACAGTTTCGACTGAAAGTATTAGAACTAAAATTTCTTTCGAATCGAAAAAGTATTCCATCACGACTACCAGATTTAGTCCCCTGATTTTCCATTGCTATGCAAAGGGCCTGTTAGATCCTAAACCATTATTGTCCTTGTCGAATCAACGATCCATTGCCCTTTTCGGCGGAATATAGTTGCCCTTTAAGCAGATAGGAGTTTTTGCGTCACAAGTTTGTAAGGGTATGTATTGTGTGAACTTCTTCTGCCGCGGTATGGAAATATATGTTCATAGATTTTAAGGTTATCGCTGGGTTTGTAATGTGCTGAAAGATTTGTGTTGAGCGTTATCTATGTATATGGAGCAGCTTAATCCGTAATTTTACTTTCAATTATGGGGACTGAATCTGGCAGTCGTGATCGAGTACTTTCTCGATTAGAAACCAATTTAATTTCTTATTATTTCAGTCAATACTGAAAGAATCGCAATTATTTTTCAGTGTTGTAAAGCATTAATTTGAGTTTCAGAATACTGAAAGAATAATTTTGATTCGTTCAGTATCAACTGAAAAAAATTAGAAATAAAATTACTCCATCACGACTGCCAGAATTAGGCCCCTGGTGTTTACATCGTCAGAGGGTGTAAAATGTAGTTGTTGCTCCCTATAGAGGATAATATGCGTTGGTCCAAAAAATATACTCACGCAGAATTATTTAATTTAACTGCTTTTATATACGTTGCTCTTATATAATTGAACTTAAAACCATAATTTCTAATATAAAAGTGAAAAATCCACAAAGGGGTACCGGGGTAGTCGGTTTTTGACTAACGTATATATTTTTGGTTATTGACCGTAAACTCAACATTTTTTTATTTTTCGAATTTATTCTATGAGCTAAATTTCAGTTATGTATTTTATAAAACTTTTTGTAATAGGTCTATTCCTTAAATATTTAGGAATGACTTTATAAAATACATAACTGAAATTTAGCTCAAAGAATAAACTCGAAAAATAAAAACATTTTTAATACAATATATTAACTTATGATAAAGAAAATAGGCCCAGATGTTATTTTAATTTTTCAAGTTTTATATTTATGTAAACAAAAATTGAGGAAAAAGTAATTATATAAGTTTTTGGCGATTAAATACATAGAAATCTGAACCAATCTTTTAGTATACCGATCGACTCAGAATCATTTTTTAAGTGATCTAACGATGTCCATCCGTCCATCTGGCTAGTTGTTTGTCCATGTTAACTTTATACAAGTTACAATTTTGTAGATAATTTTTTTATCAAATTTGGTAAATACATTTAATTTGTACTAAGGACGAAGTCTATGTAAATGGTGGGAATCGGTCTATAATTGCACATTAACCATTAACCATTAAAACTTCTAATTATGTTGGTATTTAGATAAAATTTGCCTCAAAAATATTTTACTGCAAATTAAGTGCTTTTTGAATCGGCTCGCAGTTGCCCAAAGCTCTATACATAGCTGTAACTTCCCTTTAAATGTTAACAATAATAAACAATTTAGCGACCTTCCCTGAAATCCCTTTCAGACAAAAAATTTCAGGGAAAATGCCAGGGAAAAATACAACGAATTTTTAATTTATTTTTATTCAACTCCTTTTTGGTTTATTTTAATTTCCTTTAATATTCTTATGTATGTATGTATATGCTATTTAAAGGTCTATTAGTAAAGGCTTTTATTGATTTTTTTTTCTTTGTTGAATATAATTTTTTTGTTTCGACTTAAAATGGCATTATTATTAAATCGGTGTTTTATGGACTATTAAAACTCAGAAGTTAAAGTTGAGTAACTGTTAATCCAGTGTAGGCTGAGTTCAGCTGTAATTGGAATTACAATTAAATATTAATTAAAATACATAAAAGTTTTAATTAATGTTGGCAAAGAGAAAGAAAATCGTCAAATGTACTAGTGCAACAATATTATTCATATCAATATAACGTATATGAACATTTAATATAATGTAGCTGAACATTTACTTTTTACACCCACTGCTTTCAATGCTCCATTATATTTATATTGTAGTTTTTTCTAGTATTCCAAAATTGTTGCTTTATATTCTAAATTGCTGTAGTCTCTTTTTTGTAGAAGAGTATGAACTTTTTCGAAATAATATTTGTTTTTTATTAAAATAAATGTAATTTTTCTTTTGTATACGAGAGTGTATAAAATGTTACGCTTTCATAATGTTCATGTGTATTTTTGCATTTATCATAATTGTGGCTGATAGCAAAAAAAAAACGAACAATATACCCTTGAGCAAAAAGTTTTATTACTAAACAAAACTGCAAATACTTTTTCCTTTTTTACAATGAATACAAATTAACAAACATAGAGTATTTATATTGTTTGTACATATGCCATAAATACATACATACACATAAATATGTTTATATAAATACAGTGAATATAAAAACTAGCACTCTTTAATTTGGCACTTATTTAGTTTTAAGCATATTAAAGCAAATTTTCATATTTAGAGCTTATTAAAAGTTTTTACGAATTAATTATGATTGTGGTTATTCTTAGGACTGTAACGAATACCGATATATTCGCTTTTCTTCAGGTTTGCCGATATATCGTTATCGGCGATATTTTACTGTCGATATTCCGATGTTTTTTTTAGAGTTTTTCTGAATAAAAAACAAAGTAATCCGATTTAATGCGTTCTTTACGTATATGCATTATACGCATTTGCTGTGTAAGTTGTCAATACAATTTTACACGGATTCTCCTTTTTTGACAGATGCTTAAACGACTCAACGAATTGAACGCACAGTGTGGAATTCCAGCTTTAGCCGTTCTGCTTTGCACCATAGTAGTGAAATGTTCTCTAACTGCTCAATCTTTTATGTATTTGTAGTACAAAAAACGTAAAAATTTTGTACGGTTTTAAATGTTTATGTTTATTGTTAATGAGATGGTTCGATGACACTGTTGCTTGGTCCCGGCATCGTAAATAAATTAGTAAGTACATTACTCTTGTTCGGAAATATTTGATTGGTGCCCTCGGTGAACGGTTAAGAGAGATTCCTTTTAGTGATGGAGATTATAAAAACGTAGACATATTATCTTAAAATTAAGCTTATTTTATCCATTTTTTTTTATTATCGATTTCAATTTAAAAAGCTTACTAATGCAAGGATAATTATTAAAGTAACAAAATAGTCTACCATTTAGCTAAAGGGTGGTCCAACCACAATGCACGATGATAATTGGAAGTCACACCTTAACGTAAAATTTTTTGCCCAACTTAATTTGACATTTCTTTGTTTCTGTGTTCAACCATGGAGAGGTACACAACTGAGCAGTGCCTTAAGGCTGTGGAAGCCTTTTATGAAAATGGGCGTTCAAATCAAAATGCATATAGAAATTTTAAGAAATTTCGAAATTTCTTTTAAAGCTGATCTCACTTCCATGATTTTATGCTGAAATAAAGGGGGTATTTAGCCACGTAAGGATCGTTAAAAGTAATCTGAGAAATAGGTTAGATCAAGCAACCGCTAATTGGATTTTATCAGTTAGCTAAAAAAATTTATCATAACAAATATTTTTTATCTTTTTTATTTTGGACTCAAAAGGTTGGGTAGATGTTGTCATGATTGTGATTAACCTTCAAAATATTTAAAACTAATAGGTACAAGTGATTCCTATGAGATGAACAATAACGACATAGGATTTATTGACAATTTAAATTTAGAAATGCTAAAAAAAAATTTAGATTAATATACAAATTAATCTCAATTTTTCAATTTCAGTGTAAAAAAATATTTAATGATTTCTTTTTGTTATAGAATTTTAATGTGTTTTTATTAAAAAACAAAAATTAAAGCCAATGTTTTCCGTAAATTTATCCAATTATGGTCACCAAGTTTTGGGAACACTGCTAATGTATAACAGTTTTGCGAATGGTTATTGCAATTTGCAAATATTACACATACGTACAGTAGCTCTGAGTCAGAGACAGATTGCAAAAATTTTAAGTTTTAGGTAGTGTTATTTATTCCTTTGACCTAACTGTTTTTTTTTTTATTATAAAATTAAATGTCGTTTTATTTGAAAAAAAAAAAAAATAAATAAATATAGTCGAGTGTATAAAAGAGACAGAACGTCCGTTTATTTATTTTTCACTTTTGTATTAACAAACACTGTTGATTATCTGACGAGTAACAAAAACAAAAACATCTTATGTTTTTTATTTATTACTTTTTATACATTTTCTGGCTCGCTCGTCTTTTAATCTTGGAATGAGCCTTTTGCGACTCTCTGTAATAGTCATATAACAATTACTGAGCTACCTAAATAAAAGCGTTTTTGAAATATGAAAATTCAACGCCTGAAGGTAAAAACTTGAAATTTGGACCAGGGCTTGGCCTCTCCCCAAATCGATCCACTAAGACGGGATTTTTGAAAATTCGAATGTTTAGGGGGTAAAAAAGGGTAAAACGGGTAATCGGTAACCTTATATCTCTAAAACTAAAAGAGATCCAAAAAAAGTTTAATACTTATCGTTGTTCTTTAGAAAAATAAGCGGACAGGTGTCTGGTACTTTTTGGAAATTCAGCCCTTTAACGGGGTAAAACCTGTATTTTGGTACTTTTTTTTCAACCCATCTATCTTTTAAACCCATAAACATAGAAATAAGGGTTATATCACATTTGAAACTTATCTAAAAAAATTCAAATACAAATTTGGTACTTTTTCGAAATTCGGACGTTTAAGGGGTAAAAAGCGTAACTATTTTTGGTACTTTTTTTATAAAACATTTTGTTTTTATTTATTGACATATACGTATTAAATTATGGCCTCCCACTACAATTTTGAAATTTTATGCTTCAATGGGGAGAAAAAAGTACCAAAAAGGTGAAATAGGGAGTAAACGGGTAAAATCTGTATATTGGTGCTTTATTGTCACCCCATCTATCTTTTAAACCCATAAACATAGAAATAAGGATTATATCACACTTTAAACTTATCTAAAAAATTCAAATACAAATTTGGTACTTTTTCGAAATTGGTACTTTTTTACAAAACATTTTTTTTTTATTCAAAAATTTAGTACTTATTGTTGTTCAATAAAAAAAAATAAGCGGACAGGTGCCTGGTACTTTTTTGAAATTCGGCGTTTTTGGGGGAGTAAACGGGTAAAACCTGTATTTTAAAACTTTTTTGCACGCAATCTATCTATTAAACCAATAAACATTGAAATAAAAAAATATCACATTCGTAACGTATCTAAACAAATACAAATAAAAATTTGGTACATTTTCGAAATTCGAACGTTTAAGAGGTGAAAATCGTACCTATTACAAAGTAGAGGGTTTAAACCTAGAAACATAAACTTTGGCGTAAAAATATATCCACGAAAGAAAAGGAGACGAACGAAGTAGCGTGTTAAATGCTAGTTATCAATAAAATTTCAATAACACAAGCCGACCTAAGGATCTGTAAAATAAGATTTTACGACAGGATGGTGCTGAATTCGCGACCTTTAAGTTTGTTTCATATCAATTGTATGGAAATGAGAAGTTTTGACGTGAAAAAGATGCATGATGCCCCTATTAAGGTAGCTCAGTTATATGGCTGAGCATTTCACGAGCTGTAAAATCATCCCTACATGAGTCTCATACGACTCTAAGTAAGTTTTTTGAAAGACTCGTTAGATAATCTCTACATACATCATAAACGATTCCCCTTATGATTAATAAAAGCGTCTTTCGCTGTGTTATGGAAGAATCTCTCATACAAATCAGCACGAGCAACAATTTCTCCCGTTCGAGGAATCGTCTACAATTAAAAAATTAGCTCGTCGACGATCAAAAACACTCTTCATGAGATTCCCAGCAGACTCCTAGACGACTGAAAATGCTAGCTGGATATAATTTTAAAATTTTTCAAAAATTTATTGTAAAAACTTCCTTTAAGGCTGGGTTTTTGAGTAATCAGTTGAACTAGGTTTAGTTGATCTGAAAACAGATTTGTACCGCCTTTACCAAGTTTGTAAACAAAACTTTGACGGAACAGCTAAGTTTTGCTTAAGATGTTGGTCTTTAATAAAATAATAAAACAAATCATATTTTAAAAATCCGCATCTCAAAAACCCGTTCTAAATATGTAAAATAAACGGACTATATATAAAATATTGTAGATATGAAGTTTTTTCCCCAGCTCCTGTGCATAGGCTACATTATTTAACGTACACAGGAAAAAATTTCGATTTATATCATGTAAATTTGATTTAAAAAATTTCGAGTTCTTCAAATTTTTTTAATATATTCTATCCGAGGTAAAATTGTCTGCTTTAAACAATGGTGATATCATTTATTTTTATCGAGAGAAATCAATTTTTCGACCAAAACTCATTCAATAATATTTTTTTTTTTTTCAATAAACTGATAGCACCATCGACCTTAACGTGCGAATTTCTTAAAAAATGAGCTATTTGATACGAGAGCAAAATAAATGAAAATTGGTTTGGAGCCTTAATAATAAAAAAGAAGAGTAAACAAATCGAAAAACCCTTTTTATCGACAAAATCTCGTCTATAACCATAAAAAAAAAATTTTTTTTTAAAATTATATCGCCATCGTTTTAAGCGTACAATTTTACCTTGGAGAGGATATATTTAAAAAAAATTTGAATTCACGCGTAAACAATTTTTTTCGACAAAACCTCAGACAAAATTTTTTTTAAAAAAAACTTCTATCGCCATCGTTTTAGCATACAATTTCCCCTTGGAAAGGTAATATTTAAAAAAAATTATATCAGCAGATTTTTTTTATTACCTAATAATCGATAAAATCGATTAATTTACCGAATTCTTGGTTTGATCGGTTAATTTGGTTACTGATCGGTTAACCGATTAATGAAGTTTTTTTTTATAAATTAAGTAATTTCGATATATAAAAATTCATAAATTATTTATTATCAAGATATTATTAGCAAAAAAAACCCAATAACAAAACAAACACAACAATTCTTGAGCTAAAACGAGCAAACAAAAGAAAAATTCATAAATATGTAATTCATATTTTTTAATTAATACATATTTGAATGATTCACAAGGTAATCATAAAGTTTTAAAGTCATATGTCGTAAAATAATTACAAGAAATATATATGACTGCTGTGGGCAACCGCTTATAATTTAGAATTCTACTGACGAATCAATTAACACAGCATTTAAATTTTTATTTCGTTTGAAAAATAATATTTAGGACATTATGACGATATGACTTGATATCACACCTTGTGAATCACCCAATTATGTATTAACTAAAAAATAATAAACTGTGAGATTTTTTTTTTAGTTATTTTAATAGTTTAAGAATATCTTATAAAATAATCTTTTAGACAACTAGTTTTGTTTAAATGTTTAGGACTGAAGCGTTCATTTTCCTTAGTTTTGATAAAACTTGACTTTGAAAAAATTCTTTTATTTATCGTTGATGAAACATAAAAAATCTTTCATTATGTCATTAGAGCCTGTTTTAATCGAATGAATACCATATTACCTACAAAAAAAAAAAAAAAAAAAATTAAATAAAAATAAAAGTTGAGAAGAAGTCAAATAATTTCAATTTGGGCGCCCCAAAAACGATTTTTTGGATATGTCGTAGTGGAACTTCTTTTTCCTCGAGACAAATTTTTGTCCTTACAATTCGGCCCACCCTAATATCCATATTAGAATTATCAAATCGACCTAGACTTTTCTATATGGTCCATTTGTACCGGTAGCCTGTTTCTAGAAGAACATTTTTTATAAGAAAGACAATAACCCAGTTTTAAAGAAATTTTTAGATTTATTATTTCACTAAAATTAAAGGATTTTAATTTCAAAAACAACAGGAATTAAAATTTTAGATTTCCCGAAAATTCGCTGATTTTCGTTATTGACATACCTAATTTTATCACGCTCAACCAATTGGAGTTATTACCAGATGTCTGAAAGTGAAGTTTGCTTCTGATTCTTATGTATATTCTAAAGTTTGTTTTATATCTATCGTCTTATTAAGTAAGAAATTATCCATTTCTTACCCCTCTCTTTTAACTTTAATTAGATTTTCCAAAAATCTATTTCAATTGGCAAAATTAATACTATTTCACTAGCAAATAAGTTAAAGCTTTAATACAATCTCAGAATATAATTAAAATCTTTCTACACCAGTACGAAATTTTTATTTCAATGGATGCCATTGCACTCATGAATTCTGCCGATTAATAAAAATAAAAAAATATTGAAATAAAATGGCGAAAAAATTTAATCAATTATGTAAATTAAAAAAAAATTATACACCATGTGAACACATCTTTAAATATTTTATGCAATGCAAAAACCATTTTATGCACATTTCATACTCGATTGGTTAATTGGAAAATTAACAGAGCAGTTTGAAAAGGGAAGAGTAGCGATAAATTAAGAGGTTAAAATAACCACCAACCATGCCAGTTCTTTAGGAGAGCAGAAATTGCAAAATGGTCAGCGTTTCATCATTATTACGCACTGTATTTATTGGGGTTGCTGGTTACTTCAGTTTAAAAAGTTAATCACAATAAAAGTAAATGAAAACATAAAAAAATTTTAGTTAATTTAAATTTGGTACATATAACCAAGAATAAAGATTATAAAAAATATCTGTGAATCAAATATTTTAAATTTATTAAATTTAGCAAATCAGGTTGTTTGAAATTTGCTGGCATTATAATCTAGTTATTAATACAAGATTTTAAAACTATTTAAAATATTTGCTTTTTTGGATCAAATAAAATTAGGTGGAATAATAACACTGGGGAATAGTCATTTTGCGGCCTGGAACTCTATAGAACATTTTTACTAATTTGAGGTCGCTGATTTCAAATCTAATCTCCATTTTTCTCCATCAGCTCGACTTTTCGAGATATACCGTTATGTCCAAAATGAAGGCACTTTCACTACATATATTAGAATAACTGGAAGACGGTTCACCATATTCAGTTAAAAAAAAAAATCCGAAACTCGGCAACAATATTATCTTTAAGTCGTGCTTACGTTGTTTTTAAATTTGTCCAGTTGCTTAACACTAGATTCAGACCGAGATTTTTTTCATGTTTTTTAAGACATGATATTTGGTGTTTGCATGCGAACAGTGTAGAGAAGCAAGCGGGGTAGAGAAAAAAACCAAGTTTTCTGTTCTCTGTGTCTTTTTTTATATTTTTCTTTGCACCCATTCGTATTTTTGTTATGTTTCTTCATTTTATTTTTTATTTTAATGTGGCAACATCTCTTTACAATACAAAAGATGGAGCGCTTTTAAATTGTTTTTTTTTTACAAACAAGCAAGTAAAGAAGAATTACCGATAATGGGGGAAAAAATCAACCCTATAACGTTTGGCTAGATCAAACATTATGTAACTGTTTTTATATAACATTATACAATTATCTTCTTACAAATAAAGTTTAAATAAATAAATAAAGTTTGATCAGTTAACTGGTCACGCATTTTTGGATTTTATCGTCAATTTTTGTGTATTTTGTTGGTTCTTTACCTTCGTGAATTGTTTTGTTTTTATTTGAATAAACTTTTTATTACAAAAACTAATTTGATTTTTGTGTTTTTATGTATTCCAATTAAGACCGGTTATTTTAAAAATGCTTAACCGAGAACCGTTTTTTTTAAAGAGCAACTATTCGGAATATTCGAAAAGCGTCGAATAATCGATATCCCTAGTAAATATCAAGGTTTCCCAAAAAATATTGAACATTATACAGTTTTTTTCTGAGTAGTTCATGACGATGGTTTCGAAATTTTTGATGTTCCTTTTAAATGGCAAAGATTTTCAAGTGATCAGTATTTAAAGACATCCACTTTATTACTCACTGTACTTAAAAATTTATACTCATGCTTTCTAATGTATGAATGTGCAAATATTTGAATATTTTTTTACATGTATTTAAATATATATATAGTTATGTATGTGTGTTTGTTTTGCCACAGTAACCTGACGGAAATAAGTCAGGCCTTCATTTTTCTATACCCTAAGGGTACTTTACACCATCAGTCTTACCTTCTTTGATAAAAATGCTTTTCTGATTTAATTACCGTTTAAAATTTTTCAAAACACAATAACAAATAATCATGACAGGGTTTATTTTCGGCAAAATACGTAAGACTTGAGTGATAGTGTAAAGTACCATTTATCAGGTCAAGCTTTTTGCATTAAGTTTTTTTGTAACAATATATGCATAAATTAGCATATATCGCAGTTTGGCAGCCGTTTTTTATAAATGAATTGCTTTTGAGTTAATCTCTTGCAATTTAAAAATAAAAAAACGGTGGTTTTGTTTCATAAGCCTTTTCGTATTTCGAAATTTTTAACAATAACTAAATGAAATAACATCGGGCTATGTTTTTCTAAAAATAAGATCACTGAACAATCTTGGATGTTTAATTTTCGATAGTAATTTATTTAAAAATACCAGAAGAAAATAAAAAATACTTTAGTGTTCGTATGGTGAGAGACAACCCAAGAAATTAAAGAGTGTATTGTTCCGTTTTGTTTCGTGAGCCGTTAAAGAAAAAGTTAAAAAAATGTTTAATCGAAATGAAATACATTTAAAAAAAAAACAGAAAACATCTGCTTCCATACGAAATGTGTTAAAAAACAACCTCCATAAGAATGAATATTTTTTATATGCGATAGTAACATCGACTTATATTGAGTGCACATTTTCAATATATTCTATGGTTTTGTGTGACAAAGGAAAAATGATCTTATTTAAAAAAGTTGAATAAAACTAATTAAAAATTATTAGTTTTTGTGTTTTTCGCGTGTATTTTTTGTGCAAATTTTTAATTTTGATCAGTATATTTGCTTTTTTTACACCGACATCGATTTTATTTGATACCTTACACCACTGTTTATATAGACAATTTTTCGAAAGTGTATCATATCTGTTACCCATGTGGAGCCATGAAGGTAGCAACCGTAAGATCTCCTCTTGCTCTGGCAAGACCAAAATTAGAGCAGCCAATTAAATAAAAATTAAAAAAATATATTTTTTATTGAACGTATGCTTATTATATTAGATTTACGAATTTATTATATAATATTATTACTTTATTATTTTATTCCACATGCAAGTCATCGAAAAGTCACGTTCCCGTTTTTTGATTTTTTGTATTATTCGAAAAATATTGCAATCAAAACACAAATTTGGTCTGGCGAGACCAAGACGGTAATCCTAGGGTTAAAATTCCTTAAAAAGTTCTTTGTGCCGAATATTATTTAGACATAAACATCTATAAGTTATATTTTTGTCTTAAAGCGATTTTGGAGAGGGCGTTTATATGGGACATATGGTCTTTCCTGGACCTACAAGTGCCACGACATATTAGCAGTTATCATCGCCAAATTTTGTATTATTACCGATGTTAAAACAATTTTCAAAGATTATTTAGCTTGCAATTGGGTATACAATAAGATAGTTTATGGACGCAAAGGCATTATCCCGGAAAGAAGTGTGCAAGGGATCCATGTCAAAATACGTACCGCTTCTCAGTATTTTCAACAGGCTGCGTCCCAGTGACACTTACACCCGTGTACCAAATTTCATCACATTACCTTCGAAATTGCTACCAGTAATTTGCGCACAAATTTTACATGGACAAACTACCAGCCAGCCAGCCGGACGGATTGACGGACAACGATAGATCGACTTTAACAGCTACTTTCAATAAAAAATTTCACCATTTCTGAAAACAAACTTTATTTTATATTATTTTTCTACAAAAGTGCCAAAATTTGGAAAGAAAACACCAAAATGTATTTAGGATTCATTTTGTTTAATAATATAAAAAAATTAAACAAAAAAGACTTAAAAAAGGACAAACTTAACAAATGGTAACGCTTATTTCAAAAACAATATTATTTTGTCATTGATGCCACAATAATAATAGAATATATTGCCACTTTTCTAGTTATGATACGAAAATAATCGGAAGATCTAGAATGGAATTTAATGAGATATGAACATCTTGTTAAAATTTAGATTTTTAGTTTTATGTATGTATTTCTTATAGGAAAATTTCAACATATTCGCAAATTGATGGTAGAAGTTTTTGTACCGGTGTCGGATTCGAAGTACCCATAAAAACTCGCGACTTCGACTCCAAAATTTTTCGGCATAAAATATTTAAAAAAAAAATTGTAATAATTTCCAAAATAAAAAAATTTCATGGGGGACTGCTTTGAAAACTTTGAAGTCAGAAAATAAGGACCAGTCTACTTAACATATGGCACTGGTTCCTCTAAAGAGAGTCAACTCAAAATTTTTTAAATTTTCACTTTTTGCAAGAAATTGATGTACAGTGGTCATATCTACCCACTGTAAAAATATTACATCAGCCACAAAATAATAATAAAAAAATTGTATCCCCCTTTGTGATATAAGAGTACATATAAAAAGAAATTCGTTTTGTTGCCTCTACTGAAAATTTATAAATTTGGAGTTATCCCGCTTTAGAGGAACCAGTGCGATATGTAAATAACTATATTAAAGCTCAAAGAGGCACGTGTTTGAATTAAAATATTTATTTGAAATTTTTATAGAATCATAATGGCAACACTGTTTGATTGAAAGACATAATTTGCAAAACCTCCGTGAAATTATTTAAAATATATATAAATATCGTTTTAAAAAAAGATAGTGAATTTTTAAAATAAAAAATTTAACAAAATAATATAAATAAAACCAGAATTATAAGAAAAATGTGTCAAGTTTTAACCAAATAAGAAAAACAAAAGCGACACAGCCATGGCTGAATGTCACAAATGCAAAAACACAATACGCGGTGAAATGGACATAAGTTGTGCAGGAGTATGTAAAAAAAATATTATCATTTATCATTAAAATGCGCTGGAATTGATCAATACTCGGCAAAAATAATTGATAATGATAATTTTGTGCGATATGTATGTGATGATTGTATTCAATATATACACAATGTTGACTTAGTCCTTAGAGAAGTTCAAGATGGTGTAAATGAAAATAAGCAAAACCTAGTTGGATATAAACACGAATTTGAGGCATCATTATCACGTAACGAAAATGAAATTAAACAATTACTGGAAGCAATTATTAATACGAAATACGCGCAAATGAATTAAAATGGTTTAAATCGTATATAACAAATCGAAAACAAATCGTGAGAATTAACAATGTAAGATCTGAGGATATATATAACGATTATGGGGTGCCACAACCCAGTAAAAAAAATTTGTGTTTTTTGAAGCACTTAAGAGAAAAAGCGCATAATTGAGCGCTTCAATAAGAGAGCTCTTATACAGCAGTAAATGATAATGAATAAAATATACAAAAATAGCTGCTATTTTAGTGCTGCAACGAAGAAGGTTTTAAAGCGATAACAAAATAAAAATATGTTATGGTTTACGAAAATGCTTAAAAAAGTCATTTAAACAAGTAAAAGCAAAACAAAAATGAATATTTTAATATAGTTAGCCCTTAAAAAAGCGCTTTAGGAGTGCTTTGTTTGCGTCTTAAAAGGAGCGCTTATTGTCAGCAGAAAATAGTCCTCCAAACCGGGAACACTCCATACAAAAATCAGGCATCCCATCAGCAGGTTTGAAGCGATTTGAGGTATGAATTCATATATAAAACCTGCTCCTTTTGGAGCACATTTTTTACTGGGAAGGATCAATAAAGGGTGCTGTACTTTTTATTGTATACATAAACGACATGCCGAATATCTTGGAAAAATGCTGACACACTAATTTTTACAGAAGGTGATACGAATAGTGACTTTGAAGATAATTTGATGCACGACATGAAAATTGTAAATAACTGGCTGAAAATGAATAAACTTAAACTTAATGAGGGTAAAACAAAATTAATGGAAATTAATATGAATAGTGAATCAACTTTTAAAATTAATAACGAAGTAATTGAGAGAGTGAATCAAATTAAATATCTGGGCTTCATAATCGACAAAAAACTAAAATTTAAAGAACACATCGAATTTATATGCAAAAAAATCGGGTTTTTTAAACGAATAAGAAAAAAAATATCAACACTAACGGCTATAAACATTTACAATACAATGATAAAACCGCATTTTGAGCTTGGGGCAACAATACTATATACCTGCTGTTCAACTACACAAATAGAAAGACTACAAAAATTACAAAATAAAGCAATGAGATCAATCATAAAATGTCACATTTATACACCAATAGAATACATGCTAGAAACTCTTCAATGGCTTAATATAAAACAACGACTTGAATTTAATACACTCATATTTATACAAAAAAATTAAAATGGGAAACGCGCCGGAATATCTGGTAGATCAACTAAATTATGTAGGTGATATGCAACCCTATCAACTTAGAAATGTTGGGAATTTTAGGATTCTACAGGCAACAGCAACTGCTACACAACGGTCGCTTTACTATAAAGGACTACATATGTACAACATGCTTCTAACATGCTTCCAACATACATAAAACTAGAGGAAAACCATAATATTTTTAGAAGAAAAATTATATCGTTTATAAAAAATAATAACTACGAGAGGTTTTGATTATATTAAATATTTATATTCAAATTATATTAAGGAGAATATTGTAAAGCATTTTAATACAACTAAATTTTAAATAAAAAAAAAAAAAAAAAAAATTTATGACATATGTAGCCATTTAAAAGGTTCTGGATTAAAAAAAGGGTTTAAAGTCAAATAAGAAGTAGTATATATATATAGCATCAATGTTAGAGTAGAAGTCAGAGTTGGAGTCGGAGTAAGAACTATTTCTTGACGACTCCACAGCCCTGGTTAAACAGTTGACCTTTTTTTTATACTGTTTTTCATTACCTTATATAGAGATAATATGGGTAAAAGTTCGCACAATGAAACGTTATGGTCACGCACCTCCTTTTTGATTTGGCGTATCCATGTGTTAGTCTGTCTGCGGAGCTTCTGAATCCCTGTGGAGTATGTTCGATGAAGGCGGAGGCGTATGTCGGGTTCGATTCCATATGTCTATATTAATAATATTAGATGGCCAAAAAATACCGAGAATGCGGCTGAGAGATGGTTTGACAAAAGCTTGCTGGCTATGGGATTCGCGTTTTGAAAGGTTCCATGTCTCGTTACCTTAGAGAAAAACGGGTTTGGCTTTAGTGTTAAAAACATTGTTCCTCGTACGAATAGCAATGGAACGAGATCTCCAGAAGTTATAAGGCATACCGAACGATTGTCTAGCTATGCACAGGCTATTCTGTACATTAACTTAACTGCCTCCGCTTTAAGATATCAAATTCCAGGATGCTATTTGTATAAGATGAACTGAGATCTGTAGATGAAGAAGATTAGCAAAGCTATAAAAATGACCTGAGACAAATTTTATTATTCAGGTGTTATAGAGATTGAAGAGCTGTTTTGTGATGAACGCGACCCGTGAAAATTGTATCAAAATCCTTGTGGCAAAAGTAGACCCGTTTGGCTCATTGGTCCATGTACTTAATATCACTTAGAGAAAAATCTACCATGTTATAAAACATTTAATGCGAAACATTTGTATTTAAGGGAGAAAGGGGAGAAACGAATGGAAAAAGTCTACTTTGTTTCAGTTTTTGTGAGTTTGTAACTGAAAGGATGAGGAAAGGCATTCAGAATACTTAAAATGCTGCAAAGCAAAAATTTCGTTAAAGGGACACTTATGAAGTTTCAAAAGAGTCTTATAGAAAGTTTTTGCACTAACTGTTGCATAATGTGGACGAGAACTTATAAAAATGCAAAAAAAAAAAAAAAATTACTGATACTTCAAAAGGGTACCATTTTTTTTGCTCATATGTCAACTATTTACGGATTCCTAATATGTGGAAGATCAATAAATTTTTTGCTTGATTCTATGAATTTGGTGATTAGAGAAAATTTGTAATTTTTTCTGTGTAGTCTTAATAGATTACTATTTTAACTAAGCCCGACTTTCTTCATCTAGCGCTTCAACTTTTTGCTGGCCAATTATTGGTAACCAGAATACAGGGACGTTAAATACGCTCCTTTTAGTCCACTTCCAATTATAAAGTTTCCTTTTTGCATTCATTGCTTTGTAAAAGTTTGATTTATTAGTTGTACCACACGGCGTATGCATGTTCATAAATTGGAATTAAATAATACTCATACGTAACCAAGTAACTTGACAGATGTTTTCCTTGCAGATTTTTCTTACAAAAATAGATAATAACTATGTACACTAGGACGGGCCGATTTAAAAATCGCCCAAGTAGCAAGGGTGGGCGGCACTCCAGAGTTAGTGGGGGTCGGTCATGCAATTCGACTCGATTGTGACACTTTAAATGGGTCAAAGTGGGATTTTTCAAGATTTTACCTTTGGGTCAAAATAAGAAACCTTCGAATTCATTTTAAAGGTATGGTCCCTTGGGCAAAGTTTCTTTTTTTGATCCCTAGAATAAGAGTCTTTTTGTCACTTGGGCGATTTTTAAATCGAACCGCACTAATATTTTTATTACGATTTTCCTTGTCACTTGGGCGATTTTTTTGCATCCCTACAAATCGTCCCGCCCTAATAAATATCTGGCAAACTAGTTTTCAGGGACATTGTTATTTTAGCACTTCATGTGCATATATTCGAGTTTTTATAAATGCATTTCTCGTGCTAAAGCAACAAAAGACATGCAAACTATAAAATTAATAAAAGTGATAAATTCTGTAATACCTAATTTAAAAATGATACCGAATAAAATATAAGGCCCTTAGAAGGGCCTCTTTACAACTTCTTGTTACCAATTTTCTGTATCTAACTAACTATATGCACATGTATTTATACTCTAAATAGTTATGGTTTTATAAGTATTAGTGTATATTCATGTGTAATATTTTTCTAAATATTCCTAAAACAAAAAAAGAGATTGTTGTTGTTTGGACTGACTAAAGAACCTTCAGTAATTTCGTTCTAGTTTTACGTATGTGCATGGACTTACTTTGTTGAACACATTTGGGATTGAGGACGTAAAAGTTATGAATTTTTTAATGTAAAATAATTACTTGAGGTATATTTATTTTAATGACTGTGGGTATTTTATAATTTGGTCACTTTATTATTACTTTTGTTATCAAAGTTATTTTATTATACTTAGCAGCAGTAAAGCTCAGAAAATATTATAAATTTAATTTGAGAAATATGAGCGCATAAAAAAGTTTAAAGAAAATTTTAATTGGCAAAACCCTCTACTAGAAGATATTATCAACTTTGTTAATAAATAAGATTTTTTTTCCATTCTGGGAATAACCCGTATTCATGCAATACATGCAAAAAAGAAAATAGATTATAGGAAGTGGACTAAAGGGAGTAATTTTTAACGTTCCTGTAGTGTGGTAATCAATCCATTGACCTGCAAAAAGGTTAAGAGCAAGACGAAGAACGTGTATCATGTGTAAATAATAAATAAGTGAAGGGAGGATACAAAACTTTATAATAAGCTTATTCTGCGCAGCTTTATAGTTTGAATTCTTTATAATTTTTTTAATTATTACTTTTTCTTTTCTTTTTTTTTACCATTTAATTAATTACACTGTACAACAAAATGAAATTTTTTTCAAAATTACAATGTTCTGCCAACTGATTCCTGTAGAAGGGTCTAAAGAAAGATATACGTGTATCGGCGTTTAAGAATTTACATCTGAAACCCTTTTAACGGCCTATTTATAGTTGCACCCTTGTGTATTAAAAATACATAGAAAATCGTGTAATACTTAGGTTTTTGGTATATAGTGTCTTCAAAAGATTTGTTCAGAACATTACAAACAACATTTTGTTGTTTTTTCAATTTAATTTTTAGTTAAATTTTTGCAATTTAATTTTGAGGTTGATGGATATATCTTGCAGTACCTTGTGGTCCATGATCGGGCATATCACCTACATACCCGCTTTTTTCGAAATCATCCACTACACGATAAATAGTTCGTTTTGTTGGCACGTTCTTTCTCCCAAAAATTTCATCGTTACAGTAATCGATGATTGATTTTGATAAAATGTTTGATTTTGATAAAAATTTTTAACGATAATAAACTAACCACGTAATTTTCTATTTAATTCACATTTTTAGCTGCAGTCAATATAAATTCTAATTTTTTTGATATAAATTTTTGATAAATTATTTTGTTTTTATTCAGTTTAAATTTGATAGTAACGTATTTAAAGTGGAAAACTATAAATGTAAATTGAATTATATTTTTTACGATTAATATACAATTTATTAATATTCGTTGAAACATAATAAAATTTAAAATATTTGAATATAAAAAACTTGAATAATATTTATTTTCATTTTATTAAAATGCAAAGAAATCTTGTACAAACTAAATAAACTTATTCAAACAAACTATAAACAAATTAAAAATATTCAAATTATAAATTATCAACTACGTAATATCAAAAAAAAAAAAAAAAACAAGTTTGAGTGCTATATTCCGCTATGTCGAATCCTTGATACCTTCCACCCCACCGACTGGAGTGGGTTCTATATGATAAATACAAATACATTATTAACTGCTTCACAAGAACCAACGTCAGCATTAAAATTGGTTGCGGTTTAGACCTGCATTAAATTATTGACCGACAATAAGAAAGTTTTATGCGTTTCTTGTTAGAACTTTGAACTGGCTGGAGTAAAATATCAGGATTCCTAACAGTTTGAGCGGAACTAAAATGATTTTTAGGAGGGTAATTTGTATTGGACCTATGATAAATTATGGACCAATCATCCCAAAATTCTGAAGACTGATATTACAAAAAATAAATAAGAATAAATTTCAATACAGCAGTGTAATTAGTTAAAGTGTTAACAGTGATTTTCACAAAACTGCATGATATTTTTTCTTGCCATATGAATCTAAATTGAAAGAAATTTAACCGCAATATCTTTTTTTATTATTCCTACACTAAATCCCGCGAAGCTTTTTGCTTGTCTGCAGGCTGTTATGGCTTTAGGCGAATTTAATAATTTTCCAAAGTGGGCTTTATTTGGTTTTAGGCGCAAAAAACTGTTTTCCCAGAGTAGGGTTTATATGGGGCCTTAGGTAAATTATGGACCGATCTTAACGAAATTATGCACTATACAGAATCTTGGGATGATTGATCCATAATTAACAATGGGTCCAATATAAATTCCAAAATCATTTAAGTTTGGCTCATTTAAGTTTGGCTCGTTGAGTTGAATTAAATCATTTTGGGTGTGGCACTTCCCATACAAAGACGTTATACATTTCTGTATATCTGCAAAACGAAACGAGCTAAAGTTCCCAAATTAGGTACAAACATATCGGTTATCAATACACAGCATCCCACATATAGGCAGGAATGGAAAAGTGGGCATGGTATCTCCCGTACAAAGACATTATTGAAAATACCCAAAATTTTAAATTTAAGGGCTCTAGTATGATATATAAACACGATTTATATATTAGAATATCAGAAATTTTTAGCAGAATATATTTCCCGAAAACCCTGCAAGTTTTTTCCCAGAAATGGAAGAGTAATGCCCAAAATAAAATTTTTTTAAACATATCCATTTTCGGGAACAATAGATCTTTCCGAGTCTAAGTGTAATAATCTAAGTAAATGGCAAATTTCTTCCTAAATACGTGGGTATATAAATCTGCCAAATCGGTTAAGAAATGGTTAAGTTATTAGCAAAATAATCCAAAAAGGAGAGCTGTTATATGACCTATGGATACGTCTAATATATTAGAAGATCGGAAATTTTAGTTGAACATATTTGCTGAAAAACTCGGAAAAATCGGTTCAGATACAAAAAAGTTATTACCAAAATATTATTTTATTATTTTATTTTATATTTAGAAATAAACAACTTTACTCATTTCAACTAAAACTGCAGTTTTTCTTAACAGAATGCTACTGTTATTTACACCAAAATATTTATTTTAAAATTTCCTACCATACTGCATTTACAGAATATAAAAGTTTTGCCTCCTTCAATTTTTATATATGAAAAGGTAAGCAAAAATTAAAAAAAATGTTAAGTTTGTATTTGAAAATCTGAATTTGTAGTGCTGTGAATAAAAAACCATCGAACAAAAATGGCAATGTTGCTTTAAGAAATATTTAGGAAATTTAATAAGCTTTCTAATGCATGTAATGATGTTCAAATCGATTCAGAACTTATTGAGTTTGAGGCAAATTACTAAGTCAAGATTTTTCATTTTTTGGAAAAAAGACATTTTGCCTAAAAAAAAATTAAAAAACGATTTGAGAGACCACTTCCCGTTCATCAATATTTAAGTGTTATACACCAAAATTCTTGGTTTAAATAGAAGATAAAGAAAACCGATGTTCATAAAGGAATTTCGAAAAAAGTATTAAAACTGAGACGGTCTAGTGTGCAGTCTCAATGGCAAAATTACTTGAATTGGGCTACGAATTTGTATCTCATCCGCCATATTCTCCGGATTTAGCGACTATTTCCTATTTCCGAACCTAAAGAAATGCCTATTTTATGGACCTCGAAAAATCCTATTGTATGCTTAGAGTATTGAGTGAATTGTCCTAAAAGGAGATTATGTTGAAAAATAAATTTTTTTTGTAGAAAAACTGTGTTTCATTCAAAAAGTGACGGACTTATTGATACGCCCTCCTACTTTCAATAAAAATAATTTTGCCACACTTAAAAAATCACTATCCGGCTTTACAAAAGAAAATGAATGTTTTCTTAGACATTGGGTCAAAAAACCATCAGCTATTCAGGGAGTTCAGCGGAGCACCATCTGTGCAGAGCGTGCAATTAAAATTGTGGTAGGCATTTTGCCATAGTGTAAGTCATAGGGCATTCATTCGGTTTACCGTTAATCGGTTAAAATTTTTATTTTGCTGTAGTATTATAACAATTTATTTTGCTTTTTTTATTATTAGTTTCGTCTCATATATTTACAAAAGGTATGTGTTTAAAAAATTATTTTTCATACAAACAAATAAGGTGCTCAGTGATCTTAATATAAATAGGTGTTTCCTGTCAACATATTTTTGTTTCACATACTTTTTATATGTATGTGTTTAGTTATTTGTTTCTTCTCATATTTTCTCGTATCAATCTTTAAACAGACTTAACCGAACCAATTAGAAGAGTTAAACATTTTAAAAAATTGAAACAGGACTCTTATAACATAATGGAAAATTGTATGCGTTTAGTATTAGGCCTTGGTTTCGATTTCTCCAACATCAACGATAAGTGAAAGAAACTAAAGAAAACAATCGCTTAAATCCTAAACATTTAAACTAAATTATTTTTCTAAAAGATAATTTTTTAAGGTCTCCTTAAACTATTGAAATAACTAATAAAATTACCTTACAGCTTATTTTTTAATTACTACATAATATTTATGTATTAATTAAATAATATGTATTAAATATTTATGAATTATATTTTTGTTTGCTCGTTTTCGTTCAAGAATTGTTATGTTTGTTATGTTATTGTTTTTTTTTTACTAATAAACGCCAAATAATAAATAATTTATGTATTTATATTTATTGAAATTTCTAAATTTATAAAATAACTTAATCGGTTAACCGATCAATTAGAAAATTAACCGATTTTTACCCGATTAAACCAAAACCTCGGTTAATTAATCGAGCGATTAGCCGATTAAAGCATACCCCGATTAAATGAATACCCAAGTAAATAATCACATACTTTAAATTTAAAATTTATTTCATATAACAATTTAAAATATTTGAATTTTAAAATAAAAATATTTAAAAACAAATCAGACTAATTTTAGAAATCGCGTTTGGTGCGGAACATCTTTGAACCCAACTCACCTAAAAAAGTGATACTGATTACTAGTACAATATTTGCCACCACTGTTTATGGTATGCCAAATTTTTTGAAAAAATTTGTATATGCCTTGTCCACATATCCAAAATAATGTTTAAACTTAGTTGTCAAAAAAATAATATAATTAATAAAGCTTATTTGATGGATATAAAATATGATTTCCTCTACTTGATTTTAATTAAAAAATTGTTTTCGCCTTTAAAAAAACGTAATAATTTTCGACCGACGCCTTGTACTGCGGCTCTGATAAGCTATGAACCACTTTTCACCATTTTTGAAAGTGTTAATAAAAACGTATATATCCAGTTTCATAGACTTGAGTGTAGTTTGCAAAATAAAGTCTTATTTTGCTTAATTTGCATGTAATTTTCTTACTCTTTTATTGTAGATATTGCCAGCTGAGTTGGCTGTCATGCAATTGGTTATTTGATTAAACACAATTTCTTAAAAAATTCTTAAGCCTTTTAGCTTAAAGCCTTAATTCATCTAGCTAAATAATTCTGTTGTCACAAGTGAAAGCCGCCTAAGTCGACTTAAGAAACAATTAAGTTTATATATGTTTTTATTAAATATTTCTGCAATAAATTCAACTTTCGTTATAATTGTCTTATCTTAGTATTGTTGGGATAAGAATCTTTGATTCCGAATTAATTTTTTTCTAATGCAATTAATTTAAGCATAAATAATATAGTGCCGTTTCTCAAAAACTATTTCGTCTTAGGCGAAAATTGCTTCTGAGCACAGAATTATTTCAAAGCGTTTTTGTCTTTAATGTAATTTATTCAGCTTAGTAAAATTTAATTTAAAGCCTTAATTTGGAATATTTAAATTTACCATTTAATTTGGAATATTCCAATTTATTTGTTATACATTCAGCAATATTTGTTATTACAGCCAATAAATATTTTCTAATTTTTAAGAAACCAAAACTTTAAAAAAGTTAAAATACCCTAGAGTACAGACTTATTTTTTATGATACCTTCTACTTCTTTACATAAGAGATTTCTTCATATAATTTTCTTGAATACAATTAATTTTTATTGATCCCACAATAAATCATGCTGCAATTAGTCAAACGTAACTGTAGGCTAGCAAAGATAATTTAAAGGCTATAATTCCCATTGTGTTGCTTAAATGTGTGGATTTGATGGTGAAGGCATATTCGCATTCATTTGAGAACTTTTTGCAGAACTACAGAAAGAATACGAAAAGTAAACTCTATTAATACTCATTTTATCCAATGTACTGCATGTACATTGGGCATTGCATATTTTTATTTTGTGAAATAAAGGATATTCCAAAAGTTGATGTAAAGTCTAAGTTACGGTTCACACGCGCCTGAAATTTTGTTGTGAAATTGTTTTCCAAATTCCTTTTGAATTTGCTGCAATGGTCACAAGCAAACGTCTCTCCAGGAGACGTAACACTCTAAAAGCAATAAAAAATGCCTCTAAAAAAATTTGGTACCAACCATATTTCTTCTCTCTTCATCATTTAAAAAATCAAAAGTTGAAGGATGTGAGCTAGGGCTTCCGATCGGGAAATCCCAATCCCGGAAATACCGGGATTTTCGCAATTGGAAGAATCCCGATTTTCGGGATACCTATTTTTTTTATATTTTTTCAATAATATGTATAAATATGTTTTTGTACGCGTATTTAAATTTAAATTTTAAATATTTACAAACAATTGTAAAAACGAGTGTTGAGTGGGAAAGATGTTTTTCAACTGCATCATATCTTAACAACAAAATTCGTTCGTGTTTAGCAGATACAACATTGGATGCTTTAATATTCTTAAGAAACTACTTAAATTTATTATTAACTACGCGCCTTTTAAAAGTTTGAAATACATAATTTTTAATAGTGTTTTAAAAGTTTCCAAATGTTTTTAAAAACTTTCCAAATATTTTTAAAAAAATTCAAATGTATATTAACAATTTTTCAAATGTATTTTAAAATTACCCAAATATATGTTAAAATTTGCAAAATTTCATTTTAAAATTTTTTAATTTTTTTTGTTGAAATTGCCCACTTGTATTTTTAAAGTACAATTGGACAATTTAAAAAAAAAAACATTTAGACAGTTTTGAGCTACAGTTGTAAAATTTTGAAACACATTTATACAATTTTGAAATATATATGGACCATATGGAGAATTTTAAATTTTATTTGAAAATTTTAAATATTATGTGGACAATTTTAATATACATATAATTGGACAATTTCCAAATACATTTAGAAAATTTAAAAATATATTTCGACAATTTTTAAATTCATTTTGAAAATACATTTAGAAATATTGGAAATGGTGTAATTTTTTATTGCAATAATCAAATGTGGATAACAATAAGATTTTTATGTTTTTTGTGATCAGTTAATAATTTAAGTTGGTTTTTCTTATATTTTTTTTGAAATATGTATTTATACTGGAAAATTAAGTTGTTTTTCAAATAGTTTTATATATCGGGTATAAATAAAATAAAAATAAAAAAAATTTTTAAAATCCCTTGAATCCCGAAAACAGAATCCCGAAAAATATTCTTCAATCCCGAATCCCGGGATTCAGAAAAAGCAGTCCCGATTGGAAGCCCTAATGTGAGCCGTAATTAAAAGTTATATCGCAGCTACATGCAGTGAAAACACATTTTTCTATATGGTCAGTTCCAACAAAACATTTTTATACCCTTCACCGAAGGTAAAAGGTTTGCCTTTCCTTTTGTTACTTCCACAATATTGATCATAGACCCCATGCAGTATTTATATTCTGGATCCTTTTCAGAAGGAAAGTTCCAATCCGGCTTAACGTCTGTCCATCCGTCTGTTGAAATAGGGTATCCGAAGACCACAGATATGATGGGGACTTGCTTGGTATATATTTATTTCAGATATGCTCATTTTAATTTTGATATTGAAATTTAGACAGAGTGATCAATTAATGAACTGCCTCTAATTTTATCCAAAAATCCCTCGTAATTGTTGTTTTTTTTATTTTTTCTGTATATCTGGATAACGGCAAGATCCAAAGTTTCCAAATTAGTAACAAAAATCTTGGTTATCAATACACAACATCTCCAAAAAAATGGACGGGATTAGAGAAGTAGGCGTGAAAGTTTCCATACAAACACATTATACATTTCTTTATAGCTGAAGAACGAATATAGCAAAAGTTTCCAAATTAGGTACAAGTATCTCGGTTTTTAATACTTCTCATCCCACACAATGTGGACGGAATAAGAGAAGTGGCCGTGGCAAAAAAAGTTTATTTTTATTTCTAAAGAATGGTAAGAGAAATATTGTCTGAATTTGTTACACATAGCTGGGTTAATAATATACAGCCTGTTTACAGCCGGGTGTGTCACCTCCCGTACAAAGACATAATATATTTCTGTATATCTGGAGAACGGCATGAGCCAAAGTTTCCAAATTAGGTAAAAACATCTTGGCTATCGATAATAGGGCATTCATTTAACGAGCACAGAAAAAAGTGTTTTATTAATTAAAAAAATGGTTTAAAAAGCATTTAAGTTTAATTAATGTGATAATTGAGTCAATTATTTTTTAGTTGAAAAAAAATTTAAAATGTAATTTTGATTTAATTTACATTTTAGTTGTTTTCAAATAAATTTTCAAATAAAATTTTAATTAAATAACAACAAATTTAATTGATTTTTTTCGTTTAAAATAAAATAATTTAAGCACATTAGTTGAAAAGGCAAAGCTTTTTGATCACTTTTTTAATTAAAATTAAAAATATCATTTATTGAAAAATTTTTTCAAAATTTTGAAATTTTTAGTAATCAATATAAACATTTTGGTAATAGATGCAAAATCAACAAATTGTTTGCTTTATATTATGAATTTGGTATAAATTTGGTGAATTTTCTGTGAGGCTTTTGCTTTAATTGTTATTTCAAAAGTTATTTCAATTAATGAAAATGCATAAATTATTTATTATTTGAAGCTTAATAGTAAAAAAAAAAAACAAAACCATAATAAACATAATAATTCTTGAACTATAACGAGCAAACAAAAAAATAATTCATAAGTATGTAATACATATTTTTTTAATTAATACATATTAAAAAATTAAAATTAAAAAATAAACTGTGACATAAAAACACTGTAATTTATTGTTGAGGGAAAGCCAGTTTCTATGCGTATTTCGCTGGTTGCTTAGGCCAGCTCTTCAGTAAACCCTTTTGCAAAGACTTTAGAAAAGCTAAAAATATTATACAAATAAGACTATAAAGTAAAAAAGGATTTTAAACACTCAGGTCTTACTAACTGAACTGGCAAGTTGCTTTATTAAGCATTTGCTTTTTTTTAATTTTGTTTTTTTACCCTATTACAACAACAATTCAAGTTAAAAAAAACAGCCAATTGTAGGGGAATGAAAGAAAAGATAAATTCGCTGTTTATTGTTGTTGCTTTGTTGAAGCTTTGATATTGTTACAAGTAAGACCTGAGTGTTTAAAATTCTTATTCACTTAGCAGTTTTATTTGTATAATATTTTAAGCAACCAGTGAAATGCGCATAGAAACTGGTTTCCCTCGACAATAAATTTCAGTGTTTTTATTAAAAATAAAAAAAATTGGGAATTTGGCACGTTATATAGAAATCTTATTAAATATAAATTTTGTATTCCCGAAAATAACTTTTGACATAATTTTATTAGTTATTTCAATAGCTTAAGGTGTAACCAGATTTTAAATAAGTAAGTGTGCCAGATTTTAAAATAATATAATCATACTTGAAACAGAGCTAAAAATTTAAATTTAAACCAAAAAATAAAGCAAATTTTTTTTTAAAAATTTCTTATAGTTACTTTTAATTATTTGGCTATTTTCCATAGACTTAATAGTGTTAATGTAGGTATATTCACGAATGTTTACGGGATAAAAAAGAGCGAAAACATGTAAATTCGCTAACCTCTTATCTCCTAAACTAAAAGAGATACAAAAATATTAATACTTATCGTTGGTCATTAAAAAATAAGCTGCCGGGTATCTGGTACTTTTTTGAAATTTTACCTTTTGGGGAGTAAACAGGTAAAACCTGTATATTGATACTTTTTTGTCACCCCATCTTTCTTTCTATATACAGGAATGAAAATTATATCACAGTCATAAAATATTTGAAAAATACAAATATGAATTTAGTACTTTTCCGAAATTCGAACGTTTAAGGGGTGGAAAACTAACCTATTTCTGGTACTTTTTTTTACCAAACAATTTTCAGCATTCATTGCCATATACATAAGTATTAAATTACGAACTCCCGCTAAAATATTGACATTTTTGATCGTTCAATGGGGAAAAAACTATCAAAAAGGAGAAATGCGGAAAATTAAATTTCTTTATTTTACTTTTTCATTCTACATGTAATAGATAATTTTTGAATTTCCTATTATATTGAACTTAGAAATATAAAATTATTGGTGTAGGATCCTGAGTAAATAAGAACCTTTAAGATGAAATATGTTAGTACTTTTTTGTTAAGACCAAGAAAAGTAAACTTTGGCATATACATAAATATGTCCACGAAAGGAAGGGAGACGTTACTGAAGTAGCGGGTTAAATGTAATTAAAAAAATATTTTTGGTCTATTTAAATAAAAAAAATAGTAAATCCTTAATTTTTTTTTCTTCCCCTGGTCAGACTATTATTTTAGTACTTTATATGGCTACCACACATAAAATTATACTTTGTTCTGAAATGTAAACTTATTACACGAAATTGAAACTAAAGTAAAAAGCTAGAAATAGCTAAATGTATTGTTGAAAAAAGCGGAAAACGGCTAAAAGCCAGATCAAATATTTCAAGTTTAACATGAAAACATAAGTCAAACTTAAGCTCGAAAAAAGCTAATAGGGTCACACTGTTAAGGATATCTTAAAAAATAATCTTTTAGAAAAATAATTTTGTTTAAATGTTTAGGATTTAAGTGAATATTTTCTTTAGTTTTGTTAAAACTTGACTTAATAATTATTTTAACGAAATTAACTCATAATACAGAATATCTAATTTCTCAGTCCTCTTCCTGATTTTCTCTAAACGTATAACATCTTCCATTACGCCAGTAGAGTCCTGTTTTAATTTTTTTTAAATTTTTAAGTCTTCTAATTGTTTCGGTTAACCCTTTCGGTACGAGTGGTACGCATATGTACCACTAAGCTTGAAACATCTCTAAAAGTTGTAGTATTCACATTCTTTGGCTTCAAAGTGTACCAATCCGTTTTCTTAACTATTGACATTGTTCTAAAACGGTATTTTTTAAATATCATTGCAAACACGTGCTGAGTTTATAAATTTTCCTGACAATGTCAGACTCATGTTGCAATTATTTCTCGTTTTTTTCAAGATTTTGGAATAATTACACGTAAATAAGAAATTAAAATAATAAATTTTAACAAAAGGAAGCGAGTTTCACTTATAGTTTAGAACAGGTAAGAACTTTTTATTCCTATTTATCTGAGCAATTGTAGTAGTGGTACATATATGTACCATCAGTCCAACAGTGGGTACATATGTATACCAGCAGTCCTCTGGGTACTAAAAATTGTTTTCTAGACTCTCACAGCTTATATCTAGAAATTATGAATCCTGAAGATATTCAAAAGTTCCTGGAGGATGATAATGAAATTGATAGTTTGGAAGACTTTTCTGCTTCAAGTAGTAATAACTACAACCCGAGTGATGACAGCGCTAGTGACGGCAGTTCTTCGGATAACATTGCATAAGATGATATTATCGAGAAGATAGTACTAATTTCAAGTGGCATACTCCTGAACAAGAGTTTATTCCAAAGATACCTTTACCTACGACTTGCAGCTGCAAAATATCCGAACACATCCCACGCACATCAAGTATTATTGAAATTTTTTATAAACTAAACATACAATGGAAAGAGGAGAATCTGAATTCAGAAGCACTACTTCAGGCCTCTTGTGTATTAGATGGCGAGACACAAAGGAGGTTTTGGTAATTACTAACTGCCATAAGCCTGATATTACGAATGTGTCAAAAACATTAAAAACAGGCGAAAGAATTCAAGTGACATGCCCAACTGCAATAAAGTTCTATCGCGAAATAATGGGAGGTGTTGATCTAGCGGATCAAATTGGTGGCCTTTACGACTTTGACAGAAAATCGGACAAATGGTGGGAAAAGGTATTTTATCGATTGATAATGATGGCTGCTGTAAATACTTGGACGATATACAGTGATCTTAACAGAAAAAAAAACTGTTCAAGGAATTATTGGTGACCTTAGCCGAATCATTGATAAAAGAAGGTTTAGAAACTACAGCCATTCGAAGATCGCAGAGTCCAGGTCCTCAACCTAAGCCCAAGCAATCACTACATCTTCCCATTCAGGGAAATACACGACGTCATTGTGCCCGTTGCAGCCAACAAAAAAACAAACTCGAACATATACGATATGCACGCAGTGCGATGTTCCACTATGCAAAAACTGTTTTGCACTTTTTCATTCATAGATTTATATGTTTAGCTGCACATACATACCTGAATTTATCCTGATTTTTTATTTCAGTTTTATCATTTTGAATTGATGTTTTTTTAAGATTGTACATGATCTCATACAAATAAAAAAGAATTGCTTTATTTTCGATTTTACTGATATTGTTTGCATTTTGTATATACCAAATTTCTTTTTTTTTAACACGGTTGGTACGTATTTGTACCACCTAAAAAGACGAATGGTACAACGGTGTACCGGCCCCTCCAAGACCTCCCCGATATTGGAGCCCTACATTTCCTTACCAGAATGTTTCTACGATAGGTTATTAACTTAATGAATACACAAACTTCAATATAGCACTCAAATTCGAAAGCCGTCCCGAAAAGGTTAATTCTGTTAAAAGATGGATATGAGAAGAAACAAATAACTAAGCACATAAATATAAAATTAACGCGAAACAAAAAGCTGTTGACAGCACACACTTATTTAAAACTGAAGATCACTGCAAACTTTCTTTGTTTGTAGGAAAAAATATTTTCACATTCACCTGGGTTGTGTATTCCACTACGAAATAGAAGTGAAAAGCTTTTTAATTCCACAGAACAAAACGTACTTTTTCACACATTTATAATTTTTGGGAAATTGAGGTTTATTTATTTCGACCTCTTAAAAAACTGCATGAACTTGGAAATGGAAACAAGTTTTTTTGCTTACCAAAAGATGAATCAAACTGTCATAAGTCAACACATTAAATGTAAAGGCTGTTTAATAAAAAACCAATTTTATATCGAAAAAAGTACGTTTTGTTAAAAAAAAATTAAAAAAATTACGTTTTATTTAAAAAATAGAAAAAAGAACGTTTTGGTGTGCGTATTTTTAGACGATAATATTTTGACTGAATGTTTTCAAACCTATACCATTATAAAAAAAAATAAACAAAAAATAAGTAAAATGAAAACTATATTATTTCATTTTAAATTAAATAGAAAACTAAACACTTATTTTTTATAATTTAAAACAGATTTTAAAGTTATTAAGTAAAATACTTTTTAAATAGTTAAACTTATTTCCCAACGTCTTCTTCTAGGCAAGTACACTCAATATCATCTTCAATTAAATCATCCAATTTTGATTTTGGTTATACAAAATATCCTTGTACCAGAGTAATGCCTGGTTTTTAATCCAGTCTTCACCAGACTGTTTTATTAAAAGATTTTCCACTTCTTTTCTTTTATCGTGTTTTAATTTCTTTCAGACCAGAAATTGAAAAAGGTGTTTTCCCTCGTTTCAGTAAATGTAAATTGGTGTTTCGTTTCTCTGCTGATTCAAATTTAAAGGACTTTTTCATAACACTCATTCACCAAAAAATAGTTAAATTATTGCAATTATTGGTGGATATTCTTGAAAAATGCAAATTTACATTAAAACCAAAGCAAAGTTTAAAAAATAGTTTTTGTTTATCATACATTTCTAAAATTAAATAAACGTGAGAATTTTAACGCGTTTCTCTCTCTTTAAAAAACGGTAAATTGTATGATGAACACAAAAGCCATTTCTTAAACTTTGTTTTTGTTTTAATGAAACTTTTTCGACGCGTTTTCAAGTATAGCCACCATTATTTCACAGTTAATTTTAACGAAAATGAAATGACACAAATAAACGCCAAACAAAATAAGAATATTAAGAAATGTTATGTCAGTAAAACAACTACACGAAGAAATGGGAAAAACAATCGAAAAAGCACGTTTTGAAAAAAAATTAAAAAAGTACGTTTTGTTATGCACCAATTTTTTTAGAACCGATTTTCTTGGTAAAAAAACAAGAAATATGCTAACTAGATATTTTCTTAAAAATTTAAACCTAAATATTAAAAAAATATCAAAAATATATTGTCAAAAAATGCGAAAAAGTACGTTTTGTTCTGCGACTCCTCATATACAATTTTACGTTGTTCTAGAAAAGTAATGAAAGGTTATTTTCATGATCATTTCATTTTCATTCTGTTTTAAACAACTATTTAAAGAAATGAGAATTTCTTTTTGCTCTTTTAACATATATTTAAAAGTGTTACGTCTTGCAAAATGTTAAACATTTGTTAATTTGTTGTAATTTTGGTCTTCATAAAATCATGTAAATGATGTTGGATTTTTTCTAAACTTCTAACTTTTCATTTGGGTTCTGCAACTTCATCCGACGTTTCATCTAAAAGTGTATCTTCGAAACTATTGGCATGTAAGTTTTCCAATTCAATTGGCTGATTTGTTTCTATTCTAGAAACGCCGAATGATGGTATACCTTTAAAACCCTCGAAAGCTATATAAAGACCGCAAAGCTTTCCAATTGCATCATCTTTAGATGAAATGTACTTATTATTGTTAGGGCTACCACCAGATGCTGACGTATCCGCTCTGTTCTCGCACAATTTTTTGCGCTTGAAAGCTTTTCAATCAGCCCAAGCCTTTTTGTTAGCAGATGGATATTTTTCTGAAGGACCTATTGAAGTTAGTTCTTTTGCTTCCACATTTCATAGCTAATCACGCACCGCTCTATTACCATTAATTTACTCAAATTTCATTATTTTCGCAACAAATATATAAAAGAAGCTAGAAAAAATAATATTTTACCAAAAAGAAATTTCTTTCACGTGACTTTTTGCTTTTGATTTTTAATTGCTTTTTTTTAAGTGAAAATGATTTGTAGAACCAAAAAATTCCTCTTGAAATAAACAGGAAATGAAATTTTTCTTTTCATTTCACTTAAACGATTTAACTCATTTTGTAGCACTACCCGAAATCGTTAACATATTTATATGAGTTTTAGTTTGCAAGCTCTTTTCAACCAGATATTAAGAACCGAAAACTTAAAATTTAAGTTTTTTATTTGAAAAGTTCAAAACTCATGCGTACAAAATAAATTTTTTTTTTCTATCAGTTAAAAAAAAAATGGGCAACACAAAAAATAAATTTATTTTTAAAGTACAATATGTGTTTTGTACATGAAAAGAACCCAGCAAAAACTTTACTTACCTGGTAAGTTAGCAAGTAATGTTGGAGAAATATAAACACTACATATTTTTCGGCTGAATAACCACTTATTTTTGTTCGAGTTGTCCACAGAATTCAGTAGTTACAATACACTTACTAGAAGTCAGAAAATATCTAGTTATTATTTAACTACCAGTAAGTTGAATTGAAAGTACTTACAATATACTTACTGGAAGCCAAAAAATAACTAGTTTTTATTTAATTGGAGCTAGTTAATAGACCTAATAAGAGCTAGTAAGGAGCTAGTTACCAGTAAGAAAATATTCAGTACTGAAAACAAGACAACTAATATGTAGTTATTTAGCTGATTATTAGTAAGCAAATATTTAGTAGTGAAAATAATAGAAGTAATAAGTACTTACTGAGGTCATTACATGTAACTACTTATTGAGGTTTTCAGAATAATGACAACTACTTACCAGGTAACGTATGAAATAACTACGACCTATTACCAAAATTCAAAAAGTTTTTTCTGGGAAACAAAAAAAAAACAAAAATTTGAAAAATACACAAAAACATTTTTTTATTATTATTATTTTTTTTTTTGAAAAATATTTATCATTGGTGTTCAAAACATGTTTTCAACTGTACAAAAAAAAAAAAAAAAAATATATAAAAATTATTTTGTTTTATTTCGTCCCCTTAATAAAACAATAGTGTATACGCATGTACACCATTATTTTTTTATTGCATAATAAGAATCTACATAACTGATTCTAAATGTGGTCAAAATTTGGTGAAATTCTACTTCCACAAAGTGGGTCAAAAGATCAATTGAAATATTAGCGTATAATTGCGTGTTTAAAATTTTTCATTAATAATTGTGTAAGTGCAGGTATGGTGTTTTAATTAGTTGTTACTCTGAATATAGTTTAAAAGAAAAATAGTGTATAAAAAGCATACACTTTTTTATTATTTACTATTTTTATTATTTCATAACAAAATACAATCGAAAAATGACGTATATTGATATACACAATTTTTTAACAATACAATATTTGTAGTCAATCTGTATGACACTTATACACTATTTTATATATCATACAAAATTTCTCTGAGTGTTAAACGGTTGACGTATACAATAGCTTAAATCCTGTTTACACTGTTAATGTCAACTCTTTGATACAAATTATAAAATAAATAAAATAGCCTAAGTGACATCATGTACTTTAAATCCCATTTATTTGCAATTGAAGCACTTGTAAATTAATTAAATAACACCTACTTGTAGCCTGATTATTCCACCACATATTTAAATGACCACAACTAAAAAGCATCGATTATTTTCTGGAATATTACTGTTTTCCCAGTTGTCTAATAACACAAAAATTTTAAACTCCATTTTCTCGAAATGGCAAAAAAATTATACACTATTGTTTCATTAAGGGGACGATTTGTTCTTCAAAGTTCAAAATAATAAAGTTCTTAAAATAAACGTTTTTGAGAAAAATATTTTTTTTTTGTTTTTAGAAAATAACAATAAAAACTCAATTTGAAGTTAAAATTGTGAATTTTATTTAAAATTATAATATAAAATTGTGTTTAAAATTGCAATTGCAAAAAATCTTTAGAGATTCTTAATTATCAAAACTAGCTGCTGTTGCATTAGCTGTACCCGCAACACAGGTATCTGTGGAGACAGCCTTCAGTGCTTTGCCAATTATTATGACCAAAAATAGAAGGAATTTAAGTTCTGAGCATGTCGAAAATTTATTGTTGCTTAAACTCAACATCAAGCCAATTGATAAGATTACTATTTAGTTCTAGGATAATCTTTATCATGTTATAACTACTTATTATTAATTAGCTTTATATTTTTTAATATAATTTTGTACGTATGAGTTTAAATTTTGTCAATTAAAAAAATTCAATTTTAAGTTTTCGGTTCATTTTTTTCTTTTCATGTATAAAATAATATTGTACTGAAAAAATAAATATCTTTTTTTTGGTGTTTGCTTTTATTTTTTTAAACTGATTTTTAAATTTTTAAAACGAAAAAATTAAATTTTCGGTTCGCAATTTGTTGTACAAAAGTACAAAAAAAAAAATATTTTTCTAAAAACCTTTTTTTTTTGAGAACTTTATTATTTTGAACTTAAAGAAACAATATAAAACAAAATATTTTTATCTATTTTTGGTTATTGTACAATTTAAAATATTTTTCGAACACCAATGATAAATATTTTTTAAAAAACATAAACAAACGTTTTCCGGTCCTTGCCTCCTGATCACGAAAATTAAAGTAAGAAAGAAAAATCGGGTGACCATATTGGTCGCAGTGGACTGTTGCGAAAACGCAACGTTTGCTAATTACATGCAAATCACAGTTCAGGTAAAAGTTAGTATATTGTTCTATGGTAAAAAATTAATCATTTGATTTTGACATATTAAAATTATATATAGTTTTTATTTGTTATAGAAATATTTTATACACTATTTGAGTGCGATTTTTAAAAGGACCTTATTACATTCTTACGTTGATAATTGTCTCGAGTTTTAAAAAAAAACGCGCTTATGAACATTAGCACGGCGTATATGTTGTAAAAATTCCAATTCGTTTACCTCGAAATCATCTATATGCCTTTCCTCGTTAAGTTTTTCTTATAATAGCAGCAATAAGGTAGCTATTTTAGCTTTAAACGCAATTTGCGCCATATGCTAAGCTTTATCAATAATTAGCTTCAAACAAATATTTAGTATCGAACAAAGTTACCAGAACTGAACATTATGTTGGCCAAAATAAGTTATTATTTGCCCATATAATAACAAATGTGTTTCAAAAATAACAAACTGCTTATACTTTCGATTAAAAGTGGCAATTACTGGACGCACTTTAGCGACTCTATCAGAAACCACCATTTTGTTGTTGTTACCCATCATGTGAAAAATACTTTTAATTTTTTGAAGCACTTAAAGGATAGATGTTTGACGATGGGAACACCCAACTGAAGGATCAAAAATGTTGGATATGGGGATTATCATGGTAGCCTGACAAATATTGCACTGAACCATTGTAAAATTTAATTGTGCACTGCACTTTTTCCTCAAATAATATCTTAAAAAGAACCAGTTCGACTAGAAGTAAAACACGAAATGCCAATATATGGAAAACTAACCCTGTTTGAAGAATCAACTTGACAAACGTTACGTTACCCTCAACGTACTAATTCGTTTAGCCAACAAATCAATTTTAAATTTTCAAGCTTGGTATGATAGCGAACAGTTCGTAGAATTTGCGGGCATGTAAAAAAACACTTTTTAATCAGCTCAACGAGCACTTTTTTAATGTTAACGTACGAGTTCCACGGGACAACAGGTTGATTACAGAATTCATGCGCTTTTGTGTTAATATGACTAAATAAATGTTTCATTAGTTCAACGAACATTTGACTAACTTTTACGTACATTTCAGTTGATGCGTAATATGGATTATGTAGTTAATTTCAATGAACTATTCTTTTGCCAAATGAAACATTTATTAATTTTCAGGAACATTCATTATTACAACAAATTGAACACTATTCATTATAAATTCATGTTAACGAAATATTTAATAAATGCATGTTCGTTGAGTCAATGAATGGTACGAAAATAAAAATATCTGGCTAAATTTATTTTTCATTATATTAACGAATAACTCATTGAGTCAACTAAAATTATTTTAATAAACATTGTTCGTTAGTTAATATTACGAACACTTTTTGGTACAGTGTGTATACCTATGAAACAGTACAAATGCTTCATAGTGATTTCCACTGATATGTCTTTCTGCTTACCATAAGTATAATAATAATTTCTTGTTCAAAATATTTTTGAAATTGCAGAAAGGGCTTCTTCTCATCTATGTACACGCAGAGAAAAAACATGTTTAAATATGGTCACCTCCAACAAAACTATTTTAAGGCAAAATATTAAACATATTATGTTTAAATTTAACCATATTATTGTGACTGACAACCATATTATTGTTTAATTATTCCTCCATCAAGAAGCCTCTAAACATGTTATGGTTAAATATGACAACAATTTGTTTTTAAATTAACAATAGTATATTCCTCTTCTCCAAGAGCAACATGCTGCGGTTGAAGACCAACCATGCTATTATAAGTGTTAAACATATTTTAGTTATTATTGACCAAAACATGTTCAGAGGCAACCATATTATGGTTGTGCCATCTTGATGGAGGACACATTTAACCATAATATGGTTGTCGGTGACAATTATATGGTTAAATTTAACCATAATATGTTAAATATAATATTTAAAAATAGTTTTTCTCTGTGTGTATATTTTCGAATTTTAATAAGAATAATATATCGTTACCTAAAACGCAAAAGGCACTAACTAACCAAAATTTAAAAATCGACTTTTTCATTGATTCTGATGTATTGCATCAACACCAATATTTCGACCAAAATTAGCGATTTTATTAACAAAAAACAAAAAGCCCTATCTACAAAATATTATACGATAAACGCTAATAGACATAACTAACAGTTTGCATTATATGCAACATTGTTATTTGTCAAAGCCACTGGTAGGTTTAGCAAGAAAAATAGAAGAAAGAATAATTATAAACAGGTTGAGGCAATTTATCAATTTACCATTTTAAATAGTTTTTTGCTTCTCCTGTAAAATTTTCAAAGTGTTAGATAGGGCCTTTTGCGTTTTAGGTAACGATATACATATGTATGTACATATTTAAGTAGATATATTCTATAGATACTTACTCATTGACTCAACGATTCTATTCTGAAGTGCAAAAATATGATTGTAAAGACATTTAAAAACAAAGCATAATTAAGGTTTTATTCAAGAAACAAATATATAACATTTTATTTAGAACATCTCTGTTGCGTCAGGAATGGGCGGAGAAGAAATGGAGAAAACTGATTTGTACGCAATAAGCCATTGTTGCGTTTTCGCAACAGTAATTTTTATAAGATTATACTAAATAAGTGGGACTTTATTTTCATTTATGGTTTTTGATAAACGTTTTTCAATGCTTTCACTATCTGAATTAAGGAGGAAAAAAATGGTTTTTCGTTTAAAGGTAAATTACGTCGTTTTTGAAAAGGCATTTTTTGGACTGTTTTTAAAGTTTGTTGATCTCAATGAAACAAAGGAGGAATATTATTTTTATAGGTAGAGCGTAATAGTAAAGCCCCTTAAATAACGATAAAAAACTTAATCATTAAAATGGAAGTGCTAAAACCAGTTTTATATGCATCCAAAGATGGTGCTTCGAAAACTCAACTGCGGTACAAAATGGGTAAAAGAACACAAACTGAGTATAATTTTCAAGAGGGATTCAAGTATGTGTGAAGAACAGGTGAGTAAAAAATAATATATTCTCTCTATCTCTGGTTCCTTGAAGCTAAGTTTTAGGTTAGAATAGAATCAAGCTCGTCTTTCTTTTCGATTATTTCAATAACGAGTTCGAAATTAAAACAACTTAATATTTTTTGAAACAACTTAATATTTTTTGAAAGCACAGTTCAATATTAGCTGTTATCTCACTTTTATTTAAGTCGATCCGATTTTGCGATTATTTTAAGAACGGGACACTTCAATAATTCGTACTGGAATCAATCATTCTGTACTTGAGTTAAGGAAATCCGTACAAACCGTACTATTGACATCGTTTTGGCTTTATTTAAATACGGATGAACTAATTTTTCTTTTCAGCTTAAAGTTTTTTACTCTAATTTGCTGGATTTTCACTTTCTCGAGAAACTCAGGAAAGTACGATTGAAAACTATTGAATTCAATTCAATTGAATTGTGTTTATTCTTGCAGGAATAAAACAATGTATTAAATTTTCCGGGAAACATGTTATATTTTGCAGCACCAATTGAGAGGACAATAATCATTAAAATACTTTGTTTAAGCTACTTAAAATTCGTCATATCATACATTTTCTAGATCCAAATTCTTATCAACTTAAAAAACACCTTAATTTTATCTTACACCTCCTGCTGCTTTAGCATGTTGATAACCCAAATAATGACATCTGTCATGGCATCATTTACATTAATGTAAATTTTACGCCAATGTACCCAAAAATTAAATGAAATTGCAAGCCATTACGATTTGAATATGTCAGAAAAAAGTCTAAAAATAACATTTTACTATTCCAATGCACTTAACCATACATTGAGAGTTCCCATATGATGACGATGACAATGATGCAAGTAATGCAGATGCTACTCTCTGATGCCTTCTGCAAAATCAGATATCAAATATGAGTTGGAAAGTAAGCAGAAAAAAGGAAAAAAAAATGCAAACAGTTTTTTAATTGGCATATAGAACTCTACTACCCTGTGTAGATGTGTGTGGGAAAATAATTGCATATTGCCAGGAATATGCTAATGACATTTGAATATTTATACGCATGCTGGTGTAAAGGAGGACGTACATGTGTATCTAGATTAAATTCGGATTTATGCAAACAATAAATAGACATAGTGGCAAATTTGAGTTGTTGTAGGATTTAATTAAAAATATGAATTTTCATATACCCATTCTACATGCAAATGATGGAATTTATGGCGAAAAGTTAAATACATGCTAACACGTGATGTATTAAAAGCAAAAATTGTAATTTAATGTGATCATTTATAGGCATGTATTTCTGCTAAAAGATATCGTCTAAAATACTGTACAACAACAGCTCATAAATGGCGGCCCACTGCAATGCGTCCGCTAAATAGGATGCATAAATTATTTCCCTTAAAATTTTTGAAATTTGTTAAAAGGTCTGCAAAAACTCTTAGCATATGTTGAATTAATTGTCAAATAAATGAATGAGTTAAATTTTAAGAGGATCGCGAACTCCTGCTTTTACAACCCACATCAGGAACTAATGGTCGTTTAGCTAATTTTTGTTAGGCCAATTAACTAAGGGTCTCTATCTAAGTTGTGTATCTATAATAAGATTGCGGGAAACTTGTGTCAATTGCTCTTAAAGCACTTATCCCGTGACCAGTGAACAAAATTGTATAATTAAAAGGAACGAATTGCGATAGGTGAAAACAAGACCTATCACTTAACTGGTGATAATGTGTTTAGAGTGTAGTTAATCCAGAGGAAAGGTAATTGGCACAAAACTATTCATGTGATTGGATTTTGTGCGGGAAGTGGCTGATTCTCTCTAGTTCTATTACTTTATATGAAGAGGATCTATCTATCGAAATTGGATTTGTCCATTAAAGTTATTTCAGTGACCTGATACAAAGTGTCGAAAAGGTGCCAATTAACTCCCTCGTAGGACATCGCCATGTTAAAGTGACTTGTCACGTGACAAGTTTAGTATTAGTTCCCTTTCGTCTAGGAAACCCATTACTCCGAAATAAACTCCACTATTAAAATCACTGTTATTTCTAGAAGTTTTACAAACAATTAGTAAAATTTAAAAGCAAGAAAAAAACTTAATTATGTATGTAAGTTTAACACAAATATAAATTGTTGTGTCGGACACTAATATTCTCTTTCCTGAAATTTGTTTGCCATCAATCTAAAAATGATCAAAATCATAAGTGGCTTAACCAACATTGAACATGTGTATATGCCCAGACAAAGTCGTTATGAATTATACGGTATCCAGAAAACAAGAATTAAAATTCCAAGATCTCGAAAACTCGCACCATTCGATTCCTTAAGCCAAAATTATATAAGATCAACTATCAGAACTAGAGTATCCAATTATTTGACTTTTCGTTTTGTTCGAGTAAGGAATTAATTGATTTTTAAATTTAAATTTTACTCGAATAATCGAATAAGAGTTTTAACATGTTCGAATAACTCGAATAATTCAAATAATTATATCCAATGGAAAAAACATACATGTCTTTTTCATTTGATACTTTTATTATATTAATAAACCACAAAACCATAAAATAAAAATTTAGTTAAGCAATAAACAATAAAATAACGATTCACTTATATCACGTATACAAAACTCTGCTGCAAAACATACACAGCGGTATTCATAACAAAAAGTTAGCCAGAGTTTGTACACTACGTACAACGAGCTGCTAACTAGAATGCCCATTAAGCTTAGCAGCTTGTTAGCAAAGAGTTTATTTATAACAAATTTTATCCATCTGCTAACTTTTAATAAATCAACTCTGAATATTAATGATGCCACATTATAGTGCCCAAAAATGCAACTGGTTTTGTCATTTCATTTCATAATTTTTTCATTTTTTTTTGTTTTTGCCTCTGCATATAAAAATGCTAAATGTTTTTAAATTAAAATAAACTTAAAAAGGGCTTAATCAAAAAAAAAAAAAAAAAGACAGTGAATTAAAAAACACAATTATTCAACCTGTTTCTCACCGGTGGCAAACGTTTGGCAGCTCGTTAACAAGTGTTTAGCAAATCGTTAGCCAGAGTTTGGTTAGTGTATTATGAATGAACTTTGTGCTTACTTCATGCTTTTTTTCGTTATGAATACGGCTGACAGTTTCTAAGGCGCTTAAGAGACCGAAACAAGATTAAAGAAATAAAATAAAAATAAACTATAAACAAAGTAAGCACTACTACGGTTGAACAGACTATAAAATGATATAATTGGCATTTATAAAACGCCTGCTTAACTTAATGCGGAATTTCAACATAGGCTTCCATCTCATATTTTTATAAATTTTTTTTTAATTATTTATTTTATTTTAGACGTTTTTGTCGCGTTTTTTTTATGAGAGTTCCAGCCTATTTAAATAAATTTATTATTCGTAATTCAATTTAACTAATATATTATTCCTAAAAATCAAGTAAAATTGAAATCAACTGAGATTCTCCGTTAATTTTTTTTTAAGTCTCCGTATATTCCTGATTTTAAGAAAAAATTTGTTTCCAATACCTAAAATGTCAAAATTCATCCAGCCGTTTTGATAGTACCAGGTAATAAATATATTGAAGTCAGGTAAAACTGGTAACCCAAAATCTGACAGTAGATAGTTTACACAATTATAAATGTTGATGAATTTTTTACAAGTAACGTCAAATTCAATATCAAAAAGCGCTGTTTTAGTACGAAAATTCTTATGTATGGAATTAGCAGTTAGTTGTTTATTACATGATTTGTCTCGCATACATCAACTTCTAAAAAGGGACTTAAATATGTTCAGAATATATCCAGAATATAAAAACAAGTTATTTAGTTGTTATGTATTTTATGAGTTAGAAATCGAAAAAAAAATATTTTTATATTAAGAAAGTAGAATTTTCTTATAAATTAGCTTTAATCATTTAATTGACATAAATTGTTCGAGTTATTCGTTATTTGAAATTGGCTTTTTTAATTATTCGATCAAATAATGGCGAAAAATTTCTTCGATTAATCGAACCACAATTAATTGAGTGGATACTCTAATCAGAACCTTTGCCCAAATTTTCGACTAACACAGTGTTATTAAAGGCTGTTACTTTACACTATCATGCAAGTCTTACGTATTTTAACGCAAATGCATCTCTGATCTGACGATTGTTTGACAATTTTCAAAAAACAATATCAACTTATCATGACAGGGTTGTAGTTTCCTCAAAATACACAAGACTTGTGTGATAGTATAAAGTACCCATAATATGTATAATTTGATATTATTTTAAAGCGTATAATTGAACTGATTTGCATTGCGCCGTTTAAAACAACCCAAATATTGTTTTGAACAGCGTTATTTTTCTGAGGATTGCGTCGCAAAAACCGAATTGAAGTTTCAAACTCTGCCGCTAAATAGTTTTATTAAAAAAGTTGGACTAAGAGCTTGTGGTTACATTAGGAAGAAGAAAACGTCATGGTCCGTACTTAAATTTACTCTGCTTTAGACGGATTTTTCTGAATATCGACATACCAAAAGATTTTTTACTTTGTTTACATTTAACGTAACGTGTATTGCAAAAATGGCCAAATGTTCGTAACTTTTGGCACATGACACAGAACAAATCGTTTCCAAAAAGTAGTTAATTCATAAATGAACCAGTGATCAAAAATTTAAGACTTCCAACATGGGCATTTCCAGCGAAAAATCTACTTCTTGTAACGTAACGCCATTAGGGGTGCTTCTATAAAATTATGGCGGTTTACTGAAATTCTTAGATTTGGCCCCTGCAGCGCCTAGGATGCCCCTAGACGGGTCTAATGTATTACTAATCATACTTTATTTTTCATCCCAATCATTTGCTGCTTACATACCTACCCGCTTTCACCATTTCGTCAGGGGGCTCCCATATAAAATTTTTCAATACAGGCTAGAAATATATTGAAATATATTGAAGAAAAATACCAATAATTACCTAGGAGTCGCCCCTAAGGGGATAAAATTTATGACCGACCTTCATTTGTCTTTGGTCCTTAAATTTTTTTCAAAACATACTTGCCCTTTATCAGCACCCCCGGGGGGAAGGGGGGTTGCTCTAATACAAATATGGCGGTTTATGGAACTATTAAATTTAATTAACATATTTACCCCCATATTCATAAAAAATGTTTTAGGTTTATACCAGGCTTATGAAACGAATTTTTTATGACAATTTGTTTAATGAACCTTCTATTAATCAAAAATATTTTTTATGAATATGGGGGTTAATCTTTTGTGAATAAAATTCTAAACATTTAGTTGTTTATATTTCTAAAACGACTGCGCATATTAGAAAAAAAGGTTAATTTTACTAAAAGGTAATTTTATTGCGGAGTTTCGGTTTTTATTTAATTTATTCAATGAACTGAACCGTTTTTGAGTTACGGAAATATAAGTTGTGCAACCTTCTCCATTTGCAAAATGACGGTATATCTCGAAAACAGGAGCTTCCGATAAAATAAATTAGTCGGCGTGAAACTCATATCTTTCAAGCTTAAAGTCTGATCCACAAAAAATTTATGGATGAATTATAGGGTGTGATGTACTCCACAAGTTCGTTCAGAATTAGGCAAACAGTGAGTGATTTGTATATTTAGTTAGGTAACAACTCTTTTGATATACAAATTCTTTATTCTACAACTGTATAAAGTTTTAGATTTATTTCTTAAAAATTTTTTTGGGCTATCGCAAAATATGGGAGAGACTGGAATAGTACCCTACAAGCAGTATTAAGCCAAGGTTTTAAATAAAACACAAATAATCACTTTTAATTTACAATTTATTTTATTTAAACAAGCTTAATAATGAAATTAAAATATTTTTTTAAACGTGACCCGTTTAAACACTTTCGAATACTGAATTCTCTTGGATATTAGATTTTTACAATAAAGCTTGAGGAAGGCGATTAATAGAGTGTAGATCCTTCATGGCGAATTCGCGAGATATTTTTCTGGTGTGAAGCTCCCTATAATTTTTGAAGTCTTTATTTATTGACACCATTGCTGCTTTCTCTGAATACATTCGAATGAACTAAGATACAGATTTTATTATATCAGCCCCATGAATTGAGATGTTGTACCACGATTATAAATTAAAATATATCTGAGTTGTTTCTCTAGTCAATTTTTTGAATCCTTCTGTGACAACTGCAGAACTACAAGCCATGGTACTTAGAATGGTTTCTAAATTTTGCATAAGATTTTCGTCAACTCCTATAATGGATGCAAAGATTACGTTATAAAAAATATCTAGTGCTTCCAAACCCTGGTTTAGATATATCAACAAGTATATGCATCTGACTCTTCAATTCATCAATTAAAAATTTAATACTAAGTTCTTTCTGATGCAAATTATAACAAAATCTTATAGAAGTACAAAGAAGTAGGGCAATTTTGAAAATTGTGTAGTTAGAAAAACTGATGTAAAAGTTGTCTCCGCAGAAAATTCTTGAAACAGTGTTACCCTTTAATATCTATATTAAGACTACAAAAAATATAAGATATGCCTGGGTATGTATAATATTTTGTATCTCTATCAAGATTTAAAAATGTTTTCAAAACAAGATTTTTTTCTGTATTTACGCTTCTCAAACCTAACTGAAATAGCAAATTTTTAAATTCAATAATTTTTTTTTATTTTTTCGCCGCTAAATTGACAATTTTTTCCTTCTGTGTGTAATATTAAAAAAAATATAGGCCCCTATTATGAGTTACATTCGATAAACGATTTTCGCTGGCTATCGAACATCGACTATCGAATGTTAATTTGGTATTATGAGTTGGTAGCACTGTCGAAAATTTCGTTGTGCATCGAATTTTTCAACGAAAACAAATTTGCTTTCGACGGTGTAAATAATTTAAAAAAAAAATTGTTGAAATTTTAAGTTTTTGTTAATTTATTAGTTTTAGTGTGCAAATTCCACATTCTTAATTATTTTTGGTTATTTTATGCAAGTATAAAGTCGACAGAAGTAATCAGCAGTTGGAAAAGCTTGTTTCCCTTATGGAACAAAATCCTTTGTTGGCAAAAGAAATTTTTACAAAAGTTCAGCCTACAGGTACATGCCAGTTCCAGTAAGCGTTCATCTTCATCAGATGAATCATCGTACCATAATTCCGTCGTTGTCGATTTATATTAGTTTTAATTTTTTAAATTTGTTAACAAAAATTTTTTTATTTAAAGTGACAGCTGATAGAAAATGTACTACTGTGAATAAACTAAATCACAATAGTACTTCTTTATCGAATGTGTGCCATAATACCAAATGAAAATTCGTTCGAACAACTAATTCGACTGCTGTCGAAAATCAAATTAAGTTCATAATAGGCACCATATTTATTTACCGGGTCAAAATTTTATCAGGAAACTTATTTTGTTTAATAAATATATTTTGTGAGTTTTAGTCAAATCGTACCATAAATAAACAAAATTAATACCACAACAACAGCGTCACCTATCGGGATTAAACTTAAAAGAAACCTGGCTCCTGACTAAACTAATTTATTGTCCAAATTTGGTGGCAATTGGTCCAGCGGTTACTACGTTTTAGGAACGGCAGAAACTTTGTTATATATATAGATAAATCACATGAATATACTATTCATGGAATATTTTAAAATTGAACTTTTGACGAAAAAACGTAAAGAGTATTTTTTTTTTATTTTGCCTTAATGCACTTTCATCAGAATAATTGGCTTCGTAAATTTCCTAGATCTGAAATGGTGGATGTCATAGCTGCACAAAATGTTCAATAGTAAAAGTACCCACACGTTATCGTTATCCCCAGTGTGGTGGCAATATCTAATACGAACGCTGGATATGACAGGCGAATTTGCATCCAGGACTAGGGTTTTGGACCACAAGATTCGAAAAAAGCAAAAGCTTTTAATTTTCTTCAAATACATTTTAAAATTAAAAATTCGCTTTTTACGCTAAAATAACATTTTTCGCTTTTAACCAATGCCAAAATGAATTTTTTGCGATATTAAAAAACAGTCATGCATGGAACCAATGTTGGCAATGTTGTGGATTTTTCATAAGGAATCAAACAGATGTTATATATTCTGATTTCAGCAAAGCTTTTGATAAAGTCAATAATTTTCTTTTGGTAAAGAAACTTCAATTAACAAGATTTACAGATCTGACCTTAAAGTGGATTTACTCTTATTTATCGAATAGGGTCCAAACCGTCCATTTCAATAAAATGTTTTCTAGAAAAATAAATGTGCCATCAGGAGTACCCCAAGGCAGCCACCTTGGACCTCTATTGTTATGGATGGTGTGAAGCAAACCTAATGGAGCTAAATTTATAGAAGTGTAAACTAGTGCGTTTTTTCAAGAAATAATCCAGCTTCAGTAAATTACTTCCTAGGAAGTATTCAAATTGATACAGTGGATAACTTCCTTGCGCTTGGAATACTACTTGACCCTAAACTGAGCTTTAATTCGCTTATAACGTTTATGATAAATAAAGCTAGAAGCACACTTGGCTATATAAAACGCTAGGCAAAAGAGTTCGATGACCCGTATGATACAAAAACCTTATATATGTCACTTGTAAGGCCGATTCTTGCGTATGGATCAATTATATGGGACCCCATTTACCAAACGTAATCTTATTCAATCGATGTCTTCGTTGATTACATTTTAACCCACTAACCACGCCTTCATACTTAGCTCGATTGGCTCTGATAAAACTCCCCACTTTAACAAGTCGTTGAACAATGCTGAATGTGACGTTTATTTTAAACATCATTAATGGTGATATCTCCGCTGGTTTTTTAATTAATAAGATTTCATTTAATATTCCTCAACGTTGATCTTAAAATTTCATCCCGTTATCTGTAAAATTTTTCAGAGCGAATTATGGCGATGCTGACCCTCTTAGAAGAATGTGTAACACCTTCAATCAATTTTATAGATTTATAGATTTTTCATTGGAACCCAAGTCAATAAGTAGATTAATAATTGATTTTCTAAATTGATATGCAGTAACAAATAATGTAATCTAATCAAATGTTAGTTCATAGTCTTTTTTATTAAAGTGTAAATTTAAATTTGTAAAATGTTTGTAAGGAAAATTCCATCGGCAATTAATAAATAAATAAATAAATAAACACTCTAAACTGTTGGAAGTGTTTTAAAGCTGCTGTTTATATACATTTTAAATTAATTTGGTTTTTAAAAAATAATTGCAACTAACCCTTAAGTGAACCCTTAGTTAACCTGGGCCTGGCCAGGCATTTTTTTTTTTTTTTCCAGTTTTTTGCATATAATTATTAAATATATTAGAACGAAACTTTATGTATTCCTCAATTAAAGTGTTTTTTTTTTAAATAAAACGAGAAAAAGTGTAAATTTAAACACCGTCGGCGTGGAAATTTGCCTAATGAAAATTTTGTGCATATTGTATCCACCTGAGCCTGGCCAGGCCCTGTCCTATTAAATATGTTCTGTAATAAATAAAATCAAAACAACACGTATCAAATCAAAAATACGAAACACAAAATAACTCTTTCTTTACTTTTATTTCGAAGAATTATTCTAGTTGACAACAAAATGTTCTTGGTACAGCCATAAAATTTTTTTCGGGAGTGAACTTATCATGGGGCCTATGGTAAATTATAAACCGAATTTCACGAAATTTTGTAGTGTGAGTTCTCGTTATATAAAACGAATTTGTTCAAAATCTTATATCAATATGTGGATTCCACCACCATTTATACTAGTTTCTGTAGTACAATTATCCATTTTTTTTGGGTGGTTGTTCCACATTTTGATTCATAACTTTTTCCCACTAAGCCAATTTTTCTGGATTTTAATCTTAATTTGCTTAGGAGAACTAGAAACAATTTGACACCAATATTGTTAATTTTTTTGAGTCGCTCGAAATTGAGCAAAGTTTAAACAGACGGACAGACAGATGGACATTACTAAGTCGACTTGGGATTAATCAAGGACCCTGAATATACCGAGCGGGAAAAAGAAGGAGTACGGATGCCTTCTGGAAGGCCTCTGTGCTCCTTTTTTTGGATGTACAAGGCCTGTTCCCTCCATTCCATACTCACATCATTTTTACACACGTTGTCATTGCGTGGTAGGCCTTCCGCTGTCGCTTCTTTGACAGGTACATAAGAATGGCAACTGCATAAAAAAAAATAATTCTTTTACTTCTGCGTTGGTAAAAAGCAAAACAAAAAAAATGCTACTTCTTCTCTTCCCTCTTCTCATAGAAGCAAGTATGGAATGTGTATCTTTTCTTTTTACGCAAGGGCCAAGGCCTTTAAGAACGGTAATTGAATGAAAAAATGTTAAAGCAGACATTTAATTAGGCCTGAAGTAAGAAGTTCTTCTCAGTTCTTATAGGGTCTTAGAAGAATATTAAACAACTTTGACACAAAATGCCAAACTTAGTATACCCTCATCACGACTGAGGAGTTTCATAACAAAATGCAACAATTCCGCCTTTCAAAACGCAACAATTTCATAGTTTTTTTTATTTTTCGAATTTATTCTATGAGTTTAATGTCAGTTATGTATTTTATAAATTTAAGGAATAGAGCTATTACAAAAAGCTTTATAAAATACATAACTGAAATTTAACTCATAGAATAAATTCGAAAATTAAAAAAATGTTGAATATAATAAAGTTGCTTATGAAAAGAAATAATTCCCGATATCTATTTGTTAAAATAGTTGAGTTAAATACATTAAATTTATAAAGTATCACTATCCAGTGTGACACAAAGAATGCTGACGAAGGCCGTAGCGGGCCAGAAAATGCATTACATTCTGCTGGTGTCTAATAATTGTAAATTTTTCTGTACATAAATACTTCATTGCTATCCAACGGAAAGCTAAGGTGGTAAAATGTAACAGGAAAATACAATATAATAGTCTGGTAGTGTATAAAGTCATTTCTAAAAAAATTTAATATAATTTCCAATATCTATTTATATAAATATAACTTACTGCCAGACAACCTAACTTATTTAATAACAAGTCTTGAAAAGAGTCATCGATCTTTGAATCAGGCTATAACTATTTTTTTCATTTTTCCAACAAATTGCGAAAGATAAGCGACTTCTGTGGAATTTTTATGTCTGAATAGATCCCAAACAGGACAAACCACGTCATTGCATTTAATTTACTACACTTTATTGCTTAAAATTATCGTATATTTCCGAAAATGAACACTAAGGAAACAAATAAAACATAAAAAAAATTTAATTCTGCTTTAAATAAGTCAAAGATTATTGTTAGAGAAATCAAGTTGTGGCGATTAACGTGATATAGTTAATTTCAAGACAATTGTTATTTCATTGTGTACAATATATTCTTTTATTTTTTTTTCATATAATAAAAAATGTATATAAAACACACTAATCACAACACAAAATTTGGACTTTTTTTCATTTATTTTATAAATTTCACTTTAAACATTATAACAAATACCCTCTCGAAATTCCCAAAACTAATTGTTTAAAATTAAGTTTTACTAACTGTGTGACTCTCTCTTTTCAACTCCACATTTCGTTCAAATCTTTTAATTTTGATTTTACTCTTTTTCCTTTATTTTTTTAAGAATTAAGTTTCATTCCGTTCGTAATTTATTAAATTTTTAACGTTTTATACTCCTGCTAACCATGAAAAGAGAGCCATTGACTGAAACGCCATTTAAGCGGAAACGGAAGCAGCCAACAAGCAGCATAAACAGTCAACAAACAATTTTTTCGCCGTCAACGACAGCGCCAGCAAAAAAGTCATTTTATTTAGATGAACGAATTTAAAAATGAGAGAACACAAAATTGAACAGAAACGGAAAACAGAAAAATTTTATACTGAACAATTTAACTTGCAATTGAAATTATTTTAAAAATATTTTGTTTGTTGTTGTTAAAACAAAAATTTATTTAGAGCGAAAAATTTGGTTGGAAAAGAAAACTATATTTGCCGATTTTTATGACATAAAAATGCACTCAATAGTGGCGGAGATGAAGTTGAACGAAACTGAATTGAATTGAATTTAAATGAAATGTAATGAATACTTGTGTCCATTTTTTTGCATTTTAAATGAAGTCATGCTGAAGCTGGATTCAGTGTCAATTCAGCTAAAGCGATTCTTTTAAATATGATCCGGTGAATTTGGAACTGTGAATATTTGGTCTTTAATTCGAATAGCTAATTGTTTGTCATTCTTGGAATTATTTTATTACAATCTGAACTGCACTTGAATTTTTGGTGTTTACAATTACAATTTTATTTGAATTTATAGTTTATTGAAAAAATAATAACAAATCGTTGTCGATTCTTATGAAAATAAAAGTGGGCCAAATTCTGCACACCTACACTTAAATTTGTTGCAATAATTTCTTTTTATGATCTCTAATATGATTCGAATTAGAGTGTAAAAGATTTTGGTCACAAAATGTACTTTTACTTTAAAGAAACCGGAAAATTAGTTTGCAAATGGTTGAAAAGTTTTTTAGGTTGTTACTTATAAAAGTTATTATGTTTCAAAGCTGAAACATAAAAAAATATATACTAAAAGTATGTAGTTTTATTTGTCACTGATAATGAAATGGTTCATCGGCCATTCTTAGAGATGTTGAAATCATCATGGAGGTTAGGTTAGGTGAAGTAGAGATGGCACTCAGTATACATCTGCCACACTTAGACCTTATATTCTATTGTGAAGCCGTGGTGTTCGACTAAACAAAACCCAAACCGCAAAACCAAACCGAACTTCTGATGAAGTTTAAAATGCGGTCCACTTCAACGGCAGAGATATCAAACAACTCGTTACAGGTGGCGAGTCCCATTTCGGCCAGTCGCATTCCCGCCAGTAGAGGTCAGTAACAGGTATTCTAAATCCTCGTCCTCTTTTCGTCATCGCAGTTACGGTAGTAATCATAGTGCCCGACTTCTAGACGCTGTGCTTGCTTAACTTTAAGACAGTGTCCCGTGACAACAGATACCAAAAGTCCTTTGAAGCCATTGATAGCACGGACATGGTTTGCCCGTCATCCATGCGTGGTAACAATTGCTTGACAAACCTGCATCCAATGTTCGTGACCCATCTGTCAATAGCAATACCGATAGTCGATCGCCGAAGTTGAAGCTTACAGAAGAGCAAAGGTACCCCAACGCCTACCGAATCCAGTGGCACCCGTAACGTAGTACCAAGTCTAGCAACGTCATCCGCTATCAAAAAAAAAATGGTTTAAAAAGTATTTAAATTTAATTAATGTGATAATTGAATCAACTATTTTTTTAGTTGAAGAAAATTAAAAATTTAATTTTAATTTTCAATAAAAATATTAAATAACAAAAAATCTTAGTTGACTTTTTTCGTTTAAAATAAAATAATTTAAGATTGTAGGATTGTTGTTGGGAATTGGCAATATCTAATTATATAAATTAACACATTGTTTGAAATGGGAAAGGTTTTTGATCAGTTTTTTAATAAAAATTAAAAATATCATTTCTTAAAAAAAAAAATATTCACAATATTTTTTTATTTTTCGAATTTATTCTATGAGTTAAGTTTCAATACAATTAGTCAATTCACAAGGTATCCTAACATGTCATATTGTCAAAATGTCCTAATATTTCACAATGGTTTAAAAATATTGTTATACGGCTCAGCCGCTCAGCGCTGGACTTTTCTGATTAATTACGACAGCACAATAAACACAGTAAGCAACGTTCTATTTATTTAAGACACTTTTTGTTAACAAACCAACAACAATATTTTTAAACCATTGTGAAATATTAGGACATTTTGACAATATGACATGTTAGGATACCTTGTGAATTGACTAAATATACTTCATTGCTATGCAACGGATAGCTCAGGTAAAATGTAACAAGAAGATACAAGATAATAGTCTGGTAGTGTATAAAGTCATTCCTAAAAAATTGAAGGAATAGAACTATTACAAAAAGCTGACATTAAACTCATAGAATAAATTCGAAAAATAAAAAAATGTTGAATATAATAAAGTTGCTTATGAAAAGAAATAATTCCTAATATTCACAATTTTACAATTTTTAGTAATCAATATAATAATTTTTGTAATAGGTGCAAAATCAATTTGGTGATTGGAGAAAATAAATAATTTTTTCTGTGCACATGGCAAGCCAATTTCCTATTCACCCTATGCACCTAATAGACTTAGGTGTATGAGAAATAGGTTTAAATTAATAGGAAAAAAATGAATTGATCAGTTGGTTAGATGGAAAGCCACAAAGTTGCGACAATTTTTGTTGTACACAGGAATTGTTGTTTTAAAGGCTTGGGTATATGATGATATGAGTATGTACAATTTTTGATTTAGGAAAAATTCTCTAAATCAGCAATATGAGCGATATTGTCGCCCATATGGTCGTCAACGACACAATAATCCATTTTGTCGCCTATATATCGTCAACGGCAGTGATGTCCATATCAGTGTTGCCAGTGAAATTTCGAGAAAGATACATTTTTTACAAATTTGAAAATCCATTTTTAACGTTTAACATTTATTAACATAACATTTTTATTACATTTTTTAATGAATATTATAAAGAAAATGATATCATATATATTAATTTTTATATTTATTTAAGTCATAAATATTAGGTATGTAAATTTAAAAATACGGTAAGCAAACTTTAACATTTATTATTTGTAACTATCTTTGGATGTTATCAAAACAAATTAATTTTTGTAAAAATTAATATACGATTTAAGGCGTTTATACTAAGGCGATTATATCAACAAGTTTATATAAATTTTTCTTCTAAAATTTCATCTTAACACACATACACAAGCATAAGCAACCGACAGAAGAACTTAGAAATCCTAACAACAAAATACATGCTATTTTTGTATTTAGGTGTCACTGTTTTTTTTAAGTATTCATAACGAAATGATAACTTTAATAAACTTTGTCAGAGTAGGAAAGTTTAAAATTTGATTTCTGTACATTGTGCGCACAGATTCCAAAGATACGAAAAATATCAGGATTATACATGGTACATGAAGTCATCAAAATATACGAACAATGTATCTTGCGTATCCGAATGGCATCACTGGTCCATATATCATTAATGACTGTATCGCCCATATGATCGTCAACGACATATGAGTGATAATGACGCTCAATAGCCGTGAACGATTTTCCGGACACTTGTGTGAATAAGTTGTCACCGATTTGTTTGAGCGGTCGCCTACGCGTGCTCAACGATTTTATATGGTCGTACACGAGTCGTCAAGGATGTCTTCAATACATGGGCAAATGGGAACTTATCGGCCATGTTCTGAAAACCGAAATCACGTGTAATTGAAATCGATACGAATTTTCATTTGAATTTTTGTAAAAATTAACATACCGATTCCTGATTTAAAAAGTTGTTTAGGTAGGGGAAAGTGATACTCAAAGTATGATATATAGGAAAGGAAATATTGTTTTGAACTTTGAACACGGGAGAGTTTTCAAAATTGGTTCGATTTCAATTCGACGTGATTTCGATTTCCAGAACATGCCCGAATGTTCGGTTTTCGACCACTGTTATATGCCATATATTTTTAATGTCTTTCTTTGTTACTTAAGTTCGCATAAACCAATCGTCTGTACTAAAAACGGAATTAAAGTCACAAATAAATAGGAACAAAACAAGTGAAATTAACTTATTTTCATTGTACGACTATTTAAGCGGAAGTACAACTTTGGTAAAAAAAAAATTCAAAATATTACAAGGCAGCAACAATACCAACAACAATGCAGACAATGTTATTACGATTTTTATTTTTGGAAATCACAGTTTTATTGTTGTAACTGACTGACTGCATGAATCTGTTCCCTACTACAAAACACAACTGATTGTTATTGTTGACAAAAAAAAAAAAAAAAAAAAAAAAAAAAAAAAAAAAAACCCAGACACACATGAGTCAGTTGGATTGTTCTGTTAAATGAGACTGTGCGTGTATTTCAATGTATTACAAAAGCATCCATCCACATAAAACGGAGTCTTTATTATTGTGTATTTTCTTTCTTTTTTTAATTTTTTTTATTGTAAAATGTGTAATAAATGAACAGGGCATTTATGCAATACAATTGCAAACACACACACACACACACACAAACGACATATCCTTTTAACATTCCTTCAATAATGTAAGTATTTTATACGATTTCATTTAACAACATCTACATAGACGACTTAAAAAAGTATAAATTTGTACAGTTTGAGTAAAAGTTGTTAAACAGTTGATAACTAAAGAAGCAGTTAGATTTTCTAATCTGATTGAGTTTTATGTATTTTTAGATGATTACCCAAAGCATAGAAGAGGATCAGTGTTGCCAAAACTTTGCCGCTAAAAATGGCTTAATAGTGGCTTAAAATTGATTAACAAGATTTTATCCCTAAAAACTAGCGGTGTTTATACGGGACTTTCCGGGATCTCGCCAGGTCATGGTAGGTTCCGTTTTCAGCCGCGATTTATCACAGCTTACATGGGTTCAGTAATTGGTTCCCGCTGTGTTATCATGTTACACCATCTCTCAAGGGTCTTATGTTACCTGGCTGTTGATATTCTCACCCTGTCATCCGGTTGATTCCATGAAGGAGTCGATCCTGTTCAAATTAATGTCAGAGAGACAGGCTTTGTCTCTAAGAGTTCTTCGACTAAACAGTCTGTGTCTTAGCTCTCCGAATGCCGAGTAATGATAGAGAACATGTTTCATTGGCTAGTCCTCGTCCTCGTCACCACAACTTCTACAAAGGTCAAGGTGGTTCCTGCTTGCGCCATTCTCCAGGGATCTTATGGATGCTTTAAATTTTTCTTCAAAAAAAAATTCCGGAATATTTTTGATTGCACCTTTTCTGTAATGGGGACATACATAATTGTAGTTACGTTATGTCAACAAATATGTATAGTTTAATTAAAATCCGAGAAGAAAGGCGATGTCTGATGCCCTAAAATTTCGAAATGGTAAAAGAAGAGATGTTAAAAATGTACACACTTTTAAATGTTTTTTAATATCCAGAATATTTTGCATAGACCGGAAAATTTAAAAATCAATTCCGCTCTATCGGGAAATTAAATAGTGGGGGATAAGAAAAACTCTTCTAAAAACGCATCAATATTAATAAGAAAATCTTACAAAATTTAAATATAACACTGAAATGTCATCTAAGAGAAAAATTTCGAAAAATTCGAGTTGGAATAAACCAGCCAATTGTAGGGGAATGTAAAAAAATAAAATCTCTGTTTATTCTTGAAGCTTTGATATTGTTAGAAGTAAGACCTGTGTGCTTAAAATTCTTGTTCACTTTATAATCTTAGTCGTATAATATTTTTAGCTTTTCTATAGTCTGTGGAAAAAGTTTCCTGACGAGCTGGCCTAAGAAACCAGTGAAATACGCATAGAAACTGGATTTTCCTCAGCAATAGGTTTTAGGGTTTTGATCAAAAATAAAAAAATTGCGAATTAAGCACGTCATAGAGAAATCTTATTAATAATAAATTTTAAGTTCAGATAAATTACAAAAATCTTTGCATAACGAAATGCTCAAATTAGTGATAAAATTGATTTTTTTACTGCAAAAGTCATTTGCGTTAACTAGTTAAGAAAAGTTCAACGTAATAACACAACTAATGCTGTATTTATAAAATTTTTTTAAAAACATAAAGAAAATTGGGCTTAATACAAATGGATAATAGCAAAATGAATGCAAAATGAATGCAAAATTCATGGAAAAACGAGAAGAAAATGCCTAATTAAAAAAAAAAAAAAAATGGTCAAATTGGCAACCCTTAATTAAAACTAAGAAATAAATCTGTACCTTCACATTGAGCATGTTTCAAATTCTTTTGTGATATTCAGAGTATTTGTAGAATTTGTTATATTTATCGAATTAATTCAAATGGTTAATGCATTAGTAATGCATATGTATGTTCGTAATAGGCCATAAGCGCCAAGATCCGGAGGATATTTTGTTCAGCCCTTGTATCTCACCATGTCAGGTTCAGCCTACGTATAAATCCCTATACCCTGCCTGCTGAAAGATCATAAATATCAGTTGGGCTCATCATTTGCCCCCAAATGTTCCAATGTTTCGTCATCCACCTCACAAGATCTGCATATCTCGGTAGATGTATTTTAGACTGGTGGTATCTAAAGCCACAGTGCTCCATAAATAGGCCAATAAGCAGTCTAAGTTTCGCCTTCTCAAAAAGAAGTAACTTACCTACCCTGCCTCGGTACAGTGTCATAAATCTCCTGAACTGTCTTATTCCAGAAGTGGACGTCCATGTGTGAAGGAATTTACGTTCAGACCATTTTTGTAACGTCCCCCTACATGACCGACTGGGACGCCGAAGAAAGTTTCAAGGCATATAAATGGTTTTCTTAGCTCGCTCAAAGACGTAAAACAGCCCGTGACTAACCTGGACTTTAACTTCAAAGAAGATTGTAATGCGTTATTGAGCAGCAGAGCAGATGTTCTGACGTTTCGTTATCCACCTCACAAAATCTGCATATCTCGGAAGATGCATTACCCATTATAAACTGGTAGTATCTAACACCACAGTGCTCCGTAAATAGGCCAACAAGCAGTCTAAGTTCTGCCTGCTCCAACAAAAGAAGCTTACTTGTTTTGCCACTGTACAGTGTCACAAAGCTCCTGGACTTTCTTAGTTCAGAAGTGGACGTCCATATATCAAGAAATTCATGTTCGGACCATTTTTGTAACGTCCCCCTAATGTGACCGAAGAAAGATCAGGGCCTATGAATGGGCGACGAGCGCCCCTGTTTGCCAAGCAATCAGACCTTTCGTTGCCCTCATGGCCCTTATGGCTGGGCACACAAATTCAAGTCATTCTGTTTCCCTAGCTCCTTGAGAGACCTAGAACAGTCCATGACTAACCTGGACTTTAAATCCAAAGAATATAATGCTCTAAAAGCGGTAGTAATGCGTAATTCTAGTGTTAAAAACACTGTACAGAATCTTCTAGTTAAAATATAATGCTTTAATATTCGTACGAATATTCTGGTATAAATGTAATGTTAAAATATCAGTTAAATTTAAATAACAACTGCAATATTAGTAATGCCACAATGTTTAAGTTGGTACATTATATGCCATATTGCTAATGCATAATGTTAAATAATATAATCCATTAATAGACGTTAAGTTTAAATAATCAAAGCTCGAAAATTAAGGAAATATCTAGAAACATGGGATAGACTATAAATACTCTGTAAAAGGTGGCATTGGGAGTCATTATTAGTACAGAAATTGACTTGTACAGATCACTTTAGTAATTTGTGAATTGTTGTATAAAAGCTGTAAGTTAAGCTCGTGCAAGGGACTTTGAGTAAACTATTAAGCTTCAAATAAAGGTTGTGAACGGTATAAATGTTTTTCATTGTGTTTTCTATTCTTATAAAAGTTGCAACAAAATAACTCTACATGTTTATTCTAAAGAAAATACACCAACAACGTTATGAAAATGTAGTAACGTAAGAATATGTCATATGTCCTAAAATAAAACTATCAATTAAATACGATCAAACATTTAGAAGTGACAAAATTTTGCTTACACCATCTAAATGAATTAACTTGTTATTTAACAAGATCGGACGCGAAAATGCCGATTAAGTTTGATATGCTTTATTGTATCGTACACTACGATTAGTATACCAAGTTTGTCACATCAAGAACTTTTTCTCTGAGGCCTTGTTATGTATATGCCTGTATACCTATATATTCTGACTCATGGATTAAGTTTAAGTCGTATTGCGGCATAAAAGATGGTATAAAGAGAAATGCAAAAAAGAGGCAGCTTCGAAGAAAAAGACAGAAAAACCACAATATCTTCTCTCTCGTGACGGCTCTGTGTACTCTGTGCTTCCAATGCCGCAGGTTTGTAAGGAAGATTTCTTGCTTACGGAAGACAATACATTTTTAACACAAAAAGCGCTTTATTTAGCGCATATAAAAGTTGGCGAATTTAACGATCAGATTCAAGCACTGAAGTCTTGTTGTTATCGTTATTCTTTAATATGCTCCCTTACAAACCTGCTTCGTAGTAAGGGAATTTCGTGGCTCTTCAAATATTATATATATTTTTTTAAATTTGTTAAGAATTTGTTCACTTACACGGTGTTTACATTTGCCAGTACTGGCAAGACAGTTGCAATACATGCAAACTTTTTTACTAATTCATGCACACTTTTCCAACTGTCTTGTTTACTGTCTTGCAAATTTTGCAGTTCATATAAAACACGTTTAGCTAGAACCTGAACTGCGACATTCACGTTAGATATTTTCTTAAAAGTGAACTGTCTTAACTACTGTCTGGACGCCTACTTTAGGAAGATAGCAAGTAGTGTTTTTGACAACTAATTATATTTTCTTACTGATTTGCGCTGTCAAATGTAAACGCTGTGTTAGACAGTAAGGCATCTCTGTATGTCTTATATCGTAGCGCAAAAATGTTCGCTTACTTTTTACAATTTCCTATTAATGCTTCCTAAAAAAGCAAGAACAATTTTTATTGGGTGGTCTTAAATTCTTTTGCAACTTATAACCCCTGAATATTGTTGTTGTTTTCAGGATATATTTAATAACTTGGTGGTTTACTTTTACCTATCACTGCTACCTTTAAAGTGCGCGTTTGTTGTAAAGTGTATGTGATACAAGTGTTGTTATTATTCCATTTAGTGGTTGGCCTTGTTGCACATTGTAAGTATGTATTGCAATTCTTGTATCTTTATGAGCAGCGTTATGCAACCTTTAATGCAGGAATCATGGTCTCACTAAACTTTAATGTTAAGCTTAAAATTATTCAAAGAAGGGGAACCAAATATTGCATACAAGAGTGTATAAAGCTATATTAATTAAATATTCTTATTTAATCAATCGAATAGTAGCGAAAATCTTAAGAATGCGGCCCATCTATGTATATAAAAATAAGTCCGTATATGTACGTCGCCGAACTAATCATAAACGCGTCGTGCGATTTCAACCAAACTTATACACTACGTAGGCAGTGGCCCATATATGGTTTATATGAAGTTTGGTTGAAATCCGATAACGAATGTGTGTGCGGTGCGTATGTGAAGTGAGTGTGTTTTTGCCGCAGGCATTTTTTATTAAAAACAAGTGTGTTTCTTTCTTTGTCTTATTCCAGAAGTGGACGTCCATGTGTGAAGGAATTCACGTTCAGACCATTTTTGTAACGTCCCCCTACATGACCGACTGGGACGCCGAAGAAAGTTTCAAGGCATATAAATGGTTTTCTTAGCTCGCTCAAAGACGTAAAACAGCCCGTGAGTAACCTGGACTTTACCTTCAAAGAAGATTGTAATGCTTTATTGGGCAGCAGAGCAGATGTTTTGACGTTTCGTTATCCACCTCACAAAATCTGCATATCTCGGAAGATGCATTACCCATTATAAACTGGTAGTATCTAACACCACAGTGCTCCGTAAATAGGCCGATATGTTTAATAACTTGGTGGTTTACTTTTACATATCACTGCTACATTTAAAGTGCGCGTTTGTTGTAAAGTGTATGTGATACAAGTGTTGTTATTATTCCATTTAGTGGTTGGCCTTGTTGCACATTGTAAGTATGTATTGCAATTCTTGTATCTTTATGGCAGTGGCCCATATATGGTTTATATGAAGTTTGGTTGAAATCCGATAACGCATGTGTGTGCGGTGCGTATGTGAAGTGAGTGTGTTTTTGCCGCAGGCATTTTTTATTAAAAACAAGTGTGTTTCTTTTCTTATTTTGTTTTGCCGTGCGAAGCAGGCAACGGGCCCGCTAGTATTTTATATTTTTATCATATATATTTTTGATAATAATTTTTTGCCTTTTAGGATATTTTAGTACTTAGACCTCCAGCCCGTTGTAGTGAAACATACCGGAGTCTCTGGCGGGAAACGTCCTTGCAACTTTCGCGCTTATAGACTACCAACTACTATACCGGGGTACCCATTTGAAAAATTATTTTATATTTTTATTTTAATACACATCCACTTTTTGTCACGTTACGCCAGCAAGCTGTTTAAATTCTTTCTCAAAGAATAATTTATATATATTATTTAAGTTTTTAGTCCAAATTTTTATATTTTAATCAGGCTTAAGATCATTGAATTTAATTTTCATTAAATTATTTTTATGAAGAAAGGAATTTTACAACATAAAATTAATTAAATTTATTGATAATTTTTGCATTCTTGACTGAGCTGGGAATCGAACCCAGGTTCTCACGGACAGGTTGCCTAGACTAGTTTCGATTGTTGCCACACAATCTCTTCAGTAGGGTTTGCCGTCTTTATTCATTCGGCTGTTGAAGCAGGATGACGTCAATAGTCAAACATCAATCTTTAAACCAAATGGAATTTCACCTTGGTAGATCGAAATTTGCTTTTGAATGAATGATTATCTATTTTAATTGATTTACATGTTCTTCTTAACTTCTTTTTTCCGTACTTTTTGTTAATAACTCTTCTTGAAATCCAAAGCCCATTTTTTGTTTTTCATGTTTTTGTCTTTTTTTTTTCCTGTTGACATTTTTCAGCACAACTTGGAGGACAAATTTAAACATAGCTCGTGCCTTAGCTGTTTAACAATTAGTATTGTGGTTATTTTGTTGAACTGTTTATGGTTTTTAATCAAAATTTTTAATATTTTATTTAGGCTTAAGTTTATTAAATATAATTTTTCATTAAATTATTTTTATGAAGAAAGGAATTTTACAACATGAAATGAATTCAAATTTATTGATAATATTTCATTCTTGACTGAGCTGGGAATTGAACCCAGGTTTTCACGGACAGGTTGCCCAGACTATTTTCGATTGTAACCACATCATCTCTTCAGTGGGGTTTAAATTAAATGAACTTATGAACAATTTGTATTAAGAACCATTAACAGTTCAAAAAAATAACCATAATAATAATTACTATTATTTAAGTTTTTTTGATTTTTGTGTAAAGTTTAATTTAGTGAAAGAGAGAAAAAATTGGAACAACATGGGTCTAAAATGCAAAATTATTTCCTTGGTGGCGTACCGTGACACTTCTGTGGAAGTGCCTATATTCAGCCATGTTCGCACGGTTATTTGAAACTCATGCGTTTTGCTTGCGAACTGCCACAGTGTCTTAAAAATATTCTAGTTCCGTGGAGCATACTTAAACGATTTTAAGGCGCCAAACTTCTTGCGATTGCGATTTACATAACACCTACTTATAATGCGATTCAAGGCAGAATCGCAATTTGTTAGCATTTTGCGATTGCAGAACATGCGCGATACATACGTATATATGTTTGTTTGTAAGGTTTGTAATGTTTATGTAGAAAAAAATGGTTAGGATATGATAAATCATTGAAATATAGGAAAACAACGATTTAATATTGAATAACTATTCAGCAAAAACTTTGCTAACAAAATAAGCAGAAAAATAATGAGAACTTGACGAATAGACTACTTATTTTTTTACTAGAAATAGTACTTATTTTTGTTCGCGATGTCCCAAAAGTAATCCTTTAAAATTTGGCCAATTACAACCTTAAAATTAATATCTTTCTTTTATAAAAATATGCAGTTACAAAAAGAGACAAAAAATTAGTAGTTACAAATTAACTTTCAAAAAGGTTAAAACACACTAATGAAAATTGCTCCTAAATGCATGTGAATTATTATGGAATTTTTGTTGGAAAAGTGCACGCAATAAAAAAATTTTCGATATGTAAGAAAATATTTAATAAAGAGTGTTTTGGCTGTACAAAATAATTTATACACTCACCATATTCTGTACGTAAAATTAACTGAAATTGTAATATCAAATAAATGAATATTCAGTTATAAACCGGTCTACTTATTTTTCATTTATTTTTTAACGAAAAGTACATTTACTTTTTACTGTCAAAAATTCAACTGCGAATTCCGTAAAAACAAATGAATTTTCAGTTATTTTATTAAAATTAACTATCAAAAAATAACTGACAAATTACGTAAAATTGAATTTTCAGTTATTTTATGTAATTCAGTAATTTAATATAATACAGGTTTTACTGGAATTTCTAAAAAATACCAGGCACCTGCCCGCCTGTTTTTCTAATGAGAGAGAGAATATTTATTTTTATTTACTTACCCCATTTTACATGATTGTTTTACTTTTGTTGTACTGACCACTTTGTTTAAAGAATAACTTTCAATTCTAAGACACCAACATCATGCCTGATATGGCATCCGCAATTATTTTACCCTAAAAATTTGAATTTAACTAAATAATTTTAACAAATAGAATATGGGAATTTTCTACACAAAACAAGAAAATCGCTTTTTACTTTTACTGAAAATTTTTTGGTAGTTAAATTATATAAAATAACTGAAAATTCATTTGTTTTTACGGAATTTGTGGTTAATTTTTTATGGAATTCGCGGTTGAATTTTTGGACAGTAACAATTAAATTAACTTTTCGTTAAAATAAAATGCAAGATAAGTAGATTGGTTTTTAAGAAAATTTACAGTTGTTTTAAATTTTGTTTTCATTTAATTTTACATACAGAATACTTTTACTTAATCAACTGACAATATTAAATGCAACCGAATATCCGTATTAATGTGCACTTAGTTTTTTTAATAAATGTTAGAATCATTTTAAATGTTTATTTATTTAAAAATTACTGAACGGAATACTTCTTGAGCATCCTACATTGTGAGTGTAGCTCTAACGCTGTAACAACAATGTGTGTAATAATAAATGTAAATATTATGTGGTTCAAAATCATCGTTTACATTATCGATCTACTAGTGATCTAATAACAAAAATATATTTTGGAACATATTTATGTATATATTTAAATACATTTTATTTAGTTTATCCACGGATTTCACATCGAAATTATTTTAAAAATTTTATAGTATTATCGGATATTTAACAAATATTACTGGAATATATTGCAAATTTATTTTAATAATTATTTAAAATCATATAATAAAACCGTATTTAAATCATTATTTAGAGTATTTTTTTGTAGTGTATAATTACGACTTACTTAAGATATAATAATAAAGTAATTATTTAATATATAATTAATAATGCAAAGAGTGGCGAATAAAGCTATAAAGTAAAGAATTCAGGAAGTCATTAGAATAAGTATTGTAAGTAAATTTCTTGCTGGGTAATAGACAAAAAAAAACAGCAGCAAGCCAAAATTAGCATATATTTTACGGCTTTAACGTTTAACTGTGGAGGTGAAATTGTGGGACATACTTAATGACGTGGTGGTAAATTTTACCCCTCTTAATTTTACTAAAAAAATTTAGTAAAAAATATTTTTCATAATTATTTGTTCTTGAAAAATAAGGTGATCACAAAAAATAAAGAAACCAAAAATAATTTTTTTTTTGTATCTAATGAACGGTAAGAGAAAAATTGTCCATATTTGGTACACACAGCTGGGTTATCAATAAACCACCGCTCTACAAAAATGGGCGGGATTGGAGAAGTAGGTGTGACACATCCCATACAAAGAGATTATAGATTTATGTATAACTGGAGAATGGTAACAGTAAGAGTATTCAAACTTGGTACAAACAGCTTCCTAAGCAATGCACGAGACCTGTATTTAATAAAATGTACTTATATTATTTAAATGAGGGTAGCAAAGCAGACTGAGTTAAGCTTCCATTATATAAAATATTTTTTACTAACAAGAAAGCGAACGACTGGTAAAAATAATTCCATGAAATAATTACCTTAATTTTGATTTGGGGTAAATTTTTTTCTACTAAATACTTACGCTAACGCTGACGTGGTGTTAAAATATTTTAAAAGAAAAAATTACGTAAATGATGACGAGTGGTAATTTTTACACGTGCTAAGTCGAGCTCAGCCAAACCACAAGTGAATAACGACGATCACGATATGAGAAGATACTAAGAAAATTAAATTTATAGAGCGCAACGGAAGAGAGTATTTTAAAAAAATGTAAGGAAAGGGTAAAATTTACCACCACCTCCACAGTTAAAGGTTAATAATTTTTTTATTAAGCTAACAATATTTTTTTGGCTTTTTAAAATTTATTGTTATTTAATGCAACTATAATTTTGACTAGATAATAGTTCCTTTTTCTTTTGCAAGGAGCAGTGGGACATAGCAAGTTGATTTCAATATTCTCGATCATTTCTCGATCATTTAATCGGCATTTTCAGGTGTGCGATTGTTGTCCTATGCGCAGACTGCCTCAAGAATTCCATCAATAGCTTGTTTCGCAATATTGTTTGATGATTTACGCAGAGTATGTCTAGTGACACTTACTTAGGCAGATATCAAGAACCACTCCTTTTCTAAGCACGGCAGTGGAGGGTATAAATCTCCAATTTTTTTGAGAACTTTCAAAACCTTTTTAAAGAATTTTTGGATTGCTTTAAAACATTTGGAATGGTTTTTTACTTTGTGCATTCGTTAAGACAATATTAATAGTTCCGCAATGATTTTTTATTAGCGAATTATTTAACTAGTTGTTTATTACTAAACTACCCAGACATGTCTACTTTTCACAGAATGCCAGTCCTTGGGATATCGTTAAGAGATCTTAGCCAAATAGATTTTGATGTAATACTTAAAAACCCTTTTGTTACTCGCTATTATAAAAATATAATTTTTACATAAACCTATTGCTTAATATGTAATCCTGGCTTGCTTCACGCTAAATAAATCCAGGTTGTTTCCCTCTGTTGAAAAGAAAAAAAAAATTTTTTTATAAATATTTTATCAATTTTGTCACTTGGCCTTTGATGTTTTTATTGTGAAATTGTCCTGCATGCGTATCTGTAGATGTGTGTGAATACGGAATGTCCTTTATTCATGGTCTACTTATGTAGTATGAACGTAAAATTTATGGCGCCGTTTATATTTTACACATGTCATACCTATTTAGGAATTTCACTTTTCTGATATGACGATGTGAAAGAACAAAATAATGTACAATTACGTTTAATTCATTTATTAAATTTAATTTATTTACTAAATTAAATTAGAACTTTAATGCACTTTTTTTTTTTTTTTTTTTTTTGCTACTTAAACAAGCACGAGAGTCTGCGTGTATTTTTGAATTACAAATTTTCACTTTTAACAAATCTGTGGCAATAAAAGGAAAAAAGTGCTTAAGTCTATTTTTTTAGTTGTTTACGACAGCAATTTTGAACTTTAAAGGAGATTTTTGTAAACTAGCTCCTATTCTAATATAATTATCAACACTCTGCAGTTATAATTTTTTTTTGCTTTTTATTTCTAAATATTCCAAATGTTACTACAGAGCGGCAGTAAACTTAAACTATTATTCCAAATGTTATTGCAAATTGAAAAAAGATTAGCAAAAAATAATTTTGATGTCACTTTCTAAAAAATCGTACAAAATAATTAAAACTTTACCCATGTGTTCTTCTAAACGTGAAGATCTCGAAGGTGCTATTGACTCAAATTTACCTTAAGTCAACTTAAGCACTTTTTCCTTTTTGCCACAGAAATATTTTAATTTATACTGTGAAAAGTATAATATGCGGCGGGGAACGTATATATAAGCAGGATTACATACGACCACGTTTTCATGTTAACATATACATGCATATTTTGAAATACATATACATATGTAAAAGAGCTTGAATATATGTATTTAGAAGCGAACATGCATGAATATGGATGAAAAGCAACATAAATGTAACGAAAAAAAAAGATGAAAAAAACTTATGCATGTAAAATCAAGTTTTTATGTTGACATTTTAGGGTATGCGGTAAATTAATAAAAGTAGTAACCTTAACATGGGGTCTGCACGTGAGATGAGATATAAGACTTTTATATAATCAGACATCCAATTCAATCGCAGAGAGTGTTATCTTACTTATGGACTCAAAATAGTGTTGGTATTAAGATATGCTCAGACCTAACAACTATTCGACGAAAAAATCCACAAAAAAGCGTGACCAGTAAATTTATCAAACTTTGGCTTTATTTAAAAATTTGTTTTTATTGATTTTCAAAACTTTGTTTGTAAAAAGGGAATTGTAGAATGTAATTAGGAAACCGTAAAATGATGAGCCAAACGTTTTGCAGAAGCAAATAGTTATTTAATAAAAGTAGTGGTTACGTATAGGACTCCATATATTTGATAGGTATGGACATAGCTTTATTATTATAATAAATTAGATTTATCATAACAACTGTCTTATAAGATAAGCTCTCAAAATGACACACACTTACATACATAAAGAACAATTATAAGACACCATCATTAAAATATGTACCCAGTAAAAACTTCGCTTAATTTTTCAAAAAGATTAGCTTCTTTCACTCATTATCTGGTTGCTTTCCTTTAGAACTACTTTTTTAACTTCTTATTTTTCAGACTTATGAAGATAAAAAAAAATGACTTACATACTTTTAAATGCCTTCATTTTCGGGTATCTCTTGTTAAATTCATTGGTTTTTTCAGTAGAATTTTAAGTCGAATTTTTTTACTTTTTTCCACGTGTGAGTCGTGTCATGCTGTCATGTTACTTTTGTTTTGTATAGTTTGGCATTTCATAATGAAAAAACTTACGCCTGAACAACGTTTACGAATCGTTCAACTTTATTACGAAAATTCACGTTCTGTGAGGAATTAGTTTCGTGCACTTCGCTGAACCTATGGTCAACATAATCGGCCTACTGAGCGTACTATTCGCAACATCATCACCCATTTTGAGACCCAACATTCATTTTTTTTTCCAGAGAGAGAGCGGGGAGATTTCTCCCAACGGAGACGGTACCGACCCAACACTCATTATTGGATAATATTCGACCGAATAAACCACGTCTAGCACGCTGTGAAGAAAATATAGCGGCCGTAGCTGAGAGTGTACACGAAGACCGTGGAGAGTAGATTCGGCAACGTTCGCAGCAACTCGGACCGTTATCGTGCCATGATAACCGACTATCTGATGACTGAAAGTGAAGCTCGTGATCTCGGCGACATTTGGTTTCAGCAAAACGGCGGCACTTCCCACACATCGCATCAATCAATGGATTTATTCAGGCCTTGGAGGAAAAGATCATGCGTGTATCACTCGCCAGTTACCAGTCGAAATGCTCGAACGAGTCATCGAAAATTGGACTCAACGGATGGACCATCTGCGACGTAGCAACAGCCAACATTTAATAGACATAATCTTCAAAAATAAATGCCAAAGAATGTTCTTTCAAATGATAATAAACTTTACCCATTACATTTGAATTTTCTCTGTTTTTTTTTTCTTTAAAAAAGTAGGGAACCTGGAAATTGATCACTTTTTATATATATAAGTGCAAATAGTTTTGCAAATCTTTTGAAAAGGGATTTAATAAAAGATAAAAATTTAACTCTACGAGAGTTAGTCGTTTATGAAATCTTCTAAGATTAACATAAATACGTGTTCCCCTTGTTTAAGAATAACGACCGTAACTTAACAAAAGCGGCGTGCATTTTCTAGTTGTCAAAAATTATGCCCATATAATTTGTATGAGGCATCCCTAAATGGCGCGGGGTTAACGGTTTGTAATTGGTCGCTACACTGCGGGAAATTTGTGTCATCTGTTTCAACAGAACTGGTCCTGGGATTTGTGGAATTGAAATTAGAACAAAACGAAATAACTAATGAGATGTGAAAGGAGAACTAATAACTTAACCGGTATATTAAGGAAGAACAAAAAGGTAGATATTTTGCACCTATTGCAGGGTCACAATTCAAATTTCAATTTTCTAGCAGCTTAAAATTAAGCTCTTCTCTTCTGAAATGAGTATATTAGATATTTGTATGAAATTTTTATACAATATGAAGAAGCGATATGGCGATAACCTTCATATTATTAGCTAGTAGGCGGCCCAATATTCCACTGAGAATTAAAGGGAAATAAATCTCATGGTGGTCTTAGCCACTTGGTGTCAAACAATGCGTTTTCCTACCAACCTTTTGTGTAAGAGCAACCAGCGCACACCAGAAGTAGTTTGAGTTTTTTGCTCGGCAGAACTATACACTCGCCCATTGTTTAGGAGTTGGAGCTACATATCTAGCCTTATCTGCTCTTTTGGCATGCTAGCAGCATCTGTTTAATAGTTGAAAATCATTCCTTGACGACGACTTTTTTAGATCTCACTCTCTGCGACTTTGGGTATAAACCACCAACAATACGTGATCTCCGAGAGGTCTCACCAATAGTCAGTCAAAATCTATGGTGTCAGCCTAGGGAGGAGGGGCTGACACCAGTTGTATCAGATAGATCTCAAGTCAGCCGCGATCTCAACAAGAGATATGCCAATTGTGAACTCTGCCGAATTTCAGAATTTGACTGCACGTGATTTAGCTGGAGCATTTAAATATTTGTCTGTTTGTGCGACAACTGATTTGGCGGTTCTCGGTTAAAAACAGAACTTATTTTCGTGTAAATTATTGAAACTTATAGAACTTATAGAAATTGAAAAATATCGCCGTTGTACAAATTTTTAGTTAATTTTCTTAGCGATCTTTTAGAATACATAGCGAATTTACAACATGACGGAATTTTCTTGGACAATTTATCAAAATTTCTCCATGTTTTTTTAAATTTAGAAAGTTAAGAGTATTTGTCACATTTCGGCAGTGTTGCCAGCTTATGATCAATAAATTAGCGAATGTTTGAACGCTGGTTAAGTTTAACTAAACTTAAATTTATACGCAGTTTAAACTTCACAGCTGTAAAGTTTAGGTATGTTGAAAAATAATTTTATGGCAACACTATGATAAATTAAATTTTTTTTTAATTTTATTATTTTGCATATATAAATATTTAACTTTCAATATTGCGCAATAAGGTTAAAAAATTTTACAAATATTTGGTTATTTATATAAAATTTCTCTATATTTTAGAAACATTTTAAAAGTTTTTCCCTTAAAAAGAAAAATTTTTAAAATTTTATTTTTTTACATATTAAAATTTTTCTTTTTTATTGAAAATTTTGCCAAGCTCAGAATTAAAAAAAAAAAAAAAAAATAGATTGAAAGATTTTTAAATTGTATATTTAAAAAAATTTCAAGATTTTATAATTACTTTTAGGAAGTTTAGTGATTAAAAAAAAAACATTATGCAAAATTTCTCACTCGTATTGATAAATTTAAATGAGCTTTAGAACTATTTTGAATATTTAAAAAATATTATTTAACAGACTAATTTTGCAAAATTTTTCGATTATATAAAAACTTTTGAAAAATTTCATGTTATTGAAAATATTATAAAATTGCACGAATTTACTTAAAATATTGTAAAATTGCATAATTTTTCGATTTTAAAAACGATTTTTCAAAATTGCTTAATTTACAAAAAAATTTTGCGCAGTTTCTCGACTTGTAATAAAAAAATTATAATATAAAGAAGTTTTGCAAAAGTTGCAAAAATCTCCTGTTTTGCTTCAAAATTTTGCAATTAATTACACTATGCTAGTTGAAAAACAGACAAGCCGGGCACATGGCGTTTTAACATAATTCGGGTACGCTGAATCCAGTGGTGCCCGCGGTTTTTTAAGATTGGCTCTGGTTTTCGAGATATACCGTTATTTCGAAAATGGAGGAGGTTGCACAACATATGTATATTCGCGTAACTCAAAAATGGTTTAGTTTATTGAAATTACTAAAAAAACGAAATTCCGCAATGAAATTTCATTTAAAAAAAGTAAAACTTTTTTATAATTTGAGTAGTAGTTATTGAATCATAATTTTTTTTATCAAAATTTAGAAATTTTTGTTTTTTAAAAATTCATAAAAAATTAAAAAATTAATTTTCTGCATTTTCCAATTTTTAATGAATTTAAAAAAAAAAATTTCGAAATTTTGTTAAAAAAATTATTATTTTTTTTTCAAAAAAAAAAAAAAAATTGTGTTTCTAAAAATATTAGAAAGAAGTTTTAATTTTATTGCAAAATTTCGGTTTTTAAGTTTTTGCAGTAAGCGTTTTTGAGTTACGCGAACATATGTTGTGCAACCTCCTCCATTTTCAAAAACCAGAGCCAATCTTAAAAAACCGCAGGCACCACTGGATTCAGCGTACCCAAGTTAAGTTAAAACGCTAGGTGCCCAGCTTGTCACGAAAAAAAAGTGTAAATTTCTTGCACAGTGTTATTTATTGCAAACCTTGCCAATTTGATATATAAATTTGCAAAATTTTAATTGCTCTTAAAATTTTAGCAAATATTTAAGCTGCGTTAGTTTTTCCAGTCCACTGTCAAAACGTACAAGGACATTCTGACACACCAAAAAGTGTCATAATTTGACGTTAGGACCATTTTTAAAGTGTGATAGGGTGCGGGGAAATTATGACATTTTTTGGTGTTACTTCACTTTCAAATGTGTCGCAATATCTACTTTAGTTAACGAAGCCGGTGTTTGCTATATCATAGAGTAGAAGGTCCTTGCGCCCGGCCTTGGGCCGACTATGCGGAAAAGCTTTAGTTAACGAATCCGGTGCTTGTTATAGAAGGAATTTTTCCTATATGGTATACTTCGCTAATTTATGCTTTCCTGCCTTGCCGGGCCTCGGCTGGGCACAAAGATTTTTTACTCTGTGCTATAACAAACAGCAACCTCGCTAACTAGATTTTCTAATTTCGGTATTTTTAATTTTAGGACTTAAAAATTTTTGAATATAATATAAAATTCGGTATTTCGAGATTCAGAATTTGAAAATTCGAGATTTAAATAATTCGGGATTTTGTTATCTATCGTCCCAGAGCTTGACAATAATGGAACCGAATACTAATTGATTATACTTCACTAAAATGTGTCATAGCGTCCAGGGCCCTTATGACAAGCCGTTCATGGTCATTGTGACAATTTTAAAAGTGTCATAACATCCGTGGACGTTATGAGACTTTTTGGTGTGTCATAACGTCCGTGGGCCTTTTCGTCTCTGGCTTATACGATTAGAATTGACGATTTCAATCTCTACGGCCAGACGAAAAAGTTTAATGATAAATGAATGCAGAGTTTTGTTCGATCGTGCTTAACACTTGAGGTTTTACAAATCTATTGGGAGTAGATCCAAAATTTATTTTCCTTGTATTCTTTAATTTAAAACAAAGTATCCAGAATTTGAATTTGGATGGGTTCTCTCACACCTCAATATCAAGGGGTTCCCTTAAAATATGCGCAACAAATGACTCGTAGTTCGAAGATAAAGTTTTTCGCAAAATATTCAAATAGTTAAATGTAGTTTTAGTTAATCTTTCAATAGAAAACAAAAATATGAAAATGCGTTCATTTGAATCTGAAAAGTTTCTGAGTCACCTAAATATATAAATATTTAAAATGCTTTCTTTTTTTCTCAAAAAAAGTATTACTTGCAGAAAATTGAATACAAATTTATATTATTTTATTTTGAATGATGCTTTAAATGAATTTCTAATGGTTTAAGTTGGTAAGATAATCTTCTAAAGACAGATCGTTAAAAACTTAAATCAAATATTATTGTTCTTTAAATTTAACATTTTGATAACAAAAAATTTACGTATTTCCAAAATACTAAATTAAGAGTATTTAATACGAAACTAGCCTTTATATTTTTACTACAAAAATTTCAACATTTATCTTGTTGCTCAGTCAGTAATTCAATATAATTCATTTAACCTGAATTAGCAAAAATAAAAAGTTCTACACTCGAACACCTTTCAAAATTACAAACATTTTCACTTGAATTGTGTTTAAAACACATGAATAGATTTTTGAGATTTTACTTAAAATTTACAAAGTTTACGCATTCATTAATAAATACATTCACAAATCGAGGAAAGAGGATTCTTCTACTTGTTCTTGTCCAGAATTACAAACCCCAGTAAATAGTTAGAAATCATGGTTTAAAGTAAATACAGATTGAAATGCTCCATGATGTGGTAAACGTTAAATGTGTGTGTGTGTGTGTATGTGTTCGTGCTTACATTCATCTAGTGGATACGAGTACTATTTATCTTTATAGGAATGGTATCTGCTGGTGTAACATTGATATATGTGGTTTTCTTAAACAACAGCTTATGTCTATTTTTGTTAATTTATAGTTGATTATTATGTTGAAATGGATTTTAAATTTTTTTTAAAATAACACGAACTTAGACCAATTTCTGGACTAAAAACCAAAGTTAATTCTGCTTTTGTTTTAATACTTTTCAAGATTTGACAAAACAATCAATAGCTTAATTGCATTAAAAAAAATGTTATCGCCACTGATCTCTAAATATCTCCCAAATGGTTGAAAATATAAATAACTATTATTAAGGTGACTTTAAGGAAATTTTATTTCCAGCATTTTGTTCGTTTGGACAAATCGTTCTCTAGTTAATTAAATTTTTGTTGATTAAAATTGGACAAATCTTTCGCCAGTTATAAAGAAATGAACCATCTTGTTTCGGGCGAAAAATTAGTCAAGTCCATAGTATAATAAGAGCCAGGTATGTTCACTAGGGAGAGTTGTCATTTATTACCCATGTAATGTCAAATTAATTTATTTGAGTTTTGCCGCTTGTTTCAATTGTTTTCCTTATATTCTTTTGTTTGACGTTATATGGGTTTAAAAGTTGAGAACAACATGTCTAACGACTATACCTTGTACTTATTCTACCATGGTCAAGTCTATAAAACGAACCTGAGCTCAATAGAAAAAATTTGAAAACGAAGACCAGTTAAAACAAGTTAGAGTGCTATATTCGGCTGTGCCGAATCTTTGATACCCTCCACCGACAGGAGTGAGCTCTATATGATAAATACATATATATTATTAACTAAGCTTCACAAAAACGAGCGTCAGCATTAAAATTAGTTGCGGTTTAGACATGAATTAAATTATTGACCGACAATAAGAACATTTTATGCGTTTCTTGTTAGGACTTTGAACATGCTTGAGTAAAATATCATGATTCGTAAAAGTTTTAGCCGAACGAAAATAATTTTTAAGAGGGTAGTTTGTATTGGACCTATGGTAAAATATGGCCCAATCATCCGAAAATTCTGAAGACTGATTTGTAGTATTACAAAAAATAAATTAGAATAAATTTCAACACAGCAGTGTAATTAGTTTAAGCGTTAACAGAAAATTTCACAAATTTGCACGATATTTTTTCTGGCCATATGAATTTAAGTAAGACATTTTACCGCAATATCTATATCTGTGATGGTTTAAGGCGAATTTTATTATTTTCCCAAAGTGAGCTTTATTTGGTTTTAGGCGCAATAAACTGTTTTCCGAGAGTAGGGTTTATATGTGGCCTAGGGTAAATTATGGACCAACCTTCACGAAATTTGGCAATGTGATTTCTCGTCCTAGTGTAAATTATGGACCGCTCTTCAAAAAATTTTACACTGTGATTTCTGGTCCTATAAAACTGTGACGTACCAAATTTTAGTATGCTAGCGTTATTTATTGCGGTTTTAGGCATACTAAACTGTTTTCCTCGACATGGGTTTATATGGGGCCTATGGAATATTATGGACCGATCGTCACGAAATTTACCAGTATGATTTGCAGTCGTACAGACCGAATTCGAGCAAAATTTTATGTCATTCCGTGCATTAATAAACCAGTTATGTTAGTTTTTGTATCAAAATTATGAATTTTTTCAGGATGGTGGTTCCACATTTTGATTCATAGTTCTGATCCTACTGAACCGATGTTGCTGGATTTCAATCCCAAACTGCTTAGGATAACTACAAGCAATTTGAGACCAAGTTTGTTCTTTTCTTTTGCGTTTTTCAAAAGTGAGCGTGTTTTCAACAGATGGACAGGCGGACAGACAGACGGACATGGCTAATTCGACTTAGAATTACTCAAGGAGCCAGAATATATATACTTTATGGGGTCTTAGATGTATAATAAAAAAGTTTCACACGGAATGACAAACTTAGTATACCCTCATTCACCACAGTGGTGGTGGAGGGTATAAAAAATCATATAAATAATATACGAGGGCGGGTTAATAAGCTCGTGACTTTTTAATGAAACACATAATTTTTGGATAAAAACTCATTTAATTTTCCAACGTAGTCTTCTTTAAGCTCTATACATTTTGTCCAACGATTCTACAATATATTTATCCCTTAAAAAAATATGAGATAAAAATGGGTATTTGTTTGTAGGATTACTTAATAGTAAGAGTCAAATCAGCTGGGTAATTTTTTCATGTTTGGTAACAAGAAATAGTCGCTTGAGGCTAAATCCGAAGAATAGGGAAGATAGGGAGCAATTCGTAGCCTAATTCTTGATTTTTGCTATGAAGTTTTTAACTGCTTACAAAATTCACTTTTTTCCAATTTTTTCCTCATAACACCAGGCAATCTGCTATCGATGGCTACCAAATACAAAATAAATAACGCTGCTTATTAAAATTTTAACAGCAGTACATATCGCACTTGTTCAACAACACTGTATCAACTCAAAATTGAAAAATTTTCAGTAAAAGCAAAACAATTTTGAATTTTATTTTAAAGGAATATGAAAAATAGTTTTTTCACCAACCGTTTCATTGCCAAAAAAGTAGACAAAACAGTACGATATTTTTACAGTGCTAAGATATGAATATTACGTGTCGATTTTTTCCAAAAAGTGAACAAATTAAAATTTTGAGTTAATACACTATTATTGAACAAGTGCGATATGCCTGTTAGCAGGAGCAGTGTTCCCTTTAAGTTTCGTGGTGAACATTTTAAAAGTTCCGGAGTATTTGTAATTTTTTAGTTAAAAGTTTTTTTATTAATTAATATCATGGAGAACAATCCTTGTAGACATAAGTCACTCTATCTGCAGGCACAGTCGGTGTGCATATCACTTTTTTACGTTTAAATACATTCGAATTTTTACCGGAGTTAAATTAAGCTTGCCAGACGGTCTTGATTTTTCCTCATTTACAAGAAGTTTAAGTGATCGTCAGAAGTCAATGAGAAATATGCTTTGTCATGATTTGTTAAGGCCCAACCAAAAAATAAGCTATTATTTTTAAAATTTTTCTACAGTTTTGCTTAAACAAACTGTGGAAAAGCAAATTAATATTTCATCGTTTTATTTAAGTGTATTTGTTTAAAAATCTATCAAACTACGTTTTCTTTATTCAAGACTAATAATTACTTTCACAGCACAGAGATACTGATTTGAAGCAGAAACCGGTATCGACAATTGTTTTTTTTCTACACAGAACAAATTATCAGTAGTTTTTTATCAATTAAAAAAATTGTTTAAAAAGTATTTCAATTTAATAAATGTGATATTTGAATCAATTATTTTTTTATTTGAAAGAAAATTTAAAAAATAATTTTGATTTAATTAACATTTTGGTTGTTTTGTAATAAATTTTTAATTTAAATATTAATTAAATAACAAAAAATCTTAGCTGAATTTTTCGTTTAAAATAAAATTATTTTAACTTGTAGAATTGTTGTTGGGAATTGTTAAATTCTGAGCTATATTTAATTAAATTAATTAACACACTGTTTGAAACGGCAAAGTTATAAAGTCATTAAAATTAAAAATAGCATTTATTAAAAAAAAAATTCCAAATTTTAAATTTTTAGTAATCTATAGCATTTTCAGTTTAAATAAAACCTATTTCAAACTAAACGAAACCTTTTTGAAATTAAACGAAACCTTTTTCAAAATAAGCGAAACTTTATTCAAAATAAACGAAACTTTATTCAAAATAACCGAAACTTTATTCAAAATAAACGAAACTTTATTCAAAATAACCGAAGTTTTTTTTCAAAATAAACGAAACTTTATTCAAAATAAACCCAACGTTTAATTTGATTTGAAAAATTTGAATAAAATTTCGTTTAATTTAAATAAAGTTTCATTTATTTTGAAAAAGGTTTCTTTTATTTTGAATAAAGTTTCTTTTATTATGAATAAAGTTTCGTTTATTCTGGAAAAGGTTTCGGTTAGTTTAAAAAAGGTTTCGTTTTATTTGAAAAAGGTTTTATTTAAACTAAAAATGCTATGTATGGGTCGATTGCAAACTTAATGTTATTTTTCTGTACCCGCTGTTTCAATCCTGTTTTGATGTAAAAACATGAATATAAAAAATAGGTAGTCATTTAAGAATATGCCAGAAGAAAAACATTTCTCAGATTTTTAATATTTTTTTCAATCTTGATTGATAACAGTATTCTTTTGCACTCTAATACACGTGCTATATAAAAACACTTGTCTCCAGCTCCTTTTTTTGATAAACAATATTTAAAATATTGTAACTATTTTTCAAATTTTGTTCTGTTTTTATTCCTAAAACATTGTCAACACCGACGTGGATTTTTGAAAGAATTTTGTCCCCGCGCATTGTCGTGTACGCCACATTTTTTTTAATTTTTTTCATATATACTAATATACTCGTCGCATTGAACTGAAGTGCATAAGGCTAAGAAAGTGTTTTCTTAAAAAAAAGATACGAAATTTAAAGAACTAAAAGAAAGACAATTAAGTGAAGGGGTTTTAGGTCTATTTTAGTATATAATGGTAAGTACGCGTAAAAATGTCTTCAACGTCATGCTAATTATTGGAGAAGCAAACAACTAAATTAAAAAAATTTTATTTTAAAATTATTGCTTCATAAGTTTTAATTACCTTCCTTTCAGTTTTATTACATTTGCAAAATAAACTTCTTTAAAAAACAAGAAAAGGCTGTAAATTCCTTGAACGCCACTTTTAAACTTTAATTTTTGCTATTCAAATGACGTTTTTTGAAAAAAATTATCTACTTAATTAAATAAGAAGTTCTTCAACATCAGAGAAAGATTTTGCTTCAACCATCCTTCCAATATCAGTTACTTTTTATGTATTTTTGCATTGTGGCGTTAAAGACAGAAAAAATGTCTGGTGTACGTTTTAATTTAAATTAATCAATAGGTGCAAAATCGACAAATTGTTTGCTTGATTCTATGAATGAACTTGGTATGAATTTGGTTATTAGAGACAATTTTTAATTTTTTCTGTGTATGCTCAACACTAATAACACTGCGCTTCAAGCGGAAACTTTTCTTGTAACAAGTGGGGTGCCCAATGTGTAAGCCTAATTTGAGTATGTGGAATCCAGTGGTATAAACCTTTTTCTTTTTTTTTTGGTAAGCTTTTTTTTACTATCGATTGCAGTAATATATTATTATTAAAAATGGGTTTAAATCAGGTTTATCCGCCGGGTTATATTTTTAAACCACAGTGTAATTAAAAACGATGAACAGCTGACTCAATATTGAGTCAAATATTGAGTTTACTTGCTTATATTTTTTTGCTTTTAACTTGTTTTGTTTTTATAGCAGAGGCTTTTAGAAAGTTTTTAATTATTAAAATTTTTTTCGAAATCAAGATTTTTTAGTGACTGTTAAAAATTTTTCGAATTTGAATTTGGCAAGCCTACCTCAAATAAAACTATTTCTAACGAATATTTTTAAAAATATTATGCTTAATTTAATCATAATATTGTCACCCCGGCAACCATATTATAGTTAAGTATGTGCTCCATCAATTAGCCACAGCCATTATATGGTTGCTTCTGAATATGTTATGGTTAATAACAGGGCTGTGGAGTCGGAGTCAGTGTTGAGGTTTTTGTACCGGAGTCGTAGTATCAGTGTGGCCATTTTGGCATTTTTGCAGCTAAATTTAGCATTAAAAATTTCTATTTAGCTGAAATTTTTTCATTTAGCACTTGGCATTTTATTTAGCATTTTTGGAAAATGTTTTTAGCTGTATTTAGCATTATTTATTTTAAAAATTTGGACGAATAGTTAAATTATAATAAATTTTGATTAAAAATAGTTGTACCCAAAATGAAATTTCGTCTGAAAATTAATAATTCTTAAATTGAGAAACATCTTACCTATCTTGTTAGAAAAAATAGAATATTCAGGGAATAATTAGTATTGTGGTTATTTTATTGAACTGTTAATGGTTTTTAATCCAAATTTAGATATTTTAATTAGGCTTAGGTTCATTGAATTTAATTTTCATTAAATTATTTTTATGAAGACAGGAATTTTACAACATGAATTCAATTAAAAATTTTATTGATAATTTTTCATTCTTGACTGCGCTGAGATTTGAACCCAGGAGTTCACGGACAGGTTGCGCAGACTAGTTTCTATTGTAGGGAATATAAGAAATGCCCTTATCATGTCGATTGTAAATATTTTTTGCCCTTTGATATTACGATATCAAAGTATAAGGAAATTTAACTTTGTATTTAAATAAAAATTCAACGGGCAAATGTTTGAAAAAATTGTTTGCTCTAAACTGCTGAAAAAATAATTATTTAAAGCTTCAACTTTTCTTAAACTGTAAAAATTAATATGATCTACGAAATTTTGCATATCATAGAAATAAATCATTTAAATTTTGCATGTATCAGAGGTTTCCAGGCCTCCTAAATTTAAAATTTAATTTCAAATACCTGTGTTACATGTTTATATATGTATATCAGATGCTTTACCAAAATCGAGCCACTTGCTTAAATATAACCATTTATTTCCATTTCGTTACAATATTAGTCACTGAAATGTTTTTAGTTTCGAATTAAATTTAGTACTGATAATACATTTTTAACATACATTTTTAAACAATTTTAGCCTTTATTAAAATCATCTTTAGCATTTTTTGGCCTTGTCTAATGCCAGCTTTTCAGAAGGCTGCTAAATATGGGATAAAAGGTAAATATACCCTGATAATGAGAAAATTACATGATATTATCTCTGGTCATATGAACCAAAATTGGACCAAATTTAACCATAATATCTATATCTGCTACGGTCTTAGGCGTATTTAAATAATTTCCCAGAGTGCGCATAATATTTGACATTATATGGCACATTATGGACCGAGCTTCAGGAAATGTTATAGTGTGATTTTTTGTCCTATAACTCTTTGACGTACCAAATTGTATTACAATAGCATTATTTATTACGTTTTTTAACATACTAAACTGTTTTCCTAGTTTAGGCTTTGTATGATAAATTATGGACCGATCTTTACGAAATTTGACAGTGTGATTTCTAGTACTATAAAACTATTACGTAGCACATTTTATTGTTGTAGCAATATTTATTACACCTTTAGACGTACAGTATGATTTCTAGTCATATAGAACCAGTTTGTGTAAAGTCTTATATAATGCCGTGCATTATGCCACCTTATATGTTAGTTTTTGTAAAACAATTGTACATTTTTTAGGGTCGTGGTTCTACATTTTGATTCATAACTCTGAGCCTACTGATAAGATTTTGCTGGATTTCAATCCCAAACTGCTTAGGATAACTAGAAGAAATTTGACATCAACATTATTCTTATCTTTTAAGTTGTTCGAAAGTGATCCTGTTTTCAACAGACGGTAAGACAGACGGACATGAATAAATCGACATAGAATTACTTTATGGGGTCTTTGATGCATAATAAAAAGTTCCACAAGGAATGAAAAACTTTCACCCTGGCCCCCGATGTTGATCGACAACGTAATCGTGAGACAACAAGTCACTCATTATCTTTCTCTTAAGCGGCCCACTAACTATCAACTTGTCGGTCGACATTTCTTTATTTCATTCATTTATTTATTGTCAAATTGCTGTATTGCCAAATCATCAATTCCATAAATAAGACGCTAGTTTGACTTCTCTCAGACTCGGCAAATTAGATGCCCAAGTAACTTGCCGAGTACAACAAAGTCTGTACTTTTAATTTTTTTTGCCTTAATCCGACTTTACCTCTTACACCCAAAAGACAACGATTGCGCAAGAGACATGCGCAAGCAACTTGCCGAGTCTGAAAGGGGTCTTTGGAAATAAAAATCGACAAAACGTATAAATTAAGGAAAAAAAAAAAGAACTCGGTTCACGACCAAATCAGAATAGAAAATAAAGGAGTAAATAAAAAACAAACAAGCCGGTAAACAAAAAATATAGAATAGAATTTTATAAAAAAAAAATTAAAAAACTACATAATTTTATAAGTGATGGTGTTTTAAAAAAGATAATAGCAAGTGAACTATAGCTGGGTACATCGGGGGCCAGGCGGTTAGTATACCCTAATTCTCCACTAGTGGTGGAGGGTATAAAAAGACTTTAAAGTCAAATAAGGACCAGTCTCATATAAATTTAGCACAGCGTTGCCATAATTTTTTTGCAAATAACTGCATCTTAAGAAAAAAAAACTGATTTTAACTGGAAAAAAACTGCACATAAAAAAGGTAAATAACATATGCATACATTAATTTAGCAAATTTTTTTTAACATACATACATACGTGTAATACAGAAACAAATAAAATATTATATTATTAACGAATATCGTTAATTTGTTGGCTAGATGAAAGAGAGTGGAATTAAGAAAGGTACACAAGTACATGTAGTCTTACGATTTGTTTTGGTTCTTCATTTAATACAAAATTTATTTTATTTCGGGCTCAGATTTCGGGCTATTTGTCAAGTGAACATACATAAAAAATTGCTAAATAAAAATGTTACACTGAAAACTCAAATGCAACTTTGAAAAAGAAACAACAATCATTACAAAATGTTAACCGGGTCATAATTAAACTTTAAAAAGTAAAAGTCAAATAAACTACTCTAAAGGCTTGGCAAACATGTCAGTGATTGTACTTGCTAAATTTAATAATTTTAGTGAACATTTTGCCAGTAGGAAACGACGAAGCATAAAAATTTTTAAAGAATACAAGTTTTTATTGAAAAATAATTAATTTAGCTTGTGTGTTTTTTATTTGTTAACTGAAATTAAAAAAAAAATTAATGCAAAAACAACAAAATCTGCACAATTTACAAAAAAAACTTTTTTGTTTTAACAAAACATTTTAAAACTGCTTAATGTTTAGCAAAACTGCAAAATGCAGATAAATCAGCACATTTGGCAATGCTGATTAAGAATCAAGGTTAGAGTAGGAGTTGGAGTCGGAGTTGGAGCTGGAGTTGGAGTTGGAGTCGTGAGTCGGAGTCGGTGTCGAACTTAAAAAAACTTCAGCGCTTGGAGTCGGAGTCGGAGTAAGTACTCCACAGCCTTTTTTTCTTTCTTTCTTTTTCCACCATAGCAAGTTGGTTGCTCTTGGAAACGAGTAATATACCACTGTAAAACGGAATAATCGTTCGTGCCAAACAAATTATTGTCATTATAAAGCATAACATGTTTAGAGGCAACCATAATATGGTTGTGACCTCTTGATGGAAGAATATTTTTACCATAACATGGTTACCGGCGACAATAATATGGTAAAATTAACCATAATAAGTTTTAAAATTTTCGCTAGAAATAATTTTGTTGTTGTTGGTATTGAAAAATATTTTCTTCGGCATGCATCATTTAAAAAGAGAAAATAGTGAAATTAAAAAAAATCCGATTTTAAGACATAAGCGGTTATTAAGGAAAACTACAGATTTTTGTTTCTATGCTGATGAGTTCTTTGTAAAGGAACGAACAGTAGAGACTATACTGCCAGCTTTCCTAAATAGCTTTTCGGGAGAAATTATTATATATTGTTTGAATTTTCAAAGTATTTCAGTTGTTGTATGTAACAACAGTTAACATGAATTTAAAAAATCGAAAATAAGTACTTATTGTCTTTTAAAGTTTATTTTTAAAAGTCTTCACAAAAAAAAAAAAAAAAAAAAAAAAAAAAAAAAAACACACAGATGAGATTAAAAGTATGTCCTGCAAATTTGCTGTTTATATCTTGATTTAGCTGGTGAGGATATTTTTTGTTCTTAGCTTAAAATTCAGTATTCTTAATAGGAACCTGGTTAGTATTTATAGTAATAACTTAACCGTCTGAAAAATAAAGAATATGTGGCAACACGGTTGTAACAAAGCCATGAAGACCAACTAGACTCAATTTCATTTGGCCGCCAGTATAACAGTAATATTCATTTCCGTTAAATAGTTCTACAGATGAAATAATTTTTCTACAACTTCATGAATAAATACCACAACTGCAACTATTGAGGCTCACAAAGTATGTACATTGTGCATTTCTTTTGTTATTGCCCGATGGTTCATTTGGTGCAAGTATTTCTTAAAAGCATTAGCAATGTAAATTCATGTAAGAAAGAAATATTTGATAATAAATTGCACCCATGGCATTTCTGTCGCTTGGTGCTAAAAGTGCCATTGTAAAGTGAATAACACTTTAAAAAAAATTTAAATTAATTTATTTTATCGAAGAGTTCTTACTGGGCATTTACATGAAAGTAGTTTCATGAAAGTCGCAGTACACTCAGACTTTTTTACTAACACATTTACATTTTTCTACTTTCAGTCCAACTTTCAGCTAGCTTTCAATTAAAATTTCAAGAAAGCGATTTCATGAAAGTAAATGACAATAACTAAGCAGTGTTGCCAATTGAAATTTTTTTTCGTATTTATAAAGAATTTTAATATATTTTTTCAACTAAATATTAAGAACACAACGATTCTAATTGAAATTTATAAATATCAGGAAAACTAATAAAAATAAACATTATTTTGAACGAATGCGTGAAGTTTGGCGTGATTAATTGGTTCGGCAGCACTGAAACTTGAAATTAGCATAACAATAAAAGAAGAAGAAGAGAAGTTTTTGATAGAAGTTTGCTTTTTGGCGACATTTTGAAAATGAAATTTCACTTTCATGTAAATTTTATTATTTTTCTGTGAAATTTTTGCTGATACAGAATTTTCATGAAAGTACTTTCATGTATAAATGCAGCGTTAGTGACATTAGCTAACACTTATGAAGCCATTCTGAGTTAAATTAGAAATTGGCTGTTTCAGCAAAATAAAAGAGAGTAAGAAATGAAGGCCTTTCAGCACGGAGCCACAGATTTATAACGCTTGATTTCCGGTTTTTAACATGTCATGCCAAAAAGTTTCTCAATTGGCTTGTGGTACACTCATAGAAAACTGCGACTTCATATTGCTGATGCTGTTACATCAGAATTGTGACATTAATGTTATTACAAATGGCATCAATGAGGCAAAAAGTGACATCAATCCAATGACAAAAGGCATTATAAAGTTTTGTTATATCTATTCGATGCCACATTTTGTGTATTACTTACATTATTTTCATGCTTAAAAAGTAAATGAAAAGCAAAAATTCCCATATTCTATTTTTTTAAGTTATTTAGTAAAATTCATAAATCTTTCAATATAAAATAATTACGAAAACCATATCGGGCATGCTGTGCTGCTGGTGTCTTATAATTGAGAGTTCTTCTGTAAACAAAGGGCGGAATACAACAGGAGTGAAACAAACATGTGTGACGGGTGGAAAAATGATTCTAATATTCTCTCACTTTGACTAAAGTCTATTCCAATGACAAACTGTAATTAAATTGGGCCTTATGAGTCGTTTGTACCATGTTACTGAGCCATCGCACTGATACCATGATGAAATAAACAGATGGCATTACTACGCCAGAAGATGACGATTTTTTGTTCTTCTATTGGTTGTCTAGTCTTATGTCAAAGTTTTGTTTATGTTTACAAAAAGTCCACGTTTTCTGCTGTGATTATTGTATTGTATTAAAGTTTTTGATTATTTAAATTAAAATTAAATAAGATAGTAACCATAGTGAAATAAAAATTGGCTTAAAATGAATTTATTTCATTGCGTTCGGCAGCAAAATTTGATTTTAGTTTAATATAATTTTTGACGTATACGGAGACTTATTTTTAATTTTTGTTGTAATGTTGTATTTGTTGCCTTAGTGCTGCCACCTGTATTATTTCACCATGACTGACACCATGTTTTATTAAACTGACTACGATTCGTTATTTCTGTGATGCCGAAGTGTCAACCCATTGATGCCATAAATTAAACTTTTGAGCCTGATGACAATTTAGGCAGGTGATGTTAAGGCTGACATCACAAGGGCGAAAAGTGTCATGGGGTCAAAAACGAAGAAACTTATCATATCGCATGGCAGAATACATCAGCGTTTTGACGCTTTTACTATCAGTGTCGTAAATAGATGTAAGTGTCCTTAAAAAATTAACTAACATAGCAATTAACGTGCATTATAACATCGAATCGTGAATTAAGTGTTGTTTACTAGTTAAGCTATATGTAAAATGGTTTTATCTCATCAATGTGTAATAATGCAAAATAAGGGTCTACACACCACGAACGACAGGGCATATGTGCCATGTGTTTTCAAACGTGTGTGAATACACTTATATATTAGATATACCCGTCAATCTTTTTCGTGCCACCATTCTACAGGTAAACTGACCAAATAACCTAAGTCCTCGTTTGAATAAGTTTTCATGTGAGCTCATATTGGATTAAGGGTCAATTATGGATAAACTTTCGAACATCTCGTGGTAAGCATAACCGGATTAAGAACCATCTTTTCTGTTTAATGATGATGTTGTGACTTTTTATATGAAAGCTTTAGATGCTATACACAGAAAAAATTCTCAGTAGTTTTTTATCAATTAGTAAAAATAGCTTAAAAAGTATTTCAATTTAATTAATGCGATAATTGAATCCATTATTTTTTTAGTTAAAAGAAAATTAAAAATATAATTTTGATTTAACTACCATTTTAGTTGTTTTGAAATAAATTTTTAATTGAATATTAATTAAATAACAAACAATTTTAATTGATATTTTCGCAAAATTTTTTGATAATTTTTTTAATTAAAATTAATAATATCATTTATTTAAAAATATATATTATAAATTTAAAATTTTTAGTAATCAATATAATCATTTTGGTGATAGGTGGAAAATCAACAAATTGTTTGCTTGATTCTATAAATTGTTTGAATGTATTGTGTATTTTATTTTAATACCAATTATTATGTAAGATTAATTGCCGTTTACGAGATAGGAGAAATAAATTACATGAACTTTATTGATGTTTAGTTTTAGTCGGATTTAAATTAACTACTATAACTACAACTGCCGCTCTGTGAAACTATTCTGCATCAGTGGAATTAGTATCAAAATGTCTTGCAGTTATTCTTATAATATTTTGTTTATTAAGGCCCATTTTCAAAACTAACCGATAGATAAAGGTAAGATTTTATCGGCCGTATACAAAGTGTTCCATTATTTTAACTTTACTTTATCCAACCATCACGGCTGTGCAGTCGTAGATATATATTTATAACTGCGACTCTGACTCTAACCCGGGGCTTACACATGCAAGTGCAAGTTCGAAAAACTCAATACACTCACACATTTTTACTAACACCATCGCAATTTTCGTACTTGCAACCCAACTTGCAAGAGAATTTGCTTGCAAGTAAATTTTTGACACTTGCAGCAAGTAAAATGACAAATAAAGAAACAGTTCTACCGTGGATGCCTTTTGCATCAATTTACTAGTACTTGGTAAAATACAAATTATGTTTATAGCTGATTTACTGTGCATTTATAAAAATAAAAAACAAAACATAAACACTACTATACAGCAGCACATCTTTATGGTATTTTTAAACATAAATTGCAATAATTTTGTTAACAAAATATTTTCTCAGAAATTTTATGATATCGGTAACAACGGCAATACTGGATTCACATATTTTAAAAATAAACATAATATTTTCATCAAGATGGAGCAAAAATAATATACAGAAGAAATTATTAAATCAATTTCGTGATAATGTTAACATGATAATATTTTTTAAACCCAAAAATAAAGCATTTTTCATAAGATGTTTTCGCTTCGAGAACATTTGAAAAATAAAGTTGCAACTGGCTGTGTAAACACTCGAGCTACTTGCAAGACTTTCGGCTATTTCTTCGACGAAAATGTCACTACTTGCAAGTAATCACTTGCATGTGCAAAGCCAGGGTAACCGCTGAAATTTTTTAAGTCCGACTCCAACTCCGACTCCTACTCTTAAATTGATGCTAAGGCTCTAATCATGTAAAACGCAAGGCAACGCCAAAGAATAACATTGAAAGCAAAAACAATTTCATAAATATTTTGGAGTTTTGTTGTTGCTTTCTACAGAAATCCATGTACCGTTTTAAAATTTTCAACGACCCAAGCTGTGCAGCGTTTGAAATTTTAAAACGCAATATGAATTTCTGTAGAAAGCAACAACAAAATTACAAAATATTTATGACATTATTTTTGCTTTTAATATTATTCTTTGGCGTTGCGTTGCATTTTACATGATTAGGGCCTAAATTTATATAAGACTGGTCCTTATTTTACTTAAAACTCTTTTATATGATTAAATATAACAAAAAAATTATTCTATAAAAATTTCGAATAATTTAAATATTGCATCGCCAATTTCCAAAAATTTTTATTTTGGAAAATTTTAGAAATTTTTTTAAATTTGTTATGCCGAAAAATTTTGGAGTCGGAGTCGCGAGTTTTTGTGGGTACTTCGACTCCGCCTCCGGTACAAAACCCTCAAATCCGACTCTTAAACTCTGACTCCACAGTCCTGCCTACCATGTAGGAGGAATCTTCGTTTACCTTATCGCTTACATCACGTCAAAGTAAAGTTATAATAATGAAACACTTTGTATACGCCCTTTAAATCCTCGCTTTTGCTATCGGAAAGTTGTGAAAGTGGACAATTCGGTACTAGCAGTCGTAAAAAAGCTAAGTCCTCATTTTTTGAAAATTTAGTTTTTGAACTCTTGTTTTTTTTTTGCAATGGTACGTAAAAGTGCTTAGTCCAATAATGTTTAAGAAAAAGTGCAAAGTCCTCTGTAACCGTAAAATTTTAAAACAAAATGTTAACACTTGTTGGTTGTAAACTTTTAAAATGAGATTAGTCAAGTATTTCTTGCAAATTATCAAACGACATTTTTAACTTTTGCTATTTTTGTTATATCTTTTGAGAAAAGCATACCAGCTTTCACATCTTGTTTATAGTTTGTATGTATGATTAACATTTTGTATTTACTCAAGTGCAGACTAATTGGAAAATGGGCTAACTTTATTGAAAAAAATTTTCGGTAAATGATTCTGCTCTAAAAATGATATTTTACGGCGATGGTCGATTAACAATGCTTTGCTTATTGTATTAGTTAAAATTCTTGATGTTGGCCTTCCTTAAATTGAAGGGACACAAACAAATTAAATGCTGTGCGAACAACATTGCCATATGTCAAGCTTAGAACCCATTCCCTAATCTTTTCCCAAATAATAGCCTATTGGAAATTTGACTGTGTTCACACATATTAAGTATCCACCATTTTCGAGCCCATTACTGCCAACTCTCCGGCCATTTTATTGCAGGTGATGTAACCTGGTACCCAGCATAGCCTCACTATATATTCCCCTCAGATTTCCCATAGCGATATTCTACAATCATCAACTAGCTTGGAATTTACAAAAGTACCCATCCAGGCCCCAGCAGCTACCTGCCTGTCCACATATGCTATACCGTCGAGGCCCCAGCAATGTTACGCCTTATTAATTATATGGAATTCCCAATAAGTAGAGCCTTCGTCAAAAATGCACTGCAGTAGTCAGGAAGCCTATATAACCTTCTAATATCTATGCAAACCTAAAGGTAGACCCCTAGTAAAAATAGAATATCCCTCATACAGTTTGACCTGACCTGACCAGTTCACCCGCGATAAATGCCCAATGTCGATCCTAGTGCCCAGGAATTTCGTAAGTCCGGAAGGGCCCACGCAATAAGCACCAATGCCTATTTCATTCAAGATCCGCAAGCTCCCTAAGTCTAAGAAGAGTTCTGGCTGCTATTCCCATCACATACTGCTGAATAGGCAGAAGATATAGAATAACAACCAAAGCGGCTTGAAAGGTACTTCTCGTGGTCCATGTGTTGCCAAATGAAGCAAACCTCTAAACCATAGACAGAAGCTTCAAACGACTTGCCAGCCTCATTGCATTCAACCACACACAGCATTCATACGTAAGAATGGGTCTTACCACCGATTCGTATATCCATTTCACTACTGCTGGCCTGAGTACCCAGTTCCTACCAATCGATTATCTGCAAGCATAGTAAGCATTGATACCCCTCTAAAATACTTTATTCTTCGTTAAATTTTTAAAATTTATATGCAATAAAGTTCGAAACAAGTGAAAGAAAATTGGAGTGTCAACATCAATAGTACAAAATACTACACAGAAACGGTGATAAGTCACAAACACCTCTATAAACAAAGATTCCAAATTTTTAGTTGTACATGTCTTGCATGCGAAAAAAGGCAGGCAATAAAACAAATCTGCATTTACAGATTAAAAAATATTGATAACTAATAATTTCTGTTACTCCTATAAAAATTTATTAAATTGGACTTAGCTCCTTTACGACTGAAGATAACGAGTTACAAATTATATTCTAATTTTATAAGCCGAGCACTATAACTTAGACTGTCAGCCCCCGTTGTGGTTAAACATACATGTCAGGAATCGAACTCACAATACTAGCACTGATGGACTATTATTATTATTTTTGCTTAATTTTTAGAAATAATTTTCATTATAAATTTTTATATTAAGTCGAATGTGTATTCTAAGTCACATTACAATTGATAAAGCTTAAATCATGTTTTGTTTACTAAGTATTTCGCACAAGAGCTACAGGGTATATATTCGCCTGTGTTTTTAAACATGTGAGTCCTTGTGAAATGTATACTTTTGTTAGTTTTGTGTCCACAGCACAATTCAATGAAAATTGGGAATAAGGAATTGTAGTGAGTAGAGGCTTATAAAAAAATAAAGGAAAGAGAATTGAATTTAGGGTTGCCAGTTTTTAAATCAGAGAAATCAGTACATAAGAGAAACAAATCAGTACAATTACATAAAAAACAGTACATATACTTTTTAAATATAAAACTATTTTATATATTTTAAATATTTTATGTTTATAGCAGGTTTATGAAATGAATTTTCTATGAAAATCTGTTTAATAAACCTTTTATTAATCAAAAATATTTTTTATAAATATGTGGGTTAATCTTTTTGAAAAGAAAACTTGAATTCATTCTTTAATTTGAACCGTGAAAAAATTTAATTAATAAAACTGAATTTTTTTTAAACAATAATTGAATTCCGTATATGTGACCTTCTCCGAGAAAAGGGACCTGGTGTGTCAAAAAACTGGTTTAGACTTAAGAGTTGATTCTGGTACCTAAAAGGGTGTAGAATAAGATGAAATGAGTTAGATTTCTGATAAAAATTTATTTATCCCATAAAAACGTAAAAAAAGAACTTGGGAAAATCGATAAAAAATGAGAAAAACATTAAAATCTGAAAATTTAAGTGTGTTTTTCTCAAAACTTCATTTTCACACACTAGGTCCCTTTTCTCGGAGAAGGTCACATATATTTATAGCGCGAATACAATAAAAAATCTAAAACACAACAAGTTGTTAAACATTCGATTCTTAATTTCTTGTTAGCTAATTGGTTAAATATTTTTCAAAGAAACATTAATTCTATTAAAAGCAAAACTTGAGTTCATTATGTCTGAAGCTTCGTACTAAAAGGGCTAATGTAAATATTTTGCTGTTTTGAGTTAATTGTTGCATTAGGTCTTTTCTTAGCCTAGCAAATATTTGACGAAAAAAACGTGGCCAACATCTGAACTAAAATTGTATTTCCTTTATTCTATTATATATGTTGAATATAGGTCAACAAAAAATTAAATAAAAGTAGTTTTTTGCTATATCTACCAGCATAATTAATTCCATTTTGCAATTCAAAGGTCATGCTGAATCTCTTTTATTTTGCGGAAACAGCCAATGTTTAATTGAACCGAGAACAGCTTCAAAAGGGTTTTGCTACTCAATTTCACTTAGAACTCTTCCATAAAAAACTAAAATTTAAATTTTCTTAAAAATGGAATATTTGACATTGGCCCTTTTAGCACCAAGCAAGACAACAATGTTAACAAATAAATTAAACATTTTAAATAACGAAGCTTGTTATGTATTTATCTTCAAAATAATTTAAAAGTGATTTACAACTTATAACAATTAATAATTGTAATAATTGCAAAAAACACAATCGTTTTTCAGATGATCTTATACCATAGATTTTTATATATAATATATTTACAAATGTATGGACATAAATATTAAAAACGTTACAAGTTAAAAATATTTATGGCCATTTTGTACATTGTCCACAATTTATTTCCTGTCTTCAGTCATCAAGAAAATGTAAAACTCATTACAACTATCACCAAGCTTTGCTTTTATCTGCTACTAAATTTCTAGGATTTATAATAGGAGCTTGTTACTCTCTTTTCTCCACTTTGAAAACTAAAGACTCGTTCTGTAAAAGCGTTTGAATGTGGAAAGGAAAAAATTAAATTACACATTTCCTCAAATTTGTAACGCACCAACATTTAGAAACTCTTTCCATTTTTCTTCTACTATCTTCTTTTTTCGTACTGACTCGGCCAAAATCGTTAATGTAAATAACTCATCGATAAGAACATCTATATTAATATTTGTATCGCAAACAATTTGACAAACTATAAACTGAACAAAATTAATATATAATAACAGTACAACAACAGTACATTAATGAAAAAATCAGTACATTTGCGTACTGATTTGCTTGTAATGCATAAATCAGTACTTTAAACAAAAACAGTACATGTACTGACAAAAACCGTACGAATGGCAACCCTAATTGAATTGCAACCAAAATTCTTTGCAACTGTTGAGTTTTGTTAAAGACTGCCAATTTAGTTGAAGATCTGTAGTTGTTTCTGTTTGATTACTCTTACTTTATTAATCTATGTTTTCTTTTCTTTGGTAGTGACCATTTAAGAGCTTTCTTTTTTATATCTTTGCTTCAATGAAAAGACAAAACAAGCCATCCATACTTAAATCAAGCCGAAGCTGTGTAATAGTACGGTAAGTACGAATTTCCATCAATCAAGAACAGAATGCTTGATTCAAATATTTAAGTGGCAAATAATATAACTTGGTCATATTTAATACCTGATCCGTACTTAAAATAATCCGAAACGTGATCGACTTAATTAAAAGTGATAGAACAATTAATCTCAAACTGTGCTTGATTCAAGAATTTCTAAGTTGATTTAATCCCGACTCGTACTTGAAATAATCAGAAAGTGAGATTATTTTCTAACCTATCTGAACACTTAACCCAGAAAACCAGAGATAGAAAAAACTATTTACACATCTTTGTTCCACTTTTCTTCCGCCCTTTGTTTACAGAAGAATTTTCAACTAAAAACCTGCAGCGTGCCCGATATGGTTTTCGTAATAATTCTATTTTTAAAATTTTTTGCATTTAACTAAATAGTTTTAACAAATAGAATATGGGAATTTTTGCTTTTTAAACATGAAAATAATCTGTATATTTTCTTCTTGTAGTGTTGTTGTTGTTTCTTTATAAGGCAAGCAAATCGTTTTATAATTTCTTTTGTAGTGTTTTTGTTGTTCCTACAACAAATTTTTAAAAACACATGCGTATGCATGCATATTGGTTTTCGAAAGTTATCCCATTTTGGATTGTTTCAAGTATTTTTTAGTGTTATTCGTACTTAAATTGTTAAGAACGACTCGTACTTAAGTAAGAAGAAGGAACTTCAATTTAGTATGAGTTTTTTCTTTCTGTGTAGGGATTCGATTTTTAATTTTTGTATATTCTACAATATATGGTGTTTTTTTAGCTCCATGAGAAGTCAAAATGATAATAGAAGACAGAAATATTGTTGGAATAAATTTGCCGTGGCTACAAATTACAAATTATTGATTAAATCAGTCCAATTTTTGACTACTTTTTCCAATAAATCTAGCCCCTATGGCGTCAATGGTGTCTTGAATACTGTCTTCCACACGCAAAGAAAAAACATGGTTGTGGTTAACATATTCTAAGAGCAACATACTATGATAAGATTCATGATTGTACACGCGGAAAAAAAATAAAATTATGTTTAAAAATGGTCAACTCCAACAAAACAATTTTTTAAGAAAAATTTTAAACATATTATGTATAATTTAACCATATTATTGTCAACGACAACCATATTATTGTTAAATTGGTCCTCCATCAAGAAGCCACAACCATATTATGGTTGTCTTTAAACATATTTTGGTTAAATATGACAATAATTTGTTTTTAAATAAACAATAGTATTTTCCTCTTTCCAAGAGCAACATGCATTGGTTGAAAACCAAAAATGCTATTATAAGTATTAATCATATTTTAGGTATTATTAACCAAAACATGTTTGGATATGTTTGTCGGTGACAAAAGTATGATTTAATTAAGCATAATATGTTTAAAATTTTTCTTATAAAATAGTTTTGTTGGAGGGGACCATATATAAACATGTTTTTTCTCTGGGTGTAGTCAACATATTACGATTTTTATTGAAAAATATTATGATCAAATATATTCGTAATATTACATCATAATATTTTCCCTTAATCATTATTTGTTTTTATTACATCATATTATAATTTAATGTCATCAAATTTTTATCGAGTTAATCATAATAAGTTAAGAAATAATCATATTATTATCGTGTTAATCATAACAAATTTAGAAGTAATCATATTATTATCATGTTAATCATAAAAACGAAAAATATTTAAAATATATATTTATGCTTATTTACATACTGGCAACCTTAAAGTAAACTGTTGCAGATATTTCACATCATAAACATAATATTTTTAATCTATTTTTGTCGTAGGTCACAATTATTTATAAATTGTTTTATAGACTTTTCATTCTATTTCTCTAAAATAACACAAAACAATGTCAATATTTTTGCACCATTTTCATACAATATTTAAAATTATTTAGTACTAGCATTTAACCCGCTACTTCGTTAGCGCCCCTTTTTCTTATGTGGACATATTTTTGCGCCAAAGTTTATGTTTCTAGGTTTAAACCCGCTACTTTGTAATGGGACGATTTGTACCTCTAAATGTTCGTATTTCGAAAATTTTTATTTGTATTTTTTAGATACGTTACGAATGGGATATTTTTTTATTTCAATGTTTATTGGTTTAATAGATAGATGTAGTGGCAAAAAAGTTTAAAGATACAGGTTTACTCCCCAAAAGGGTCTAATTTCAAAAAAGTACCAGACACCTAACCGCTTATTATTTTAATGAACATCAGGTTAGGGAATTTCCCGTTTTAACCTCTTTTACCCTCTAACCATAACAATTTCCAAAACTCCCATCATAGGTAATCGATTTCGCAACAGGCCAACCTCCCGGGCAAATTTCAGCATTTTAGTTCAGGCGTTAAGGTCGTGCGATGATGAATCATGCAGTAACATTACAATTTTATATTATATAGGTAGATGAAGAAAAATGTTTTGAAAAAAATAACACAATTAGGAACGATTTTCACCCCTTAAACGTTCGAATTTCGAAACGCATCAAATTTGTATTTTTTAGAAAGTTACGAATGTGATATATTTTTTATTTTAATGTTTATTGGTTCAAAATATAGATGGTATAGCAAAAAAGTTTTAAAATTCATGTTTTACCCGTTTACTCCTTATTTCAAAAAAGTGCTAAACACCTGTCCGCTTATTTTTAATGAACAATAATAGGTTTAAATTTTTTGGTATCCCTTTTAGTTTAGCAGATATGAGGTTAGCGAGTTTCCGTTTTCACCGCCTTTTTTTTATTGAACCACAATAAGTATTAAATTTTTTTGTATCTCCTTTAGCTTAGCAGATATGAGGTCAGCGTGATCGATTTGGCGAGAGGCCTGCCTCAGGTCCAAATGTCAACTTTTTAGCTTCAGGCGTTTAGGCTGTGCAATGAAAATAAATAGATGAAGAAAAAATATCTTGGAAAACAAACAAAATTACGTACGAGGGTTATATTTCTATGTTTATTAGTTTAAAAGATAGATGGGGTGACAAAAAAGTACCAAAATACAGATTTTACCCGTTTACTCCGTATATCCCCTTTTTGGTACTTTTTTCTCCCCATTGAAGCATGAAAAATTTCAATATTGTAGTGGGAGCCCATAATTTAATACGTTTATGTCAATAAATAAAAAAAAATGTTTTATAAAAAAAGTACCAAAAATAGTTACGCTTTTTACCCCTTAAACGTCCGAATTTCGAAAAAGTACCAAATTCGTATTTGGATTTTTTAGATAAGTTTCAAATGTAATAAGGGTTATATTTCTATGTTTATTAGTTTAAAAGATAGATGGGGTGACAAAAAAGTACCAAAATACAGGTTTTACCCGTTTACTCCGTTAAAGGGCTGAATTTCCAAAAAGTACCAGACACCTGTCCGCTTATTTTTCTAAAGAACAACGATAAGTATTACATTTTTTTTGTATCTCTTTTAGTTAAAGAGATATAAGGTTACCGAATTTACCCATTTTTGCCCTTTTTACCCCCTAAGCATTCGAATTTCCAAAAATCCCGTCTTAGTGGATCGATTTGGGGAGAGACCAACCCCTGGTCCAAATTTCAAGTTTTTAGCTTCAGGCGTTTAGGCTGTGCGATGATGAATCAGTCAGTCAGTCAATCAGTCAGTCAATCAGTCAGTCAGTAACGTTACAATTTTATATATGTATATAGATTGATATTTTTTTATGACACTTTACAATTTTTTTAATGTGCCTACAATTTCTTTTTTTTAACTTCTTTAAACTTGGTTTTTTTTAATGAATATTGTTTTAAAACTATTTAACCACTAAATAATAAATAATTCGAAAGGCATATGTAAAACAAACGACACAACTGATGGAAAATTATTTTACAAATGGCAATAACAAAATATTATAAGAGTAAAGATATTTTGTTATATTTGAGTTCACTTATAGAAAGTAATCATGTTATGGCTATTAAATATAATTAAATGGTTGTGAGGAATATAATATGTTTTAAAAGTTATCATTATTAAGTTTTTTGAAAATGATTATTTTTCAGTGAACCACACTTAAATTTATAATTACGATATACATTGACTTAATTACAGTAACTAAATATTGTTGATATTAAACAAAAATAACAATATTTTATGTACGACAACAATATATTGTTGCAATAAACATAGTGTAGTTACCGTAACCATGCCCAACCATATTTTTTCTCTGCGTGCAATGCTTCAAGATTTGCTGGTTTATCGGTACAAGCCAATAACTTCATAAAAAGTAATCCAGTGGCGTTAAATCACACGAAAAAAGGGGCCAGAAAAGAATCGCTTAAATCCTAAAGATATTTCTAAAAGGTAATTTATTAAGGTCTCCTTACACTATTGCAATAACTGATAAAATTATCATACAGTTTATTTTTTAATTATAACATATTTATGAATTATATTTTTGTTTTCTCGTTTTAGTTTAAGAATTATAATGTTTATAATGTTTGTTCTTGGTTTTTTTTACTAATAAACTCAAAATAATAAATAATTAATGCATTTTATATATTGAAATTGTTTAATTTAAAAAACCTTTATTAATAGGTTAACCGATCAATTACAAAATTAACCGAAAATAAACCAAAACCTCGGTTAATTAATCGAGCAATTAACCGATCAAAGCAAAAGCCCGATTAATAGAATACCCTAGTAGCTACTACATATTTTAATTTTATGATTTAAATACTTAATTTAAACTCCATTAGTTTCTCTTCTGTGCATGATTTTTGTAATTATTTAATTTTTCTTAGCTTCATTTGCTCTGTCTGACCGCATCATTTATCCATTGTTCTTTTAGTCTGTAAGTTCCTTTAATCATCTTAAGTTCTGCCTGTAAATCCTTTAATGAATAAAATTACTTGATTGCTGTACTTCATCAGCTAATTGAGGCACTTGTATTTACAAGCTGCAAATAAAAAATGTAATCTGTAGTATTTCCTCTGTTTCAATTAATTTATTTTGATTTTACTTTATTTTATGTATATTCGCCATGCTCGTCATTGCGGATCAAATTAATTTCTTGGCCATAACAACAACTTGTAAATATGTATGTGTATCTCTTTTGCAATTTCTGTTTAAATAAAATGTTTCAAGAAAGAATTTTTAGTTCAAAGGAAAGTAATTAAAATAATTTGAACTAAATTAAAATAGTAAAGTAAAAGGGGTTAATTACTAGTTTAAAACAAATGAAAAAAATTCCAGAGAATAGAATTGTCATTTTTAAAAGGGAATAAGAGCAAAATGCAATACTATTAGTTTAGTAATTAAATATTTGCAAATAAACGTTGTTTTTACATTTTCTGGAACATATAATTATATTTAAAGTTTAAAAAAAAGCCAAGGATAAATTCTGGATAAATTAGGTTATTTTTCTTACAATGTAGTCTGATATTTTATTTAAACCTCTTCAAACAGGTCTGTCGATCTTTTTAAGGCTGTCCATATCTACACCCAGTGAAAAAATATGTTTAAATATGATTACCTCCAACAGAACTATTTTTAAATAAAATTGTAAACATACTATGGTTATTTTAACCATATTATTGTCATCGACAACCATATTATGGTTAAATAAGTCCTCCATCAAGAAGGCACAACCATATTGTGGTTGCCTCCGAACATGTTTTGGTTAATAATAACTGAAATATATTAAACATTTATAATAGTATTGTTGATTTTTAACCATAGAATGTTACTCTTGGAAAAGGGGAATATACTATTGTTAATTTAAAAACAAATTATTGTCATATATAACCATAACATGTTAAGAGGCAACCATAATATGGTTGTGGCTTCTTGATGGAGGACTAATTTAACAATAATATGGTTGTCGGTGACTATAATATGATTAAATTAAACATAATATGTTTTAAATTTTCTTTAAAAATTATTTTGTTTGGATTTCACCATATTAAAACATATTTTTTCTCTGCGTGTAGATGGTTTGATGGTATTATTTACATGTGTATAGGCTTACGGCCACATTAAACAAAGTTCTTATTTTAAGCTTAAAGTATTGCTACGAAAGTAATTTTAGTTCAAAATTAGTATTATTTATCTTGTTCTTATAAGTAATTTTATTGCTATTGTATTAGTTATGCATATTTCTAGTGTAAAAATCATTGTACAGAACTATCTAGCACAAACGTTATGTTAAAATTTGGTATTTCAACCCCACTGTAGTTTCCACGAAAGTTCTAAGAAAAGTTAAATAAATTGTTACCACGTTTATACGTAGCCTATTTGCAAATAAAACTTATTTACGATTAACTAAATTACTGTTTATATGTCAATTTTCATACCGAAAATTCTTATTTTTGTGATGCCAGATGAAAAATTTAATCATTTGGTAGAACTGTATGTATAAAACCTTTTTATTTTTTTAAATCAAAAATTAAAAAAAAAAACAAATATTATTGTGTATTTGTATATTTTATTTGCACAATTTTTAGTTCAATTTAAATTTGTTGTCAAATGGATGAGCCACATCGAAATAATAATTTAAAACGGTTAAAAGTGTGGCAATGTTTAAATCTTATTTGCAAATAGTGTAGTTAATCAGGAATTGTTTTCGTGAGTTTATTATCCGCAAATAAAAATTTAATTCACTGTTTATGCGGCTATTTTTTTCTACTTGCAATATAATTATTTGCGAATAAGCTGTGCGTATAAACGTAGTATGTGACACCTTAAAGTTTACATTTTTTTTTTTTATTATTTATAATCAGTGATGTTAACATTTATTTTTTCATTTCCGTACGGCCCACACTGGTTCATATTTTGAGAATGATTTTTTTTTTATGTTCATATGAAAGTAAATACTAGTAAACCTCGGGAGCCACAAAATTTCAACCCTATTTCAACTATTTCATTGAGAACAGAGTGGTCCAAAATGGACTTTCTCAGTATTTGGTTATAAAGGGTGATTAAATTTTAAGGGTCGATGTTGAATGTGAACCACACCTAAACATTTGAAATTTCTCAATGTCAGACTAACTGAATTTGAACCATGGAAAGATACACAATCGAGAAAGGCGTTAAAGTTATTCAAGCTTATTATGAAAATGGGCGTTCAAATCAAAATGCATATCGTTCACTTCGTGATTTTTTCGGTCAACTGAATCACCCAAATGTGCATACAATCGGAAAAATCATGCAAAAATTTAAGCAAACCGGGTCTGTAGGAGATGTGATAACCCCAGTGCATGCTCGTACAGCTCTTACTTCAGAAAATTTTGCTGCTGTTCGCGATAGTGTAACTGAATAGCCGTCCACCTCAACTCGTCGACGTGCCAACAATTACCTCACACGCACGTCGTTAATGAAAATTATGCATAAAGACTTGCATTTACACGCTTACAAGGTGCAATTGACTCAACAACTAAAGCCTCTTGACCATTCCAAACGTCGTCAATAGTCAGAATGGTGGCATTATGGCAACAGTGGATGCTAAATTTTCGAAGAAAATCATCTTCAGTGATGAGGCACATTTTCACCTCAGTGGATTCGTCAATAAGCAGAATTGCCGCATTTGGGCGAATGATAATCCAAGAGTGATTGTCGAAAAACCAATGCACCCACAGAGAGTGACTGTTTGGTGCGGTTTATGGGCTGGCGGCATCATCGCCGGTCAGGCAGTTACTGTGAATGGTGTTCGCTATCGTAAGATGATAACGAACTTTTTATGGCCCGAATTGGAAGATATGGATGGCAGCAAAAGTTAAGAAAATAATGTTGCTATGCCATTATTCCTTCCTATATTATTATATAGACTAGAAGTATATTCGGGGGTATCACAAACTAGTATCAATAAGCTTAAACCGTGTTTTAGAGTTGCACGATATATCTTTGGACTAAAATATAGAGCACACATTCATAAGACTTTTTGTACTATAAATCTATATAGATGTGAATTTTAAAGATTTATTTATATGAGAATATTAATACAATTTTAAAAGAGTTTGAAATTCGGGAATCCTTCATACCTTAAGGGCAAATTTAGTTTCGGATACTCCACTAGAACTAGTTTATTGATCATATCTAGATATTGTACTCCAGTTATGAGTAGGTCATTTACTGTCAGAGTCTCAAGGTCATAACAAAATCTGTGGGAAAGTATAAGTTGACTGTATAAATTTGCCACGAGTGTTTTGTCCTTATATCGTTTTCATAATTTGTGCAATATGGTGGGTGTTAAAAATAGCAATACATTAGTTAGGAAATAGAGGTCTGCAAGAATGAATAAAAAGCAATTTCAACGCACTCATTTGTTTTTTAACGACAGTGAGTTTTCCACCACGCATGTTTTAAATTCGCTCTGTTGAGCACCCAATGATAACAAAACAAATGAGAGAATAACCAAAGTCAAAACCAACACAAACAAATTCAACTGAAGAGAAGCAATTTACTTACTCATTCAATTCAGTCAACTCAAGTAAAATAAGTTGAATATTCAAATATATTGTGAATGTAAAATTATTTGAATTTTTACTTCTTATTTGAATTTTTTTCTGTACAAACACTATGTATGTGTTAGGTGGATAATGGTAGTTAAGCTAAACTCTTATAAATAAAAGAAGCCCAAATAAAAATAAAATTAGATATTTTTCATGAATTATTACTTAAATACATTTTTGTTAATTTAAAAAAAATTTTTTTTTACACATTAAATAAATTTTTGGTTTTATAGGTATTTTAAATTCATATTCTTACACATTAAATACATATGTTTTTTTTTAGCGGCCCTATGCTCCTTGTAGGAGTAAAAGGAACAAATATATATAAATACATATGTTTTGAACTCTAATTTTCACAGAAATTTTTGTACTTGTTACTAGGAATTAAAAAATAATAAGTACATAATAATAAATTTATAAATTCATTTTGCTTTAAAAGCAAGAAAATATAGATTAAATTCTTAACTTACCTCTAGCTCACACAGCTATTATGTCAATGTATTCAAATATATATTCACACATTCATTAATTCAAAAATTATTTGAATGTTTTCTGTAAATTTGTTCTCTATAACGGGTCATTGCAATATTTTCTTATTTATGAATAAATCTCAAATTCATTTACAGTAAACAAGTTTTTTATTCAATTCATTCTCTCTTATTTTTGTATATGGTTTACTCTCTCCTTATCTCTTTGATTGTTTTTTATTTGAATAAATGTTGTGCACTTTGAGTAAAGGCAAACAAGCGAATTATTCAAAGCAGACCTCTATTAGGAAATAAGAAAAAATTATTTGCCATAAGATTTAGCTGGATTATTTTGGTCGACAGGTCTTACAATCCATAGCAAATAAATAAATAAGAAAAAAATATTTTAATGTGTTAAACACATCAGCAAAAACGCATACCTTTTGAACTGATTTAATAATTTACAACATTATTTGATATATCAGTTCTTAAATATCATAATAATTTCTACATTTTAATCTTTCAATTATAATCGTACGAGTATAGTTCATATCTAATTATTACCTCATTATATCGTTCTTAATATTTAGCAATAGTTCACGGCTTTAAAATGCATCCAATTATGAACTTGTTTAAAAAATTGGCCAAAATCTTGATTTTCTTGCAAAGCATGCATGTACATTAGGGCGCGTCGATTTGTAGGGACGCAAAAATTGCCCAAGTGACAAGGAAAATCGTATTCTAGGGATCACAATAAGAAACTTTGCCCAAGGAACCATACCTCTAAAATGAATTCTGATGTTCCTTATTTTTACCCAGAGGTCAAATTTTTCAAAATCACACTTTGACCCATTTAAAGTGCCCCAATTGGGTCTAAATCTATGTGTACATGTTTGTTTTTTTTTTTTTTTTTTTTTTAAGAAAAATATGCAAGGAAAGCATCTTTTCAATTACTTGGTTACGTATGAGTATTATTTAATTCCAATTTATTAGCATCCATACGCCATGTGTTACAACTAGTAAATTTAACTTTTAAAAAGCAATAAGCGAAAAAATAAGACTTTTTGGAAAAGTAGGGTTTTTTCTGTAGAAAGTCATGTAAAATTAGGCTTTTTTTCTAGAATTCTTGGCTCGTTGTACAGTGGCTTTTTGTAAAAAAAATTGATTTTTATAATTATTCTAACATTCTTAAAAAATGTGGTGAAAGTTTACGGACTTTTGGAAAAAGTTATTTTTTTTAGGAAATAGTAACTTTTAGTGAAAAAAAATTTCACTTTTTGTGAAAAAAGACACTAAAAATCGACCAAGAGACCAGGGCCTTCCAAAGTTAGTGGGGGTCGGTCATACATTTAGACTCGATGGGTGCACTTTAAATGGGTCAAAGTGGGATTTCTCGAAATTTTACCTTTGGGTCAAAATAAGGCACCTCAGAATTAATATTAGAGGTATGGTTCTTTGGGCAAATTTTCTTATATTGGTCCGTAGAATATGATTTTCCTTGTCACTTGGGCGATTTTTAAATCGACCCGCCCTAATGTACATGTTTGTGCACGGTGAATAATAAATGCTTTACCTAAGCGTTAAAACTAGCACTTTGTCTTTCGTTCTAACTACAAAATTATAACATCAATGTATCCTTTTGCAAACATACACAAGCAGCCAGACAAAATAATGACACTAAAACATTGGCAGTACACGTAATCTTCAAAAGTGTTTGTAAAGGTAAATACGTGTGTGTATGTGTAAAAAAGTAAAAAGCACTAGATGTAGGATACACAAATGGCAATAAGGGTAAAAAAGCCTATTAACTGTTATATATCATACGAGTGCCAGCCATACGGCCACCAAAGTAGTCATACAATCAACCTACAAACCAACATTGCAAGTATAACTGTCCTAGTGCTGGTGATGATGATGTTGTTAGACAATATTGCTTCGCTTATATTGTTTCTCCTTCACATAAACTCGTAACAACAGCTGCCATTATCAAAGTGTTGAAGTGTTTATAAGTACATTTATATACAATATATGTAAGTATGTATAAAGTACAAAGTTTTCTACGGGCGTTGGCATAGCACGACTATTAGTACAATGTATGTATTAGAGTGATAGTTTTAAGTGCACATGGACGTACATACATACAGTCTAACTTACATAAAAACTTACACCAAACAACATCATACCGCATACACAAATACTTCAATTTAAGCTGAAAAAGTAAGCGAAAGTGTAAATTATAATTTTGTTTTTTGAGCCTTGTAAAGTTAAGAAGATTTTAAACACAAACAGTGTTTAGTACAAAAGACGTACTTTTATTGAAAATCGTATTTTAAACACATTTTACAACAGGTTTTTTGTGTCCCGAACACAAGAATTTTTTGTGCTCATTTGTTAAATATTGAAAAATTTGAAGAACTTTTAAGTTGTCTGTTAAATAATGATGGATGTGTTTAAAAAAACTCTGAAATAGCCCTGCAGACAAAGTAACTTGTATTTAGCTAGAAATATTCTGGTTGATTTTTCTTTTAAACTAGTTACACTTTTGATTTTTTTCATATATCACACTATCGTATTAAAGGTTGGGTAGTCTTAGGAGCCCAACTAGTCCATTTTAATGCATTTTTATAATAGTTTAAAACTAGTTCCTTTATTTTGAGTATAAGTTATAATAAAAGCAAAACTAAGAATTATAATTTCACTCACAATTTTTTTATACTTAATTATTGCTTTTATAGTGTGTATTTATTTTAGAATGGGCACGTTCATAAGATGTAACTGTTTTGCAACCGTTGAATCTATGTCTTAGAAAAGCACTGTTGGTAGGGAGATCGATTATTCGACTTTTTTCAAAAACCGGTTTTCGAATATTCCGAATAGCTGCTATTTAAAAAAAATTCGATTAATCATTTAAAAAAAAACCGGTTAACCGTCTTTAATTCGAATACAAAAATCAAATAAGTTTTTGTAATAAAGCATTAATTTGAATAAAAACAAAATAATTCACAAAGGAAAGGAACCAACAAAATACAAAGATATGATTTCAGGAATGTTCAGACCTAACAAATATTTTATGATAAAATCCAAGAAAAGTGTGCCCAGTAAATTGATCAAACTTTAGCTTTATTTTTTACAATTTCTATTTAATTGCTACACTTAATTATTAAGTTGATAATTGTATAATGTAATTTAGAAACTGTTAAGTGATGTTTGATCTAGGCAAGCATTTTGCAAAAGCAAATGAAAATTTATAAGAATTTAGGTTGGTATTATTGATTCCGCAAGGAAAAGAAAATTCAACGGAAATACTCGTAAATATCGATCGATAAGTTAATTGCAATTATTCATTTCTGCGCTATAAGCTTTCAGCAAAAATTTTCTAACATCTCTGGTTTAATAATTTCTTAGTTGATATTGTGTCAACTGTTGGTAAAAAAACATTTAAAACAAATTGATGAAATTTTTTAAGAGATAGAGAGATTATATAAAATAGACAAACGCAGAAAATGTTTGATTATAATATCGTAACAATTGCATTTTTTTAACACAGCAGTGATGAGAATTGCTTAGACCTTCGGATAAAAAGAACAGTTTTACAATATAAATCTGAAGATGTGTTACAGATGAAAGATAGGGAGTAAGTTAAAATATAAAATTCAAAACTTGTTTAAGGCATTAAATAATTTTTTTAATTTTTCACAGCTTTTAAAAGAATTTAATAAGGCAGCAATATATTTTGTTTGACCTTGAGATTGCAAGCAGTCAACAAGGAGCTCTTTCTGCCATAGATAAACTTTCTGCTTGTTTAAGGTTTTTTTCCAGACAAGAGTTACCAAAATACAGTACAAGAAAAATTTATGCTCGCGCTAGCAAAATTTTACTAAGAACAGCGTTAACTTACATTAACCACTGTCATCTTTTAAGGTTGGCCCGAAACCAATTAGAATCAATCCTAAATCTTCCAATTTTATTTCTGCTGCGGCACGTTGAATCAAGCAAGGTCTTGATTTAATTTCATTAAATCAACCATTTCTTCTAATTGCAATTTGCTTGTATATTTATCTCTTTTGTTCTTAATATAATATTTTATAAAATAACTAAACTAATAGATATTGGGAATTATTTCTTTTTCATAAGCAACTTTATTATATTCAACATTTTTCATTTTTTCGAATTTATTCTATGAGTTAAATTTCAGTTATGTATTTTATAAAGCTTTTTTTTTTTTGTAATAGCTCTATTCCTTAAATTATTTTATAAATGTTCAACATTTTTCATTTTTCGAATTTATTCTATGAGTTAAATTTCAGTTATGTATTTTATAAAGCTTTTTTGTAATAGCTCTATTCCTTAAAAATTTCTTTAGAAATGACTTTCAGACTATTATATTGTATTTTCTTGTTACATTTTACCTTAGCTTTCCGTTGCATAGCAATGAAGTATATTTATATACAGAAAAATTTACAATTATTAGACACCAGCAGAATGTAATGCATTTTCTGGCCCGCTACGGCCTTCGTCAGCATTCTTTGTGTCACACTGGATAGTGATACTTTATAAATTGAATTTATTTAACTCAACTATTTTAACAAATAGATATTGGGAATTATTTCTTTTCATAAGCCACTTTTATTATATTCAACATTTTTCATTTTTCGAATTCATTCAATTTATAAAGTATCACTATATATAAAGTCATTTTTAAAGAAATTTTTAAGGAATAGTGCTATTTCAAAAAAGCTTTATAAAATACATAACTGAAATTTAACTCATAGAATAAATTCGAAAAATGAAAAATGTTGAATATAATAAAAGTGGCTTATGAAAAGAAATAATTCCCAATATCTATTTTATAAATGACTTTATACACTACCAGAAAATACAATATAATAGTCTGGTAGTGTATAAAGTCATTTATAAAATAATTTAAGGAATAGAGCTATTACAAAAAAAAAAAAAGCTTTATAAAATACATAACTGAAATTTAACTCATAGAATAAATTCGAAAAATGAAAAATGTTGAATATAATAAAAGTGGCTTATGAAAAGAAATAATTCCCAATATCTATTTTATAAATGACTTTATACACTACCAGAAAATACAATATAATAGTCTGGTAGTGTATAAAGTCATTTATAAAATAATTTAAGGAATAGAGCTATTACAAAAAAAAAAGCTTTATAAAATACATAACTGAAATTTAACTCATAGAATAAATTCGAAAAAATTAAAAATGTTGAATATAACTAAACTAAATTTTCCTCTTTTTAAATATTATATTTCTTACATTTCTATTCCTTCCGGTTTCAATAATATATCAATGCCGCAATGGTAGAGATTATACCGCAACAGCGGAAGGATACCGCACAAGCGGAATGAATAATTGCAGATTTTGCTTCCGCACAAAAATTGATATCCGCAATCGCAGAACAGATTTATTATTTGAGATATTCTCCTAAATTTGCTTTAAATCAGTTATAATTTGTAGGTGGTTAAGCTCGTATGTACGAATCAGTAGACTTCAACCATATTTTTGAAAAGTTACAAACATAACCTCTTAGCCAGGCTGTTTTTATTTCAAATGATTTTGTTTCAGCATTGTAGAAACGAACATTGTTTAATTTCTTCAATTTTGTTTTTTAGTTCATTGAGTTTTTATAAGTAAAACTGCTGAATATATTCCATATCGTTAATTCCGCCGAAATGTTGTAGTTTTAAGCATGAAGATATTCTAGATCTACTTAAGAGTTTTGAGAGCCTTAATGGACATAGTCTCCTCAGCGACACAATGGGCTAATATTTCATCCAATGATTAGTTTTTGGCTGCGTACTTTATTATTATTTATCGTCGCTTTTGAAATACTTCGAAAGGAGTTAAGTACACAGAAAAAATTAAAAATTTTCTCTAATCTCCAAATTTATACCAAATTCACAGAATCAATCAAACCAGTTGTTGATTTTGCACCTATTACCAAAATGATTATATTGATTACTAATAAATGTAAAATTGTGCATCTTTTTTTTTTTCAATAAATGATACTTTTAATTTTAATTAAAACAAGTTAGAGTGCTATATTCGGCTGTGCCGAATCTTTGATACCCTCCATCGACAGGAGTGGGCTCTTTATGATAAATACATATATATTATTAACTAAGCTTCACAAAAACGAACGTCAGCATTAAAATTGGTTGCGGTTTAGACCTGAATTAAATTATTGACCGACAATAAGAAAATGTCATTCGTTTCTTGTAAGAACTTTGAACTGGCTTGAGAAAAATATCATTATTCGTAACAGTTTTAGCCGGACTAAAATGATTTTTAGGAGCGTTATTTGTATTGGACCTATGGTAAATTATGGACAAATCATTCCAAAATTCTGAAGACTGATTTCTGGTATTACAAAAAATAAATTAGAATAAATTTCAATACAGCAGTGTAATTAGTTTTAGCGTTAACAGTAAATTTCACAAATTTGCATGATAGTTTTTCTTGCCATATGAATTTAAGTAAAAAATTTCACCGCAATATCTATAAATCCCAAAGTGGGCTTTATTTGGTTTTAGGCGCAATCAACTATTTTCCGAGAGTAGGGTTTATATGGGGCCTATGGTAAATTATGGACCACTCTTCACGAAATTTGGCAGTGTGATTTCTCGTCCTATAAAACTGTGACGTACCGAATTTCAATTTGACCGATCTTCAACAAATTTTACAGCGTGATTTCTGGTCGTATAAAACTGTGACGTACCAAATTTAAGTATGATAGCGTTATTTTTTACGGTTTTAGGCGTACTAAACGGTTTTCCGGGAGTAGGGTTTATATGGGAACTAGTGTTAATTATGGACCGATCTTCAAAAAATTTTACAGTGTGATTTGACGTATTATAAAACTGTGACGTACCAAATTTAAGTATGCTAGCGTTATTTGTTGCAGTTTTAGGCGTACTAAACTATTTTCCGCGAGAAGGATTTATATGGGGGCTATGGTAAATTATGGACCGATCTTCACGAAATTTAACAGTATGATTTGCAGTTGTATAAAGCGAATTCGTTTATGTCATTCCGTGCATTATTCCACCATTTATGTTAGTTTTTGTATCAAAATTATCATTTTTTTTTGGGTAGTGGTTCCACATTTTGATTCATAGTTCTGATCCTACTAAACCGATGTTGCTGGATTTCAATCCCAAACTGCTTAGGATAACTACAAGCAATTTGAGACCAAGTTTGTTCTTTTATTTTGCGTTTTTCGAAAGTGAGCGTGTTTTCAACAGACGTACATGGCTAAATCGACTTAGAATTACTCAAGGACCCAGGATATAAATACTTAATGGGGTCTTAGATGTATAATAAAAAAGTTTCACACGGAATGACAAACTTAATATACCCTCATTCACCACAGTGGTGGTGGGGGGTATAAAAATGATCAAAAAACTTTGCCATTTAAAAAATGTGTTAATTTATTTAATTAAATATTGACAACTCCCAACAACAATTTTACAAGTTTAAATTATTTTATTTTAAACGAAAAAGTCAATTAATATTTTTTGATATTTAATTAATATTTTAATCTTTAAATTTTAATATTTTATCTTTTTAAGACCGTTTGAAATATCTCCAGAGAAAAAATCTATATAAAAATATATTTAATATTTAGAATACTCTCACACAGACTACTATTTAGTTTTTGACTGAACTCTTTTTTGTAGTATTTTGAATTATTTTTTTTTTTTTTTACAAGAACACACGCTTTTATAAGCGATTTGTATTCACATTGTTCATAATTTTTTTTTTCACTTTTGTTACATTTTGTTTTGATATTCTTCATAAAAAGTTTAAGTTTGCCCAATATTCAGTTAAAAAAATACTTAAATTACGGGTACATTTACAACAAGGGTAAGGAAAACGTATATAAATTACACGTTATTAAAACAACCGGTTTATAATATCAAAATAACCGGTTTATTCGATATCCGAAAAATTGACATTTTAAAATAACCGGCTTGGGCAAAACTAGAATAACCGGTCGAATAATAACCGTCCGATCTCCCTAGTGTTTACATATTACTAACGCAAATCAGGAGAAATGACAATAAAACACAACAATTTTTTGAGTGGCTTCACAGCACACAGTGCAATTTCATTTTTAAAATGTCGTCAACATCTAAACTTCTAGCAAAACTTCAATTTCTCAATTGTTAACGAAGTGTGGCCAAGAAGTCAATATTTAAAGTTACCTGTACCACACATTATTTGGTAATATATTTTTTTTTTTTTTATAAAAAGGTGATATTAATATTAAAACTTACCCTTCAAAATTATCCTCTTTACTATTTGTAAATATTCTTCATATACATATTTTTTATATTTTATAAATACATAGAAAATCAGCCAAAAACATAATTTTTATTTTACATACTAGTAAATTGAAACATTTTACTTACTACTAGTGTCAAAAATTTGCTAGCAAGCAAATTCTCTTGCAAGTTAAGTTGCAAGTACTAACAATTTTTCACTTGCACTTGCATGTGGCAACGGGGAGCTGTTGAAACCACAAATTAAATGATTTGTGAAATAACTTGATTTGTAGATGATAAATAAGTTTTAATCTGATAAATTATGAATTGAGTAGAGGTTAATAGCATGTTAGCATGGCAGCGTATTTTCGTAATTTGCTCTCTCATTCGTAATTCACAGCCCAATTATGATCCAAATTACATAATTCGCCATACAAAATTTTGAGAGCGGAGTATCTCATTTGTACGTAATCCTATTTCTATTACCCTGTGGATTACTTCAAAATCAATGTGAGCTCTTATGAACAAAGAAAAGTTAACAAGCAAAAAAGTAAAGGAAGTAAATTTAAATTATAAAATTTTAATAGAATCGAAAAAAGGAATGAAATCAAACAAATATTGATAAGAAGAGTATTCGCAAAATTGGCAGAGGACACTAGTATGGTTATAGACAACCTATTGATTGTACAGGAAACATATTTGCAGCTTTTGAAAGACCTGAAAGTAGTATATGATAAGCAAAAATAAGAAGAAGAAGAACTGTCAAAGCCGATTACGAAATAAATAATAAACACAGAGTGCGAAGTAATCCAAAGCACCGTGCGAACATTCTATAATTGTGGACATGCTATAGTTTGTTATTTTTTTTATTTGTGCATAGAAGTTACAGTATCATTTTAAAGCTGTATGTGGGTTTATGGATTATTGTTAATGGGTTCAAATGAGAATAATAGCTAGAATAATAAATATCTTAACGAAATTTGATGAAGTTATTTGCTTTAATATACAAGTTGCTAGCGAAAAGTTACATAAAGTTTTAAAAGATTTAGGCAGTTTTAGAAACTCTAGGGAATTAGTTCTACAAGAGAGCTAGCTATAGGTTATTGTGGATCTTTGCAAGTGAAATTTGAAAGCGAAGTACCAAATTTTCTACATAAATGTTATATTGACAAACAGCCTTTAGATAAAGGGATATTGAAAAATCAAACCAGCATGTAAATCTGTCATAATCGGTGCGCGTATGAGCATGTGTTACTCAAATCAAAGTTTTTTGGTACCGAATAAAATGACTTACAAAATAAATTCTATAGTCCTGGAGACTTAGATTTAAGCATATCTACACGCAAAGAAAAAACATGGTTGTGGTAAACATATTAGCAACATATTATAATAAGATTCATGATTGTAGTCAACAAATTACGATTATTTTTGAATCATATTATGTCCAAATATATTCGTAATATCAAATCATAATATTTTTCCCTTAATCCTAATTCGTTTTTATTATCATGTTAATCATAAAAAGTTAAGAAGTAATCATATTATTATCATGTTTATCAGAATAAGTTTAGATGTCATATTATCATATTATTCATATCATATTATTATCATGTTAATCATTATAATATGTAAATTAAATCTAAAACCGAAAAATATTTTTAATATATATTTATGCTTATTTACTTACTGGCAACCTTAACGTAAAACTGTTACAGATATTTAACATCATAATATGATGCAACTTTAAACATAATATTTTTAACCTATTTTTGTCCTAGGTCGCAATTATTTATAAATTATTTTATAGAATTTTCATTCTTTTTCTCTAAAATAACACAAAATAATGGCCAATATTTTTGCACCATTTTCAAACAATATTAACAATTTTTTAGCAATGATATTTTATTTTGTGACACTTTACAATTTAAATACAATTTCTTTATTTTTTAATTTCCTTAAACTTGGTTTTTTTTTTAATAAATATTTAATTGTTCAACCACAGAATAACAAATAATTCGATACACAGAAAAAAGTGTTTTATCAATTAAAAAATGGTTTAAAAAGTATTTAAATTTAATTAATGTGATAATTGAATCAATTATTTTTTAGTTGAAAGAAAATTTAAAATTTAATTTTGATTTAATTAACATATTAGTTGTTTTGAAATAAATTTTCAATTAAAATTTTAATTAAATAACAAAAAATCTTAATTGACTTTTTTTCGTTTAAAATAAAATAATTTAAAAATGTAGAACTGTTATTGGGAATTGTCAATATTTATTTAAATAAATTAACACATTGTTTGAAATGGCAAAGTTTTTTGATTATTTTTTTAATTAAAATTAAAAATATCATTTATTGAAAAAAAATATTCACAATTTTACAATTTTTAGTAATCAATATAATCATTTTGGTAATAGGTGCAAAATCAACAAATTGTTTGCTTGATATTATGAATTTGGTATAAATTTGGTGATGGAAGAAATTTAATAATTTTTTCTTTGTAGGCATATGTAAACCAATCGACACAACTGATGCAAAATTATTTTACAAATGGCGATAACCAAATATTATTAGAGTAAAGATATTTTGTTTGCATCTTAAACATATTATGAGTACACGTTGTAGAAAGTAATCATGTTAGGGCTACTAAATATCATTAAATGGTTGTGAGGAATATAATATGTTTTCAAAGTTATCATTATTTAGTTGTTATAAAAATGATTATATTTCAGTGAACCAAACTTTAATTTATAATTGCGATAAACATTGACATGTTTACAGTAACTATACTATTGTTGATATTAAACAAATATAACAATATTTTGTGTACGACAACAATATATTGTTACAATGAATATAGTGCCGTTGCCGTTTACATGCCCAACCTCTGCGTGTAGCTTTTGGCGCTTATAGGATTTTTATAAAATATATTAGTAATATAAAATTACATATAAACATATTCATTTAATCTTTGCCTTACCTTACCTTGCCAACCAGGTGACCATTTCAGTTTTATTTCATTAATAACTAACTTAAGTTTGTTCAGTTAAAAGAAAATTGCTACTAACTGAACAAATTGTTAAGCTCTTAAAAAAAACCGAAGAACAACAAAATAAAAATTTGCGTGACAAACACTTATTCATTACCTAAAATCATATTTATAGAAGAGCTGTACCACCCGGGTGGGTGTTGGTTAAATATGTCCATACAAGTTTTTGGTTAGGCTTAAAACTTGAAAGCAAATCAATATTTTATTAACAATTTTATAAGCCTTTTTTATATCACTAGGACGGTTCTTTTTTGACTTTGACCTTGTCACTTGACACTAAAATTCACATCATATACACATGAGAGATAAACAGACCCACAAACACACACACACACACACGCACATACACTTACATATGCATATGTATGTAAATACAAAAACAGAACCAGACAAATCATATAAAGATAAAGGCAGGGAATAAAAAAAAAATACTTCATTATTTGTTTTGCTGTGATTTTTAGAGTTGTCGTTATTGTTTGTTTTGCACTTATTTATTGTTGGCACAAAGTACAAGTTTCTGAACACAAATTGATTCCTTGTACCATGACATCCATAAAATAGAAGACAAAATAATAAAAAAAAATGTAGAAAAATGAAAGGGAGGCATTTTGTTGTCTCTGTTTTGTTAGAAAAAGTTCGGTTTAATAATAAAAATGATGGTTGGTTTTTATCCCTCGAGGCAGTGACACAGTCAGTGAAAGAAGCAACAAAAAAGATGATAAACGATTTTCGATAAGTGACTACATAACGATTTAATACATACATACATATTTATATATGTATGTACATATGTTTGTGTATTCATATACACGCTTCATGTTCTTTTCGTAAAAAATTCAAATGTCAAACCACACAAAATCATACAAGGTCTGTTGGGTGAAGAGTAAACAAGTAAAAGTACTTTAATTGGTTGTGCCGAATCTTTGTTACCCTCCACCGAGAGTTAGGGTCAATGAAAAATTAAGGACGCCGGCTTAGACATTTTTTTCGTTCATAAAAAACCCATGTATAATTTTGGGCCGATTATTAGAAAGTTTTATGACTTTCTTTCTAGTCATGTAAAACTTAATAGGACATAATGGAAATAAATTATCATGATTGATTTATAGTATTGGAAAACCTAAATAGGACCATACTTATTTATTAGCGCTGAATGTGGTTTTAAGGTTTTTTTCAGAAGGCCGCTTTATATAAGACCTATGGTTAATTAGGGACCGATTATCACAAAATTCCATAGTGTTGTTTGTTTTTATAAAAACCTTATTTGGACAACATTTTTAATTTTAAAGTGTTTTCCGAATGTGGATTTTATATAGCGTCTATGATAAACCCCAGTAAAAAATGTGCTCCAAAAGGAGCAGGTTTTATATATGAATTCATACCTCAAATCGCTTCAAACCTGCTGATGGGATGCCTGATTTTTGTATGGAGTGTTCCCGGTTTGGAGGACTATTTTCTGCTGACAATAAGCGCTCCTTTTAACATAATAAAACACTCAAACAAAGCACTCCTAAAGCGCTTTTTTAAGGGCTAACTATTTTAAAATATTCATTTTTGTTTTGCTTTTACTTGTTTATATGCCTTTTTTAATCATTTTCGTAAACCATAACATATTTTTATTTTGTTATCGCTTTAAAACCTTCTTCGTTGCAGCACTAAAATAGCAGCTATTTTTGTATATTTTATTCATTATCATTTACTGCTGTATAAGAGCTCTCTTATTGAAGCGCTCAATTATGCGCTTTTTCTCTTAAGTGCTTCAAAAAACACAAATTTTTTTTACTGGGACGCTATATGATTGGGGCCCTATGCTCCTTATAGGATCTTCGGGAACATATATATATATATATATATGATAAACTATGGACCTATGGTGGACTATGGTAGTATAGCGAATTTCTGTAAAATTCTGTCCATCACCAATTTATGTCAAGTTTTTAGGAATGTTGTTTACATTTAGGTCCATAATTTTTTTCCTACTGAACCCATTGTGCCGGATTTCAATACTAAACTAATAAAGTCACTCAAATTGTTTTGGTTTTTGTTTAGCCGTTCGAAAGTGAGCGTGATAGAGAGGACTAAATCGACTTAGATCTCATGATCTTACACTTCTTAAGCCTTTAGGTGTTGTGCAAACGGGTCTTAATGTTATATACGGAATGACCAACATTATAGTCTCCGTATTTACCACTCGTGGTGGTGTAGGGTACAAACATGTCTGAAAAAGGTAGCCAGAACTTGGAATGGAAATATTATATCATACAAATGTTTTAGAATTGTGGCCAACTACAAAAAATCGTATACAGAAAATGGTATATGAACATATACATGCATATATACATACATTTGCCACGAAAGAGATTCTAAAATTACTTTTAGGATATTGTCAAGACTAGCGACGCAAAGTGCTAAAATAAAATTAAGGTACTGTATTTTGGCCCAGATTTGTTGAAGTTATTTAAAGGCGGTCCATAACTGTATTTAGTCCTCATGCAAACATATTTTATTGCCTTTCTGCATACCAGAATAAAAAAAAAAACAGGTAAGTAACCACATTCAATCAATCGCGACCATGTGATATCCTACGCGGATAAAATGTACATATAGAAAAATATCAGCGAATTTTTTTTTGGTTATTAATTGTTTCTGTGGTTCCTGTCGCAAACCGAAAAAATATTCTAGATTTTTATTTGAGAAACTTTAATCCTTAAATGCCCACTGTTTGCTTTAATATACAACCGAGTGGGTGAGATGCAAAACTCGTTCGTTACAAAATTAAAAATCGAGATGGCAATTGATTCAAGGTTTTTTTCAAGGACATGTATTAATACAATCAGTATATTTCATCTCATAAAGCGCCCAACGGAACTGTGAGAATCAGTTGTCATCTCGCCTTTGAATTTTGTAACGAACGAGTTTTGCATCTCACCTACTCAACCATAAAAAAATTCCACGGGCTCATTTTAGTGAAGATAAAAAAGACACAACACAAGTATGCTTAGAAATCACTAAAAAATCATCTATAATTAATTGTTATTAAAAAATTTTTAGATTTTTTTTAAATAGCCGTAAACTTTAAAAATTATATTTTTGAAAAATTAAATAAAAAGGGTTTTTACAACGTTAAATCTCAGATCTGAGTGGAAATTGAGGTCCAGAAAATATATAAGGTGGTTCGAATATATGTCCAACCGTTATTAGTAATAATGTTAAAAAATTGGGTTCTGGGGACCTGCCATAAAGATTTGTCTAATAGTTTTTTTCTTTAAAGATACAATTAGCAAATTAAAAATTTGTTATTGTTTAGTTTTATGTTAAAGATAGAGAATTTATTATGACAAATGAGCGAAAGACATTTGAAAAAAAGTTAGATTAAAAGCTGGTATTCAGGAAGCATCTAATTGTTAAAGACGTTTTGGATGCTTGCACTGACGATAAAATTGACCTTGAGGCGTTCGTACATGAATCTTTTATAAACATGATAAATGCTGATAATGATCAGGAACTTTCTCCTGAAAGAGGTTATGCAAAATTCACCACAATCTACATACTTCTTTTTTCTGTCTTGTCTGGAAGAAAGATAATCACCAGGTTAGAGAAAACCAAGTCCAACTTAAGAAACTTCGGAAGATATAAAAAATTTACAAACCCCATGCCAAGTTTGATATCATTTATTTCCACATTTCTTAAAGGAACCTATTTTTTTTTTTGATTTTCCTTAAAACTAAAAAGTTTTTGGCTGACTATTTAAGTCAAATTGCCAGGGTATCCCACGAATTTTTGGACCTTCAACAACAAACCCTCGTTCGTCCTAAACCCTCGTATAGGAAGGCGAGAGCTTCCAGAATTCACTCCAGAGTATTTTTGGTCTCCACAGGTAAAAGTCTGTGTTTTTTATGGTTCTCCACGAGTCACGTTGAGTTATTATTGGTTCTTCACCAGACAAACACTTTAAAAATTTAAGGTTACGAACGATTGCACAAAGTCAATGCCGGCAACAGCAAAAACTGAAACTCGGTACAGTTTTACGACGCCACGCCATTAACCAATGCGAGGTGACAACGCAAAACGCACGAAAAGCAGACAAACAAGAACAACCTGATTGTCCTTAAAAATTAATGACAACGAGCGCGAGCTGCTTCTCCACTCAGGTGGAGAGGAAAATATAGTTAGATAATCCGTTAAATAATCTGGAATAGCTCAAATTAATTTAAACGTAACGGGCTTTCGTAAATGAATCGGAATTATTTTCTATATGAGTTATTGGTGGCTATTCTTAAAATGGCGTCAAAAAGTGAACATTTACATGAAAAAAAAACAAAATTTACGAAAACTGTTTTTGCTACCTTTACACTTCTTTAATTAAATTAACGTGGGAGTTTTAACGCGTTCCTGTCTCTTTTAAAACGGTAAACTTTGTATGATAAACAAAAACAATTTTCGTAAATCTTTTGTAAAATTGTTTTTGTTTTCATGTAAATTTTCACTCTTTCGACGCGTTTTCAAGAATAGCCACCATTATAAGCTTCCAAGGAGACTATTGGTTTGAAAAAATCATCGCTGCTGTACCATCATAAAAAGACAAATGAGCGGAAGACGTTTGGAATAAATTCGTGAAATAATTTTTTTCAATGATACAACTGAAAAAGCCTGCTCAAGATGATCCTAATCCAGACTTTATTTTACACGACCTCTTATTGAAACTCTCAATTAAACTTTTGCATCCGTTTTAAAGTTGAACAGGCTATGTGTAGACGAACAAATGTACGCAACTATATGATGCGGTACTTGCCGCATAAGCCAACAAAATGGGGCTTTTAACTTTTTGTACTCAGCGATACAATCGGATATTGTAACATATTTGAAGTAAATTGTGTAAATTGTGGATGATATTGTAACATAATTGAAGTAAATTGTGGACTTGTCTCGAAAGCGAAACTGGCCTTCAGTCTTCTGCATATATAGTTGTTCGATTTCTTCACCAAGTACCTAGATTTAAAAACTATGTCGTATAATTTGACACTTATTATACAATAATACAATTGTAAGTATATTTACGCACACTGGGAATCAAGTACCGGCAATAATCAACCAGAGCCGTCGACGAATACCAGATTAGATATGATAGACCATTGCACTTTTTATTTTTTTTTTAAATCGGTGTCATTGGGCATTTAAGTGTTAAGATATATTTGTTAAAAATAATATTTAGATATCATTATCTTACAAGCCAACTTGAAATCAGCGCGCAAAACATTTGCTATCTGTCAATATTTCTCATGCTCATACAAAATGTATGAAGTGGCGTCAACGCTTTGCTCTTGGAACATTCGTCTTTGACAGCGCCTTAAGTAGTGAATTGGCTGCTCCTGTTAAATGGTAATGGCAACTTAGCTATTTATTGCTAAATTTACCGGTTTTATCTCCATCTATATTCCTATTATTTGGGTTCTAAGCGTGATCCATGTCGAGGTTCCCTAATTTTTTAAAGAAAACAACACAGAAAAGTCAAATTTAATGGGGAATGTTTACTATAATTTGAAAGAACATTCTTTGGCATTTAATTTTTGAAGATTATGTCTATCAAATGTTGGCTGTTGCTACGTCGCAGATGGTCCATCCGTTGAGTCCAATTTTCGATGATTCGTTCGAGCATTTTGACTGGTAACTGGCGAATGACACGCGTGATGTTTTCCTCCAAGGCCTGAATCGAAGCGGGTTTGTCCGCATAAACTTTAGAATTTACATATCCCCACAGGAAAAAGTCTAGCGGTGTGATATCACACGATCTTGGTGGGCAATCGACCGGCCCAAAACGTGAAATTATGTGCTTACCGAAGTGTTCTCTCAATAAATCCACTGATTGCAGCGATGTGTGAGAAGTGGCGCTGTCTTGCTGAAACCAAAGTCGCCGAGATCACGAGCTTCAATTTCAGGCATCAAATGGTCGGTTATCATGGCACGATAACGGTCCGAGTTGCTGCAAACGGCGCCGAATCGACTCTCCACGTTCTTTGTGTACTCTCTTAGCTACGGCCGCTATATTTTCTCCACAGCGTGCTGGACGTGGTCTATTCGGTCGAATATTGTCCAATAATGAATTCTGGGTCTTTTTTCAATTTAATCATTAATCAAAAATAAAATTACTTGTAATTAAAAATGTAATCAAGTGAATTAAGCGTTAACTTCAACAACATACGGCATAAAATATTTAAATCTAAAAATATTTAATTGATACCATTCATTTGTTTACTGGTGCAAATTTATTTATTTTTAATTAATTAAGTCACAAACTTATTAATTGAAATCAACTTTTATTATGTTCTTTGTAGATACCCACAATATTCTGATGATTTTTTTTTAGGGAATTAAGGCCAACACCGATAAGCCGGATTTTATATTAGGGATGGGCAATAAATATCGATATATCAATACATCGATATTTAGAAAAATTATAACCGATATACATATATCGCCGATATTTAAAATACCCATATATCGATACATCGATATTTATCTACGACTATCGAATTCGATATTTTAAAGATGTCTTTATAATAAAATTCAACATTTTAACCGTTGCTGAACTGCTTACAATACTGTTGTTTTTTAACAATTGCATCATATGTTTTTTAGCTAAGATTAAGACAATAACGGCGCTTTTCCATTGTACATTTTCATAGATTACACAGTTCAGTTTTGTCTCGGTTTTTTAAGAGATGACAACAAAAAAATAAGCGCGAAAAAATATTCTGGTAAGGGTTGCTAGAATTATGCAAAGAATCACCTTAATTATGACGTATTAGCAGCAATAAAAGTTGGGATGTTAATAATAAAAAAAAATTTTTTTTATTTGAGCATGTTCTTATATATTCAAAATAAAATATTGCACAGTTTGCTTGTATAGTATGTGTCACAAGTTTCGTTTACCGGCAGTATAAAGTCCCAATTAATTTTTTTTTTTTAGATTTCATATGGCGAAAATATAAATTTTTTTTTGTATTCTTTACTTTTTTTTTGAATTTTTTTTTTATTGTAGAATTAACTGCCGGTCCCTCGCTTTCAAACGAAAACTTCGTTCGCATAACTTACCTTAAAAGCTAAATTTTAAAAATGGTTTTTGTTTTAAAGAAATTTGGTAATTATTTCAGCTTCATACGTTTGACACATCCATATATCGATATTTTTAACTAATAAATATCGATACTCTTAAAAAAATATCGCTACGATATATATCGATATATTTTTTCAATTTGTTCATCCCCATTTTATATTGATATGAATATTTTTGCTACATTTTTGATAGTAAAAGTGCTATACTTTGGTAATATAATTAATTTGAGAATTGGGGTTTTTAACCCTTTCGCTATATTGTATCCATATGGATACACTCAACTTTGGAGGCATCTGACAATCTCCAAGTCAAAGAATTGGTTTAGATATCGACTTATTATTGTGTTTAAAGGTCTTATGAATCATTTTCAAAAAAAAAAACTTTTGTATTTCTACAAAACTGAGAAAAATATAACATTTGAAAAAAATGGTTTTTAATATTTTTTTTTGTTTTGAAAAAAACTTTTTTTATTTTACAAAAAACATATATATGTGAGCATGTTTTTTTTATAAAAACATAGCCATCATCAAGAAAAGTGTTTATTTTAACTTTTTGCATCTATAGTTTTTTGTTTTAAATTAAAAGAAAGTTGTGCAGATTTGTTTTAAACATTCTATGCATACATATGGATACAAACGCAAGTTATGGTTGTTAATGATATACACACAATACATGTAAAGTCATCTTACGTTTGATACAGACGTTCTTTTTTACCTCTGATACCATTCAAATTAATTTAAAAATTATAAGAAAAATAAAGGAGTCTGAAATTAAAAAAGTTTTAACCAATTTTGTCGATTCAGATGCTTCTGACTTGGAAGAATCTGAAGCTTTCAAAAATTTATTTGATGCCTTCGATAACAATGAAAGCTTTTTATTAGGAGAACTTCCTAAAGAAGGTCCGTATGAAATCAACATACAATATATTGATGTTGATAATAATGATAAAGCAGATATGGTTATTGATATAGTAGAGAGTAAAACAGTTGATAAAACAGTTCAAAAAAAGTCCAACAATTTTTCAAACTCCACAAGTTCCATTAAAAAGGGTTTAACAATGTCATTCGAAAAAAGCTTCCTGGACAATTCCAGAGTCTTCTTTTCCTGAAGCATACAAAACTTCCTGTAGTTAATTTTTTCCTCCAAAGTGCTGAGGGATCCGGTTCTAGAACCAGTTTTAATACCAGTTCTTTTTCACAAACGCTTTCGTTCTTGGATCACAGCAACCAACTCCAGAACCGGTTCTATGTAACCGTTGATAGTACAACCGGTTCCAAAAAAGGTTTCATTAGAACTGATTTTGAAAAATTGTTCTTGGGTATATGTTACTTTTTGTCTTTGTTTATTGTAATTATATGAATTTTAGGCTTATAATTTTAGTTGGTTTATGTAAATATTTGTAGTGTTTGGTTTTTTTGAAAAAAAAAACTGAATTTTATGTGTTGAAACTGCTGAATTTAATATAAATAATCATAACCGAAATATGTACCCATATGAATAAAGTCCAAAAAACACATTTAGGGTATTTTTTTTTTAAATCGAGTATTGATTGTTACAGTTAGGGCCAATTATAGTAATAATCCAAAATAATTGGATTTTTTTAGCAAGCCAGTAAAAACTTGTAGCGAAAGAGTTAAAAATAAATTTGTTCCGAGTTCTACAGCGAAATTTTTCTTAAGATATATTATGGACCTACCACCAAAAATGTCATTGAATGCTTTCTAATTGTATTTTAATTGCTTAAGTTGATAATCATAAGTGCCAATATTTGCTTATCTAAACGATTTATGAGAAACAGAGCCCTATTATAGGTATCGTTTTGATGGGAGGTAGGGAATATAGTCGATCTCCACCATTGCATTTTTACAAATTGCATAGCATAGTCGAATAGAGGATAACAAGTTTGAGAACCCATTATATTTTTTTTTTGCCCAAATCGCATAAAAATTTCCGCAACAAACGCAATAACTTTTTTTTTTATAAGATCATACATACTTTAAGTAAGAAATTTGAAAAATCATAATCTGTGTAAAAATTTTTAAAAAAGTAATATAATTGTGACATGCAATACTTAAATGAACTGATCCAAGCTTTTAAGCACTTTTAAAACATTTATATTTTTAAAAGTATCTTTGGAATTCCAGAGCTATTCTGGCACTGTTGTCTTTTATTCCAATTACGGAATATCGATTGAAATTATTTTCTATTTGTATGTGATGCTTGGAGCGAAGTCATACTTTCAACAAAAAAATTTCGCCACACAAAAAACAGATTTACAAAAGCAAAGTTATATGCAAAAGTTCAACATACGTAACCTAAGAAATCCCTCTGTTGCTGCAAATTACACCCAAGAACTGCAACAAGCCGTTAGAACAACATCATATGTACAGCGAAAAGACTGGCAAACTATTAAGAAAGTTATAACAGAAGCTGCTAAGAAGCACATAGGCTTCAAGGAACAAAGACGCAAGCAATGGTTATCTGAGGAAACTTGGTCCTTGATTATGGAAAGAAAACTAATAAAAGCGGCTATTAATACCGCCAAAACCCGAAACGAGAAAGCAAACCTACGTTCACAACACACTGCTATAGACCGTCTTGTAAAGCGAAATGCCCGCAACGACAAACGTGCTTGGACGAACAGTATAGCATTAGAAGCTCAAGCTGCAGCGGATACAAATCGTTCTGGCGATCTCTATAAGCTCATCAAAAAGTTTACCAATAAAGCCACTGTATCAGGAAAGCCCATACAAAACAATGATGGCATACTCATAACATCGAAAGAGGAACAGCTAGATCTTTGGGCCGACCACTACTCCTTAATTCTTGCTCCGGGACCTAATGGGGATGAGCCCATATGCAATTGCGATAATCACAATTATACTGCAACTATTTCCTTCGCAACTCCATCTATTTCTGAACTGATTTCAGCTATAAAGTTGCTTAAAAATAATAAAAGCCCTGGGCCTGACAACATTTCCCCAGAACTTCTCAAAACAGATCCCTCTACCTGTGCCCAGCTTATTTTGCCCTTAGTAGTTGACATATGGAATAATGAAAGAGTTCCTGACGAACTAAAGGAAGGTATGATCATCAACATTCCGAAAAAGGGTAATTTAACTTGCCGTAATAACTGGCGTGGAATAACGTTGCTGAGTATGGTCAACAAAATAATTACCCACATAATTACGTCAAGAATTTCAGACGTACTAACACCTCAACTCAGATGTCAACAAGCTGGCTTCCGCCCAAACAAATCGTGTATTGACCATGTTAATACACTCAGAATTATAGTGGAACAGTCGGTCGAATGGCGTTCTCCTCTGTATCTGGTATTTATTGATTTTGAGAAAGCTTTCGATACCCTAAACCACAACGTTATTTGGAAAGCCTTACAGTGCAAAGGTGTCCCACTCAAATTAATCCACCTTATCAAGAGCCTGTACGCTGATGCCAGTTGCCGCATCGTTCACGAAGGCAAGTTGAGCAGGAGTGTTAAAGTAGGAACAGGAGTTCGCCAAGGTTGCGTAATGTCTCCACTCTTATTCAACATCGTATTGGATATTGTCATGAAACAATCTATGGCAGATAATAGGGGTATTTCTTGGGGATTTAATGGAAGATTAGAGGACTTGGAATATGCCGATGACATTTGCCTCCTCTCTCATCGATACTCTGATATGCAGTCAAAGTTGCAATATCTTTCAGACATGGCCTCGAATGCTAACCTTAAAATAAACATTGGCAAGACCAAGGTGATGAGAATAAACGCTGAAACCAGCAGCAGATTTACAATTGGTAATAATATACTGGAGGAAGTAGACTCTTTCTGTTATCTCGGCTCTATATTAACAACAACTGGCGGCTCGAGCGCAGATATCTCTCACAGAATTAAAAAAGCATCTCAAACTTCCGGCCAACTTAATTACATATGGAAATCATCCACACTCTCTCGTGGTGTCAAAATTAAACTGTTTAATTCTAATGTTCGTTCTACTTTGTTATACGGCTGCGAAACATGGAATGCGGCCCCTCCAGACATTCAGGCAATGCAAGTATTTATAAACCGCTGTCTGAGAAGAATACTTCGGGTGTATTGGCCACAAACGATATCCAATGAGAGGCTGTGGTTCGAAACGCAGCAATCTCCTCTAACCGCTGAAGTACGTAGGCGAAAATGGAACTGGATAATTCATACGTTAAGAAAATCACACCCAGACATTGCTAAAACCGCCATAGAGTGGAATCCACAAGGTAGTCGTAGAAGAGGACGTCCGGCTCATACATGGAGAAGACAAGTCATAGCTGAAGCAACAACTTTTAACACCAGTTAGAACGAAGTGAAAAGAATTGCGATGGACAGATCAAAGTGGAGAGATTTTGTTGGGGCCCTATGCTCCTTATAGGATCTTCGGGAACATATATATATATATATATATAAAGTTATATGCCTAATGTACATTAGTGTGTACCAAAAAAAAATATTATTTTATGCCCCACCTTTTTTTTGAAAGCTTATAGTGTGAAGTATTTTTGTGATTTTTTTCAGATTTTTCGGAAGAGGTTTAGAGGTCGCTAAAATCGAATTTAACCCAAAAATCGGGTTTTCTCGACTTTTTTGAATTTTGCTGATTACTCGGCCATTAGCACGATTTTCTTTGAGACTAAGTCAATTTTTTTAAAGAAAACTTCTCAAACTTTACTTCTCAGAGCAGATATTAAAAGTTTCGGTTATTTTTCTGCTCATTTGGGTCCCCTTAATCACATTCTTTTGTAAATTTAGCATAAATTTAAAAAATAAAGCTTTGTAACTTTTAAAATTTATATTGAAGTTAAAAAAACTAATGATTCAGTTGAAAAGGTGGATAAATTCTGAGTCATTGCAAAAAAAAAATAATTGAATTTGCTCTTACTGTTTCAAAGTATTACCCTTTTTAAGTTTTGTACCCATTTTGTGAAATTAAAAATATTGTAATGTGTTATGCATCGGATTTGTTTTAATGTTAGATATTAGCTAGTCTTTTAAAATATTAAATATGGGTGGTTTTTTGTTCTGTTGCACAGACTTCAGCAATGCGAGTCCAAAAAATTCTAGGCAGCTTACTACTCATACCCAAAAAAAAAAAAAAAATTAAAAAACTAATTTTTTTAGCTTTCAATTATTTATTAGAGCTTTTACGATGAAGCTCTATGCCCTGCAATAAATTCTGAAAGTCTGTTGCAGAGGTTGTTTGATTAATGTAAGTATTAGCTAAGGTCACGCAGCGTTCTGCGACATCATTTACCACGTGCAATTGCTGAACTTAGTTCTTTGCTTCATTAAATGATTTGTTTGTATGCCAACAAAAATCTGCAAAAAATGCTGGGGTACCTATAAAAATTAAAAAAAAAATTTTTTTGGGACACACTAATGTACATATGTACCAAATTGCATTGAATTATATTTAAAATTGCAGCCTGTACCTACATAAAAACGGATGAACAGCATCCAAACTACTTAGAGTGTGATTCTGATCCAATAGGCCCCTGTATATGAAGTAGGGTACACAAAATTATTTTCGTGTCACCCTCGTTACCAAACAACATAAAATGTCGGCAGAATGGACTTGCGTTACAATTTAGAACTTTTCACCGACAGCTCGGCATGAATTTTTGATTGTTTTGTATTCTCTCCCGTTTCATAAAAAAAACAAATAAAGAAAAATTGTAGGCAGTAAATTGCTTATGCCTTTTTTTTACACAACCAGGAAACGGAAAAAAGTAGGCAAACTAAAATTTGAATTGAACAGACAGTTGTACATGGTTCAGCGGAAATTGTTTTGGAAACTGAATAAAAAAACTGTTTTGGATTTAATGTTAGAATTTCAAACAGATAATACAAAAATTGAAATTTATGGCCTTTTTATGTGCAATTGATGATATTTTTTTGCGTTGGATTAGTTGTTTATGTCACAAATACGTCTTGGTTTTGTTGAAGATAAAATCGATGAGGAAGCAAAATAAATGTTTTAAGGAAGTAAAATTAAATGAGTTAAATCTTGGAAAATTTTTCGGTTTTTTAGGATATTTCTTTGTGTAAACACTTTTTAAATACCCAGAGTTCAATAAAATTAGTTAGGAAGACCTGCTGTTGTTCCAAGTTGTGTGTTAAGAAACTGTGTACTACAAGCATTGGCTTTAACTAACACTGTTTTATTTAATTAATCTCTAAAGTTTCTTTATGTTTGGTTTATTTCCTAATTGCTGGAAAAATTCATTCATTGTATCTCTTCATAAATCTGGCAGCCAGTGTAATGTCACCAACTTTAGATTTATAGCTAAACTAAGTGCTGTCCCTTAGCTGATTGAGAAAATAATTGCGGATATTTTAATCCACGAAAAATTATCAATACTTGCCCCAAGGAAACATGGCTATATCTAGAATAACCTCAACTAATCTAATGGAATTGACGTCATATTTCAACACGGAATTTCGTAACAGCTTGCAAACTGCACAGCAAAAGTTTTTTAATATTTTGAAGCAATTAATATGTACGTATACTGCACCCCAATCGCTGCCTTTTTGCTTCTTAAAATTACTGCCTTACTCTACTGCTCTTAAATAAGGCATACAATCCTAAAATGTTTAAATGCGGTGCTAAATACAACAAGAGAATCGCATCTGTTGGCGCCTGGCCGGTTGACATATAAAGCCATTGGTGGCTCGTACAAACGCTGCGATATCTCCCGTGGGAACCACATTGCACACGGTGGTGGCATCTAGAAACTCCATTAATGTAGTGTAGTGAGTTAGCGCGGCTGAGTTATTTGTTTTATGCATATCTTGGTCCTTGCACAGCTATATAAAACTCTCAACCAGCCAGAAGCCGGCAGCGAAACCGAAAAGATTAAATTAGAAAATTAGAGCTAAACTTAAATTGCGAATTAAAAAATAAAGTAAATAAAATAAAACCTTAATGAAGGAAACAATTGAATTGTACTAAAATAAAAAAACGAAACAAAATAAAGTATTTTTTCTGTTCGCATTTAAGTGACCGGTGCCATATAAAGGTATTTTTTTCACACAACGGTCTGCGGGCTACCCATACTGAACCTGCTTTAATCAGCCAACACCACAGTATCGACCGAACCAACCCGCCAGGAACCAGTCCGCCAGGTTATTCCCATGATACCCCAAACAGCAGGTTATTCGTTTTTATACCCTTCAGCGAAGGCAAAAGGGTAAGTATACATTTTTCATTACGTTTGTAATATTAAACTATATAAAGAATATATATATGTATATTATGGGTCCTTATGAGGAGCGAAGTTACTCTAACGATGTCCGTCTGCTTATGTGTCCATTGAAATCGGTTTTCCAAAGACGCTACATATGATGGGGTTAAGGTTGTTATACAATTATATCGCATATAGGCCGGAATTGTTAGCTATTAGAATTAATAAGTCCTTGTTGTTTTTGGGAGGATTTTTTGTTGGTTTTATGTATATCTAGTAAGTAATCTAGAGCCAAATTCACCAAGTAAGGTGCAATCATCTTGATTTGAATGTGAGCGGGAATGGATAGGAGGGTGAAGAACTTCCAATACAAAGTAATTATAGATTACTGTATGTGTGCAGAATGACCAGAGCAAAAGTTATCAAATTAGGTACAAGCATATTGATTATCAATAGACAACATCCGACAAAATCTGGATGAGAGTGTATTAGCGGGCGTGGCATAAAATAGATTTATTTATATCTAAAGAACGTTTAGAGAAAATTTGTCCAAATTAGGTACACGAAGCTGGGTTATGAATACACAACCTCTTTAAAAAAAATGGGCGTTACAAGAGAAGTGGGCGTGATATCTTTCGTACAAAGATATTATATATTTCCGTTTATCTGGAAAACGTCAAGAGCCAAAGTTTCCAAATAAGCAAGAAGCATCTTGGTTACCCGACAAAATGTGGGCGGGATTGGAAAAGTTACACCCATATGAGCGCACCTAAAAACTATGCACTCAATTTAAAAAACTGTAAAAAAAATTATTAATTATAATTTTTCTCTATGACGTGCTAAATTCCCAATTTTTATTTCTGATAAAAATACTGAAATTTATTGTTGAGGGAAAGCTAGTTTCTATGCGCAAAAGCGGGTTTTTCATGATTAAAGCTATTAGTTCGTTATGGACAAAACACCTTTTTGTTTATTTCCGTTTGTTTATCCATATCAAATTAAATTTTTGTGAGGGTTCGTTAATGAGTTAAAACACGTCAAACCATCACGAAAAAATAGCATTTTCGGCATCATTACCTCCGATTTCAATGAAAATCAACACAAATGTCATACACTATAAAATTTGACACCAGATTCTTTCGGGTTCCGAAATATGACGTTATAAAAGTTGTAAAAAATTCCAAAAGTCTCCTTACAAAAGGGGATAGAACTTTTTAACTATGCAAGATAATTTAGTATTTTTTGGTATCGTTTTAAAGGTGAAAGTGCACCCTTTAAAATGATATCCATATTGTGTTTTTTAAGAAAAGGTTAAAGGTCATGACGTCATATCTCGGTAGCCAAAATAATCTGTGGTCTGAAAATTTATGTTTTTTTTTTAAAGACCAATAACATAAAACAGTTGTGGTGAATTTCATTGAAATTAGAGGTTTTGTATTTTATGCATTCAATCACCGTTACTAATGGTGAAAAAATTTGCAATACCACTGAATTTTTTAGTACTAGTGAAAAAAATACCAATCATCACTATTCAGTGATATTATTTAGTGCACTACCCCCAACTATAGATTGAAGCAATTTCTTGGCTAAAATTGTTACAAATCATTAGTATTGTGGTTATTTTATTGAACTGTTAATGGTTTTTAATCCAAATTTAGATATTTTTAATTAGGCTTAAGTTCATTGAATTTAATTTGCATTAAATTATTTTTATGAAGAAAGGAATTTTTACAACATGGAAGATTAATTAAAATTGTTATTGATAATTTTCATTCTTGACTGACCTGGGATTCGAAGCCAGGCTGTCTGGCGTGTGATTCGAACCCAGGCGGCTGGTTACCCTGACATGTTTCGACCTCAACCACTAGGTCTTCTCAAAGGGATTTGCCGTCTTACACTCGCAGCCATCGAAGACTGCTGACGTCAGTAGTCAAACATCAATCCTTAAACCAAATTGTATTTTAACCTTTGGTAGATCGAAATTTGCTTTTTGAATGATTATCCATTTTTAATTGATCTCACATGTTTTTCCTTACTTCTGTTTTTTCGTACTTTTGTCAAGAATTCTTCTTGAAGTCCAAAGTACATTTTTTTTTTTTTTTTTTTTGTTTTTCCTGTTTTTGTCTTTCTTTTTTCTAGTTGACCTTTTTCAGCACAACTTGAAGGACAAATGTAAACATAGCTCGTGCCTTAGCTGTTAACAATAATTAGTATTGTGGTTATTTTATTGAACTGTTAATGGTTATTAATCCAAATTTAGATATTTTTAATTAGGCTTAAGTTCATTGAATTTAATTTGCATTAAATTATTTTTATGAAGAAAGGAATTTTTACAACATGGAAGATTAATTAAAATTGTTATTGATAATTTTCATTCTTGACTGACCTGGGATTCGAAGCCAGGCTGTCTGGCGTGTGATTCGAACCCAGGCGGCTGGTTACCCTGACATGTTTCGACCTCAACCACTAGGTCTTCTCAAAGGGATTTGCCGTCTTACACTCGCAGCCATCGAAGACTGCTGACGTCAGTAGTCAAACATCAATCCTTAAACCAAATTGTATTTTAACCTTTGGTAGATCGAAATTTGCTTTTTGAATGATTATCCATTTTTAATTGATCTCACATGTTTTTCCTTACTTCTGTTTTTTCGTACTTTTGTCAAGAATTCTTCTTGAAGTCCAAAGTACATTTTTTTTTTTTTTGTTTTTCCTGTTTTTGTCTTTCTTTTTTCTAGTTGACCTTTTTCAGCACAACTTGAAGGACAAATGTAAACATAGCTCGTGCCTTAGCTGTTAACAATAATTAGTATTGTGGTTATTTTATTGAACTGTTAATGGTTTTTAATCCAAATTTAGATATTTTTAATTAGGCTTAAGTTCATTGAATTTAATTTGCATTAAATTATTTTTATGAAGAAAGGAATTTTTACAACATGGAAGATTAATTAAAATTGTTATTGATAATTTTCATTCTTGACTGACCTGGGATTCGAAGCCAGGCTGTCTGGCGTGTGATTCGAACCCAGGCGGCTGGTTACCCTGACATGTTTCGACCTCAACCACTAGGTCTTCTCAAAGGGATTTGCCGTCTTACACTCGCAGCCATCGAAGACTGCTGACGTCAGTAGTCAAACATCAATCCTTAAACCAAATTGTATTTTAACCTTTGGTAGATCGAAATTTGCTTTTTGAATGATTATCCATTTTTAATTGATCTCACATGTTTTTCCTTACTTCTGTTTTTTCGTACTTTTGTCAAGAATTCTTCTTGAAGTCCAAAGTACATTTTTTTTTTTTTTTTGTTTTTCCTGTTTTTGTCTTTCTTTTTTCTAGTTGACCTTTTTCAGCACAACTTGAAGGACAAATGTAAACATAGCTCGTGCCTTAGCTGTTAACAATAATTAGTATTGTGGTTATTTTATTGAACTGTTAATGGTTTTTAATCCAAATTTAGATATTTTTAATTAGGCTTAAGTTCATTGAATTTAATTTGCATTAAATTATTTTTATGAAGAAAGGAATTTTTACAACATGGAAGATTAATTAAAATTGTTATTGATAATTTTCATTCTTGACTGACCTGGGATTCGAAGCCAGGCTGTCTGGCGTGTGATTCGAACCCAGGCGGCTGGTTACCCTGACATGTTTCGACCTCAACCACTAGGTCTTCTCAAAGGGATTTGCCGTCTTACACTCGCAGCCATCGAAGACTGCTGACGTCAGTAGTCAAACATCAATCCTTAAACCAAATTGTATTTTAACCTTTGGTAGATCGAAATTTGCTTTTTGAATGATTATCCATTTTTAATTGATCTCACATGTTTTTCCTTACTTCTGTTTTTTCGTACTTTTGTCAAGAATTCTTCTTGAAGTCCAAAGTACATTTTTTTTTTTTTTGTTTTTCCTGTTTTTGTCTTTCTTTTTTCTAGTTGACCTTTTTCAGCACAACTTGAAGGACAAATGTAAACATAGCTCGTGCCTTAGCTGTTAACAATAATTAGTATTGTGGTTATTTTATTGAACTGTTAATGGTTTTTAATCCAAATTTAGATATTTTTAATTAGGCTTAAGTTCATTGAATTTAATTTGCATTAAATTATTTTTATGAAGAAAGGAATTTTTACAACATGGAAGATTAATTAAAATTGTTATTGATAATTTTCATTCTTGACTGACCTTGGATTCGAAGCCAGGCTGTCTGGCGTGTGATTCGAACCCAGGCGGCTGGTTACCCTGACATGTTTCGACCTCAACCACTAGGTCTTCTCAAAGGGATTTGCCGTCTTACACTCGCAGCCATCGAAGACTGCTGACGTCAGTAGTCAAACATCAATCCTTAAACCAAATTGTATTTTAACCTTTGGTAGATCGAAATTTGCTTTTTGAATGATTATCCATTTTTAATTGATCTCACATGTTTTTCCTTACTTCTGTTTTTTCGTACTTTTGTCAAGAATTCTTCTTGAAGTCCAAAGTACATTTTTTTTTTTTTTTTGTTTTTCCTGTTTTTGTCTTTCTTTTTTCTAGTTGACCTTTTTCAGCACAACTTGAAGGACAAATGTAAACATAGCTCGTGCCTTAGCTGTTAACAATAATTAGTATTGTGGTTATTTTATTGAACTGTTAATGGTTTTTAATCCAAATTTAGATATTTTTAATTAGGCTTAAGTTCATTGAATTTAATTTGCATTAAATTATTTTTATGAAGAAAGGAATTTTTACAACATGGAAGATTAATTAAAATTGTTATTGATAATTTTCATTCTTGACTGACCTGGGATTCGAAGCCAGGCTTAATGCAAATTAAATTCAATGAACTTAAGCCTAATTAAAAATATCTAAATTTGTTACAAATCATGATATTTTACTTAAGCTTTTCCAAATTTCCAAAAAGAAAAGCATAAAACTTTCTGATTGTCGGTCAATAATTTAATATAGCTTTAAACCGCAACCAATTTTAGTGCTGAGATTTCGTTTTTATAAAGATAAATTTATAATATATAGATATCATATAGAGCCCACTCCTGTATTATCCGGTACAAAAGATTCTGCACAGCTGAAAAGAGCACTATAGCTCGTTATTTATAAAGATTTTATAGGTAAAATTTCATTAAATCTGGTCTTAAAAACGGGTTTTATACGCATTAAATATGCAGTTAGAACTCGAAAATTGATAAAAAATATGCGTCAAAAATAATCAAAAATTGCAAATTTGAAAACAAAATATTCCACAATTTAATAACATTTGCATTAAAAAAAGCACAATCCTTAAGTTATAATCAGTAAAGCCCAAACACCACAGTATTTATAGACAAATTTTTTTATTTTTTTTTTTTTTATATTTATTCATTCAAACTGTAATACAAAAGCCTTTAAGGCCAAAAAACGTATTACATAGTAACTCTATATTATAATACCCAAAATAAAAGTTAATAAAGTCCAATATTATGCAAATGTGCTTACATGCAAATCATTCTAGCTTAATATTACTAATTAAAACTATTCGTTACTAGTTTGACTCCCCAGCCGACAAAAAGAAAATACAACTCAAAGTAAAAGTATTAGGAGAAACGATTATTTCCGGTAATAGTAAGAAGCAGTGCATGACAATTATAAGCCAAATAGATTAATGAGGATCCTACCTCATTAGTTTAAGACGAAAAGCATTGTTTGTAAAAGTGAATAGTCTCAACCTAACTGGATGATAATTCCACATTTGAGCAATTTTGACTACAAAAGATCAGCTAAAAAAAAGAGCAAGTAATCTTAGGGATCAATATTTGCTTATTTCTAGTAGAACGGAAAAAGCAAAATCGTTCACAAAGTTGGCTTACACTGCCATTCTTTAAAGTCTTATAAAAGAAAACAAGATTTCGACATTTACCCAATTCCACAAATGAACAGTGCTCACGTCTACGAACACCATATACATATCTCACAACGGAATTAAACACCCGCCCAAGATTATGTAATTTCGTCGAGATGGTCATTTACATTATCTCTAAGCCACATACGATAAGTGGCATCATAAGCGCCTTAGCAACTCTGCACCTTATGTGAAAAGGCAAAAAAATATTAATTGAGTACAACCTGAATAAAATAAAGAAAATCTTCTGACTTAAGCCTATTTTAAAACGATGGACAGCCATGGGCTTACAACAACAAAGCAATATTAACATCAATATGAGATTTTTTGTCTATAGGGATTTTAGGGACGGTTGCTAAACTGTTTATTAATGTTAACATTTAAAAGGAAGTTAAAGCTATTTATAGATGGGAGCTTTGGGCAAATGTGAGCTGATTCAAAAAGCACTTGATTTGCAGTAAAATATTTTTGCGGCGAATTCAATCTTAATATGTGCCAACATAATTAGATGGTTTACAGACATAAAAATTATAATTTGAAAAAAAGTTTTTATGGTTAATATGTGAAATCATACACCGATACTCACCATTTATATAGACTTCGTCCTTAGTGCAAAATTATTGTATTTATCGAATTATCTACAAAATTGTAATTTGTACTCTGCGCGCAAAGTTAACATGGACAGGCAACAAGGCAGACGGACGGATGGACAAGGTTAGATCACTTTAAACAGTGATTCTGCTTTTTTTTTAATTTTGCTTATTATTTAAACTTATAAATTTTATATTTATAATTTGAATGCTTAAAATAACATTTATCTTTAATGACAACCTGCTTACAATAGAGTAAAAATAAAATGTAAATGGCGAAATTGAAATATTGTGGATATTTAAAACATAAATACCAGAATTATGAGAAAAACATTTTTTTATTTTTTATTTGCTGCGAAAGCCCTTGTAAGCATCTAACAAAATTTAACATGTATAAAAATATGCCTCAAAAAGGTAAAAGGTAGGTAGGTAGGTAGAAAGGCTGGTGTGAAGTCTCCTTCACACCCTCACCCAGAGACCAATACGGTCCATTGTGATGCCTTGTTTATAGTTAAGAAGCTGAAAAAGAAGGTGAAGGGAAACAGCAAAAGCATTAGAAAAGATAAGAATAGATGAGAAAAGGAAGCTCCGACCAAACCCGAGAGAAAGCCTCACTCAACACAACACCAATCCGCCCTATGTGCGGTTAGCTCCCAGTCTCCTGCTGCGCAGCCAGGCCATCCCCATTACGAATCCCATCAGACTCTCGAGCCCACAGCCCGGGACGTCCCCTAATTCGCCTAGGAATCTGCTACCCAGCCACCTCAGCCTGCTGCACTGTAACCTGGGACAGCGGCACAAAATGTGCTCAACCGTCTTCAGCTCCTCCGGGTCCTCACACAACCCGCACATATCCGACACGTCGGATCCCAACCTCATCGCCATCCTGCCTATCATGCAATGACCCGTGATGATTCCTATTATGGTCCTCACGCAGACCCTGCTTCTGCCCAGCAACAACTCCGAGTCGGACTTCCTAAGCACCGGCCACATCGTCCGTGATACCCGGCAGTCCGTTCGGTTCCCCCAGGCCCTATTGGTCGCGTCCAGAATCCATTCCCTAATCTTCCCAAAGTAGAATCCTATTGGAGGCCTAACCGCCTCTATGTGATTAGGATCCTCCATCTCTGAGCCCTGTCTCGCCAACTCATCAGCAATCTCGTTGCCGTTTATGTTGCAGTGACCAGGCACCCAGCACAATCTCAACATATACTCTCCTAAGGCTCCCTCCAGAGCCCTCCTGCAACCGTCAACTAGCTTGGAGTTCACGTAACAGCCCCTTACGGCCATAAGGGCCGCCTGGCTGTCGACATATATAGTGACCTCCGAGCCCCTATCAATGTTGTCCCTCATCAGTTCCACGGCCCTCAAGACCCCCAGAACCTTCGCCTGAAAAACACTGCAGTCGTCCGGAAGCCTATATGACATTCTGATGTCCAGATCCTCAATGTAGACCCCCGCGCCCGTGCCTCTAATCTTCGAGCCGTCAGTGAAAATAGCAAATCCACTAAATAATCTGCTCCTACCTGACCAACTCTCCCTAGAAGGCGTTACCACCTCCGGCAACCGTCCGAAATCCACCCTGGTGCCCACGAAATCGGTGGAGCCGGGTGATCCCAGGCAGTAACCTCCAGCTTCGATCTCACCCAAGATCCGTGAGTGACCCTGCGTGAAATTCCTAATCAGTCCTAGTTCCCTCAGTCTAAGAATGCTTCTGGCTGCCATTCCCATAACATACTGCTCAATGGGCAGAAGATGTAGAATGACATCCAGTGCCGCTTGAGGTGTACTTCTCATGGCACCTGTCATGCCGATTGAAGCACACCTCTGAGCCTTAGACAGAAGGTTCCTTCGACAAGCCACTCTCAATGACTCCCACCAAACACAGCATCCATACGTAAGAATGGGTCTAACCACCGAAGTGTACAGCCATCCCACTACTGACGGCCGGAGTCCCCAGCTCCTACCTATCGATGATCTGCAAGCATAGTAGGCATTGAGGCCTCTCTTAAGTTTCTCCTGAGTATTCCTTCCCCACGACAGCTTGCTGTCCAGAAAAACTCCTAGATACTTAGCGCTATCAGATAGTCTAAGCTCTACTCCTCCTAGTACCGGCAGCCTAAAATTCTCTACCCTGTACCTCCTAGTAAAAAGAACCAACTCGTTCTTCTCCGGATTAACTCCCAATCCCTTATCACTCGCCCATGCTGACAGTTCGCCCAGCGCCCCTTGCATGACTTCGCTTATTGTCGGCAGAAACTTGCCCGATACCAATATCACTACATCATCCGCGTAGGCCACAACTTTCCGACCCATTCTGTCAAAAAGTCCCAGAACGACGTTGACAGCTAAGAGCCATAATAAGGGAGAGAGAACTCCCCCCTGTGGGGTTCCCCTAGTCACCAGTTTCTTTAAGCGCTCGTTTCCCCAGTCCGAGTGAATAACTCTGCTGCTGAGCATCAGAGTTATCCATTCGACCAGGAACAGTGGAACGCCTAGATCCACCAATGCCTGCCTGATAGCCTCTATCTTCAAATTGTTAAAGGCGCCCTCTATATCCAGGAATGCCGCCAAGGTGTATTCCTTGTTTCGCAATTCCCGCTCTACATAACCCACCACATCATGAAGCGCACTCTCAACAGATCTACCCTTAAGATAGGCGTGTTGAGCGCCGCTGATGATGCCGGCGCCAATCTTCGTCCTCAGATGTAGATCAATCAGTCTTTCCAACGTCTTCAAAAGAAAAGACGATAAGCTGATTGGTCTAAAATCCTTGGGTTTAGAGTGACCGGTTCTTCCCACCTTGGGTATGAAAACCACCCTGACCTCCCTCCACCCTTTAGGAATGTACCCGTTCAGCACACAGACCCTAAACAGTTCCACCAACAGCAGGAGTGATGATCTCCCGATATTCTGTAACATCGCCGGAAAGATACCGTCTGGTCCTGCCGATTTGTAAGACCCAAAGGTATTAACCGCCCATGTTACTTTATCCAAGGTGATCATGTCCCCCACCGTCTCCCTCTCCTCACCGCCCGAGTCTGACCCAGAGAAGGGGTTACCACATTCAATCTGTTCCACCATCCCAGGATCCACACATCCCGGAAAGTGAGTCTCCATTAGCAGACAAAGAGATTCAGAACTAGATTCCGTCCATGAGTTGTCCGGTCTCTGAATAAATCCCGGGACTGCAGGGTCCTTGGATAAAATTCTCCTGAACCTGGACATCTCATCTACAGATTCCACTGACTCGCTAACCTTGACCCACGAGTCCCTTTTCGCCCTCCTAATGTCTCCTTTATATCTATTGTAACTCAATCTGAAGTTACTCCAATCTTCTTCCCTACGCATATACTTCGCTCTATTAAACAACCTTCTGACAGTGGACCTTTGAGTCCTCAACTCGTCTGTCCACCATCTTGGTTGTGTGCGCCTACCCGGAAAGTTCAAAGGACAGGATCGCCCATAACTACTAGTCAGTACCCCCGTGAAGGTGCTCACCAGTTGCTCTACCCCGGTCTAAGTCGACCCCCAGTCGTGTGTAACCCTAAGGTTACTTTGCACCAATCTCGAAAAGTAATCCCAATCCGTCCTTCTCGGATTCCTAAAAAGGTAAAATATGCGCTATAAACCTAAAAATGCTGCAAAATACTCTTTTAACTAAATTATGCAAAACATTCTGTAACGGGTAAAATATGCAAAAATATGTACTAAGAAATCGATGCCAAAATTCATAAAAATCTGTACAACGGATAAATACATTGCTTCTGCCTTAATTGGTCGCACAAGGAAAAACATGCAATTGCATATTTATGGTTTCCCTGCTGATTAAATATCTCAGATCAAATGCTCTTGCATAAAATATTTTATAAACTCTCTGTTTTTAAAATATTTTATGCATATTTTTGATGTGCGAAAGAATTCTTTCTTTCGAACAACTACATCTAAAACAAAAACCAATTCTAAAAACTTTGTTTTTGTTCTAAATGTATTTGTACGAAAAAAAGAATTCTTTCGCACATCGGAAATAGGCAGTCAAGTTGTCGTCGAAATTGAAATCAAATCTATGAAATCAAAATTACAGATGTTGATTGACGGGTTTATTTGTACGTCTCCAAAAAAGCCTCAAATAAACGACACTAACACATATGCACTGATTGACGGGTTTATTTGAAAGTCTCCAGAGCCCTTTAGAAATTTGATTTCAATTTCGATAATATGACTGATATGGTAACCCATTTCTTGAATAATAAATTAAAATTTTATAAATCAATTTTAACTATTGTGTTTTGTTTTATTTCCTAAAATTGTTGTTACTAAATTGTTCCTGTCACTATGAAACCCACAGAATTCGACATAAAAAACGCGCATTTGCATCATCGTTGTCATGTAAAAAATGCTAAAGCCATAATCGATAACCACTCACCTCTTTTGCATGCAAGAAATTTTGCTCGCTTTACAAAAATGAAAGAAGACATCAAAACTTTAGTTACTCGTTTCAAACAAAACGCTCAACTTCTGGTCGCTTTAAATAAAGTAGCGCGCACTAAAGGTGAAATTGATTCATTCCGAACGGCAGAAAATTCACTGACACCCAATTACTGCAAACTACCACAGAAATACCATTTACTAGAGAAATTAGATTTTGAAAATAGCAGAATAGGCAAAAAACTATTGTGTGCGAAGCCCAAATTGGATACTTGGTTAAGTGACATTTTTAAAAGGAAAGTGTTGAAAAAGAAGCCACCGCCATTTCAGTATCCTGACTTAATAATGAGTAAATATTCTCATATCGAAATACCACAAAACCCTCTACAATTGCAGGCTTGTCTGAGACCTAAAATATGGTTTAATTTGGAAATAAAAAATTTACGTCCCTTGGGTCTTATTGCAATAGAACTTTATACTGAAGCTGCTCCTCAGGTGGTTTTGGAATTTGTTCGCCTGTGCCATGCCAAACAAAATGACCGTATAAATTTCATACGTTTATTTTCACATCTCTGGATGGAGGGAGAAATATTACTGGATGACAAGACTTTGATCAGGCAAAAAATTGAATATGACAAACGTTCTATTGATCATGGCCAATATTTGGGTGTATTGTCGTTTAATTTAAAAAATCTTAAAAGCATTCAGAAATCTATTTTTAATTTTACCTTAAGCTTTAAGCCTTTGCGTGTTTGTAATGGCAGTCGCGTTGGATTTGGTCGTGTTTGTCGGGGTTTTAAGGTTTTAAATTGTATTGAGGATTTTGGTACCAAGAATGGTAAAATGTCTAAAGAAATTGTTGTTTCAAATTGTGGGATTTTAATGTAAATTGTTTTGAAATGTTTAAATTCAATAAAGTGTTGTTGATTACCAATTATTTTTAATCGTTTTTATCTGCTTATAACAGTATTATACCTATTTTATAGCAGTATATTTATTGGATACAATTTTAGGCGTAATCAAGAGTTTTTCGGTAGTTAGATTTACACTAAATAGAATTCCCGAAAATAACTTTGATAACAAATTTGCACGCGCATGAAAACTGAACTGGCAAATTTCTTTATTTTAATTTTCTCGCAAAAACATCAAAGCAATTTGTATGTGTTTTTTTTTCTTAACCCACTTACAACTAAAATTTAAGTTGGGAATATGCAACCAATTGTAGCATGGAATATAGGAAAAGATCAACTCGCTGTTTATTGTTGGTATTTTATTTAATCTTTGATATCGTTGCAAATAAAACGAGTGTTTGTGGTTCTCATTCAAAAAAAGGCACAAAAAGGCTAAGAAATTTACTGCAGTCTCAGAAAACGGCTTCCTTGGAAAAATATCTTAAGGAACTTAATACAACTCCACAATTAACCAACTCATTATGGCGTGCAGCTAGAAATCTCAAAAGACCAGTTATCTCTAAGCCACCATTAAGAAACTTGAATGGAAGTTAGGCAAGAAATAATATTGAAAAAGGAAAACTGCTTGTTAACCATCTGATAAACGTATTTACTCCTAATATATCCCACCAGTGAATGTTAGAACAGCTATTCCCCTACGATTTGAGATAAGAGAATTAGAAAAGGCTACTTTTGACTTAACCCTTATGTGCTCGGTAGTCTACATTTGTAGCATTTTTGCAGAAAAGTTGAATAAAAAAAAAAATTTCCACAAAAACAGGGTCCGAAATTTTCAGTAGTTTCCTAAAAATCAGTTCTTAGCAGTTTTGCTTACTAACACGTTAAAAAACAAATTTACAGCACCCCCCAGACCCTAGTTTTCAAAATCACCATCTCGTGGCCGGTAGTCTACAAATGTAGACAACATATAAAATGTATGGAAATTCACATCACTCTTTTACTCAACTCAAATTTTTTGGAATGCGTCATTTAGTATTTTTTTTTACTCTTTGCTTTCTTGTGCACGTTTGTGTACGCAGGCGTTTGCTTGCATATTTGACTTTATTGCGTGTTTCGCAGTAATTGTTGTTGTAGTGATTCATATTCAATATTCCTATTGTAGTGATAAGTTGACGAACAACTATTTCCATATCGAGGAGGAACTAGATTTACGCAGTACATCCCATCCCATGCCATAAAAGTCTGGCTCGCAAGCGATGCAAAGTCCTACAATCCTTCTCAAAAGCCTGATTTATACATGAAAGAGCTTAAATTGAAGTCGTGCAACCAACACAGGAGAGAATGTCGTTAAAAGACTGGTATACCCTTGGGAAAATACCCGAAGAACCATAATCTCTGACAATTTTTTACATCATTGAATCTGGGTAGGCAATTGCTCGTCAAAGCAAAACATTTGTGCCAAATGAAATGACAGCAGACTGAAAACAAGCATTAGAGGCTATAGTTTTTGGTTTTTTCGAATCAAAGTGGTCGTTGGTGTCCAACGTGCCAAAAAAAGAGAAAAGCAGTTGTACTACTTTCCAGTACGCCTTTGACAAATGTTATTGCACCTGAGAAGAAAAACAAGCCACAATATATCCCTCGATGCGATGGTCAAAATGCTTTCTGATTATCCAACTAAACGCAAAATTTTGCGCTGGCCTTTGGCAATGTTATATATTCGGAAAACAACGACCATATCCAACCAATAGACAAACGACGAAAGTTCCTGCGAAGATTTGCAAAACAGCTCTTTATGCCAGCAATTGAACATCGCTCTAAAAAATCCCGGGTATTAGGCCATGCTCCAACATGCCTAGCTATTGAAATGACACTCCATAGTAATTCTGTTTCTGACACTTGTATGAACTACTTACCTTATATTTCTAACGACATACAGCCCATGTACCCTGTTCGTTGATTTGCAGTTGGTGTAAAAACCTGTACGTGACACACATGCCACCACAAATACTTTGGGTAAATGCTGTACCCTAAATGAATTTGAAACATTTTCACTTTAACTTTGTATGTAAAAATTATATATTTCTTAATAAACATGAATTCAAATATAACATACAGCGTTCTGGTGTTTTGTCATATGTTGACATAGTTTTCAATACAAATACATATATGCTACAAATGTAGACTTCCGACCGCCAACGTAAGTTTACAATCCCGAGCACATAGAGGTTAAACACCAAGAAGGCACCTGGTGTTGATAAGATCAGTAATAAAATGCTTTTGGAGCTACCTCGTATTGCAAAAAAAATTATTCTTTTTAGTTTTAATGATTTTTTACGCCTTGAATACTACCCTCAAGAATGGAAGGTTTCCTTAGTAACCATGATACCAAAGCCAGGAAAGGGTCATACAAATTTTTTTTTTATCATATTTCATATAAATTTTGTATGAAAATCTTAACAGTACCTTATGTGACCATGACACTTTAGTAGATGATACAAATGTTGGCAAGCTATTTTTGCGCTTAGGGCTCAATATAGACAACCAGGTATAATGTGGTTCAGTAGTGGTATCATAACATTTGCATCTTTGACAAATTTAATACTAATTTGACAAATTTAATACTGATTTGACAAATTTAATACTAATTTGACAAATTTAATACTAATTCATCATTGATTCTATATCCCGTTACATGCATGGCAGAAAACCAAATTTTCTTGCTGAGATTTTAGTCTTCTTTATACCCAGATTTATAAGCTGTTTCCAAAACAGTCATGATAATTTAATTTAAATTCTTTTTTTTGGCTTTTTGAGAAGGGTTTTAAACAATTGACACAACATGTTTTTTTTTATGGGGCTTTTTCTGAAACAGTCACGAAAATCCAATTTAAATTCCTTTAAGTTTGAGGTGTTGGACGTTTGTCTCTTATCCATATAAACCTACGGCCATTTTATTAAAAATGTAAATATGTTAATATATACTCGTTAAAAATGTTATATTGTTTTTATTTTATTGTAAGATAAATGTTTAAATGCAACATTGTCTTTATCAACATGTGCTTCGCATCATATCCCATTTAAGTTTTTTATTTGTTTATACATCTTTTTTACTTCTCGTTTTCTTGCTATATTCCTCTTGGGTATAATTTAATACAATTATGTCTGCAAGTATGAGTGAGTCGTCTGTCTGTGTTTCTGTGCGTAAGACCATAAATGTTTTACTTTTAACGGTAATTGGCCTATTATAAAAACATTTCGTGCACTTCTTCTTATACACGATGCGTAGATAAGAAGTGTTTGATTGAAACAGTGGGTCAATTGAAAATTTATAAAAAGCGACAATAAAGTTTAACAACCGTAACACATAAATAATCCAAACTTGAGAAAATAAAAATATGTTTTATTACGAATTTTTTGGGGATTTCCTAAATTTTGCAAAGTTAGACAAAGCTGGTAAAATTTGCCATTTGTTTTTTTCATATCACAGTACTCTCAATGCCACTTATATTATATACATATATTTTCTTTTTATACCCTGCGCCACCGCAAGTGGTGAATAAGGTTATATTAAGTCTGTTATTTCTTATGTAACAATAAACAAATATGTTTGTATAACCCCGTTCTTGAGAAATTCCAAGTCGATTTACCTATATATATCTGTCAGTAAAAAACAGATTCACGACTGAGAGACAGAAGAAAAAAAATTAATTTGATATGAAATTGTTTTAGGTTTAAATGAATTCAGTTTTTAATTGAAATCTAACTTTATTGGTTCAATAAAAAATAAGTTATAGAGCCAAATAAATACCCACATTTCTGAAACATTGATTTTGTATGCCCTATGGATACATCACATTAACATTAAATCTTGTGTACTTAAGTGACAAGAAACTAAAAATTGTCAAAAAAAGAGGCGCAATGTGGTAATATTGGAGACATATCGTCGGTTCATAATTTAAATGTCGTATGTGGATTTTTTGCGGTTTTGAGTTAAGATCGATTCCTCAGGTTTTCCGACCTGATCTTTCATTTGGCGATCAGTTTTTCGATACCTCATACGGTTTTCGAGATATGGAGTGTTGTCTTATGTGGTAATTGCTGAAGCAATTTTCAAATTAAATGTGTTCAAACTCAATTTACTCAAAACTATGGGAATCCACATACGACAACTAAATTATCAGCCGACGATATGACCACTACTTATTTTTCGGCTGAATAACTACCCTACTAGCATTAGGAAGATCGTTTTATCAAAAATCACCTGACTAAATCTTCCTCGAGTACTTTTGACGATCAAAAACTGATTTATCACTTGCGCGCTTGAAAACAGACTCGAAAATGATTCGTGCTTATGCTTAAAAAGAAATTTATTGAAAATAAACATACAAAACATACAGCAATCGACAATGGATCATACAGATGTTGGAAATATGTCTGTTTTGAAGTTATTTATGAATAATATATGTAGCTAGCTTTGAGGCAAGCGTAAAATATTAGAATATAGGAATTAACAAAATTTAAAACAATAAAAACACTCAGATCGAAAAAGAGACATAACTAAGAAAACAGAAAAAGGAAAAACACATAAAAACATTACAACAACAAGGATAACCATTTCAAAACAAATAAGAACAGAAGAAAAAACAAAACAGTAGGAAAAAATCCAAACAAACTACACGCGGTTTGCTTATTTTAGTCTGAACAAAACACCATCTGTAACCATTACAAAAAAAAAAAAACAACAACAGCATAACTGTTAAACAATAAACGAAAGTGATCAACATGTCCTGCATATCCTCGAATTTTAGTTCATTTTTTTAAATTCCCTTAATGACCCATCGGAATTTTCGAAATATTTGAGCAAGGGAGTACCAAGATTCTCCTCGGCCTTCGAGGATTTTCCGGTCTATGGTCAAAGTAATGTACAGCAACAACAGCATCACATTAATGGTAGTGTACTCGTCAATGCTAATGGTGAAATAATTAGCAGTAATGGTGAAGGAAATTCAAATATTGAAAATACTCAGCCTGTTGTAATATCCGTGCAACATTATGGCAGTTATTAAGCACATCAACAACGATAAATTACACCGTAGCATCATGGAAATCTTCAGCATCAACAACAGCCAATGAGATGGGCTTTGCCCCACCAACAAGCCAGTCATCAACAGAATCGTACACAAAATTCAGCTGGCTCAGTATCCTCGGCCAGTGCATCTGGTGTAGAGACGCCAGGTAACCAACACTTTGATGGTTCCTTTGAGTTCATGAATATTTACGTCATTCAAATGACAACTACAGCGATAGTTCGCATGATGGCAATGGCCAACACAGTCAAACACAAACTTCTCAAGCAACAGCAGTGGGTACAAAACCAGAAGCTTCCTTAAATAATGGTCTAATGGATTTAGATAACAAATTGTAAAATAAGAATACCGGGTGTGGAAAGTTTTTTTCTAACACTATTATGTTATAATTACACATTATACAAAATTTACGACGAATTATGAATACCACTATTACTATTATTTATTTTATAAATTCAATTAATTTTTTTCTGTAATTTTTTGAACTAAAAATTTTTATATTATTATCTATATATATAAAAATAAGTCCGTATATGCACGTCGCCGAACTAATCATAAACGCGTCGTGCGATTTCAACCAAACTTATACACTACGTAGGCAGTGGCCCATATATGGTTTATATGAAGTTTGGTTGAAATTTTCGGTCTGGGGGCGGAGGGGCGTGGCAAAATCCATAACTTGAGAACGGCTTGACCGATTTGAACGATTTTTTCTTTAAAATGATCGCCATGGTCCAACTTAGGTTTTTACGGAAAGACAATTTTGCCCCGCCCACTTTTACGCCCACTTTTTTCGTTTTGCCTAAAATCAGAAAACGGCTCCATCAAGTTGACTAATTTTTCTTTCAAATGTTCGTATTAATCAACTTTAAGTTTTCATCGAAAGAAAAATTTACCACGCCTACTTTTACGCCCACTTTTTCTATTAAGCGCATAACTGGAGAACGGCATGACCGATTCCAACGATTTACCATTTGAATTCAAGCGGCTCCAATTCCCTTTGCGTCTTGCCTTTGCTATTACCATCAACAAAGCACAAGGCCAATTTTAAAGGGGAAGTTTAAAGGTGAAGATGTATTGATTCCACGAATTCCAATGATTCCATCAGATTTACCTTTTGAATTCAAAAGGCTACAGTTTCCAATACGTCTTGCATTTGCTATTACAATAAATAAAGCGCAAGGGCAATCGTTGGAATTGTGCGGAACTGATTTAGAATATCCTTGCTTTTCACACGGCCAGTTATATGTTTCTTACTCACGTGTTGGCAAGCCTTCAGTTCTCTTTATCTACACAACAACTCATGGCAAAACCAAAAATGTTGTCTACGAAAGAGCTCTAAGATAGTTTAAGTGATACATAGTCTAAGATTGTAAGAAACTAGAATTAAAAGTTGAATAATAGGGAACAAAACCAACTTTATTAAAAAACAAGTGTGTTTCTTTTCTTATTTTGTTTTGCCGTGCGAAGCAGGCAACGGGCCCGCTAGTTTTTTTATATAATTTAATAATAATTTAATTTATATAATTTTAATAAACTGAAGTAATTAATAGTTTAAGTCGAAAAAATATTTCATTAATCGATTACAAATATGACTGATAAAAATGTCAAAAACGACTCGCAAACAATCAGAAATACGAATAAAAAACGCCTCATAAATGATTCGAAGTAGGACTGAAAATTGAGTCGAAAAAGACTCGAAAATAATTCGAAATACAGCTAAAAAATGACCCGAAAAAGACTCGCAAATCATTAAAAATATGAGTCATAAAAGAGTCGAAAATTATCAGAAAAACTGGTAATAAAAGACTCCTCAAGAAGAGTCGCAGGAAGGGTACCATTTTCACCCGAGAAAACAATCATTTATGATCAGAAAATGAGCTCATATATGCATATTTTAATCGCGCAGACGAGTCATAAATGACTCGAATATGATCAATTTTTTCATAAAATGCTTGCAGGGTACTTATTTTTGTTCAAGTTGTCCAAGGATTTCAATACTTACATTACTCTTACTAGAAGCCAAAAAATATGTAGTTTTTATTTAACCACCAGTAAGTTGATTTGTAAGTACCTGCAATATACTAACTAGAAGCCAAAAAATTACAAGTTTTTATTTTATTGGCGCTAGTTAATAGACCTTATAAGAAGTTATTGAGCTCGTTACCATTAAGTTAATTATCAGTACTGAAAACCACTCAACTAATACGTTGGTATTGAGCTGATTTTTAGTAAGCAAATATGTAGTAGTGAAAATAATAGTAGTAAATAGTGGTTGCTGATGTCGTTACTAGCTCGTTACCATTAAGTTAATTATCAGTACTGAAAACCACTCAACTAATACGTTGGTATTGAGCTGATTTTTAGTAAGCAAATATGTAGTAGTGAAAATAATAGTAGTAAATAGTGGTTGCTGATGTCGTTACTAGTAAGTACCTATTGTGGTTTTCAAAATAATGACCATTATAATGACAAGTACTTACCACGTACCATATGAAATAACTACTACCTATTATCAAAATTCAAAAAGTTTTTCCTGGGATGTATTTGTCATAATTTCTTTCTAATTGATTATAAATTATTCTAGAAAACATCATGCTGGGAAGTCTAAAATTTGCAATAGGTCTAATACAAAGCCGCCTACCGAAAATCAAAAAAAAAATGGCTTAAACTACACCAAATAACTAAGATATTGCAATGAATGTTCATACAATTTATTTTTATAAAACTAGAAAATACATTTAAAAATATTGTGATGATCAGTGTATAAATTGCAATACGTTCCGCGTGAGAGGAAAATACTTTAATACGCCCAAACGCAATCAAACAATTATATTCACTCCTCTCGTGAATAAAAAACAACAGTTTTTTCCTTGAAATTTTGCTTTTTCCCATAAATTTCCCATAGAAAGCCGCCGCCGCCCAATATTTTCTTTAATGCGCCAAACCTGCCCGTCCGAATACTGTCTTGAAATTTGACCAACATTAGTTTTATAGGATAAAAAAAAACAAAATGTTCACTTTTATTTAAGACAAGTTCATAATTCTACACCGAAAATTTTTTCTAACGTAATTAATTTCATTTCTTTAAACAAAAAATCCAAAAATAATTTCTTGATTTCAACTTATTTTTGTTTAGTAAAATTTTCTTCTATAAAGAAAAAAATTTTACAACATGAAATGAATTAAAATTGATTGATAATTTTTCAATTTGCCCAATGGGCAAACTGTCCGTGAAAAGCTGGGTTCAATTCCCAGCTCAGTCAAGAATGAAAAATTATCAATAAATTTTTCATGTTCATTTCATGTTGTAAAATTCCTTTCTTCGTAAAAATATTTAAATGAAAATTAAATTCAATATACTTAAGCCTGATTAGAAATATCAAAATTTGGATTAAAAACCATTAAAAGTTTAATAAAAAAAAAAAAAAAATACTAATTATAGAGAAAAATTTTCTTATGTTAAAAAAATTAACATTTTTGTTATGTAGTGATCAAGACAAGAAACATAAAAGAAGCCAGTTTTTATTTAAAAAAAAGAAGATATTTCTAAGATCAAGCTCCATTTATTTAATATTAGTCTGGTTTTCTTGATTGTTAAATAGAATCGAATTTCTTACTTTTTCAAAACCAATAACTTCTTTCACTCATTATTTAGTATCTTTCTTTTATAACTAAATCTTTAACAATAATTAGTATTGTGGTTATTTTTTTGAACTGTTAATGGTTTTTAATCCAAATTTAGATATTTCTAATCAGGCTTAAGTATATTGAATTAAATTTTTATTTAAATATTTTTACGAAGAAAGGAATTTTACAACATGAAATGAACATGAAAAATTTATTGATAATTTTTCATTCTTGACTTAATTAGATATTTTTAGATATTTTTTTTAATTCAATGAACTTAAGCCTAACTAAATCTTTAACTATTTCTTTAACTACGTATTTTCCAGATGTGTGTAGGTAAAAAATAATGACTGAATTTTGAATGCGTTAAGTTTGGGATATCCCTTGTAAAATTCATTGGTGCTTTCAGTAGAACTGTAAGTAGTCTTATTTACTTTTTCCTGATTACTCAATATATTATTTTGTAGGCGAAGTTTTTACTGGGTAAAAACTTATCTATCTTCTAATAAAGGCAACAGCATTTATTAGAAGATAGGTTTTTCTTTGAGCAATTTTTTTTAATGTGGTTGCTTTGCTGACTGCTAAAGCAGAGAACTCTGACTTTTCTGCTTTTGCTTTTGCTTGTTATCTATCGAAGTGTTGCTCTGCCTTTACACATACAAGTCATTACTTGCAAGTTGTTTATATGTATAACCATCGAAAATGCCGAGGAAATAGCCGAAAGTCGAAAAGTCTTGCAAGTAGGTTGAGTGTTAACACAGTCAGTTGTAAGTTCATCTTATGAAAATTCTTTACTTTAAGGTTAAAAATACATTATCATGCTTACGATATAACGAAATTAATTTCTTATTTATTTAATTTTTGGTCTATCTTGATGAAAAAATTATATTTTTGTTCATTTACAGAAAATTATTTCTTATTTTCAATAATTGTTCACAAAAGTGCTCACGTACATGAACAACTTGCAATGTGAAAATGCAAAAAGAGCATAAAAATTGGTGAGACAAAAATTTTTTTGAAAATGTATGATGGTAAAAGGTTTGCTAGTAAGAATTATTAAAACACCTGTTTCATGTTTTTGTTAACAAATAAAAAAAAGTTTTCATAATGTTTAAATTAAAATACTTCAATAACTGCCTGGCCCACAATGTGAACAAGAACATTTCTTTCGAATATTTATATTGAAAACAAAAACAAATTTCAGTTTTTATTATTGTTTTCAGTATAAATATGCGAAAGAAATGTTCTTATCGACATTGTGGGCCTGGCAGTAAATTTTCTATAATCTCGTATCTTACAGCAAAATAGTATTGATATGCCTAACTTTCTAGTCTTTATTTGTAAAGCTTTCACTAGGGGAAAGGGAACTAACACTAAACGTGTCACGCGGCAGTTCTATAAGTCCGCGATATGTGAATTGATATTTAAATAGAATTAGTGAAATTGGCCATAAGTCTCTTTAAAAATAATTCGGAAACAGATTGAACTACACATAATAGTTGGTGCTCTTGTGTGGTACGCTCAATGAGTATTGCTCACATTCTGTGCAAGATAATAACCCAACACAGTTTACCAAGCTAACAGAAAAAACATGCTGGCTTTCGGCCGAATTTATCTTGTCTGAGAGTAGTGATCGAGCAATCCGTTTAATGGTGGTGCTCTGCCACACTTTTATAGATTTAGAAAAAGCTTGCGGCATTATAGCTACTCTGGAAGCAATTGGTACCCGAACCAGTGTGAAAATTCAGCAACATTTCTCAGAAAAAATTAAAATGTTTATCTTCAATCACTTTTTTTTTTGTGTGCAAATTATGGAATATTGTAACCCGTGACACACAACTAATCCAGTTCGTTGTTAAAAAACTGCCTACGAAAGATATTGCGAATATACTGGCCTCGAACAACTCTAGGGGAAAGGGAACTAACACTAAAAGTGTCACGTGACAGTTTTTAAGTGGTAGGGACCGGTTCTAGTTCTAACACTTTATATGAAGGGGACTTGTCACTAGGATGGGGTTAATTGACACCTTTTTGACATATTGTAAGAGGTCGCTGAAATAACCTCAATGGACATATTTAATTCTGGTTTATATAATGTCTGTTGCATATATTGTCCCGAGTGAACCACATTAATATGAAAGATACCCATCATATAAAATAATATAAAGCGATGGCATCATCCCTCACAAAATCCAGCCACATGACTAGTTTTGTATCAATTGCGTTTTCTCTGCAGTATCTACACTTTTAACACATTGTAACCAGTTAAGTGATATGTCTTGTTTTCACCTATCACAATTCATTCCTTTTTTTATAACATTGAGGTCACTGGTCACGGAATATAGGCTTTAAGAATAATTGACACAAGGTTCGTTTACTTTTGTAAATTTTAAATTAAGTATCGCTGCAAGTTTCTGCTCGTAAAATAAGTGAACAAACCTTATGTTTATTTTTAAAAATATGTGAATCCAGTATTGCCGTATTTCCGATATCATAAAATTACTGAGATAATAGTTTGAATAAAAATTTTTGTTTCAAGTGCTTGAAATTTATATTTAAAAATGCTATTAAGATGTGTGCATAGTATTATTTTTGTTTATTTTTTTTTATAAAATCATAGAGAATCAGCTTTAAACATAATTTAAATGCAAGTACGAAAAATGTGATGGTGTTGGTGAAAAAGTGTGGGTGTATCGAGTTTTTCGAACTTGCCTTGCGTGTGTAAATGCCAGCCTAAGAAAACAATTAAAAATACAGTTCTGTTGTTTGATGCAAAAAATTAAAGCAAAGCCAACATTTTAATGCTGTTGCTAATTCAAAGCAAATAATTTTGAATTCGTAGTGTAGGGTATCAAAGAGTCGGTACAACCGTACATGGTATTCTTACTCTATATATCTTTCATATTTCTGTATTCTCAATGACACAGGAATGGGGCTTTTTACTTCTTATATTTTGTAAATGAATACATTTCGTGCTTTTGTGTATTTTTGCAATTATCCATAAGAGCTTAAAAGATATTAACAAATAGTCTACGAGTATTTATTGCCAATATACTCAAATATATATACATATAAACTCATGTCACATAAGCACGCACACATATATTCAAATAGTATAGACCTATAAAAGTTTCAATATTAACAAGTAAGAAGGTTATATTTGACCGCGTCGAATCCAGGATACCCACCACTATTAGTTCGCATTGAAAGATGAAAGAAATGATCGTGTGAATAGTGTGTTAAGGAACTTTAATACGATATGTATTTTGTAGTGGCTTTGTCAGATGTAAAATTTATATATAATTGCACACGTCTTTTAAAATTGACATACATATGCAGAGAATTTTATAATTTTTGCTGTCACTCCCTCGTTTTTTGTTTCAATTGAAATATCCTAAAAACATTCACAATAGCAAATTTTATACTGATATTTATATCTTTTCATTTTTAATTGTCTTTCAGTTAATTAAAAATTTTGTTTTATAAAGAATATGTGTAAATAAATTGCTTTTTATGTACATATGCCGCCACAAACAAATTACTTGCTTAACAACTGATGTCGAATGGGCTGTCAGTTCAAAATAGAACACGATCTAGTTAAAAAATTTTACACTGCAAATTCGAGCTGACATTGACAAGAACCATTTTTTTACTCTTGCGACATGTTTGCATTTTGCAGTGGGAAATTTAACTAAATACATGACGTGTAAATGTGCCTTTAGTAAATTAAAAAATTTGGCTTACTGACTGCTATTTAGTTTACCTGTACGTATAAGTAGTATTTCAAAATACAAGGGCGGATCAATAAGTCTGTGACTTTTCGAACTTGTAACTGTGGATAAAACATGGATCCATTACAACACTCCGGAGACCAAACAGCAGTCTAAACAATAGATTTCTCCGGGTGAACCGCCTTTGAAGAAGGCCAAGGTAAGTTTGTCGGCCATTAAGGTGATGGCAACAGTTTTAATCCACATCGATTACCTTCAAAAGGAAAAACAATAAACGGCGAATATTATGCCAACTTATTTGACGAATTTAACGAGGATTTAAAAAAACGACGCAATATGGCCAAGAAAAAAATTTCGTTTTCATCAAGATAATGCACGGGTGCACACGTGTGCAATATCAATGGAAAAATTACATAAATTGGGCTACGAATCATCCGCCATATTCTCCGGATTTAGCCCCCAGTGACTATTTCCTATTTCCGAACCTAAAGAAATGAATTATTGGCCAAACAAATGCTTATTTTATGGACCTCGAAAAATCCTATTTTTTGGAAGGGGTACACAAATTGGAGAAACGTTGGAATAAGTGCCCTAGTATCATCTCGGATTTAGCCCATGTTTGGCTGATTACGTATGGACACTGTCGGTGCAAGCGAAGAGCTCCGCGGGATTAGCGTAGGAAAAAAAAAAAACAGTTTTGATCTAAAAATTATTTATAGAGAAATAAGATTAAATAACCAACTATTTTCAGTACCAAACATTATCGAAGAAAAAAAAATATTTATTCCACATATTGTTCGTTAATGTTATATTGCAGAGCTGTAAATATGGCAAAAAAAAAAAAAAAAAAGGTTTAATTGTAATCACAATATTTGTCATCAATGGCTGCTAGTTTTTTGATCGAAAATCGAAAAATTTATTTTATGATTTTATTTTATCTATTTGAAATCAGGAAATCAATACGATAAAAATTTAAATTTTTTTAAATGAATTCATATATAAATTGATTGCTTCCAAATTTAATTGCAAGATGTTAATTGCAATTAAGTCCAGTAATTGACATCGAAATTATGTCAAAATCAAAGTGTTCTTTCTTTACAAATGAAACTCATTCTACGAGAAAGAGAGCTGACTCTGATAAATTTGTATTACCAACAATATCACTAGTTGTTTACAACCGCTAGAATCCATGAGTGTTGATTGTTTCGTTGGACTTTTATTCAATACTTTCTTTAAAGACTGATTTTAAAATGATGGCAATCATAAAATATTGCAATTTCGACAAAATTTCATTTTGAAATCTGAAGTCATTTTCATTTCAATGTCTGTAGCTGAATTATTCTGTTGGTTTAATTTTGGAGAAACAATTTGATTATATATATGTTCCTATAACTCCCACTGGAGCATAGGGCGCCAATAACAGCTGTTATCCATCTGACCCGGTTTTGAGTGATATACCTAAGTTCATTCCAAGATATACCCAGTTGGTTCATTTCGGATTCCATTGAACGTCTCCATGTTGTGCGTGGCCTGCCGCTTTCTCTGCCATCTTGTTGAAATGGGTTCCATCTAAGAGCTTGTTTAGTTACATTAGTGTCATTTCGACTTTCTGCCACTTTCGTTTACGTATCTCGGTTGCTACTTGTATTTGGTTCGTCCTTGATAGCAACTCGGCATTTGTTATTGTCCTAGGCCAAACAATGCGTAGTATTCTTCTTAGGCAGTGGTTAATAAACGTTTGGAGTCGTCTGGTAATGTCACTTGTGACCTTCCAGGTTGTACACCCATATAGGAGCACCGATTTAACATTCGCCTCGAAAATTCTCAGCTTTGTGGTTTGGCTGATTTTATTACTTTGCCAGATTGGGGCTAGTCAGCCAAAAGATGACCTAGCCTTGTTTATTCTAGCGACTACATCGAGTTCGGTTCCTCCATTTGCAGTAATCTCGCATCCTAGATAGCAGAATTGGTCACTTGTCTCAAATGTCTGGTTGTTGATGGTCATGGGAACTGTTGTTGCCCCGATACTTAGCGTTTTTGTTTTGGCTGCATTTATTTTTAGCCCTGTGTATTGTAGCTTTTCCTGAAGCTTTATGGCTGTTTGTCTAAGATTAATAATCTTGTGTGAGAGTAAACAAATATCGTCTGCGTATGCCAGGTAGTTAAGTTTGATTATATTCTATATGAATAAAAAAAAAAACAGTTGAACCCATTTTCTCTTTCAAAGTTTTAAATATGCATTCAAAATGTTGTTGTGTTAACTGATTCGGTATGACAATTATCATGACAAAAGTCACATCCCGTGGGGCCATGTGGGTTAAGTGAAATAATAATAAAAAGATTTGGCCAATTTTTAACACCAAATGAACATGTCATATAAAAGAAACTGTTACTGAATTTCATTTCGCAAAGTTCGCTATAGCGAAATCTGTTGTGCTTTCAATATCCCCGGAGGTATGTAGAGAAACATTTAAGGGATATTCCACCTTTTGGAGTTAAATCCTCCAGGTATGTCAGGTGCAGTCACTTTCTGGAATTCGACAGAGTTTAAAATTGACAGATCTGTTGAGATCTCGGCTAACCGGAGGTTCTTTCTTATACCACGAGAGTCAGTAGTCCCTGGAATGATAACACGGCTCCGGACTTACTAATTCAAAGGTTCCCTCAGAGATAATGTGGTGATTGTCGTTTATTACAAAAGTCGTGGGTAGGGAGATCTTCAAATGTCAACTTCAAGGGCTGATATCCAGCTAATAAACAGTGGCCAGTGTATTATTCTACCAAGTTAAAAGCTTTAACTGCAATCTGTGCGTGTTGGTTGAGCTCATGCACAGGGGAGGTTGGTAAACTAAATGGTAAATACTACCATGACCATGTAATAAGGCCTACATAGCAGATGCTCATGGAAACCTTTTCCACATCTGTGCTTCCAACAGACGGTCTGACATATTTAATTTGTCCAAACATTTCATAAGGATCCACAATATATTCTGCAGGGCCTTCGATGATAATTTTGCTGCGTTACAAATGCAATGACAAACCGAATATTCGCTTTTTGGTGGTGTTCACGTATAATAATATTTTGTAACGGACATTGTCTTTACACTTCAGTTTTTCATTCTTGGAGATTCGATACTTATAATTGTTCTGTATTTAATTTTTGCGTTTTTTTTATTTATCTGCCATAGCCGGATAGTGATAATGTTGTGGCTTATTTAAATAAGATTAAGTACTTTGTTTATTTTGCTAATTGTTTTTTTTTTATCACAAAGAGGGTATTAACTACAAATTTAAAAATTTTCCGCAGAATTTTTCATTTAACGGTAAATACATATGAAAAACCATTTTTTAATAAGTGGACAAAGTAAATGACGTGTACATGTGCCTTTAGTAAATTTAAAAGTTTGCTTACTGAATGCTAATTAGTTTACGTGTACGTATGAGTAATATTTCAAAATATCATCTCGGATTTAGCCCATGTTGCTTTTGCTTTTTACGTATGGACACTGTCGGTGCCAACAGTTTAGATCTAAAAGTCATTTATAGAAAAACAAGATTTAAATTAAAATTAAATTAATTTAAAAATTTTTAGTAGAAGCAACAGAATTTTTAATTTAACATATGAAAAACAATTCTTCAATAAGTGGACAATATAGCACGATATTTTAACAGCGGGTAGATATAAATATTTCGTGGTGATTTTTGCCAAAATGTAAATATATAAAAATGTTGAGTTATTACCCTCTTTATGGTCAAGGGCGATATGCATAAATTGTTTTATATTAACATCATTTTTTCAATAAAGAATAAGCTCTTCCAAAAGATTTTTTGAAATAGGTTAGATCAAAAATTCAGGCACACAACTATTATCTATAGCAAAAGGTCTATCGATTATAATCCATATATTAAGTAATTAATCATTATTTGCGTTCTTTGCTTCTGAATATCTCGACTAGAACTCAGAACAATTATAAAGAATATAAACGGTTATCAAAGCTAGACAAATAAAAAGTAAAAAATAAAACTATTTGTACCAATTTATTCCTTTGGTTTCTTTGTTGAATTATTACGCGTAACTGTATGTCGTAACTTAAAGTGTTGTAAGAGTTATGTGTAGCAGGTTTCAACAAACCAAAGTATTATTTATGGCTCTTACGCGATTTCTGAAGTATTTTTTTACCCTCCTCCACCACTGGTGGTGACAGGTTTGTCATTCCGTGTGAAATTTTTTAATATTCATACAACACCACATAAACTATTTATATGCTGGGTCCTTGAGCAGTTCTAAGTTCGTTTGTATGTCCGTCTGTTGAAATCACGCTCGCTTTGTTTGGATTCACATAATGAAAAAAAGTCCCAAGGTGCTATTGCTATTCAAAAGAATCGGCTCGGATTAGCTATAGCCGTAGAGTCTAAATGATTCCGGCTCCTAAATAAAGGTTGGTGTAGGATTCTTGTCTGATTATATGCTCGAATTGCGGCCTGTATGCGCAAATGATCCTTAACGCACACAGGGCATTTTGTAAGTGCATTTATCAACGCACACTGTAGTTAAGATCAACCGTAAGATAAGGCAGGTGCTTACGTAACTCGAATTCATTATTTTCCTCTAAGGACTGTAGTGTCCTTTTAGCTTTTAATATTTTAGTCTAACACTATTTATTTGAGTTCAAAGGTTAGTTCTATGGTTTTCATGGGCTACCGAGTATGTATTTAAATAAAATTGCTTAAGGATAGCGGAAAACCTTTCAAGATCAAACTATGGGCTCGGTTTTGCACTTTTTGAACTTTGTTATTACGTTAAAAATTGGGATTGGTCCATAATATTACAAAAAAAAATTTTTGAACCGTAGAGCGTTTAAAATCAAAAAATATGGCATCAACATCTCATAATCGAAAAATGGACAAACGCCGGTGCCCATGAAGATGAGAGAGTGGTTGAAAATGGGTTCTCCTAGAATAATACTTTGGACACAATGGCGAACTGACTGACTACGCCAAAACAAAATAATTTGTCACAAATACTTTTCAATACAAATAGTGATTGGTGTTAAACTAAAGTGTAAATATGTATATAATATTCAGATTTTTTATTAAATTTTACAATTAATTTAACAAATTGGAAGAACCAATAGCCATTTTCGAGGTACGATTTCTTAGAATTTCATAGAAAATCTGAAAAAAAGTAATTAGTAATGGTTTTTTTAATCATAAATATTAATTTCTAAAGTTGGAATATATTTGAATTATTTTAGATTTGCATATGTTTATTGATTACACTGTGCAAGAAATTGACACTTTTTTTGAGACAAGCCGGCGTTTTGAGACCTGGCGTTTTAACCTAATTCGGGTACGCTGAAGCCAGTGCCCATTTTTTTAATTAAGCTCTGGTTTTTTTCGATATTTTCCCTTTATTTCGAAAATGGAGGAGATTGCATAACACATCGAGCCATAATCGCAAAAAAAAAGCTCAAGCGACAAAAACAAAATTTTACAGGAGAAGGTTTTTTTTTATTATCAGGCATGTCATGAATTCCGTTCGGAATGGAAATGATTCCGTAGTTACCATTCCGATCGGAATGGTTTTAGCTTCTATAGATTCCGTTCGGATTCATTAAACCTCAAAAAAATATGAAACCACTTTTTGTGTATTAAATATGGCAACACTGCGACGAATGTAGAAAACAAAACAAACAAGAAAACAGCTGATCCTGAAAACCAGCCAAATTAAAGTTTTTCTATCAAAGTAAAAAATTTGTGATTTGTGACAAATTCCGTTTATTTTTCTTTTTTTTTGGAAAGCAAGAAAAATTAAAATTTTTTTTATTTAATTCACATAAAATTATATTTATTTTAGATAAGGAAGCAAAAAGACAGCGTGCTTTGCTGATAACAATGTATTTTGAATAGTTTGTATACTTGAAAAATGATTAAAATATGAATTCCACTTTGAAAAATTAAAGTGGTATCATTCCCAAAAAAATTTTCGTTTTACATTTTCCATAGAAGCAAAATACGGAATCAATTCCACATGGCTGTATATTTTATAAAAATTTTGTATGAAAATTGGCGGTTAAACTAAAGTTATATTTGCTATAAAATCGTAACGGTACATTCTGTGACGATGAGATTTTAGGAGATGATGGAAGTGTTGCCAATAAATTCATTTATTAAAAAAACAAAAATTAAAAATGATGTCGCTTAAGGTTTTTTTTGCGGTTATGGCTCGATATGTTCGCGTATCTCAAAAACTTTTTAAGGTATTGAATAAACTCAAAAAAAAAAAAAAAAAAAATTCCTAAATAAAATTTCCTTTAAGAAAAGTTAAACTTTTTTCTCATATGTGCAGTCGAATTGCTATAGCAACATATTGAAATTTTTGTTTAATAAAATTTCATCAAAAATGGGAAAGCGCATCTATGCCTCTAATTTTTTCTAAACATATAAAAATCGAAGTTGCAAACAAAACAAGCCATACATGATTAAAATCTGTTAATAACTTTTTATTCACAATATACGAAAATTTTTAATTAATTTAGCATTTCATTAAACGCTATATTTGTATGGGAGCCCCACTAAAAAGTGGAGATAAAGGGCAAGTATGTCTCGAGAAAATGTTAACGACAAAAAACTAATTGAGGTCGGTCATACATTATATCACACCAGGGTCGACTCCTGGGTATTTGTGGCACTTTTTCTTCAATATATTTATAGTCTGTATTGAATATTACCCTGCGGAAAATTTGTGTCTTTTGCTCTTAAAGAACTTATCCCGTGACCAGTGAACAAAATTTTATAATTAAAAGGAACGATTTTTGATAGGTGAAAACAAGACCTATCACTTAACTGGTGATAATGTGTTTAGAGTGTAGTTGGCCCACAGGAAAGGTAATTGGCACAAAACTATTCATGTGACTGGATTTTGTGCGGGAAGTGGTTGATTCTCTCTAGTTCTATTACTTTATAGGAAGGGGATCTATTATATTGACATGGCTCATTTGTGACAATATCTGCGACAGGCATTAATTAACCGGAATTGGATGTGTCCATTAATGTTATTTCAGTGACCTCTTACAAAGTGTCAAAAAGGTGCCAATTAACCCCTCGTAGGACATCGCCATGTTAAAGTGACTTGCCACGTGACAAGTTTAGTGCTAGTTCCCTTTCCCCTAGGGTATATATGGGGGCCCCCTTAAGGAATGGAGATAGCTGGTAGGTATGTTAGAAATAAATCATGGAGATGAAAAATAGAGTGGGGTTGGTAATACATTTGACCCATATAGGGGCATCCTAGGCACTGCAGGGGCCAAATTTAAATTTTTTATTAAATTCCATATTTGTATGGTTGAAATTCTTAAACTTGGCCTCTGCAGAGCCTAGGATGCCCCTAGATGGGCCAAATGTATGACCAACCCCACTTTTGGCTTTTAACACGACCGCACATATGAGAAAAAAGTTTAACTTTTCTTTAAGGACATTTTATTGCGGAATTTATTTGTTTTGATTTTGTTCAATTAACTTAAAAGTTTTTGAGTTACGCGAACATATGTTGTGTAACCTCCTCCATTTTCGAAATAAAGGTATATCTCGAAAACCAGAGCTAACATAAAAAACGGTTAGCACCACTGGATCCAACGTGCCCGAATAAGATTAAAACGCCAAGTCCCCGGCTTGTCTGTTTTTTCAACTAGCACAGTGTTGTGTAACGATATTCTTAAGTCATCATGATTATTTTGTAATTAATTTTTTATTTCATTCTACAGTTTAAAATAAAATATATTGAATTTCTTATCATTAGCTTAATTTAACAGCTATAATTTTATATTACTAAACAAACATTTTTATATTTAAGTTTTAAAGCATATTCGAATTATTAAAATTAAATTAAAATTAAATACAAAATAAAGATAAGCATGCGACATGTCCTTGAAATGCTTCATATCTTTAAGTTAAAAAAATAAGTATCGCTTATTTAAATTGTACTTAGAACATGTAAATGTATTTATATATTTTACTCTCCTGTCAATAATGTCTTAATGTTTCCCCTTGCAAATGATTTAAAATGCCTTTAGATAATTGAAAAAGGTGTTCTCATTAATGAACAATTTCTAGGGTATGCTAAATAAGACTCAAGATGAGACAAAGTTTGGTGTAGTTATTAGAGTGTTTTGCAAACGTAGCTGAGTTAAATGTGTCCTACAAAAATTCTAGAAAATATGTTTTCTTCAATAATTTTTTAAAGCACTTGCAAGTAAAGCTATTTGTTTAATGGATACCCTAAATTACACGTAATTTTATGTTTAAATTTAATTTTTTTTTTTTATAGTCTTTATACCACCACAAAGTGTGGAATAGGGCATTTGTCATATCGTTTGTAACATTAACTATAGAATTGGTTTGTTCATTCTCTTCTGTTATGAATCAGCTGTTTTGTTTCTATTCGATTGAAAGTCTGAATATTTGGTTGATTTTTGCTTTTTCGTGCCGTTCTTTCTGTTGCGGACAAACCTGTAGAAAATATAATTCAAAGTTAAGTGACAGGCAAAAGTGGTCACGTATTAGTTTGTTGTGGAATGAATACTTGTAATATCTTGTTAAAACTAGAAATTTTTTTTTTATTAATTAAAATATTAATGTTTTTATCATGATAAATGTATTAATTTTTTAAAGTTTTTTTTTCACAATTTCAATATTTTTCTCTTTTAAAATAGCTGATCCTTGCACAGAAAAAGTAATTACAAAATATTTGCTACAGAGAAGAACGACTGAGAACGGCAACAGAAATTAAAAACTAATGATGCCTTTAGAAATATTTGTTTCAGGCAAGAGTGAATACGTTAAGAAAAACAAGTAAGAAAGTATAGTCGGTCAAGCCTGACCATTCGATATCCTAAGCCACAATATATTTAGACTTATCTTTTGGAGTGTATCCTATTTGGGACCATAGTCCATTGGCAAAAATAAATTATGTTATGACTTTAAGATTCCTATATGATTCCTAGATGTCTATATCCAAATTGGACTTTTTTCGTCATAGAGGGATATTATAGAGGGTGTTGATATGGGACCTTTTGCCAATTCTGGACATACTAGCCTTGAAATACTAGGTATCTTTTATATAGTTATCATCGTAAAATTGTGCATTAATAAGTATATACATTTATAAGGAAGTTTTGGTATTTTAAGTTATTTTCGGGATTAGTAACGGAAGTGAATGGGAGCTACGAAGCGGTTTCTAAAAAGTAAGACCATTTAGTTTAAAATAATATATTTTTTGGGACCAAGTTTAATCTAAATTCGACATAATTGGATGGTTTATGGCCACGAAGACCTAATATCTGAAAGTTGTTTCTATGGGGGCTTTGTAGAAAAATGGATCAATTCACAATATTTTTTTAAATTATATTGAATTACCTTTAAAATAACGACCCGGTATACTAAAAGGTGGGTATTGAGCCCATATTTTTATGAGTTACACTCTACTATTGTTTTTCCAGTTAATAGATTTAACTAAATTTCATTCTGGTCCGAAACAAAGTCTTGTAGTAATATTTAAGCTAATTATAATTAGAGATCATTGTGATTAATACTACATTATTATCAGCCCACTATAAGTGACTTGTGGCATTAATAGTGATCAGAAAAGGTTTAATATTGGAAATAAAAAATATAATTGGGGTTATAATTTTCACAAATAGCCCTAACGGGGGAGCCTGGGACAGTGGAAATCCCTGTGATGGTGACCAGGGACTACACTGGTATACTGATGGATCCAAACCGGAGCATGGGGTGGATGCTGGGGTATTTGGACCTAACACGCGAATCTCGATAGCTATGGGAAGATCATCAAGTGTTTTCCAGGCCGAGATCAACGCTATTGATGTGTGCTGTATCAACATTCTAAACAGGGGAATGTTAGGAAACAGCATTTTGATATTCACTGATAGCTAAGCGGCCATTAAGGCACTCTCTTCATGGAAATTGTCCTCGAAGTTGGTGGCGGAATGCCGGGGAAGACTACAGGAGCTGTTCTCAAGGAACAGAGTGATACTCTTCCGGGAACACTCAGGGGTCCCGGGAAACGATAGAGCTGATGAGCTGGCTAGGGCTGGAGCAAACGCCCAAATGGTGGGCCCGAGCCCTTTTGTGGGTTAAGCTGGGCCACCACCCATTCCTTACTGGAGGAATAGGCTCTTAGTGAGCACAGGAAATACTGGGTATCGCTCCCGGGAATGCGTCAGGCAAAGGAATTGATATTTCCCGGGACTACATTGGAGACAAGGGGTCTCAACAGACGGGAACTACGACTGTTGGTGGCTTATTAGACAGGCCACCATACGGTCAAGCACCACCTGTTTCGGATGAGCCTGGAAGAGGACCAGGAATGTAGACTATGTCGTGTGGAGGACGAGACCACAGGGCACTTACTGTGTGACTGCCCGGCGTTGGCATGGGCCAGAAGGAGACACTTGGGGCACGGCGCGATGGGCGCGTCCCGAGTCGGTGCAATACCGGCAAAAGACCTTCCTGGATTTCTCTGGGAGGCAGAAGGGCTTTTGGCCAACTAAAGGGGGGTGGGCACAAAGACCTAGCTTGGTCGCGGTACTGTCTCCGTTGGGAGAAATCTCCCCGCCCCCTCTCAAACAAAAAAAATGTTCTATGCACTATCGTATTGAAGTAAATTTTACAGAAAATTTATACAACTAGCTATTAGATACCAGCAGAATGTAATGCATTTTGTGATCCGCTACGGCCTTCGTCAGCATTCTTTATATCTTATAACTGGATAGTGCTTATTGTAAATTTTATGTATTTAACTTAATTATTTTAACAAATAGAATCTGGAAATTTAAGTCGTCATGTTGAGTTTCATTTTTAATATAAATTTTTATATTAATTTGAATGTGTATTCTAAGTCAAATTACAATTTAAAAAGCTCTTATACATTTAAAGTCTTATTCCTTCAATATTTTCTATGCCCCATCACAACTTTGGAAACATTGAAGGAATAAGACTATTAACGAATAAAAGCTTTTTAAATTGTAATTTGAGTTAGAATATACATTCGAATTAATATAAAAGGTAATAATTTTCATAAAATTCTTTTTCAGAATTTCTGGGAATTTTTTAATGAAGAAATTTATGATTCCCAATCAGATTTAAGATCTCTGGTACTCTAGTTGGTAGTCAGATAATATTACGGCTGTGAGTTTAGTGAGTATACTTACTGGTTTCCTTAACTCCAGATGAGACTTTTGTCAACCGCATATTACTAAATGCGTAAATTTTATGCTGTATAAGCTTGAGATATAGACTGTTGTTTTGCCCAGAGAGCTACGCCTGAAGAACGAGCTGCTCAACACGCATACGAACAACCCACCGAAGGGCTTTTGGTATTTTTGTATTTCGGTATTGAGGAAATCTCGATACCGGTATTTTCGGTATTATTTATGGAATAATAATATCTAAATACAAAGCACCAGGAATAAAACAATTTTCCAATTTTATTATATTATTCAATCCAATTTATTGTTTATTTAAAATATTTTTTGAAAAAAAAAGATAATTCATTTATACATGTGTAGTTATTAAAAAAAGACAAAACAGGTCGATTATAAAAATAAAGCATAACACTTTAAATTTAAATATAATATATACATAGAAATTAATTCAGAGGTAAAGTACCCAAAGTTTTTTAATTCCTTTTTGTGAATTAAAATATGTTCGAAGAAAGCATAAATTGTCGATGTTTACATCCGAAAAGCGTGATCTTATTTTCGTGCAGATTAGCTCTGCTGCTGAAAACGCACGCTCGAGTTGGCGGTTTTGTTGGCTATTTTTTGATGATCCATGAATTTATTTTCAGAATCCTTTAAGTCAATACTGAAAAATAATATTATTTTTATTCTTTGTTTAATACTAACAACAAAAATTTTTGTTTTGTTGCTTTAAGTAGACTATAAACTATTTCATTGTACTTTAAAATTAAACAAAATTTATATCATTACGACTTTTTTCCATTTTTGGCGAATTTAAGCGGAATTTGAAACTAAGAAGCAAGTCTTTGGCGATTTTTGACATTGAGTTTAGCGAAAAAGGTCAAAATAAATCTGACAACCTGGTCAGATGTCAAACAACTACTATGGCTGTTTGACATTTAATTTCACTCATACTTAAGGTACGGTCATATATTAGTGTAATTTAATTTGCATTCTATATTACAAAACAGATTAATAATGCTGTAAAAGGCTACTTTTATATAATTTTCAATAAATATGAATACATATTTAAACAAAATATATTTATAAGAATTAAAGAAAATAAACTTAGAATCTGGGAATTATTTCTTCTTATAAGCTACTTTATTATATTCAAATTTTTTTTATTTTTCGAATTTATTCTTTGAACTTAATTTCAGTTACAAGATAATAGTCTGGGAGTGTATAAAGTCATTCCTAAATATTAAAGAAATATAATTATTACAAAAAAGCTTTATACAATACATAACTAAAATTTAACTCATAGAATAAATTTAGAAAATAAACAAAGTCTGTCTGTTGGTTTTTTCGTTAAATGTTTGTCTTATGTGACCGTACGTACCTTTAATCCTCGTCCAGACTTTCAATTTTTGTTGCAGCAATTGTTCAGTTTAATGGTGAGAGAGGTGAGAAGATTGTTTATATATAAAAACTAAGGGTCAAAAACTAAGACACTTGTCATAGTACTGATGGCAAAATACGTCAACGTTATGACGCCATTTCTATCAGTGCAGATATACAATAGCCTTATGCGTCAGAATACATTAGCCTTATGACGCTTTTTCTAACAGTGTACTTCCCAAAATAGCGCTTAACTTCATAATTCCCTTATAAATAATGGTATTGAAATCAAAATTGGCGATAATAACTGTTAAGATAGCTACTATGTCATGAGTAAATGTTATGCTGCTGGGTCCAAAATAAATCATAGGTCCCATATAAGCCCCCTTCCTTAAATCGTTTAAAGGCAAACAATCTCAATCGATGAAGATGTCTAAATAATATTCAACACAAAGAGCTTTTACATGAATCTTGTTATGGCGGGTCCATGATTTCCCATGGGCTCCAAATTGGATACACTCTCAAAAATTGGTTTTTAAATACTATGGTGTAGGATATGCTATAGTCGTTGTGGAACGACTATACTTTCTTTCTTGTTAAATTTAATATTTGTGTGTAAATTTTATTATTCTTAGATGTATAAGTGTGCATAAAGATATGTGTATATTTGTATATGTGTAGATATGTATGTGTGCTAATGACATAATTAACAGCATAAAACATCAAAGATTTACGAATCTAAAATGTGGAGCGGAAAACGAGCGTTGCAATAAGTAAAAGACTAATAGTTGACTTCTGTTTAAGAGGCCTTTTTCCTGTTAACTTCATTTAAAGCCTTAGATTCAATTTCCGATTGATTCAAAAAATGTTGAAGGTGGTGGCTAAGTGGTTGCTGATAACACTGTTATAAAAATTTCTCTGAATTCAACATTTTGATTAAAGTTTGATAAAATAAAAATGAATTAAACATTTTTAGACCGTTTTTCCAGCTTGCAAGATGTTTTGATTTTTAGTTTCCACAGATTACTATTGCTTTTATGAGTGGACTTCTCAACAATTTTTTTCTGGAATAACAATATATTGTTAGGATACAATATTATATTCATTGATAAAGTGATTTTGAGGCGATCGGTATAATAAATAAGCATCAGTACACAGGCGTAGTACCCGCTTAGCTACTGTGGTGTGCGTAGAAAAATGAACAATGTTGGTTTAACGTAGTAAATTAGGTATAAAGAGAAACGGATATAAATCGTGAAGGTCGGTTGGTCCATACTTAGATTCATAATCTTTTCCTGCTATACCGATTGTTATAAATTCCAAGTCCAAATTGTTTAAGAGAACCACCCCTACATAAATTCTGGATATATTTTGAAACGAATTAATAATAAAAAATATTGGCGCTTTCTATAGATGTGAAAAACTTTTTATCAAAAAAGTTGTTTTTGGGAATACATAATTTTTTCCTTTAAAAGATTTTATTTATTGTGCTTAATTCTTTTTTTTTTTAATTGATAAAAATACAAAAATTTATTGTTGGAGGATAAGCTGTTCCTATGCGCATTTCACTGGTTGCCAGATCATCAGGTAAAGTTCCCCTAAATAATTTTAGAAAAGCCAACGCTATAAGCAAACAAGGCTACAGAGGGAATGAGGACTACCTCACAATATCTTGTTTGCAAAGATATCAAAGCTTAAACAAAATACCAAGAATAAAACAGTGTGTTTATCTTTTTTTATATACATGTAAAACCTTTTCATTTTCACTTTCGTATGAACACAGAAAAAAAATTTCAGTAGTTTTTTTTTTCATTTAAAAAATTTGTTTAAAAATTATTTCAATTTAATTAATGTGATAATTGAATCAATTTTTTTTTTAGTTGAAAGAAAATTTAACATATAACTTTGATTTAATTAACATTTTAGTTGTTTTGAAATTAATTTTTAATTAAAATATTAATTAAATAACAAAAAATCTTAGTATACTTTTTTAGTTTAAAATAAAATAATTTAAACTTGTAGAGTTGTGGAACGGAATTATCAAAACCTGAACTATATTTAATGAAATCAATTTACACATTGTTTGAAATGGCAAAGTTTTTTGATCATTTTTTTAATTAAAATTAAAAAAATAATTTATTGAAAAAAAAATTGCAAAATTTAAAAGTTTTTACAATTTTAGTAATCAATATACTCATTTTACTAATGGATGCAAAATGAACAAATTGTTTGCTTGATTCTATGAATTTGGTATGAATTTGGTGATTAGAGGCAATTTGTAATTTTTTCTTTGAACTTAATTTTCGTGATACCCCAGACTATCTTAAAAACTAACCGTACGATTTTAATTTTTGTGATCAGCGTACAAAAAATAAACCGCAATAATCTTTTGCAAGAAGAGGGCTTTTTCGCTGTATAAAGCTACGCTTTGTCCATTTTTGCAGTCGAAAAAGGCCTTCTATAAGGCCCTTGTATTTCATTATTTTGCCGCTGAATTCAAATTTGAACCACTTGCAGAAACCAGTAAACATACGAAAATAAATATTAGCAAACGTGTGTAGAAAATGTAATTAAATACGTGTGAGTGAAGGAATTCAAAAAGTTTTTTATGTGACAGTCATTAAAAACCAAATAAAAAACATGAGTGTTTTCCAAAAAAAGTAAAGAAATAAAAAAACGTAAGGTTATATTACAAAGGCGATTAATATATTAAGATATATGGCTAACTGTCAAATATGTCATTGACGATCTAAAGCTTTATGCTCTAAACAAATAATACCAGTAACAGTAAAATATGATTAAAAAAAATACTTAAACATTTACCCGTCCTTACTCGCGCACTTGGTTTTGTACAGTTAAGGAGATAACTATTCGCATTAATCGCATTAATTGCATTCTTAAAGTTTTATAAAAAATAAAAAAAATTAAATGCAGTTTTATTAAACAAAGATTATTATTCCATATTAAAAAATTTCAACACATATAGGAAAAAAATAAAATTATCTATAGTAATATTCATAGGAACAAATGTTTTTGTAAATTTTGTGTGCACATTTTGTTTGTTGTGTTTAATTCCCTTTTTTTTAATAATTGATAAAAAACCTCCAAATCTCCAAAACCTCTTTACAACCTCCAAATTAAGGATTTTTGTGGTTTTTTTAATGTATAAGATATAACTAAAAAATTTTAATTTAGTTCAACGAAGCAAGAACGCCATAAATTACAGTGATTTTTGGTGCATGTGAATCAGCAATAACATTTTGCCAAAAGTTGCTATTTTTTGAGAAATATCTTTCAGGTAACTTTCGCTTTAAAAATTGTGATCTGTTAAGAATATGTCAGAGTGGGCATAAAAAACAAGAAGCAACTGGTCTTCTTTTTAATTATATTTTTGAGAAGATCGGAGAATCAAATATTTCCACAGAATATAAAATGTATTTGACAGCTAATATTCGAGTATATTGTTCTAGATTCGATGTGAAATTGTAGAAATCTCGTAGAGCAATTGACATTTTAACACTCAAAATAATACTTGGCTTCAAAATGAAATAGTACTGCAAAGTCCAAAAACAAGTAACTTAACTGAAGAAAATTATTCGGGAATGTGATGAAAATCGATCGATTTCAAAACGAACGTTTTTAGAAGGTGTGATGAATTTCGAGCGATTTTAAAATCCATTTCTGAATTATAATCTTAATTTTTTGCTCGAAATATATACATACAATCTACTTCATTGCTATCCAAAGGATAGCTAAGGTAAAATGTAACAGGAAGATACAAGATAATAGTCTGGTATTGTATAAAAGTCATTCTTGAAAAATTTAAGGAATGGACTATTACATAAAGCTTTATAAAATACATAACTGAAATTTAGCTCATAAAATAAATTTTGAATATAATGTTTATTGTTACCAATTGCGTTTTTAATTTCAATACGTGTATATGTGTAATTTTTTTAGTTCTGGCCAACAAATGTAGCTCGCCAGACCTATGTGCTTTGGCCGTACAAAATTTCTTGTAGGTATGCACCAAAACAATTTTGCGTTCATTCTTGTTCGGAGCGTTCCTTTTTCCAGCCTTAAGTTTTAAAAGATCCCAAAAGTGGTCGATAGGGTTCTGGTCAGGTGAATTTAATTGCATTGGTGCATAATAAAGGAATCACTCCTTTACTGGGCGTGCTATATCTTGGGGTCATTATCCTATTGAAATACCAAACGTTCGCCAATACCCAAAGAATATACGGAATTCTTGAAATTACCTTAAAATATTCGCTTATAATGATGCTTATCCATAACACCACTCACAAACTAGTGAAACAAAGAGAATGATATGAAAAGTCCTCACAAGCTGAAAAACGAATTACAGGGGATTGCTTATGAAAGTTGAACAAAACGCGTAACAGGAATATAAAACAAAATAAGATAATAGCTTGACACTTAATAAGCAAATTTTAAAAATGCCAGAAAAAAATAACTGTAATATAGCTAAGACTGACCAGTTGTTAATTCTGATCATAATATGGTTACTTTTGTCCTAATTCTAGAAAACGTTGACCGTATTATGGAAAATAAATAATTTTAAACATAAAATGGTTAATTTTGACCATAGTTATGGTTAATATTGACCAAAATATGGTTAATTTTGAACAAATTATGGTAAATTTTGTATTATGGTTGATTTTGGGAAAATTATTCTTAATTTTAACATTATGGTCACATTTAACCATAAAAAGTTTACCTCCATACATTAACATGTTTAAAATCAAACCAAAGTATGAAGATCTTAGAATATGGTTATATATATATATATATGTTCCTTTAACTCCCACTGGAGCATAGGGCGCCAACAATAGTCGTTCTCCACCGTACTCGGTTTTGGGCTAAATTTCTAGCTTCGTTCCATGTTAAACCCACAGATCTTATTTCGGCCTCGGTGGAACGTCTCCAAGTTATTCTAGGCCTTCCAACTCTTCGTCCTGCTTGATAAAACGGGTTCCAACGTAACGCATGCTTGGCGATATTTTCATCTGCACGTCGAAGTGTGTGACCAATCCATTGCCATTTTCCTTTTCGAATCTCAGTTGCCACATCTATCTGATTTGGTTTACGAAGTAGCTCAATATTTGATATAACATTTGGCCAAAAGATTCGAAGTATTCGTCTGAGGCAGCGATTGACGAATGTTTGCAATCGACTTGTAATTATACTGGTCACCTTCCATGTTGTGCATCCGTACAAAAGAACTGATTTTACATTGGATTCAAAAATTCGCAGTTTTGTTCGAAGACTAATGTTGTTGTTTTGCCATAGTGGTGCTAGAATTCCAAATGCTGCTCTAGCTTTACTGCGGTAATCATGCTACCAAAATAACAAAATAACAAATAACAAAATTCGTTGACAGAATATGGTTACCTCCAACCATATTTTTTCTACGTGTGCGACCTTAACATAATGGAAAAAAGATATTACAAAAATTATAAAAATTATAAGTGTTGGGATGTAATCTACAACCCGCGCGAGTACCGGCGGGTTAAATAAAACTTTTGCCTAAAAAAATGTTCATTTACCTTTTTTAGTCTCCGTGGCATTTTGCAAAATGTTGTTTTCTATGACTTAAGAAGAGTTATGGAATAATTACATATAAAGCGAGAAGTTTTTATCCGATCCATTCGAATCAAATCAGTTTCTTTTTAAACCCTTACAGCTATAGATGGACAGGGTAATATGCGTTTGTGCTGGTGTATGTAACACCTTTAAAAATTTGTGTTTAACTGCATAGGTAAAAAAAAAATATTGCTGATGTACATAATTCATTCTTTCGTAGAACTACATTTAACACAAAGATTTTAGAATTTGTTTTTGTTTAAAATATAGTTGTTCGAAATAAAGAATCCTTTCGCACATCGGAAATAGACTATAAGTAAACTGATCGACTTAAGATATGTTCAGCACTAACAAATATTAGACGACAAATCCAAACAAAGCATGACCAGCAGATTGATCAAACTTTAGCTTTATTGACCTAAAGGTGAAATTTTTAAAAATCCCACTGTGACCCATTCAAAGTGCCCCAATTGGGTCTAAATGTATGACTGCCTAGGGATGGGCAAATTGAAAAAATATATCGATATATATCGTATCGATATTTTTTTGGAGTATCGATATTTATTAATTAAAAATATCGATATATCGATGTATCTAACATATTAAGCTGAAATTGTTACCAAATTTCCATACATATTTACATAGGTACAAACATATTACAGTAATTCCATTCTAACTTTTAATTGTTTCTTTTAATTTCAAATTTATTGCCTGTCTCTTGATTTCGAACGAAACTTTCATTCCCTTAGCTTTTATTTAAAACAAAAACCAATTTTAAAATTTAGTTTTTAAGGTAAGTTATGCGAACGAAGTTTTCGTTTGAAATCAAGAGACCGGCAGTTAATTCTACAATAAAAAAAAATTAAAAAAAAGTAAAGAATACAAAAAAATTTTTATTTATTCGCCATATGAAATCTAAAAAAAAAAAAAAATAATTGGGATTATATAATGCCGGATTATAAACTGCCGGTAAGCGAAACTTGTGACACACACTATACAAGTAAACTGTGCAATATTTTATTTTTAGTATATAAGAACATGCTCAAATAAAAAAAAAAAACAAAATATTTATTTTTATTATTAACATTCCAACTTTCATGAGTCTATTGCTGCTAATACGCCATAATTAAGGCGATTCTTTGCATAATTCTAGGAACCCTTTCCAGAATATTTTTCCGCGCTTATTTTTTTGTTGTAATCTCTTAAAAAAAGAGACAAAAGTGAACTGTGTATTCTATTAGTTTAAAAATATATGATGCAATTATTAAAAAACAACAGTATTGTAAACTGTTGAGCAACCGTTAAAATGTTGAATATTATTATAAATAGATCTTAAAAATATCGAACTCGATAGTCTTAAATAAATATCGATGTATCGATATATGAGTATTGTTAATATCGCCGATATATATCGATTATAATATTTTTAAATATCGATATTTTGATATATCGATATTTATTGCCCATCCCTATGTCTGCCCCCCCCCCCCCCCCCACTAACTTTAGAGGGCCGACCCAGCATTGTCACTTGGGCGATTTTTAAATCGACCCGCCCTAGTGTACATATTTGTTATCTATTTTTTTAAGAAAAATCTGCAAGGAAAACATCTTTCAAGGAACTTGGTTACGTATGATTATTATTTAATTCCAATTTATGAACATGCATACGCCATGTGGTACAAGTAATAAATCAAAATTTTAAAAAGCAATTAGCGCAAAAATAAGACTTTTTGTAAAAGTAGGGCTCTTTCTAAAGAAAGTCATGTGAAATTAGGCTTTTTCTAAAATTCTTGGCTTAGAAATAATAATAACTCTAACTTTCTTGAAAAAATGTGGTGCAAGTTTTCGGACTGTGTGAATTTTTTTAGGAAATAGTCACTTTTAGTGAAAATAAATTTCACTTTTCGTAAAAAAGACATTTTTATTAAACAAAATGTGACTTATTGTGAAAAAAGTTACGCCTCAAAGAGTTTATGCACGATCAACATTAGAGAACTTATGAAAAATGGTGTTAAAGCCACAATTTTGAATGGTAAATTTTTTGAAAATATTTTGCTGCCATGAATTCCAATGATTTTCACTGATGTGCCAATTGAATTCAAACACGTTCAATTTATAATTTGATTATCAAGGTCAAACGTAGTCAGTTTCTGGCTTAGATTTGGGCACACGATGTTTTTCATACTACGAAGCATGTTCTCGCATGGCAAACCATTGAGCTTATTTGTATTGGCTAAAGATGGACTAAAAAAAATATCGTGCACTTAATTTTTTTACTTTTTTTTAATGGTGTTTTCTTTACTACAAAAAACAAAAAAAAAATACCAGCTTGTTAAAAGTTTCATGTATAAAATGTCTTGCCGACCCTATAATAATGCAATTTCTTATTTGACGAGAACAAAACACAAAATTTGTTCTTCAAAATATAAAAAAATATGTACATAAATTAAAAATATTGTTCCTCAAAATATAAAAAAATTAGCCAAAATTTGTTAATAGATTGATATTAAATAAATTAATAAATTAACAAAATGAATGACGAAATTCCAATTTGTTTAGTTGGTTTTTTATAAAATATGTAAACAAGAAAATACCTTTGCCACATTGCTGATTTATTAACACCAAGTTTTTCAGATTTCTTGATTTGGCGTTTTTTTTTTGAAAAACCATTTTATAACACCGAATCCACTTAAATTTTATATCACTGACAATAATAGAAAAAATAACTTTTAAAATTTTTACTGTCCTGATTTGAGGCGATTTTTTCCAACTTCGTTTTGTAGCCCTATATATAAACAGAAGCCATCTTTTTACAGGTCATTATCAACACTGTCGATTTATACGGGGTGTAAGGTGCAACGCTTTATGCCATAAGTAAGGTTTTTTAGAAAAATACAAGCCACCCTTTTAGAGAGCGAAGCATTTTTAAGAAACGAACACTAAATGGCATTTTTTTAAATAAAATATCACATTTTTTTGTAGAAAAGAAACCAACAAAATTTACATTCGACTTTTGAGAGATCCAACAATGCAAATATATATATTTTTCTTACGTGAATAAAATGTTATAATAAAATGTATAATATATAATTCGAATTTACCGGCGGTATTCGTCTTTCTTTATTGAACAACCAATATATTAACTAGAAAAAATTTGTATGGCAAAACAACGTTTGCCGAGTTAGCTAGTGATAGTATAGATAAAATTACAAATTGTGTTCTTATTTAATTATCTGAGTAATAGTAATTTAGATCTTTGGCCCGTTGCAGTGAAAGAGACCACAGGCTCTGGCGGGAATAGAACCCGCAACCACCGTACTGATAGGCTATCTCACTACTATTTCGTCTATGGGTCACCCTAGTCCCATCTAGATTTTAGTGTTTAAATATTTTTTAGCACAAATATAAAGTTCATATATCTATGTTAAGTAGAAAGGCTGTTGCGAAAAAACTTCACACCCTCACCTAGAGACCAATATGGTTCATTGTGACGCCTTAGTTAGTGATAAAATTCAAGTAAGAAAAATATAGGAGAAATAAGGAGTAAAAGCACAGGAATTGAGAAAGTAGTGGAAGATAAAAAATCAGACAACACAAGCATGAACGACCCTACTAAACAGAAAACCGCCGTACATGCACTACATTCCCCAGTCTCCTACTGCACAGCCAGATCATTCCCATTACGAGACCCGTCGGATTCTCGAGCCCGCAAGCCGAGACATCCCCTAATTCGCGCAGGAACTTACTACCTAGCCATCTCAACCTGCTGTTCTGCAGCCTAGGGCAGTGGCACTGAACGTTCTCATACATAAATCTAAATATTATAACCATATTTTATGCAGTTGGATAACTAAGGGTCCATTGGTCCTAAATAGGAACGAGTCCATTGTCTGGAGTACATATCATGTTCTTGAATTGTTTATCTGAATTTGTGCCATAGAAAACATTGTTTTTCTGACTTTTTTTTAATTTTAAATTAGTGTTTATTTTCATTTTAATGGTTTATTTTCCTAATACAAAGACAAGAAAAATATATTAAGAACAGCAAATAATAAATTTTAATTATAACACAAAAAATTTCTCTTCACTTTATTCCAAAAGCAAAATAAACATAATAAATCATTTACTCTAGAGAACAAAAAAAATTAGTAAAAACAAGCTGTTTGCCTTATTAAAGAAGAGAAATTGCATTCCGTTGTGGGGATAAAATAACACCAGCATTTGTTACCAATTGCCTTTGCCAGTGCCACTGCGAATAAAAAAACATTCCTTTGAATTTTAGCACTTGCATGCATGCAGACACTGACATACAAGTGCAAGAACGTACACTAAGAAATTGCGTCAACATAAATAGCAATTAAAATTTTTCTTTGAGTGAGTGACACAAAAAGGCATGAAAAACAATCATAATGAAAAAAAAACTGTGACAAATAAAACTCACACACAAATAAGATTCTTTAGGAAAACTGTTATTCAATATAAACTTACACTAAAAACAAGCAATGCTTTTTTCTTCCTCTTTTAGCAAACCAAGAGATGTATTTTGTAGTGGAAGCAGTCTGAAAAGTAATTCAGAAGCTGTTAACAAAAAAAATTTAATATATCAAGCAATTAAAATACGAAATGAATGTTAGCAAAAACGCTTACAAACATTATACAGATACAATTCTCCAAAATTGTTCACCATTAAAGCATTAATCAAAAATAAAATCAGTTTTAATGAAAAATGTAATCAAGTGAATCAAATGTTTAATCAAGTCAATTTAACATTTAATCAAGTAAATTAAACGTTTAATCAAGTGAATTAAACGTTTAATTAATACTATTAATTTATTTACTGGTGCAAATTTCATTAAATTTTTAATTAACCCTAGATAGATAAGGTACGTCTGCGAACGTACGCTTTTTCAAATTTGTGCTTCTACTCTCACATTTGTTAACATACAACTTTCTCGCGCTCAATTATCTCAGTCGTTAGCATCAGCTTGTTGGTGGTGGCTTTTTGTGCGTTAAGTTATGTTTTCTTTGAGAAATAAGCTCAAATAAACACATCATACGTCGGAGAGACGTATCGTTATCGTTAGTGTAACTTTTGTCGCAAAAATAACTTTTTGTTTTAGTTGAATTTTAAGGTATTTGTTATTTAAATTAGCTACAAAAATGTCTTGTAAGCGCTGCTTGGACGACGCAGAAGTTGCTGCTCTTGAAAAGCGGGTTGGACGACTCAGATTCACTGGAAAATGTGAGCAAATCGGAAGATGAATAAATGGAGGATAATGTTCAAAGTGATGTATTAGACAAGCTTGTTGATATCCTTGAGGCTGATGAGAATATACCACCGACTAAGGAAAATCCTCAAGAAATGTAAATCAATGCGCTTTGTAAGAAATAACCCGATTGCTGCTGATCTTTTTTTGGGTGATTATAAAGTGGAATTAGTTGACAGCTTCCAAGATCTTGGTATATTATTTGATCCTAAATTGAGTTTTACTCTGCATATAACAACCATAATAAATAGAGCAAGGGGTACACTGGGTTATATAAAACGTTGGGCTAAAGAGTTTAATGATCCGTATATTGGTAAAACTTTATTCATGGCACTAGTTCGACCTATTCTTGAATATGGATCGATAATATGGGACCCTATTTACCAAATCCATTCCAATGCCATTGAGTCGGTTCAAAAACAATTCCTGTTGTTTTGTCGTCGTGGATTACGTTTTAACCCCGTAAACTTGCCTTTATACGCTGCCCGACTTGCTCTTATTAAACTTCCTACATTAAAAAGTCGTAGAACTATGCTTAATGTGTCATTTTTATTCAATGTTATTAATGGTGACATCTGCTGTGGATTTTTGATTAATGATATTTCTCTCAACATTCCTCAACGTCCATCCCGTAATAACATACCTTTATCAGTAACTTTGTTAGAGCTAATTATGCTAATGCTGACCCTCTCAGGAGAATGAGCAATGCATTTAACAACTTATATAGATTTACCAACTTTTCATTAAATCCTGATGCTATAAAAAGGGCAATAATCACATTTCTTAACACTTAGTAATTTTATTGTTAATTATGTATTATATTTTTATGTGTGACATTTTGTAATCAATTATTTTTTAAATTGTCTGTAAGGAATATAATTCCATAGACATATAATAATAAATAAATAAACCTGATAATTTTACTACTTCTGCCTATAGCCAATTATTGCTTTATATTATCCCACTATAAGACGTAAAAGAAAGCACTGCAGAACTACATCAAAGGGTCAAAGCGCTGGCCGAATTTCTTCAATGAATATAGTTCGAACGGCAAGAGGACTAATTTGGGAATGTAAATAACTGTGCAACCTAATGTCATGCCTCGGCATTTTTGTTACTACCGAAATAATTTCAGAAATTGTTCAATGCATCAAACAAAAGGCTAAAAATTCCTGCTTTATCGAAAACTTTGCACAGTTACATTAAAAAATATTTAGCAGATGATGTTAACAATAATTGCAGTAGCAATGGAGAACAGCCTGAATAACAAAAAGAGAAACTACTGTGGTTCATCAAAAATTCGACGTACGTCCAAAATGGCATGTTTAAAATGCAATGCACCTGTATGTGGCGACCACAAATATTTAGTTTGCAAGTCTTGCATGTAATGCTATTATCTAGGCAAAGTACAACAAGAGGATATATATTAGTTTTTAGAGCCTAACTTATATCCTTTATAAATAACTGTTTAAGTTGTGATATTTTTTTAAGACTTATTGCATTTTATTTTATTTCATTTTTATTATTGTTTTCTGTTAAAGAATTAATGTAATTTATTTTAAAAGAAAATTTAATAAATAAATGATTTTAACAAAAAAAATTATCAATATTATTTTCGGTGATGCCCTTTAAAGGATATAAGCTAGCACACGTCTTTCAGGCGTAACGTTATCTTTTCAGTACAAAAGAATAACGTTATCTTACTAGGGTTAATATCACAAACTTGTTAACCCTTAAGTAGACAACTAATTGGCACAAACTGACACCTGGTCCTGGCTGGGACCCCTTGTATTTCGTATGGAGTTTTTGTGGCTATCGAAGAAATCACACTAACAAACCCCTGGAGTTTTATGGCTGTAGCAAGAACATTTTGTTGTCAACTAGAATTTTTCTTCGAAATTAAAGTAAAGAAAGAATTCTTATGTGCTTCGTATGCTATTTGATACGTTTCGTTTTTATTTTATTTACTACAGTACATATTTAATAGAGCAGTGCCTGGCCAGGCCCAGGTGGATGCAAATTATCACTAGGCAAATTGCCACGCCCACTGTGTTTAAATTTACTTGTTTTCACGTTTTCTTGTAAAAACATTTGGATTGAGGAATACATAATGTTTCGTTCTAAAATATTGAATAATTATTTGAAAAAAAACTGGAAAAAAGTAAAAAAAAATGCCTGGCCAGGCCCAGCTATACACTTAAGGGTTAATTTAAATAAATTTTTATTTTTTTTTCTGTGTAACATTCTTATACTTCAAAGAACTGAACAATTGTTCCTCGTAAATGTGAACACTTTTAAAAACGTGCGTTTGTTTGCTTATGTTTTTTTGTAAGAACGTTGTCTGCATGTTTAAAATATTAGTCAGTTTATATTACATTGTTGTTATTTTTATTAATTCGCCCCATAAATAAAATCTTCACTTTATTTTAAAAACTAAAGACTGGGTTTATGTGTTCTTGAGCTCTTTTCTTGCTCGTATTTATTTTCGAGTGTTATTAATCCCATGCTCTTTTAAACACTCACACAAACACTCTTATTCAACCAAAGAAATAACCAACTACAAGTATGTATCTTTTACATGAACATCCATGTACTCGTAATATTTACTGTTCCAAATATTTCGTTTATTTGTTGATTCATTCCATGCTACTAAGTTTATGGAGAATGGTAGACACAAGGACAGGAGGAACTAGGAAAGGTTTCAGGCGCCTACAGTTTTTATTAAAGGGGTATATTAAATGGATACAAATCCAATATTTTGCAATATGAAATAAAAATTTCAACGGAAGTTTGCAGTATTTCTTATCAACAGTGTTGTTATAACTTAATGAGGAAAAAATGGTAAATGAAAAAATTCTAAAAAGTGCCAAAAAAAAAAAAAAAAAAAAAAAAAAAATGCTTACAAAAGTGCTAAAAAATATTATATAAAAAAAAAGATTTAATTTGACATTGATTTTTAAATAATTAGCATGTTATAAAGTTACATGAATTACGCCCAATTTTACCATGTTCAGTTAAAACTAACTATTATTTTAACTTTCAGTTAATGATGTGTTTTAGACAGTTATAATCATAAGTAAATTATAAATTTTACAATTAAATTGGGGGAAAAAAATATAAAAGAAGTAAGGAAGCTATATTTGGCTATGCCTAACCTTTAATACCGTTCACCGAGAGTTCGAAGAATTCATGAGTAGGCTTTATATGGAATTTATAAATTACACTGTACAAAAAAAATTAAATTTTTTCAAAATAACAATGTCCTGCCAACTGATTCCTGTAGAGGGGCCTAAAGAAGGATATACATTAGAGCGACTCAAGTTATATGGAAGTGAAATTCGTGCAAAGTGTACTCCCCTCAAAATTAATCTTGGACTTTTCTAAGATGACATTTAAAATATTTCGGCTCTAAATTTGACCTCTAGTGAGCTGGACCATTTTGAAAAAGGGTCTATTTTTTCCTGTTTTGTTAATTTTAGAATCTGTTTCCTTACCATGGACATGGGTATCACAAGAAAGGTTTTTTTAAGGCGCGTTCAACTTTATATACAATTTATCTAAGGACGATTATCCAAGTCCTATTTTTAAAGATATTCTGTAAAGAAAAAATTTGATACCCATATTGCCCTATTTTACCACCCCATTGCATTTTTGTCAAAATGCGAACTAGCTCGAATTTCAACAAAAGCTGAGACCTGTATTTAATTAAATCGACAAAAGATTATTATATGTTAATTTGGTATTTGTATTACAAACAACGCCGAACAAACAATTCAAAACCCGTTCTTTTTTTACAGAATATCCTTAAATAATGATATGGATGGCAACAGTGCTTATCAAGCAAAAATTTTAAATTTTTCCAGTTTAGTATCCTTCAACTTATATGCTTGCACTAAATAAGTTAATTAAGGAGCAGTGTTACGTAAAATAAGAAAAAAAAAAATAATAAATTAAAATTAAAGTTCGCAAAAAAAAAATACAAAATTTTCTGGATTATTTCCCAGGAAATAGTAATAAATTATAGTACCAAAATGGCCACTTGATTTTTTTTATAAAAAAAAAAAAAAAAAAAATAAATTACACTTGTAAGTGTTTTTTTTTGTAGATCTATTAAATTGGAAGTTGGGGATGAAACCCATTCTAATCGTTTACTTACTAACATAAGTTAAGTCAAAAACCTATTGCTGGTCTTTGCCTGCTTCCTGAATGATTTCCAAGCAGCTGCGTTTTTTGCGTGCTTTCTGTATTTCATTATTCCAAGAATTAGCACGTTTTCTTCCACTTGGTCTTTCTACTGGAGTCTCGTTTTGCCCGTTTACGATTTCCGTTGAACTTGTCATCTTACGCCTTTTCGGTAGAATCGTTTGCCGACATGGCCCAGCCAGCGCAGTCACTATATTATGTTGCGCTTAACTACATTTATATCGGGACATAACTAATATTCAACGCCTATGCCCCTCGTTAACATAGATCGGGCCATATATTTTGCGAAGAAGTTTGCTCTTGAAAAACACCAAGCACCGATTCATCCGCTTTCGCACGACCAATATTTGAGCGTCATAACAAATCACGGATATAATATGTTGTATAATACTATTTCAGCTCATCGGCAGAGAGCTCTGTTCTTAAACTATCTGCTTAGCCCAAAGTAGCATCTATTATCCAGAACGATATTTCGTCTTATTTCGAATCTGAAATTATTATAACTATTTAACTCTTCCACACGACGTTGCATTTGCCGGACTTCACATTGTTAGCCTTCCGTCATCGCGACGTTTGCCTAGCCATAACGCATAAGTTTTATACTTTCCTCGTTCAGCAGCAGTCTCGTCTTTGAAGCTCACTGTGCCTGTTTTATTAACTTCTGCTATTTCCAATGTCGTCTCCATCAGTATGTTGAAAAATTTGTGTGATTAGCTGCCACTTTGTTGAATAACTCTTGTAGTGCTGAATGGTTTAAATTTACCGTTTGCGGTGATCATCAACATTATGGGTAGTCCATTCATTTTCCATGAAGCAGGTTACCAACCCAAATCCAACCTTTTAGCCTTTGGAAGAGATGCGGCCGATTAAAATCGCACTAGGGTAAGTAAGTTGAACCGATCAGTAAGTAGCTTTTCCTTATGACATACACCCCCTGAACACACTTGATCATAAGGAGAGTATTATAATTTTACACAGAAAAATTTAAAAATTTCTCTAATCACCAAATTTATACCAAATTCATAATATGAAGCAAACAATTTATTTATCTTACACCTATTATTAAAATGATTATATTGATTACTTAAAATTGTAAAACGGTGAATATATTTTTTCAATAAATGATATTTTTAATTTTAATTAAAAAAATGTTCAAAAAACTTTGCCATTTCAAACAATGTGTTAATTTATTTAATTAAATATTGACAATTCCCAACAACAATTCTACATGTTTAAATTATTTTATTTTAAACCAAAAAAGTCAATTACAATTTTTTGTTATTTAATTAATATTTTAATTAAAAATTTATTTCAAAACAACTAAACTGTTAACTAAATAAAAATTTAATTCTTAATTTTCTTCCAATTGAAATAATAATTAATTCAATTATCATATTTATTAAATTTAAATACTTTTTAAAACAATTTTTTAATTGATAAAAAACTTTTTTCTGTGGTTATTATTAAAATATTTTCAGATATGAATATAACGTATCGATTTTTTCGAAAAAGTGAACAAACAAAAATTATGAGTTAATATCCTGTTGTTGATTAACCCTTTCGCCCCTTCTGGGATTATATGTTCCAGCAATATTCCTTATGTTCTTACTTTTGTTTTACCTTTTATATTATAATATTTAATGTATCCCAATAGAGTATAAAGTTAGAAAGGTTTGTTTTGCAATGGGACATATTGTCCCAAAAAGATTGGGATTTATTATCGACTCGCCTATAAGTTAAAAATACAAGTTTTGTTGTTTTTGTGTATGCAGATAGCTTTATTGGGACAAAATATCGCACCGTAAGAACTTATTGGGATCAAAGATCCCAGGGTAATGGTAGGATCACCGACATTTCATGTATCCCCAACATCTTCTATTATTGTGTTATAAATAAATTTGCAATCAGAATAGAAAAAAAACCTAACAGATTTCGAGAAAAAACTCCGAAGTGAAAGGGCTAAGTGCGATATCTACCCGCTGTAAAAATATCGTGCAATTTTGTCTAGTTTTTGGTAATGAAACAGTTGGTTTAAGCATTATTTTTCATGTTTTTAATACTAAATTAAAAATTCTTTTGCTTCTACTGAAAACTTTTGAATTTTGTGTTAATTCCCTCTTTAGGATAAAGTGCGATATTTATATGACGGAAAATGTTATATTTATTTCTGAACTAATCCGCTTAGATAGGACCATGTAAAATCGACCAGTTAATTCCTTTACCCTTTTGAATATATAAACAATGAAGAATTTTAATTATTCGATATGGGGGTTGTATGAAAAAAAATCGGAATTGCATCTTTAATTTAGTTTAAAGCTTTAGTTTCTTATAAAGTCATAACTTTTTTCATTTTTATGGGTGCTCTTTAGGGCCGTTATTCACTATCCCACAAAGTCCTACGTATTCCTCGAAAATGATCCCATGTATTGAAATTCTGTAACGTTGTAACGACAAAAATTTGTCGTTAAGTAGTAAAAATTCGTTAGTAAACGATAATTGTCGTTAATATGTATTCTGTAGTGTTATTTTAAAAAATTTTGTGCCTAAATTATATCGGTAGCTAACGCCAAAGAAAAAGTTGTTAAAAAATAACGATAATAAATGTATTTTTAACTGTTTAAAAATATATTGTAAATAAGCCAATTTTTAATACAAAAAAGAAAGAAAGTATAGTATACTCAACACCAGAGTACTTGGGACGCATGGGCGATCATGTTTCCGTCTGTTGTGAGGTTAATATTCATATAAGATATTTTTGTGCCAAATATTATCTAAATATCTACATCTATTACTGTGATTACTACTACGAAATAACATAGAAGCTATTTTAAAGGTTACTTATGAAAAGCTATTTTCGGGAGTGTATCTGTATGAGACATACCTTTGACCGATACTAATAAAATCGTTTCTGCTGTTTTAAGTTGAACTTAATTAAGCTTAAATACCTATAAAACAAGATGGTTCTATTCCGGAAAGGAGTTTGCAGGTGGGCAAATTAAGAATCACTTCGAAGTTGGCTTCGAACTTGGGATAATAAACACATAATTATGTATCAAATTTGATCAAATTATTGCGACCTGTACTTTGCACACAAGGTTCACTTGGAGAGACAACCAGCCAGCTGGATGGAAGGACGGACCACGTTAGATCGATTCTGAAATTGATTCTGAGTCAATCGGTATACCAAATGGTTGGCTTAAAATCTATATATAAATACCCTCTCTACATACGGTAGTGTGGATATAAAAAGTAAAAGCCAAAAATATTGTACAAGAGTGGCGGGGCACCTCGAACTTTCAAAAAATTTAAATTTTGACATTTTTACCGATATTTGTCGTTAATATTTCTAAACGAAAATATTTGTTGATTTAAAATAGAGAATAACAAATTCGTTAACGTTACCGAGTTGCAGAATTGCGGTACTGCTTTAGTAATTATTTGAAAATTTTCAAAAACCTTTTATTCGACCTTTATTATTTATAGTATAATTTAATTATTGTGCTTAAGGTTTTTTTTATATAAAACAAGTTTGCGAGCTATATTCGGATATGCCAAATCTTTGATACCCTCCACCGACAGTAGCGGGCTCTATATGATAAATGCATATATATTATTAACTAAGATTCATAAAAACGAACGTCAGCATTAAAATTGATTGCGGTTTAGACCTTTATTAAATTATTGACCGAAAAAAAGAAAGTTTTATGCATTTCTTGTTAGAACTTCGAACTGGCATGAGTAAAATGTCATGATTCGCAACAGTTTTAGCCGAACCAAAATGATTTTTAGGAGGGTTATTTGTATTGGACCCATGGTAAGTTATGGACCAATCATCCCAAAATTCTGAAGACTGATTTCTGGTATTATTATCAATAAAGCAGTGTAATCAGTTTTAGCGTTAACAGTGAATTTCACAAAATTGCATGATATTTTTTCTGGCCATATGAATTTAAGTAAGAAATTTTACCGCAATATCTATATCTGTTATGGTCTAAGGTGAATTTAATTATTTTCCCAAAATGGGCTTTATTTGGTTTTAGGCGCAATAAACTGTTTTCCGAGAGTAGGGTTTATATCCTAGGGTGAATTATGGACCGATCTTAAAAAAAATTTACAGTGCGATTACAGGTCTTATTAAACTGTGACGTACCAAATTTTAGTATGATGTCGTTATCTATTACGGTTTTAGGCGTACAAAACTGTTTGTCGGGAGTGAGCGTGTTTTCAACAGACAGACAGACGGACATGACTAAATCGACTAAGAATTACTCGAGGAGCCAGAATGTATATACTTTATGGGGTCTTAGATGTACATATAATAAAAAAATTTCACACGGAATGACAAACTTAGTAAACCCTCATTCACGACTAGTGTTGTGGAGGGTAAAAAAAACGTTTAATGTTTATTATAACTAATATTTCGGCACTTCTTTGAGTGCCTTCTTCATGGGGTTTTTTTTCTTTCTTTTACAAATTTCAAATATTTTTAACAAATTTAACAATTAAAATAAAAAAATCTTTGTAATTGAATACAAAAAAAATATTTTTCAATACAAACTTGATCTATTACAGTATAAAAAAATTTTTAACTTCCAGATTTTGAGAATACAATAGTATTAAACAATGAAAATAATTATGTTAGAAATGTTACAAACAATGTCGAGAAGTAATTTCAAGTCAGACACTGAAAATGTAGCACAAACTTATGGACATTTAATTTATAAAAATAGAAACGGAAGTTAAAAATTTATTTATATTGTTTTTACAAAATTTTTTTAATTTTGTCATACATTGTTATAATTTGTAAAAAATAAGTGAAATTTGTAAATGAAAGAAAAAAATCCGACGAAATCACTCAAAGAAGTGCCCAAATGTTGGTTATAATAAACATTTAAAGTTTTTTTTATATAAAAAGACCTTAAGCTCGATAATTTAATTATACTATTTTCAAAAAACAATAACAACTTATTATGGCAGGTTTTTATTTTTTTTTCAAAATACGTAAGACTTGTATGATAGTGTAAAGCAGCTATTACATCTACGTTCCACATAAGGGCCCTTCAATTCCAAACCAGTATATTTGTTTAAAAATTTCCCTTTTTAAAAGTTTATAGTTCTTTTTTTTTTGCCCGCAGAACTATGCGAGCTTGTTCGCCATTCTGTTGTAAATAGTTGGTATGAGTGTGCGAAACTATATGTTAAAAAAGAAAACAGGTCAAAATATTTTATGCGTTAATATTTTTCATATGCGAGAGAGCGTGTAGTTTAAAGAGTTCCTTTTTTCATTTCCTTGTTTCATTTTTTAACAACAATGTTTTATGTGTCCTCAAAAAGAAAGACCTTGGGGTTTGATTTTGTTTTTAACAATGTATTCTGTGTGCCACTTTCTTGTTGGTAAAAATTAATTTTTTATTATTTTGGGGCTTCTTTTGATTTCGTGCTTTCCCCTTCAGACTTTCTGCTTTAGTGTTTTGAATTTTTGTTATTTTATAAAATTCGCTACTTGATGTTCAAATATCGTAAATCAAGTTTAGTTATTGTAGAGTTATATGAACTTATAACCATCTATTCAAACCACTATATATACAAATACACTTCCATACACACACATATACAAAACTAGCTTTATACCTTCATACAAGTAATCAGATGTATTTGTTTGAATGGGTGTTTGGACAGAGTAATGGATGGATGAATGCATGACTGTTTGTGCTTCTTTGGCTTTTAGTAAAATATTCTTAAATATTCTTTCGTTTTCAAAGACTTTTTATTTGCTTTGTTCTGTTCTGATTCTTCTTCTTTACTTAAACCCTTAAGGGTGACGCCATGAAATTCTTATGAATATTTATTTTAAAAAAATATTTGTTGACTTTTAATTATTCTAAGTTTTCTTGACATTAGCTTCAGGTAACAATTGCACTCTAATTTAATTTTATGTTTTTATAACCTCTTACATCACAATTGGTGGAGGAGGTTATAACAGTTTGCCATTGTAGCTTGTTATTTTAAGTCTATTAAGCTGTGCTTATTTGCCTATACAAAACGCAATTCCTTTAAAAAAAATTCAGTTTTACTAAAGGTCACATATAGCAAAAATTTTACAAAAAATGTCAAATTTTTGTTTGCCCTAATCTGACCACAAAATATTTTTGAGGGACGAACAGAAAAACAGGACAAAGAAAATTATTTTTCAGCAAACAAAAATGTTCCTTTTGGGCAAACAAAAATTTGTTCTTACACAAATTTTGTAAGATCAAACAGAGTCAAACAAAAAGTTTTAAAATAAAAAAAATTTAAAAATTTACAAAATTGAACCATTTTTTAACGACGAAAAAAGCATGTTTTTGTAAAAAGATTTCCTGTGTTATATCTAGGATTCAATATGTTACAAAAAATATTTTCCTTAAGTAAATTAACAAATTATTTAATTTGGGTACAAGATACGAATCTATGTTACGAATTATGCAATCAAACCATGGTGCATCTGTATTTACTAAGGTATTCATTAAATCAGGGTTTTGCATTAATTAACCGATGTTTTGCTTTAATCGGTTAATAATCGGTTAATTTTGTTTTTGATCGGTTAAGCGATTAATAAAGATTTTTTTTATAAATTAAGTAATTTCAATAAATAAAAATGCTAATTTTTTTACTTTTTTTAGTTTATTATTAACCCCAGGATTACCGTCTTGGTCTGGCCAGACCAAAAAAAAAACATGGACGTGAATTCTATTAATGATATGTTCTGAATCGAATGAATCAAGTTCGAATCAAATCAGAAAACTACGGCCCGCTTAGTTCAATCAAACTACAAAAACCTTAAGCAAAATTCGTTTCAGCTGTGGTAGATGCGAAATGGCAATTTGCGAAATTAAAGACAAATTTTTCGATGACTTGCATATGGAATAAAATAATGCAATAATAAAATTATATAATAAATTTGTATAATCTAAGTAATTAGCATACGCTCAATAAAAAATATATATATTTACTTTTTATTTAATTGGGGTTTTGCCTGTACAAATTATTGCCTGGCCAGACCAAGAGGAGAACTTAGTGGTAAGAAGTTACCAAGAATCCTAGGGATAAAAAATCAACAACATGACAAGCATTCTTGTATTAACTCAAAAAAGACCAAGATCATTTAATATAGTTGTTCCAATAGTTTAAAGAGATCTTATATAATAATCTTTTAGACAAATAATTTGGTTTGAATGTTAAGCATTTAAAAGATTCTTTTTTTTAATTTTTGATAAAACTTGCCTTGAAAAAAATTGCATTCATTTGTCGAAGCTGTTGCAGAAATTAAAAGCAAGCCGTAATACAGAATATCTTAATTCTCAGTCCTTTTCCTGTATTTCCCTAAACATATAAAATTTTCCATTATGCGGTTAGAGTCCTGTTTTAGGTTAGGTTAGGTTCTATTGGCAGCCGTGATCAAGACAAGAGTCCTGTTTTAATTTTTAAAATTTTTAGCGCTTATAATTATTTTGGTTAATTCTGTTAAAAGATTGATATGAGAAGAAACAAATAACTAAACGCACCCATATCAAAAGAACGTGAAACAAACATTTGCTGACAGCAAACTCTTATTAAAAATGAAGATCACTGAACAACTTCTTTGTTTGTATGAAAAATATTTTCTAAACACATACCTTTTGTATATGAGTCGAAATAAATAATTAAAAATTAAAAAAATATGTTATAATACTACAAAAAATTAAAAATTTTGTTACGACGGTTAGTCGGTTAATCGACTGAAATTAACCGGTTTAATCGTTAATTGAAAAGCGCCAATTTTAAATTAACCGGTCAGTTAATCGGGTAGCCAGTGTGGCCATTTTGGCATTTTTGCAGCTAAATTTAGCATTAAAAGTTTTTATTTAGCTGCAAAATTTTCATTTAGCACTTGGCATTTTATTTAGCATTTTTATAAAATGTTTTAAGCTTTTTTTAGCATTATTAATTTTAAAAATTTGGACGAATAATTTTATTGATTTTAATTAAAGTTTTTTATATATTATAAAAAGTTTTAATTAAAAACAATTATTAAATTTCGTAGGGAAATGGAGTATTCTTTTGTTAACAAAGGAAATATTGGAAATTCCCTCATTCTGTTGATTGTTAACATGATTTGCCCTTTGATATTACGATATTAAAGTACAAAAATATTTCACTTTGTATTAAGATAAAAATTCTATAGTGTAACGGCCTAAGTTATAAAAATTAAAACGGGTTAATAAAGTGTTTATGAAACGGATTTTCATACAAATGGTAATACATTTTTAACAAAACGCTTTAAACATTTTAGCATTATTTTTAGCATTTTTTAAAATCATTTTTAGCATTTTTTGACCGTGCCTTATGCCAGATTTAGCTGTACAAAATTTCAAGATCTGTTCACGATGCGGGTAGCAATCAATCGGTTAACCGAATGAATACCCCAGTAGTTACTGACCAATATTAAAGAGTGTACAACCTTTGGGACCCATGCGTAATCATGGAACACCGCCAAAATTATATTATATTATGAGAGAAAGATTTATAAAAAACAATAATTAGTATTGTGGTTATTTTATTGAACTGTTAATGGTTTTTAATCCAAATTTAGATATTTTTAATTAGGCTTAAGTTCATTGAATTTAATTTGCATTAAATTATTTTTATGAAGAAAGGAATTTTTACAACATGGAAGATTAATTAAAATTGTTATTGATAATTTTCATTCTTGACTGACCTGGGATTCGATAAAATAACCACAATACTAATTATTGTTAACAGCTAAGGCACGAGCTATGTTTACATTTGTCCTTCAAGTTGTGCTGAAAAAAGGTCAACTAGAAAAAAGAAAGACAAAAACAGGAAAAACAAAAAATATGTACTTTGGACTTCAAGAAGAATTCTTGACAAAAGTACGAAAAAACAGAAGTAAGGAAAAACATGTGAGATCAATTAAAAATGGATAATCATTCAAAAAGCAAATTTCGATCTACCAAAGGTTAAAATACAATTTGGTTTAAGGATTGATGTTTGACTACTGACGTCAGCAGTCATCGATGGCTGCGAGTGTAAGACGGCAAATCCCTTTGAGAAGACCTAGTGGTTGAGGTCGAAACATGTCAGGGTAACCAGCCGCCTGGGTTCGAATCACACGCCAGACAGCCTGGCTTCGAATCCCAGGTCAGTCAAGAATGAAAATTATCAATAACAATTTTAATTAATCTTCCATGCTGTAAAAATTCCTTTCTTCATAAAAACAATTTAATGCAAATTAAATTCAATGAACTTAAGCCTAATTAAAAATATCTAAATTTATAAAAAACTTATTTGTGCCGTACAATTAACCGACATCGACATCTTTTTGAGATTTTTAAAACTTAAAGTGATTGTACGGAGTGCGTTTATATGGGATCGAAAAAAACTAACATAATAAGACGGTTAATAAGCAAGAAGAGCTTTCCGGAAAGAAGTTTTTATGGGGGCAAAGCAAAATTATGGACCAAATCTTTCCACTTCGTATGACAATATTGCGACCTAAATTGCGACCTGCACTGCGAACAACGATAACCATGGCAGCCAGCAGGACGGATATTGTTATGGGACTAGGAATCATACTTCCATCTACTTTCATTTATATCGGTCTATAATAAAGAGCAGGTCCACTGTCGAAAACACTTTATAACATCCAACCCGTAACGAATAATGCTTTGGGGTAAAATATGGTCTAATTTTATAAGACCGGAAATTACTTGGCAAAATTTCGTATTGATCGGTCCATAAGTTACAATAAGTCGAATATAAAATCCACTCCTAAAAATAACTTTTGTTGAAATTAGGTAAAATTAAGATTTATATTACTATTATATTACTTAAACTCATTAAAGTGCGTGTTAACCTCTTCGCTTGTTCTTTTAAGAAGATTAATAGTTGAATCAACCACCGATGTCTATTTCTTAGATAATTCTTTTAAATTATGTTGATTTTCTAAAAGTGACTTCATGTTGTTCTCCCGAGCCTGTCGGTAATCTTCATTCATCAATCCAAATAAAACGTGATGTAAGAAGCCTATGAACTTTAATGGAGCCTCTGTTTTTTTCGGGAACTTGTGTTAAGTAAATAGTTGGCAGTTTTTATTTTGTTCATTTTATATTCCATATTATTTAATACTGCCCAGCACTGTTCTTTGAAGGTGTTTAGAGGTGCCAATTATGTCTGCTGCTTTTCCCAATGTTTCAAAATAAGTCTCCATTTCGTAATAAATTATTAAAACAAGAAGATGTCACATTGATTTGACCTATTGGATCCAAATAAAATAATGATTTTTCTATTAATCTATGTACCTTCGTTCGTCATTATAAACAACAATTTCAGTAATAGAATTATTGGCAATGCAAATTTCATTGTAATATTTATTGACCTGAGCTGTACTGGAACTAACTTTTGTGATCTGCTGGGTTGATAATTCCTCAAGATCATCTTGATGTTCCAAAGGTCATAACTTATTTGTTGATCTTTTTGTTATGGCATTTTGAGTTTTTAGGGTCACAACTCTGGATGAACATCTATCACTCTTGCTAACGGCCAGCGAGCGGGGTGAGAATTTTCATTATTGATGATAACTACTTGTCCATTTTCAATATTGTTATATGTTTTTCTCCATTTTGCTCTATGTTGCAAAGTACATAAATATATTTTTCACATTTTTCCACTGTTTCCAGAAATGATTTTTAATTTTTTGTAAAAATTTCAATCGATCTCGATAACTTATTTTGGTTTCTTCATATTTTTCTGGGCATCCTATCAACGCACGTCCTATTTATATTACTAGAGAATTAAATAGTTAAATTTGTATTGACCCTGCAGATAATACGACTAGTCCATACACGAGTGTAAAATATAGCTCATAAGAGACTAGGACTAGTCCAAAGATAACCCAAATGTATTGAAAAAAACATGGTTTATTTAACATTACGATGTCCTAGGGCAGGACCATATAACCCAGCTTTGCATTACAACGGAGAAGTCTTAAAACTACTCCATGTTCATACATACTCCCAGTAAATTAGTTTTAAAACCACTCAAAATGGAATACTCCAGAGTATTAGTTTTGAAGTCGTTTAAAAACGAATACATTTCGTGTAAAAACGAAGACATGTCGTTAACTATTAACTCTTTTTTAACAATGCCATGTGCCATGATTTCATTACATCAGACCATGTTGAAAGTAATCCATTTAATCTAATATGGATCAAGTAGTCCAATATAATTTGCAGGGAATCGACTCATAGTTTAACATTCATACAAACATACTTGTGTATGTATGTAGGTCCCATATAAAGCTTACTTACGAAATTTAGCTCAATACAACTAAATACGCGATAAGTTCTAATAATGGGCTTCATAATTTGTTATTGTTCATATATAAAGCGTCCAACAAGAAAACAAGAAAGACAAAAATATGAAAAACAAAAATGTACTTTGGATTTTAAGAAGAATTCTTGACAAAAAGTACGAAAAACAGAAGTTAGGAAGAACATGTAAATCAATGAAAAAGATATTCACTTATTAAAATCAAATTTCGATCTACCAAGATAAAACACCATTTGGTTTAAAGATTGATGGTTGACTATTGACGCCATCCGTCTTCAATGGCGGTGTGAGTAAAATTGCAAACCCCTCCGAAGAGATTGTGTGGTTACATCCGAAACTAGTCCGGGCAACCTGTCCGTGAAAGCCTGGTTCAATTCTCAGCGCAGTCAAGAATTAAAAATTATCAATAAAATTTTAATTGATTTCATGTTGTAAAATTCCTGTCTTCACAAAAATAATTTAATGAAAATTAAGTTCAATGAGCTAACGCCTAATTAAAAATATAGAAATTTGGATTAAAAACCATTAACAGTTCAATAAAATAACCACAATACTAATTATTGCGTCCTGGAATATTTTAATTCTCCGGCCAGCCGAATTAAGCGCCCTTACATGCTAATACCAGAAATATTTTGGTATTTTTACAACCCAAGTTACACACTTGTTAGGTTTATACCAAAATTATGGTTTTTGAAGCCGAAAATTTTTTCAATTCTATACAAATGTCGCCTTCCTTATCCCCCTTGAGGTCATTAAGTTTAATTTTTCATTAAATTATTTTTATGATGAAATGAATTTTGCAACATGAAATGAATAAAAATGTATAGATAATTTTTCATTCTAGACTGAGCTGGGAGTTAAACCCAGGTCTTCACAGACAGGTTTCCCTGACATGTTTCAATTGTATCCACATAATCTCTTCAGAATGGTTTGCCGTTTATTTATTATCTGAATCCTCTTTTACTTTAAAAAGAGCTGTTCTCGCTTTCATGTACCATAAAACAAAAAAAGTTTCGTTTTTTGCATAAAAACGTTGACTTTTACTGGGCAATATTTTACTTAAGGAAATATTGTGGTGGCAAAATAAAAGAATTTATTAAAATTAAAACCTTTTACATATTGGTATTTTATAAATTTATTTTAAAATATTTAACCAGGTGGAAAGGGTGTATTGTACCTTATAAGTCGCCACCGCATACCCTTAAACTACTCTTAAACCAACACTTACCAACTTATATAGAGTAGGGTATTTTAAATATTAAATAACGGTAAAGACAAATGACGACAATCGGAATGTAAGTGAATGACATTTCATTGAGTGAGAATTGAGTGCATTCCAACTTCCAACATTCTGATTGGCGAGAATAGTCACGAGGGTCTGTTATTGTTACAATTTATTGATATCTCCATATGACTGACAAAGACAAACAGAATAATGTAAATAATTAAGATAAGTTAGAACGGTTAAGTTAAAAATTCATGTAGAGTAATAAGCACTTGTAAATTTAAAATAAATCAGACTTGAAATTATCAATCAAAATCGGCAATAACTTGCCTTGTGTTTTTAGTTACAAGCCTCAAATAATTCGGCAGTTCTTTTGAACGCCTTGTAAATCAGCTGGTACCCTAACAGCTATTAAAAATAAATAAGGGCTATAGGGATTATACACTAATACATCTACACATCCTACACTACAAGGGTGTAAATAAGTTTTTCATTCAATTTGTAATTTTTACAATATTGACGACTGCCTCTAATTTTATCCATAAACGCCTTGTTTGTGTTTTTTTCTGTATATCTGGAGAGCGTCAAAAGCAAAAGCTTCCAAATTGGGTACAAGCAACTTGAATCAACTTGGTTATCAGTATACAATAGTGATGCTACAAATGTTCGTATTCGTATTCGTATTCGAAATGACGCATATTCGCCTATTCTACGACATTCGTATTTGTATTCGCCAAGTTCATGCGAATATATCACGAATATTTTGTTAATACATTCCAAAAGAAAAAAAATACAAGAGTGTACAAAACAAAACAAAAAATATTAATTTTTATTAAAAAAATACCTTTTGCCTTTAATGCAAAATAAAATCTTCTTTTAGTAAAGTAAAAAACAAACAAACATTGTGCCGCCACAAAAAGCGTTTATGAATATTACTCAAGTTGATTTTAATGATTCCTAGATAAACCATCCTTTGCAGCAATTGTCTAATAATCGTACGAAAATTATGGACAGCTGGAATGGGTCAATGAAATTTCAAGATTATGCGTTCACTGCGGTGGATTGCCTTTTATCATTTAAAGAAGCGCGGAGAGATCTTTTCGTTCTGCTGAATAATTACGAGTGGAAAGCTCAACAGTTTGCTATCCATTACTGGGCATTTACACATGAAAGTAGTTTATTGAAAGTCGCAATACACTCATACTTTTTCACTAACACATTTACATTTTTCTACTTTCAGTCCAACTTTCAGCTAGCTCACAATGAAAATTTCAAGAAAGCGATTTTATGAAAGTAAATGACAATAACTAGGCAGTGTTGCCAATTGAAATTTTTTTTTTTTCGTATAAATAAAGAATTTTAATATTTTTTTCCAACTAAATATTAAGAACACAATGATTCTAATTAAAATTTATAAATATCATGAAAACTAATAGCCTATTTCCGATGTGCGAAAGAATTCTTTCGTTCGAATAAAAACATTGAAAACAAAAACAAATTCTAAAAATTTGTTTTTGTTTTCAATGTAGTTATACGAAAGAAAGAATTCTTTCGCACATTAGAAATAGGCTATAATAAAAAAAAAAAAATATTATTTTGAACGAATGCCTGAAGTTCGTCGTGAATAATTTGGCTCGGAAACTCTGAAACTTGAAATAAGCAAAACAATAAAAGAAGCAGAAGAGAAATTTTTGATAAAAGTTTGCCCTTTGACGACATTTTAAAAATGAAATTTTACTTTCATGTAAATAATAAAAAAAGATGTTATTCTGAACGAATGCCTGAAGTTCGGCGGTAATAATTGGCTCGGAAACTCTAAAACTTGAAATAAGCAAAACAAGAAAAGAAGAAGGAGAGAAATTTTTGATAGAAGTTTGCCCTTTGACGACATTTTGAAAATAAAAGTTCACTCTCCTAAAAATTTTCATGAAATTTTATTATTTTTTTGTGAAATTTTTGGTTATAATACGTATACAAAATATTCATAAAAGTACTTCCATGTGTAAATGCAGCGTTAGTGTCAAAGTAATAGTAAAAGTAATTTAATTTATTTTTTTTTTTTTTTTTTCAGAATTTCATCAAATATTTATTTTAAGGCAAATGTTTTTATATGTGAACACAGGGAAAACCTTTTTTCCCATATTTGATTTGAAGCTAAATATATTTAATATCTGTTTGAACAAGCAAAAATGTTTTTTTTCCGCATTTATTTATTGAATCTTCATATATTAAATATGAACTAACAAAAATTAATCAAATCTTATCTTTATATTTTCTTTAGAGTTAACTTGCAGTTCCCATATTTTTTCAAATCATCTCCTTTATGTGATTGAAGTAAACGCTGAGCTCTATGATAAAGTAGATCTTGAAGTTTAACCTCTGCCGAAATTGGTGTGATTTAAATAGTGGCCCTTGGTGGCAAACAGTCCTTCTTAGCAGCAGTTATGTGATGATAAGCAGGATACAGATTTGAACCTTTTTAATCGCATGTACTCTAAGCTGAATATATTGCTCTTTTGTTAACTTCAAATCTAAAAATTTTGCTAATGTCTCTTCATTTGAGAACTGTTTGTCATTGCTTGTCCTTTGAATACTCTTAAGAACCTGATTTGTTCTCTTGGGACTAGCGATAAAAACTTTTCCAATAATATCGACTTTTGTGAGTTATTTTTGTGATCGCAGTTGATATAGCAAAGCTTCTTAAATATTTTTATCTCCGATTTCTTTGTTGACATCCTTAAGTTTCCGCATTTTAAATATATCGCTACAGTTGTCGAGTGACTTCTTTGGTCTCCCAAGGTTCTACTCATTTGTACCTTCTGAGGATATCTGGGCATTGAGTTCGCCATCTAACCAGTTTGAAAAACTGTTGTAAAATCTAGGTTAACTGCATCCAACTTCTTTTTTCTTTTTTTTCAGTATTTATTTATTGAATCTTCATATATTAAATATGAACTAACAATAACACTGGTTTACAGCCAAAAAATACCAAGAACGCCACACGCCTAGATAAGTTAATTGGGAACTCCTTAACACGAAAAACGCTGAAATTTTCTAAGTACCGTTTTTTAAATAACGGTACTTTTGTGTTTTTCGGTGTATGGTCCCACTCAACCCAACCGCAAAGGTAATTGAATGCCTTTTTTGTCGATATGCTGCAAATTTCTATCTGATGAGAAATGTCTGAGTTATGGTACCTCAAAATTTGCCTATTTTTTACGTTTGTTTCAAAATTTTTCATTTTTATTTCGTTTTTTTTCTACGTTATAGTAAAGATCTTGAAAGTTTTATTTTTTTACCAAATAGTTTATTTAATTACCAACATTTAATTTGAAAAAAATCGGATGAAAAATAAAGTTTTTATTAAGGATTTTGTGGAACGACAATATTTTCCTCTTCATTGCTCACACACTATATTCGGCGTAAATTCAAAAAAATTTAATTAAAATGACGAGCGGCTTGAACTTTTTCGTTTTGTTTCGGATGGATCTTCGCGAATGAGGAACCAACAATAGTCCGCCATCATTTGTTCATCCCACCAACCTTTGTGGGATTCCGATTTCTTCCGTTTCCTGGTGAAATCTGAAAAATACATAAAGGAAACATATGAAGCAATGAAAGAACTTCTCGATCTCATACATTATGACCAACATCAATGGAAAGTTGGCTCTGATTTTAAATTAGTTGCCATACTATCTGGATTGCAAGGGGGCAATATGAAGTTTCCCTGTTTTCTATGTCTATGGGACAGCCTTGACTGTCAAAATCACTACAACCGAAAAGTTTGGCCCGAGCGAAGTGGACGTACGCACGGAGAGTACAATATCAAAAATGACCCACTCATTCCTCAGGAGAAGATAATACTTCCTCCATTACACATTAAGCTTGGGTTATTTACAAATATTGTGAAAAAGTTGTCAAAAGACAGTCTTGCCCTGAATTAGAGACGTTACAAAGGCTGGTGGGATGAACAAATGATGGCGGACTATTGTTGGTTCCTCATTCGCGAAGATCCATCCAAAAAAAGAAACGCAAAAGTTCAAGTCGCTCGTACACAAAAGTACCGTTATCTGAAAAAGGGTACTTAGAAAAAAAAAATAACAGCGTTTTTCGTGTTCAGGAGGTCCCAATTAACTTATCTAGGCATATGGTGTTCTTGGTATTTTTCCAAATTAAAAATTTGTAAAGCAGTGTAATTAATCAAATCGTAGCCTAATATTTGCTTTATGTCCTGCCAGTGCCAGACATAAAAGATTTCGTCATCACGGTTTCTGTTCACATATGTAGGTGTTTATCGCTCATCTGATTGGGTGAGTGCTGCAGTGTCTCTTCTCCTTAAGCGAGTGTGGCCGCCATAATTTAAAATATTTCCAGCTAATGGATTTGGGTGCAGTTCCAGCCTTTTTAAATATTTTACTGCATATTTCGTTATCATAGTTTCTACTAATGGCACATTGAGATCCTTGCGGATATTTGAGTTTTTGACGTACCAGGGAGCGGCTGTGATTATTCGAAGAAGTTTATTTTGGTGCCTTTGAATTTTGTTTCGATATTAGAAGCCGAGGCAGTGCCCCATAACTTAATACCGTAGCACCAAATTGGCTTAAAGATAGAGTTGTAAAGTAGAACTTTGCAAACGAGACTACGAACAGAATTTCTTCCAATAAGCCAATTAATTTGAATTGCTTTTAGTTTCAATTGAGTTAAGTTAGCTTCTCTATGCCATTTCCACGTTTCCACTTCAAATATATGATCCTGTAAGTAACTAGATGCTTCTTGACAGTTTTCGTGTACGCTGTATCATCCGCAAATGTTGAGGATTGGGTGTCGCTGTTTGTTGGCAAGCCCGAAGTATAAATTAAGTATAATAGAGGGCCCAGGATGCTGCCTTGTGGGACTCCAGCGTTAATTGGCTGAGGAGAACTTAAAACATCGCCTTCTTTAATAATAAATTGGCGACCGACTAAGTAGCTTTCTAACTGATTGTGTATGTTTGCTGGTAAGTTTTGCTGCAATTTCAGTAATAGTCCTTTATGTCAGACTTTATCAAACGCTTGAGACACATCGATGAAGAGTGCTGAGCAATATTTTTTTTCTTAAAAGGCTTTTCTTATGACATTTACTATTCGAATTTGTTCAATTGTGCTGTTCATATGTGCTGTGCTTTCTTCTAAGAACAAAGCAAAAATGTGCAAATAAAGGTATGTAGTGTGAACAGAAAGCACAATTTTTATTGTTGTAACGCTTTTGATGTACAAATCATATAGAAAACAAAACTTTTCCTAGCATTTTTTTTGCGATTCGATAGCATTTTGGTAGCTCTATGTTAAGTGCAAAAAATGGATTTCATCGACGAATGCCTTTTGTATCAATTTGCTAGTACTTAGTAAAATATATATAGCTGATTTTCTGTGTATTTTATTTATAAAATATAAAAAACATTTATATGAATGATATTAAGAAATAGCAAAGAAGATAATTTTGAAGGGAAGTTTTAATATTAATATCACCTTTTTATAAAAAAAAATATATTACCAAATTATTTGTCTACAGGTAACGTTACAAATTGACTACTTGGCTACAATTTGTTAACAATTGAAAAATTGAAGTTTTGCTAGATGATTAGTTGTTGACGACATTTTAAAAATGTACTTGCACTTGTAGCCACTCAAAATATTGTTGTTTTTTTTACATTTCTCCTGATTTTCGTTAGTAATATGTATACACTACGTGCAAGTAATTAGTTGCTTGTGGCAACGTAGGATAAGAATTACAAATCAAAACAGAATTGCAGAGTAAATGAAAATCCCCAATCTTCTCACTGCTCTCACCAATAAACTCAAGAATTGCTGCAACAAAAATTGCAAATCTGGACGATGACTTATTGTGGCTTTTTAAAAGTTTTGTTGTGCCATTTGTCTCCCAACATCAAAGAACTCCAACAATTTCATTTCGAATAGTCAGGACACAAAACACGCAAATCATCAGGTGACGCCTAACACTAACACGAGTTTTATGGTAAAATGTTTGTAAATTTTTGTCTAATAAAGACGAGAATGTAATATAAACCATTTCCGAAAAATGCTTTTACAAATAATAAATCACAACGAAAAATGTTATTGTTACAAATTATTTCACTTCGTGTAACATGTGTTCAATATTATACCCAAGAGTCTCATTTCAGAGGTGGCTCTTCTTGATGGAGTGTATTAAAGTTTCGACTTAACCAAATTTACCATTCACACTTGTTTAGCTTGCCCTTGTCTTAGCCTGTGTAAATAATCTTTATATACTTCTTGATTCTTAAGGGGTTAAATTGACATAAGAAATTGAATTATTGCCAAACTCTATGTTAAGGTTTTTTTGGTACAGCATTTTTTCTGGTAGTTAAGACAAATTGGGTAAATTTTTCTTTAAGTTTTTCCCCCGCTACAATCGAGTGAGTTGCAAAACAGAGGAAAATAAGTGTAAAACAATTTATTTAGTCTCCTTTCTCGCGGTTTTCTGCTTATTATGTTGAAATAAATTGTGTTAGTAGTTTTTTTTTTTTTTGGGTAACGAATATTCCTTTTCAGAAATTCATGTTATTTCATGTTCTTATTATAATATTCTTGTGTGTAATAAATCCGTAATGTTAAAAAGGAACAGGGGTCTTATAATTAATGAACTGCTTTACATTTAAAATAAAATAGATTTGAGTGGAAACAAGAAGATAATGTTGTCAATTTAAAGGACCTAATATTCAACAGGAATTGTGTGGGAATTCTGCAACTTTGTTTGGTTTTTTGAAAATTATTAATAAAAACCTTGTTCTAATTGTTTAATTCTATTTAATTACGTATGTAAATTTTTGCAAGAAATTTTCGATTAACAATATTTTTTAAAGCTATTTATTTTTAAAAGTTAGATACGATATTTTTCACTAAAAAAATTTTAAAAAAAATTTATACCGTTCATTAGCATCATCAGGAAATTAAAAATTTTTATTCAAAATTTAATTTAAAATTATAAATATTCTGAACATTTTTGTCATAACAGTTAAAAAAAATAGATTGACATAAAAACAAAATTAATAAACATATTTTCTTATTCAACATTTTTTTTTTCGAATTTATTCTATGAGCTAAATTTCAGTTATGTATTTTATAAAGCTTTTTTTTTGTAATAGTTCTATTCCTTAAATTTTCAGGAATGATTTTATAGACTACCAGATAGAGAGATCGATTATTCGACTTTTTCCGAATAGTTGCTATTTAAAAAAAAACCGGTTTTCGGTTAATCATTTTTTAAATAACCGGTTAACCGGTTTTAGCTCGAATACATAAATATACAAAAATCAAATAAGTAGTTTTTGTAATAAAAAGTTAATTTAAATAAAATCAAAACTTACAACTACAATTAATGTTGGGAGAATTACAAATAATTGTAGCGGGATATGTAAGAAAAGATAAACTCATCACTGATTTATTGTTTGGTATTTTGTTTAATCTTTGATATCGTTGCAAAGAAGACTTTTTGAGTGTTTGTAGGTAATTCTCATTCCCTCTGTAGTTTTGTTTGCTGATAGCTTTCGCTTTTCTAAAATGATGATCTGGCCTAAGCAATCAGTGAAATGCGCATAGGAACAGCTTATCCTCCAACAATAAATTTCAGTATTTTTTTTATCAATTATTTAAAAAGGGAATTAAGCACAACAAATAAAATCTTTTAATAAAATCAAAACAATTCACAAAGGTAAGGCACCAACAAAATACGATAAAATCCAAGAAAATTGTGACCAGTAAATTGATCAAACTTTAGCTTAATTTGTAACAGTTTCTATTTATTTACTAAAGCTATGTTCGCACTTATTAAATATTTGACGTCCAACACGTACCTACTAGTTTTATTAAAAAATTGTTTGCTTTTGCAAAACGTTTCCTGGATCAAACATCATTAAACAGTTTCTTAATTGCATCTTCTTACAAATGAAGATAAGAAAGTCCATTAAAATTTGTAAAATAAAGCTAAAGTTTGATAAATTTGCTGGTCGTGTTTTGTGTATTTATTAGTCAAGTATTTGTTATGTCTGAACATACCTTAAGCTTTATTTGTAAGAAGATAATTGTATAACGTAATTTAGAAGCTGTTAAATGAAGTTCGATCTAGACAAGCGTTTTGCAAAATCAAAAATTATAGGAATTTAATAAATTTATTATTTGAGATATTCTCCCAAATTTATTTTTAATGAGTTTTAATTTGTTAGTGGTTAAGCATGTCTATATGAATCAGTAGTTTGTCTCTTTAATACCGATCGTAATATATCTAGAGATAACATCTATAATAATATTAAGAATTCTCTCGCACAAGTTACTGAACACGTTTTTGTAGTATTTTGAATTGTTTTTGGTTTTTACAGGAACACACGCTTCTATAAGCGATTTGTATTTACATTGTTCATAATGGTGTTTGACTTTTGATAAATTTTGTTTTGACATTCTTCATTAAAAGTTTAAGTTTGCCAAAATTTAATTAAAAAATACTTGAATATAAGGAAAACGTATATAAATTACACTTTATTAAAATTACCGGTTTATTATACCAAAATAACCGGTTTATTTGATATTCGAAAAATGGACATTTTAAAATAACCGACTTGGTTATAATAACCGTTGGAGATCCCTACTACCAAACTATTATCTTGTATCTTCTTGTTACATTTTTCCTTAGCTATCCTTTGAATAGCAATAAAGTATATTGTATGTACAGAAAAATTTACAATTACTAGACACCAGCAGAATGTAATGTATTTTCTGGCCCGCTGCGGCCTTCGTCAGTATTCTTTGTGTCACAATTTTTAATTTCTTGTAGTACTATAACATATTTTTTGTGTTTTTACTTATTTGTTTCGTCTCATATACAAAAGGTTTGTGTTTAGAAAATATTTTTCATACAAACAAAGAAGGTGTTCAGTTAAAATAAGTGTTTGCTGTCAACAGCGTTTTGTTTTACATAATTTTTATATGTATGTGTTTAGTTATTTGTTTCTTCTCATATATTCTCATATCAATATTTTAACAGAATTGACCTCAACAATTCGAAGAGTTAAAAATTAAAACAGGACTCTTATGGCATAATAAAAGATTTGATACGTTTGGAGAAATCCAGAAAAAGGACTGAGAAATTAGATAAATTGTGTTATGCTTTCGTTAAAAGAATTTTTTCCAAGTCAAATTTTATCAAAACTAAAGAAAATAATCGCTTAAATTCTACACATTTAAGCCAAACCATTTTTCTAAAAGAATTTTTTTTAAGATATCCTTACACTATTGAAATAACTAATAATATTAGCCTACAGTTTATTGTTTAATTAATACATAAATTCTTTGTATTAATTAAAAATATGTATTACCTATTAATAAATTATTTTCTTGTTTTCTCGATTAAGTTCCAAAACTAATTATGTTTGTTACACAGAAAAAATTATTGAATTTCTCCAATCACCAAATTTATTGAAAATTCATAATATTAAGCAAACAAGTTGTTGATTTTGCACCTATTACGAAAATGATTATATTGATTTAAAATTTTGAAAAAATATTTTCAATAAATAATATTTTTAATTTTTTACTATTTTAATTAGGCTTAAGTTCATTCAATTTAATTTTCATTAAATTATTTTTATGAAGAAAGGAATTTTACAACATGGAAAATTAATTAAAACTGTTATTGATAATTTTCATTCTTGACTGACCTGGGATTCGAAGCCAGGCTGGCTGGCGTGTGATTCGAACCCAGGCGGCTGGTTACCCTGACATGTTTCGACCTCAGAGGAATTTGCCGTCTTACACTCGCAGCCATCGATGACTGCTGACGTCAGTAGTCAAACATCAATCCTTAAACCAAATTGTATTTTAACCTTTGGTAGATCGAAATTTGCTTTTTTTTTTTAATGATTATCCATTTTTAATTGATCTCACATGTTTTCCTTACTTCTGTTTTTTCGTACTTTTGTCAAGAATTCTTCTTGAAGTCCAAAGTACATTTTTTGTTTATCATGTTTTTGTCTTTCTTTTTTTCTTGTTGACATTTTTCAGCACAACTTGAAGGACAAATGAACACATAGAGCTTGTGCCTTAGCTTTAACAATAATTAGTATTGTGGTTAGTTTGTTGAACTATTCATGGTTTTTAATCCAAATTTTTACTATTTTAATTAGGCTTAAGTTCAATAAATTTAATTTTCATTAAATTATTTTTATGAAGAAAGGAATTTTACAACATGGAAAATTAATTAAAATTGTTATTGATAATTTTCATTCTTGACTGACCTGGGATTCGAAGCCAGGCTGGCTGGCGTGTGATTCGAACCCAGGCGGCTGGTTACCCTGACATGTTTCGACCTCAACCACTAGGTCTCCTCAGAGGGATATGCCGTCTTACACTCGCAGCCATCGATGACTGCTGACGTCAGTAGTCAAACATCAATCCTTAAACCAAATTGTATTTTAACCTTTGGTAGATCGAAATTTGCTTTTTTTTTTTGAATGATTATCCATTTTTAATTGATCTCACATGTTTTCCTTACTTCTGTTTTTTCGTACTTTTGTCAAGAATTCTTCTTGAAGTCCAAAGTACATTTTTTGTTTATCATGTTTTTGTCTTTCTTTTTTTTCTTGTTGACATTTTTCAGCACAACTTGAAGGACAAATGAACACATAGAGCTTGTGCCTTAGCTTTAACAATAATTAGTATTGTGGTTATTTTGTTGAACTATTCATGGTTTTTAATCCAAATTTTTACTATTTTAATTAGGCTTAAGTTCATTAAATTTAATTTTCATTAAATTATTTTTATGAAGAAAGGAATTTTACAACATGGAAAATTAATTAAAATTGTTATTGATAATTTTCATTCTTGACTGACCTGGGATTCGAAGCCAGGCTGGCTGGCGTGTGATTCGAACCCAGGCGGCTGGTTACCCTGACATGTTTCGACCTCAACCACTAGGTCTCCTCAGAGGGATTTGCCGTCTTACACTCGCAGCCATCGATGACTGCTGACGTCAGTAGTCAAACATCAATCCTTAAACCAAATTGTATTTTAACCTTTGGTAGATCGAAATTTGCTTTTTTTTTGAATGATTATCCATTTTTAATTGATCTCACATGTTGTCCTTACTTCTGTTTTTTCGTACTTTTGTCAAGAATTCTTCTTGAAGTCCAAAGTACATTTTTTGTTTATCATGTTTTTGTCTTTCTTTTTCTTCTCGTTGACATTTTTCAGCACAACTTGAAGGACAAATGAACACATAGAGCTTGTGCCTTAGCTTTAACAATAATTAGTATTGTGGTTATTTTGTTGAACTATTCATGGTTTTTAATCCAAATTTTTACTATTTTAATTAGGCTTAAGTTCATTAAATTTAATTTTCATTAAATTATTTTTATGAAGAAAGGAATTTTACAACATGGAAAATTAATTAAAATTGTTATTGATAATTTTCATTCTTGACTGACCTGGGATTCGAAGCCAGGCTGGCTGGCGTGTGATTCGAACCCAGGCGGCTGGTTACCCTGACATGTTTCGACCTCAACCACTAGGTCTCCTCAGAGGGATTTGCCGTCTTACACTCGCAGCCATCGATGACTGCTGACGTCAGTAGTCAAACATCAATCCTTTAACCAAATTGTATTTTAACCTTTGGTAGATCGAAATTTGCTTTTTTTTTTGAATGATTATCCATTTTTAATTGATCTCACATGTTTTCCTTACTTCTGTTTTTTCGTACTTTTGTCAAGAATTCTTCTTGAAGTCCAAAGTACATTTTTTGTTTATCATATTTTTGTCTTTCTTTTTTTTCTTGTTGACATTTTTCAGCACAACTTGAAGGACAAATGAACACATAGAGCTTGTGCCTTAGCTTTAACAATAATTAGTATTGTGGTTATTTTGTTGAACTATTCATGGTTTTTAATCCAAATTTTTACTATTTTAATTAGGCTTAAGTTCATTAAATTTAATTTTCATTAAATTATTTTAATGAAGAAAGGAATTTTACAACATGGAAATTTAATTAAAATTGTTATTGATAATTTTCATTCTTGACTGACCTGGGATTCGAAGCCAGGCTGGCTGGCGTGTGATTCGAACCCAGGCGGCTGGTTACCCTGACATGTTTCGACCTCAACCACTAGGTCTCCTCAGAGGGATTTGCCGTCTTACACTCGCAGCCATCGATGACTGCTGACGTCAGTAGTCAAACATCAATCCTTAAACCAAATTGTATTTTAACCTTTGGTAGATCGTAGGTAGGTCAGTCAAGAATGAAAATTATCAATAACAATTTTAATTAATTTTCCATGTTGTAAAATTCCTTTCTTCATAAAAATAATTTAATGAAAATTAAATTTAATGAACTTAAGCCTAATTAAAATAGTAAAAATTTGGATTAAAAACCATGAATAGTTCAACAAAATAACCACAATACTAATTAATATTTTTAATTTTAATTAAAAAAGTGATCAAACAACTTCGCCATTTAAATATTGGCAATTCCCAACAACAATTCCACATGTTTAAATTATTTTATTTTAAACGAAAAAATTCAATTTTTATTTAATTAAAATTTTGATTGAAAATTTATTTCAAAACAACTAAAATGTTAATTAAATCAAAATTAAATTTTTAATTTTCTTTCAACTAAAAAAATAATTGATTCAATTATCACATTAAATAAACTTAAATACTTTTTAAACCATATTTTTAATTGATAAAACACTCTTTTCTGTGTATGTTATTGTTTTTTTTATTACTTATTAACTCCAAATAATTTATGCATTTTTATTTATTGAAATTACTTAATTTATAAAAAAAAACTTTATTAATCGGTTGACCGATCAATTACAATATTAACGGATTAAACCAACACGTCGGTTAATTAATCAAGCGTTTAACCGATTAAAGCAAAAGCTCACTTTAATGAATACCCTAATATCTATAGTAAACTTATTATTTATCTAACATTCATATATCACATATACCTATTGCCATCTAAAATGCAAAATAACGTAACATCACTTTTCGTAAGTTTACAGGAGAAGAAAAAACGCTGTAAAACGTAAAATATATATGCATTAATAAAAATAATAATCACACAATAAATAGCTTCATTAGGATTGCGTCGACTGGGTCAAACCAAATTATAATATATCGAGCCATAACCGCAAAAAAAAAGCTTAAGCGACAACATTTTGAATTTTCGTTTTTTTTTACTTAATGAATTTATTGGCAACATATCGCATCATCTCCTTAAATTTCATGGTCGCAGAAGGTACCGTTACGATTTTATAGCAAAAACAATTTTAGTTTAAGCTCCAATTTTCATACAAAATTTTTATGAAATATAATAAAAAAATCTTCTCCGGTAAAATTTTGTTTATGTCGCTTGAGCTTTTTTTGCGGTTATGGTTCGATATTATTAGAGATATATTTTAGAACACATTCTGCCTTATTACATAGGTCGTTATCGTGATTGATGTCGCAGTCGTTTGAAAATGTTGTCGATATCAGTTAAAATTTAGGACGGTTACATGGAAAAACACATAGAAAGTTTGTCGTACTTGTGTCGTTTACGTTACGTTAATCGTAATATAAATTATTTGATACGTCTGGTTGCCGACTATGACAGCGACACTCATAAGAAGGCCGACTATGTACAATTTTTTATTTTTTTAAATTAAATTTAAGTAACAATTTAAGGTCCTGCAGATGTTCTCATTTCTTTTTGGAAATTATAAGCCTTTCGGAGTGCAATAGGTTTGGCTGCTGAATTTCAAAATTTCTAATGCCCCTTTTTAAAGAATGATAATCAGCTTCTTTCACAAGGTACTGTTAAGTTGTTAAGTTTCAACTTAACTGAGTTGAGTTGTAAACCGTAATATATGGATCGCGTGGGTTCAAACGCCAAAACACGGATCATATTTACGGCAGGGTCTTTAAAATTTTATATCCTGCAAAATGTAAATAAGATTTCAGTATCGAGTTGAGCTTTTTGAGAACATTATACTTTGAAGTACACTAAGTTTAATTTCTCTTATCCTTTTGTTGCAAATACCTCCTTTGGATAACCTTTCATATATTTTGCCATTAATTCGACTTTCGATTACAGAACATATTTTTATTATTTTTACAGCACTTTTTTATTTTTACTTCTGCAATAATTTTTATTCCGATCACTAATTCCACTAACAATTAACCATAAAATATGTAACAGAATACCAAATGTTGGCGTTAAAAAAAAATCAAGCTGTGTTTTAAAAAATAATAAAACATACAACGATAAATGATCTTTTAAGTCGTAGATTGAAACCTTTTGAACAAACATCCACTTCTACTTGGGATAGAGAACAGCTTTCTATTCGACAAGCAAGTACTTCGTTAATAGCAACTGCAAAGAGCCTTGGCCACGATGTTTTAAACATATCTGATATCTCAGGCAATCAATAAGAGCAAAATGTTCAAAAAATTGAAGATCGCATTTTTGGAAAGCCTTCAGTTGTCAAAGGTAATTTAAAAACTTTGGAAGATAGAGTTGCAGTTTTGGTGACTGGAAAAGATTTTGAGCATATGCTTTGCGTACACCTAAAGAAAAAAACATGTTTAAATATGTTCACCTCCAATAAAACTATTTTAAAATAAAATTGTAAACATATTATGGTTAATTTAACCATATTATTGTCACCGACAACCATATTGTGGTTAAATAAGTACTTTCTCTGCGCGTACCTGTTGCCGTAAAATCCACTAGTGAACTGATGGCTCAAATAATTCTTTGGGAAGTGGACCGATTCGACATCTAATAGAAGGTTGAAAAGTGGAGCATGTACCAGAATTGAAACGAAGTTTGGTCGAAAATTGTTGTGGTTGGCTTGCCGTCATCACACCCATGAACTCATGTTGAAAGGAGTGTTGGATGAGTGCAGCATTCCATTGAAAGGTCCAAACATATCTTTATTTCAAAAGTTCCAAAGCTTGTGGCAAACAAAGCTTGTTGGCAAAATAGCTATGGCACAAGCTCTATATGTTTACATTTGCCCTTCAAGATGGTCAACGAGACTAAGTCTTGATAAAAAACAAACAGAAGGAAGAAACATGTAAATAAAATTGAAAAGCAAATAATTATGATGACGGGAATGTGGTTATTTTCGAAACATGTAAATTCGACCTGAGTTAAATCCCGTGATGAGTCAAGAATAATATTATCAAACAACTTTTAATTCATTTCATGCTTAAAGTTCCTTACTTCACTAAAAATAATTTAATGAAAATTAAGGCCCTTATCATGTAAAACGCAACGCCAAAGAATTATATTGAAAGCAAAAACAAAGTCATAAATGTTTTGTTATTTTGTTGTTGCTTTCTATAGAAACTCAGAAACCCACATTGCGTTTTAAAATTTCAAACGCTAAATAGCTTGTGGCGTTGCAAATTTTAAAATGGTACATTAACTTCTGTAGAAAGCAACAAAAAAATTACAAATTATTTATGACATTGTTTGTGCTTTCAATGTATTTCTTTAGCGTTGCGTTGCGTTTTATATGATTAGGGCCTAAATTTGACGAACTAAGGCCTAAGCCAGAAGCTCCACAAAAGTATTACCACATATTGGCAATCGGTTCAGAACATTTTTATATAACATATGCAAATAAAACATCTTAATTATATAAAAAAAGTAAATATTGGTATTTCAGTAATTTGATCATAACTCGGGCATTTTCCAATCGATTTGATAGATTTATACACCTACGTCTTTAGGAAGAAATTTACCATTTACTTCGGTAATAAAACTTGGACTCGGAAAGATCTACGGTTCCCGAAATTATTATTATTTTGGTAATAACTTTTTTGTATCTGAACCGATTTTTCCGAGTTTTTCAGCAAATATGTTCAACTAAAAATTTCCGATCTTTTGATATATAAGACGTATCCATAGGTCATGTAACAGTTCTAAATATTTAGTTTTTATAAAAATTTTGATGCTTTTTAGCCCATTTTTGGAGTATTTTGCTAATAACTTAACCATTTCTTAACCGATTTGGCAGATTTATATACCCACGTTTTAAGGAAGAAAAAACCATTTACTTAGATTACAAAACTTGGACTTCGGAAGATCGATTGTTCCCGAAAATGGGTATGTTTTAAAAAAAAAATTTATTTTGGGCATTACTCTTCCATTTTTGGGAGAAAGGTTTCAGGGTTTTCGGGAAATATATGCTGCTAAAAATTTCTGACATTTTGGTATATAAACGTGTTCATTTGTCATACTAGAGCCCTAAAATTTAAAATTTTGAGTATTTTCAATAATGTCTTTGTACGGGAGGTACCACGCCCACTTTTCCAATCGCGCCATATTGTTTTGTCAAAGTTTGACCACTTGTTGATGTTGTCAATAAAATTGTATGTAGTTTATGCAAACAATTCCGTACATGTACGTTAGGAAAAAACCAATCCGTTTTGGATTAAAAACTCTCTCTCTCTAACGGTATTGCACAGCCGAACGCAATTCAGGGGTATAATTATGTTGGTGTCAGCTTTTCTGACAATGGCCCTATTTCAGAAATTGATTTTCGACCTGAGGTTGTATTGTTGTGTAACTTTCTGTGGGCAAATCGGCATAGTTCGAATTTGACATATCTCTTCAGATTGCGGTTGACCGGAGACCTATCTGGTACCATGGTAGTCAGTAGCCCCTAGAGTCACGACTCCGGCCATACTATTGGCTTATACTCAAGGTCACGGGAAGGGAGACCTTAATAAGTCGGCTTCAAAGGCTGGTAAATGCACTACTTGTCAGGCAGTGGTTAAGACCACCATGAGATCGGTACAAGACGGCAGGTGTTAAGTGTAAATCTTTTTTAATCATACTCCATAATACGCCATAATCAACTCAATTATTTGTCATATACTATGCATATTTACGTGTAAAAATACATTATAGATTTTTAAGAATATTTTTTTTTAATAAATTCCCGTATATTATGCCTAAAGCAATATTTTTTTACAACTACCAATTGGGAGATACAATTTTGTGAAAAATATTCTTAATTGAATTCTCAAAAGCACGTCCCTATTAATTTGATCCATTTAATATTCCTTTATTTCATTCATGGTATGACCCTAATAGTAAAATTAAAATAAAAATAATAAATGTAATTGTACATATAAACTTTAAATTTGTTAAATGATGAAGGTTGAGTATTATTAAAATGATTAAAAGGATTATTAATTTTAATTTTTTGAGGAAGAATGTTAAATTGATTAATGCTTTTAACTCTGCAAGAGATTTAAAAAAATATCATGGACAATTGAAGCACAGCCGCGAATAACGTTGTAAGTTACAAAATAATTATTTTTCAGGAGAGCAAAAAAACGTTTTTAACAGGCAGGATTATTTTGTTTTTCAATTTTTCTTTTTAGATTATCAAAAATAATGACAATCATAACTTATGCAAAATGTCAAGAAAATCGAATTTTAAATGACATGCAAAATTGCAGTTTATAATGTTTTTTTAGTGGAAAAACGTTTCATATCCACAATCGCGATGTCATTTGAAACGTTTTTCCACTATGCAAGCGGCTTTTAAAACGTTATTCCACGTTACAAAACCATTTCATTTGTATCAATTTGTTTGTAACTTACAACGTTCTTCCACTGCATGACTCGTTGTATCGCATTTTGACGGCATTAAGGTGCGTAATTTTGGGTGATTTGATGTTTAAGCAGTGTAATAGAGTAATTTTAGCGATAATCTGCAAAAAACAGTTTTTGCAAAAAGTGGCTTTTACAACGTTATTCGCGGCATTGCTTCAATTTATTCCGTAGCACAAAATTTGGCATAATTTATCCATTTCTTATTTAATGTTTATATAGTTGGGTGTATCGTTAAAATTCCAAATATTGCTTTTCAATTAAAATAAGAGTCTGCTGCAGATATGTAGATCAAAACAATCTCCCAGAAAAACGCAAGAAAACGAATAGTGGATTTCCAAAATATATTTCCTTACGATACGGCACAGCCAATCTTATTTGCTATAATAGAATTTACTTCTTGTATAATAGAAGAGTAATGTAAAAAATGTTTTTAGCAAAATATAACAAACAAAATTTAAAGTCATAAATTATTAAAATACGCATACGGCTTTGAAAGTAATTGATAAAAGTAAAGTGAATTATTATCAATTATGGGTATTTATTGAAAAGTTATTATTTACAGTGATGAACAAAATTACTAATATATAAAAGATTTTATATTGTATATTTAAAAAAAAATATAATATTTCAAGAAGAGTTTTCTAACGTTCTTCCAAAATTGCTGTATGTAATCGGTTTTCAAAGAAAAAGAAAATTTTTTTATTGCCAAAATATTATATTTTCTTCTGTGTCAATTGAAACCATGGACTTGTTCCTATATTTTTATTATGCGAACCCAATATTGTACCTAAAATCTACCCTGATGTATTAGAATTATTTATGCTGCCTTATAATTTATATTTGGAACCAAAGGAAACAAAATAAGAAAAAAGGCAGCACTTAAATTAAGTAGAAACATTTTCATTTTAATCACATACATACACAGACACACATATGCTCAAATGTTTGAATTTAAACACACAGAACGATATTAACGACATTCAAAATATGTGTTTAATAATGTGTTTGTAAAATTTATTCACAGAGAGAAAATACCTTTAGAAAAGCGTTTGTAAGGCTTATTAAATTCTTATACAAACGTGCCCCTAAGAGTGTATTAGTACTTATTAGGGTTTTCATTTCGAAATATTTTGGGAACAAATTTTCGAATTTCCAGGAGTTATCAGTAATTTCTTTTCAAAATCTTACACTGAAATTTAGTTGGTTTAGCTACTACATTATTGATATCGAATTTAAACTACTATATTATTCAGAATATGATCAGTACTTGATTTATATTACATGTTATGTCTACAACCACCTTCCCCGGTATGTCTTTCATATTCAATATGATATATGTTCGATAGCAGGTGGGTTATTGCCTTGAAATTTTAAATATGCTCCTAAAATATTGTTTTTTAATATAAAAAAAATTTTTTGTTTAAAAAACTACAAACTGTTTATGAGAATCAACCCTTAACCGTACAACCGGCATACCTGGGTAAGCACAGAACAATAAAAAAATTTTTATTCATAATGCAAAAATATGTACACAATTGTATTAATGTTTAATTTAACCTGCATCTTTAGCATTTTTTACATTAAAAAATTGCATCTGTGTATAAAAATGGACTAGAGATACAGATATTCATAAGTACGAGGGCGGATCAATAAGTCCGTGACTTTTCGAACTCCCTTCGTAGTTATATGAAATGCAACACTGCTCCCATCAAGCACCACCTGTAAATAGACGACTGTCAAGTTTTGATCAAGTTCTGTCATTTACTTTGCGTTAAACAGCTGTTCAAAACATACAACCTCGTGGATTTTTTTAAAAATGTAAAAAAGTTAATTTCGGGTGCTCATTAAACATTATTTTTTGCGAAAAAAAAAAACTGTCAATCAAACCAAGGAAAAGCTTGCTAAATACTATGGGGACTCTGCACCATCGATTTCAATGGTAAAAAAGTGATTTACTGACTTTCGTTGTGGTCGCACAAGTACAAATGACGCTGAACGTTCTGGACGGCCAATTGAAGTCAATGCACCCGAAAATGTCGAAAAAATTGGTGTTCGCCGATCGAAGAGTAAAAGTGCTTCGGATTGTTGACAATCCACATCGATTACCTTCAAAAAGGGAAAAACAAAAAACGGCGAATATTATGCCAACTTATTGGACCGATTTAACGAGGATTTAAAAAAAAAGACCCCATATGACCAAGAAAAAAGTTATTTTTCATCAAGATAATGCACGGGTGCACACGTGTGCAGTTTCAATGGCAAAATTACATGAATTGGGCTACAAATTGGTACCTCATCCGCTATATTCTCCGGATTTAGCCCACAGTGACTATTTCCTATTTCCGAAAGAAATGGCTCGGTGGAAAGAAATTTAGCTCCAACGATGAAATTATTGGTCAAACAAATGCCTATTTTATGGCCCTCGAAAAATCCAATTTTTTGGAAGGGATACACAAATTGGAGAAACTTTGGACTAAGAGTATTTAGCTAAATGGAGATTATGTTGAAAATAAATTTTTTTTTAAAAAAAAACTGTGTTTCATTCAAAAAGTCACGGACTTATTGATCCGCCTTTGTATGTATAGGTTTTTACAAAATTTTTTTATTTTGTTTGAGCATTTATGGCAAAATGTCACTTTCCACGAGTGTAACACACAAACCGCTTTTGCATTCTTTGCATGCGTTTTTTGTAGATCTCCTTCTAACACACGTAAAAACACAAAACAGTAGGTCAATCTGACCAAAATTCACTTCCAAACAACACGACTAACCTGGATAGGATGGTTGTATATATAATAGGGAGATCGATTATTTGACTTTTTTCAATAACCGGTTTTCGAATATTACGAATAGTTGCTATTTAAAAAACCCGGTTTTCGGTTAAGCAATTTTAAATAACCGGTTAACCGGTTTTAATTCGAATACTTACAAACACAAAAAAAAAGCAAATAAGTTTTTAAAATAAAACGTTAATTTGAATAAAAACAAAACAATTAAGGAATCAACAAAATACATAGATATGAAGGATATTTGATCTAGAGAAACGTTTTGCAAAAGCAAATAAATTATAGGAATTTTATAAAGTTATTATTTGAAATATTCTCTCAAATTTATTTTGAATGGCTTTTAATTTGTTGGTGGTTAAGCTATCTACGAGTGTATAAATCAACCATATTTTTTAAAAGTTGCAACCGCCAGAATTAAGTATCTATTTCCAATTATTTTGTTTCAGCATTACAGAAACGAATAGTGAACTGAACATTCTTTTTGTGTAATATATTTGTCAATTCGTCGACTACAATTTGAAACATAGTATGACATTGTTTGATTTCTTCAATTTTCTTTTTTAATTCTTGGTGTTTAAATAAATAAAACTGGTAGAAATTTTTCCCATATCGTTGATTCCGCCGTAATGTTTTCAGCATGAAGAGATGCTTGAACTACCTAAGAGTTTTTAGTGCCTTAACGGGCATTTCACCACAAATAATATAAAGTATTATTTGTCGTCTCCTTAGAACTACTTCGAGTTAAGTTTCATTTGGATCACATTAACGTCAAGCATGTATACTAATTAAAGGTGATTAATAAGTCGTGTCATGCAAGAACCTTTGAAAGTTATCATTTTAGAGAACTTCAAGCACCTAACTATGTCTTTTTAATCGCGTTCGAAAAATATCTAAAGATAACCTTTATATAAAAATATATTTCATATTTAGAATAAACTTGCACAAATTACTACACAGAAAAAATTATTAAATTTCTCCAATCGCCAAATTTGTTCTAAATTCATAATATCAAGCAAACAAGTTGGCGATTTTGCACCTTTTACCAAAATGATTATATTGATTACTACAAATTTTAAAATTTTGAAAAAATATTTTCAATAAACGATATTTTTAATTTTAATTAAAGAAATGATCAACAAACTTTGCTCTTTCAAACAATGTGTTAATTTATTTAATTAAATATTGACAATTCCCAACAACAATTCTACATGTTTAAATTATTTTGTTTTAAACGAAAAAAGTCAATTAAGATTTTTTGTTATTTAATTAAAATTTTAATTGAAAATTTATTTCAAAACAACTAAAATGTTAATTAAATAAAAATTAAATTTTTAATTTTCTTTCAACTAAAAAAATAATTGATTCAATTATCACATTAATTAAATTTAAACACCTTTTAAACCATTTTTTTAATTGATAAAATAATTTTTTCTGTGTATTTACTTTTTAACTGCACACGTTTTTGTAGTATTTTGAATAGTTTTTGTTTTTTTTTCTTCAAGAACCCACGCTTTTATAATCAATTTGTATTTACAGTGTACTAATGTTTTCTGACCTTTGTTACATTTTGTTTTGACGTTCTTCATAAAAAGTTTAAGTTTGGCCAATATTCAATTAGAAAATACTTAAATTACGGGTACTTGTACAACACGAGTAAGGAAAATGTATATAAATTACACATTACTAAAATAACCGGTTTATTATACCAAAATAACCGGTTTATTCGATATTCGAAAAATAGGCATCTTAAAATAACCGACTTGGGCAAAGCTAAAATAACTGGTTAAAACCGGTCGAATAATAACCGTTCGATCTCCCTAATATATAACGAACAATTTTTGGTTGAAATATAATCCAGTTATAAAAAATTTTCCAGATATTATTGTTCTGGTCTTTTGGGAGAACCAAAAATTTCCTAACGAAAACCTAAAGACATAACTTTTAATCACCTCTCTTCTCATGATAGGTATCATGTCTTTAATTTTTTGGAAACAAGAAGGCTTTTCAAGCCATGATTTTTAAAATAGCCCTAGAGGGAAGCGAACTGACACAAAAGTAGTCACGTGATAGGTCTTTGGTGGTGGAGACCGGTTCACTTTATATTTATGTGACCTATCACTTTTAAATGGCGTTGTAATTGGAGGGGTTCAATTGACACCTAAAAGCTCTCATATGACAAGTCACACATCTATTCTCAATGAACGTCTTTAGTTTTAGTTTAATTTAAGAACCAAATTTTAGAAAGTCCAAAAAAAATGTGTCACACCACCAGTGAATACTGTACTGCAATTCATTCTTTTTTTACCTTTGGGTTCTTCACAAACCATTTAGGGATTGCTTCTCCTTTCAGTGGTCATGAGTTCTTTCTATTTGTACTTGTTATATTTTCACAAATCCCAGGACCAGTTTGCTGGAATAATTTACACAAATTACCTAAGTTATGAAAACTAATCTAGTTTTTTGGCATCCCGCCAATTAAGGAACAATTTAAATATTCTCCCGGAAGAGTAGGTTAGGTTAGGTTAGGTAGAAATGGCATTCAGTATCCATCAGACACACTTAGACCCAAAGGTCCATTGTGATACCATGGAGTTCAACTAAATTGAAATAATCAAAGGTGGCGGATTCCATTCTGGCCAGTTGTCTTCTCGCCAGTGCTGGACAGTGACAGCTTTTATACCTTCTTCTTCTCATTTTCGTCATCACAACTGTGGCAGTAATCATAGTATCCATTTCCCAGACGCTATGCATGCTTATCTATGAGACAACAGATAGAAAACGTGATTCTTCCCTCTTTGTAATAGTAGAGATATTAGTCGCACATCATCCATGAGGGGCCACAATTACCTGGCAAAGTTACATCCGGTATTTGCGATCCATCTGTTACACTATGTGACAGTTTTTTGACCAAATGTATCTTACACCAAATCTTTATGTAAATGTCCGCTGAATCCCAATATGAAGTCAGAATTGTCAAAAGTAAAAAGTTTTCGAAATATTACAAAATAACCGTTATTTGTGTTTTTAAAAAAGTCGAAGTCACTTAAATGCAAATATCTTTAAAAATATTAGACAGATGATGTATTGAAATTCACGAATTTGTTGAAAATTTGTGACACAGTGTTATTAGCAATAGCGATATCGAACAGCAAAGAAGAGTGCCCAAGTTCAGAGCAGAGTTGCCCTAACGTCTTCCAGTTTCAGTGGAACCCGCAATGTAGTGCGAAGTCTCAGCAAGTTTGTCTGTCCTACTGTTTTACAGTATATCCCCTTGCCCTGGGGCCCATATGATCCTGGGAAGGGTAACATTTATAGATTTAGAAACCCTCGTGCTTATGTATATGTGAAATAGACAAAAGCATATATTTGCATAAAATATGAACGTTTCAGAAAATTCCAAAAGAAATTGCCTCACACACAAAAGAGCAAAATCACATCTAAACAGATTGAAAGGGAAAATATACATAATTTTTTTTTTAATAGAAAGAAAAAATGTTATAGACATTATATTTCAAAAGACAGCGCAAAATATTGATATTAAAATAAAAAAAGAAACGAAAGGAATTTCAAAATAAAAATGTGTTATTGCATAAATTAAATACAACATAAGGCAATAATTTAAATGACTTCCACCGTTAAAGAAAAAAACAGCGAAAAGAGTACAAAGCAATTATTCATCGGTGCGGAATCTGTAATATCCTTTATTAAAAATTAGAATTTTTTAAAATGTTCGTGATACATAATGGACCAATTTATAAAATCTTATAAAAAAGATTCTAGTCATATACAAAAACAATATGTATACAATTTTCCGGCATTATTTTTGTATCATTATGATTGAATGCGCATTCAATTTTTTTATTGGGAGTGAGGCTTGTATTAGACCAATTATGAATCGATCAGTGCAAAATTTGAAAGTGTGAATTTTAGTCATATAAAATGAAACCTAAGAAGATCTAACCAAAATATCCAAGGCGAATTAATTTTCAGGTGCCGTTGAAAGCACTGCTGTGCTTTTTTTTCTTAATTAAAGAAAGGAATGTCAAAAGTGGCTTGTGCTTATGACGTATCGACCAACGAACGCAAAAAATCAAATACAATGTTGTGTTTTTGGTTTTGTACTTGTTGTAGTATCGCCACCACCGTATTCATAAATTCGCCTTGAAAATATCAAATTCGTTTTGGGTGTTGTCGTTTGACATATGGGCAATTCCATGAGAATGTCAACCGCGACTCAACAATAAAAACCCGTAAAACTTTTTTCATATATGGTAGAAAGTAAAAAACACACAAAATAACTTTACTATTCGAAGGTTTTTATAGATTGTTACAATTTTAAAAGAGCAAGAAATAGAAGTTACAACTCACTATCTCTTTGAATAATTTTTCGTAACTGCAATCAACAATTTTCACTTTGCTGCCGATTTAATACAGATCCTTGTAATATTTGAATTATACTTTAAAATTAGTGTTACAAATACAATGAATAATAATATATGGTTTGATTAGCAGTATATTTTTTCGTTTGTTTTGGGTGCTATGCTAATGTCACTTACGTTGTGCAAAAACGTTATTTGTCTATGCCATTTAAATTTAGGTGTTTCAAAATATAAATTTAAAGCAAGATGTTTGTTGAAAAAAATAATGATCAGAATTTTTTTTTAATTGGTGTAATAACAATTTAATAAGCTTTTAAAGGTCGTCAAGTACGATATTGTAAGTACTGTAAATGCAACTAAGTGTATCATCTTATTATGTTGATATTAAGTTAAAATTTGGTACAAACTTATTTTATTGCAATATAAATCATCATTCTCTGTGTGTTCTACGATTGACGTCAGCAATAGCTTAAAATCTGTTTACACTGTTAATAAATTGTAGCATATGATGGAGAAGACAAAGACAGGGCAGTTGAGCTTTTGCTCGTGTGTTATTGTAAAAACCTTGTGAAAATAATGGATCTATCAATTCATTCAAACGCTGAAATTTTTTAAGTGCGACTCCGACTCACGACTCCGACTCCTACTCTAACCGTGATGCGAAATGAATGAGACGTAAAATTATTTCTCTTTTGTGTAGAAACATCTTTATTAAATGAATTATGGGAATCCCCGCGTAATGTGCATAAGAAAAACATGAGTGTTATGGTAGGAATTAAAGGCAGGCCGATAAAGATGTTTCTACACAAAAGAGAAATAATTTTACGTCACAATAGTATTTATGCGCTATAGCAACACTTATTCTGTACAATGTTGAAAATATTTCAGCGTTGATGGTTAAAATATTCTGATATTAAAATTATTGGCAATTCCTGTCATTAACATTTTTTAGCATGAGTAAATTATTTAAAAAAATCACACATCTTTTTCAACTAGATCAATAACTGAGTATAAGTTTTGCTAATGTAAGACTTTTTCCCGCACGTATAAAAAATATACTTAAATAGTAAAGTACTTGAATCAACTATTTCTCATAAAATAAATTAAAATCTACTTATTCATATTGATCTGCAAAATATTGCATCGCCAATTTCGAAGAATTTTTATATTGGAAAATATTAGAATTTTTTTTAATTTTTTATGCCGAAAAATTTTGGAGTCGGAGTCGCGCGTTTTTTTGGGTACTGCGACTCCGACTCCGGTACAAAAACCTCAACTCCGACTCTTCAACTGCGACTCCGACTCTACAGCCCTGGTATTTACTGTGAAACGATATTAAATTTATCTATAGATTTTTTAGATGAAACTTTTACTGAGACGAATGAGGAGACAAGGGCTATTTTTCCTGAAGAATTCTTCAATGATTATACGCCTGGTACGACGGACGAAGAAGATTTCTCCGCTTGATCTTCGGACGATTATGTTCCCGAAAAAGATAAAGAGGCAGAAGCAGATGCTGATTCAGTGCTAAAGCAATGGAATTGGACATAGTCACTACGGCACGGCAAGAGAACCCTGAAATAGAACTGGACATGAAGGTCCTGATTGCAGACGTCACCAATAACGAGGAGGTAGAGCTCAATATATTCTTTGGTCTTTTTATCTTAATCTTCAACCCGAGGGTAATAAAAATTGCTTGTATGAGTGTGATGTGGAGGAGGATATTTCCGTAGATGAATATTTTATTCATGTATTTTTTAATTATTTAAAACTGTGTTAAAATTGAATTGCAAGACAATTTACAACGTGTCATTGAAATATCAAAAAATGACTGTGAATTATAAATAAAATGGATTGTTAAGCACGAATACTTTGTTTTACTGCATGAACATTCGTCCTATGATTTAAAAGTATTTCGTAATAAATGGTGTAAAAGGTTCAGATAAAATAGTGTATACCATACAAAATAAAATAGTATATAATGATTTTCATACATATTATAAAACAAATAAAATAGCCTTAGTGACATCATGGTACTTTGAATCCCATTTATTTGCATTTAAAGCACTTGTTAATTAATGAAATATCATCTACTAGTGGCCTGATTATTCCATCATATTTTTAAATGATCACAGCTTAAAAATATCGATTATTTTCTGAAATATTAGTTTTTTCCCAGATGTCCAATAACACAAAAATTTTAAACTCCCTTATCTCGAACTGGCAAAAACATTACACACTGTTGTTTTATTAAGAGGATGATATGACCATAGCACACATACAAATAATACTCCCGGAAATAGGTTTTAATGTCATAAATTCCATATGCTTTCAAAATTGGCTTAAATAACTTTTACGATAGGTGCTATGACAAAATGTTGTGCTGGTAGGTCCAAAATTAGCCATAGGTCCCATAAACACCCTTTCTAAAATCGGTTAGAGGCACGCAAATCTCAAATAGATATCTGAAAAATATTCGGCACAAATAACTGTTATATAATTCTTAAACTAATAGCATAATACTGTTCTGGCGACCATATTTGCCATGGGTCAAAAATAGGGTAAACTCTCAAAATTGGTTTTTAAAATATAATGATGTAGAGTATCATAGGTAGGGCTTGACCGAATATACTTTCTTACTTATTTGTTTTAAGTTTTTGTATACATATATTTACCAAAAATAAATTAAATACTTTGTAAATGCTATAAGAGAAAAATCGGTAACGTACGGTATGTCACGAACGATATTATTATTATTAAATGCGCATAGAAACCAGCTTTCCCACAACAATAAATTTCAGTGTTTTTATTCAAAAATTGGGATTATTAGCACATCATTAATAGATGAATTAATTGATATTACATTTTGTTCATTATAAAATCATCCATAAAAATTTTTTCTTTGCATTTACGGATTATAAAGAAAAAATATGTGGTTTAATGTAAAACATTAAAAACAAAAGGAAAAATGCCTCCCACAATTCGCAGAATTTCGCATTTTTCTACATTCGACCCAAACTCACTTCCGTTTTATGTCACGTACGTATGAACCTATTTTGCTAGATATTTTGGACAACAAGGTTCTGAAAGTAATATTTTTTTTTTTTAATTTATTGTAACCTCTAAATGAAGCATAATTATAAAAAAATTTCCAGTTACTACTATTTGTGCAAAATTGTCAAGTACGATGCCATGGAAATACCCATATGGAACCTATGACAACTTAAGGTCTGACAAATTTAGTTTACAAATTTAGTTCAGCCATGCAAAACTAAATTGGACCGAATTATTATTCACTATTAGCGCTTCAGGTGTAATGAAATACTTTTCGAGACTGTGCTTTTTATTGAATTTAAACTATGCACTACAGGAAATGTTAGCTCTTTTTTGTCCAAAATTTAGTATACATTTTTTTGTTTCTTTAATATACAAACTTACATAAAAAAAATTAAATTAAAAATTTTCGACAAAATTAATTTTCTATTTATCTTTTATTTTGCTTGCGACTGCTAAACTAGTTTTCAACAGTGACACCGTATGTATGCAATTGCATGTTTTGCTTTATGCGACCAATGCACAGAGGTAAATTTCGCCCAAACATCATACATTTTTTTGGGTTTTAAAAAAAAAAATTTGATGCAGTATTAGAGTTTACGCTTTAAAACATGTAAATAAAAATTTCCATTACAATGTACAGCCTACTTTGACTGCAGGAGTGCCGGAAAAATAGCATATTTCATTATTTGTTTTTAATGCAATTATTTGGCTTTCTGAACATCGATATTGAGGTAACCTAATTTTTGATAATTGTCACATAAATTTAAAATTTTCTTCACTCTTTTTAAGTCAACCACATTATTTTTGATAATTTTCACCGCATCGTTCTATAAAATTTCTGCTATGTATAGAAAATTTTCTAAAACATAATATAACATCAATAAAAAAGTGCATAGTTTGGTAAGCTTTTTTAAGATAAGGTTTTGAAGGGGTACTTTAGAGGTGGGCCTTACCACATGATAGTAAAAAGATTCACAAGTAAGTACTTTGAGTTTCAAATCCATTTTCGGCCGAATGTTTTAATTATTAAATTTTTAATGAGCCATATTTTTTAGATCGCAGTTTCGGATATATACACAGCGAAAGTAACATCGATGAACTAATGGCAAAAAAACCAAAAAAAATGTGAGCATAATGAAGTGCAAGATAAAACAGACGACGGAAAGCTTAACCCTGAAACTTATGAAACAGAAAGTTCCAAACTGAAACTGTTGAAGCAAAAGGACCAAGATGAAGATCATTTATTGGCAGAAATTGCTTCTCAGTTTGTAGATGAGCTGAATTAATTCTTTTTATAATAGTTTGATGGACGTTGGTACATACATTTAAATTGTCATAAGGACGAAGCAGTCGACATACAAAGAATAAAGTTCAAACAGATCATTAACCATTAATTATGTTAGTACTAAGAGTTTATTCGGACACAAGATACTTATATTATTTTACCTAAATTAACTTATCAAATTTTATTAGAATTTGTCTATGCAGCACTTTGGCATTGCAAAATTTTGTTATAACTGGTCCAGAATTGACCCATATAGACTCCGTTCCTAAAATTGATTTAAGACAAAAAAATCTCATATACTACATACAATTAGTATTTAGCACAAATAACTATCAGATAAATTTTAACCTAATAAAATAATTCAACATTTTTTATTTTTCGAATTTATTCTAGGAGCTAAATTTTAGTTATATATTTTATAAAGCTTTTTTTTAATAGTTCTATTCTATTAATTTTCCGGAATGACTTTATACGATAAAAAAACTTTTTTTTAGTGTATATTTCCGGTCTCCCTGGTTATAAAATAGCGATTGAGCACAGTGAATTTTGTGAAAATTTCTAAAAAAAAGTTTTATTAATAAAAACTCTAACGGCCATGTGCTGAAAATCGCATGATTTGAAAATCACATGCGATCTGAAAATCGCCAATTTTATTTAAGCATGGGCTAGAGTTCACGCGTTTTGTTTTTTTTTCGAAGAAGTGGTCGAAAAATAAAACATATGTTTTAGCTGTCAAATTTGAACAAAAAAAAATAATTATTTGCATGAAAAATGCCGGCAGCTTTTATATTACGTGTTTTTTTCATTAAAAAAACTGTATTTTAAAAAAGAACGTATCAGAAAACGTCTTCTAAGGGATTATTACAACCCAAGAGATATTCCTGAACAATGGTAAGTACCATAAGTACATGTTGTTGATAAATGGTTATAAGCTCTGGGTCGTCTCCACAAATAATAATCAGTAATATGCAATCTGCCCTCGATAGCCTATGTGATTACTTTATTAAATGGAAAATTAAAATTAATGCTGGGAAATCACAATCCATCTTTTTCACAAGGAAAAGAAGCTTATGTAATCTTCCTAGCTCCAACCTATTTTTAAATGGTATAGATATACCCTGGTCTGACGATATTAAATATTTAGGTGTAACACTTGATAAACGTCTAACTTATAGCAATCACGTAATGCACATAATACGAAAGTTTAATATTGGTATTAGAACATTATATCCTCTTATTAATCGACGTTCACAGCTTAGTACATTTAACAAGGTTATTTTGGTAAAAACCATATTCCAGGCCATCATTTTATATGCATGCCAGTATGGGGACATTGCGCGAGAACTCACGTCAAGAAACTACAGATTGGACAGAACAAACTCCTCAAAATGATTTTGAATCTACCGTGGCATTACTCCACAAACAGACTCCATAGGCAATGTAATGTTGAAGTTGTTTCCGATCGTATTAGAAAAATAACTGAAAAATTTCAGAACTCTTGTATTTATTCAGACATTGAATATCTTCACAACTTGTTTTTATAAAACATTTTATTTTTAGTTTAGTGTATGTACATATCTTAACATATATTATCTGTGAAATTGTATTACTTATATTAAAATGTACTATTTATGTTAAAAACTGTAAACATTGCTTTATCTGTATGATACATACTTCTACTGTAAATTTATTGAAGGTTTTTGTGTAAATTTTCCTTCCCCGTGTTTCTATACTTTATTTAAGTTGCTTCTTTGATACATTTTGTAATATATTATAGATGTAAGGTATTTCAGCCATCTCTCTTAAATTTAAGTATTCTTTGTATTATAGTGCGTTGCAAACAATAAATAAAGAATAATAATAATAATAAATGGTTATAATTTCTTACATATTTTTTTCGAAGTTAAATAGAAACAGCTGCTCACAATCAAAACGCAAATTTAAAAGAAATTGTTAAACAACAACCAGTATTAAAACAATGTTGTTTTTTAATTTTATATTTTCTATGAAAATTTTCTCAAAAGATTATGGGTTTTTAAAATAAATGGAAAAGAAAAACATTAAATTTCCTTTTTATATGCTATTTATTGATGTTGAAAATAAATTTTAAAGAAAATTTACAAGTTCACATGTGGATCACATTACTGTATGCTTGTGATTTAAAATCGCCAAATTTAAGGCGATTACGAACTCCAGCACACCTTCTTTGCGATTTCAAATCGTAATCACAACTTTCTTGAGATTTGCGATTTCTAGCACATAGGCGTAAGGTTTTGAAAATTAAATCTTAGTAATAGATGGCGTAAGACTCGTTGAAAACTACCAACCGGAAGACATACAATATTCTGGGAGCGGATTTATTCTAAATTCTTAATTAATTTCTTTTCAATTTAATTGTTTATTTAGAATTAGAAAATCAAGTTTTATATTAAAAATATGTTTAAAACCACAGTTTCTTTTATGTCTCAATAAAAAAAATTAAAGGGTTTTCATAGAAGAGTTTAATAAATGTTTGCTCGTGACCAATAATTTTATTTGCAAGAATGTGAGAGCGTGTCAGATAAAACAAAAGGAAAATTTGCACGACAAAATTATGGGCTTTAAAATAGAGGGACAGTTCCAAGGACTGAATCTAAGAAATCACTTAATTTTGCCAAGTCGTTTGGCTAAAATTAATTTTGGCCAAAATAAAAGAAAACATTTTTTATTGGACTATGCATGAATCATCATAAAAATTGATGTATAAATTGTTGTTATGTAAAGTGTAATTTTTGAAAATAACAGAAAACATTATATTTTAATAAAACAATTTTTTTTTCAAGGGAGTAACACAAGGCATTAACATCTGAGAATGATTTTGGGCATATGGGAAAGGCCTTCTGGACTTCCCAATTTTGCCAACTTTTTTGAGAATTGCTGGCCGAATGTCACGAATAACTCGAACAATGTTTGCCTAACAGGCCCACATAACCTAGAGCTGTCAAATCGTACGGTCTTGGAGGCCAATTAACACGTCCCTGCGTGAAATTTGTAGCAATTGTTCCAACAGACGGGTCCTGGGATTTATGAAAATAGACCAAGTACAAAAAGAAAGAACTCATGACCAGTAAAGGATAACCAATCATTTAACTGGTATATGAAGAACCAAAAATTAGAAAAAATAATGAATTACAGTACAGTATTCACCGGTGGTGTGACATACTTTTTTGTGACTTTCTAAAATTTGTTTCTTAAATTTAGTTCTTGGACTTGTTTGATTGAAATAATACTCCATTGTAGTAACTAAAACTAAAGACGTTCATTCAGTGTTTTATTTTACATTATGAATCAAAGCTCACGATGAATGACCCGATATATTGTCCCTTCAAGAAAATTTTAGCTGTTTTTTCAAAATTTAATTACAATATATTTATTCATTACGGGTTTCTTAGATCTTCGAGAAATTAAGCATTAAATTCTTAGTAATATTACACAAATTGTTGTTGATTTCCATGACAAAAAATACATTTAGATACAGTGTTATTTGTTGGTAGTTTCCCAATCAAATACATGATAAAGGTTGGTTCATCAAGTTGGTCTATATTTTATCATACGTCTTCAGAGGAGCACAAACGATTAAAATAATTTATTCTCATTACATCTTTAGCGTGTTTTCAACAGACATTCATGAACAAAACAAGTAAGTCTGGGTTGTTGTCCCCAACAAGAATTAGTTAAATAACGCAGCATATGAACAGGCGCCAATCTACATATGCGCATGAGTAATATTTATGCATTGTAATATTACGTATACGCAGAGTAGTCAGACGTTTGGATTAAAAAATCACGCAGTTCCTAATATTCCGAGTACTCAGAATTGTAAGGCAACTAGTAACACAGAGTTTCCTTTCGCTTACTAAATATTGTACAATGTACATGATACAGTACTGCAGGCAGAGATAATTTATTTGAAATTTTGTAAAAACAGTTTAATTTTTTTTCATTCATTTGTTTGTCAAATAATAAAATTTGAAAAATAAAATTCTTAATAAAAAAAGTTCTGGATAATCAAGCAAAAATGTGAGCGTACTTGACGCAAACATCCAAGAAGTCAGCATTCCAAAGCGTGTTTTCCCTTGAAAACGAAGAGAAAATACCAACTGTGGAGTGTCTTTCAGAAGAAAATTAAGAAGAAATGGTAGGTAATTTTTAACAAATTGTGCTGTATATTTTTTCCATTTGTTTTTAAATTATTGCTGCTATCTTCCAGATAGCTGTTATAAAGCGAATTTTGAGTCCTGGAGGATAACATAAGATTCTTCATCGGCTCCTTGACAAAACATTATATTCTTGTACAATTACGATGACGTGAACGACAAGAAAGCCTTTAAAGAATATAAGCCTTTGAGTGCTGCAATGTTTAGTAAGCAAGAGTAAATGAATTAAAAAAAATGTACTTTACTTTCATCTTTTCCTTTTTACTTTGCATAGACGCAGCTAAAAATGATGGATATACGTATACCGAATACGTCAAAGATATTCGAGAATCTTTTAAGACGCTTAAGAACAGTATTCACAAGAGAAAATATGACAAAAATAAGAATAGTAAGAATAGCAAGAAAAAGAGAAAAGCAGAATGTATTAACACCATTTAAGTTTTTCTTCACTTAGTATTTTATTTATTCAATGAATGAAAGAACTGAGTTCACAATTAGACGATATTAACACAACATAATAATAGTTAAGTTTTTATTTCTGTTTAATAATTTTTTAAATATTATAGCCCAGAAGATGTTTTTCAATGAAAAACGAAATATCGGCAAAATTTAATAAATTATTGTAAAATGGAAATGGTTAAAAAGGACCTCGAGCTCAAAAAAAGTTCTTTTATTTATATATTATAAAGGTCGAATAAAATACAATATAAAACTTATTCATGGAATGTTTAATTAATTTTTCTATAGATATTCACGTCGAAAGTTGCACTCTTGCGAAAAAGCAAAATAATAAAATAATAACAACAACCACACATACAATTATTTCCTATAAATATTTGTATATTTGGTTGTTTTTATGTTTTTGATATTTTGCTTTTTCGCAAGAGTGCAATTGACGAGAATACTGTTATTGTACATGTTTTTTCAATTCAAACAATCTGTTAAGTTTTGGCAAAATAATTTGTTTTTCTATGTAGTTAAAGATTTAAGTTTTTTAATCTATGTATAATTAAATTGTTTAGTATTATTGCAAATAGTTCTAAAAAATTAATTAATAAACAATTATAAATAAAAAAATAAGCAATTAAATATAAAAAAAATTATTTTCTTCATTTTTCTAACATTTTGGGTAGGGTGTATTTGTTGCACAACTTCATATACTTTGTATCTGAACAAGTAAATTATATTAATTACTGCACCGTATACTAGGTATGAGAGAAATATTTTAATTTAATTACAAAGTTATAATACAAAGTACATAGAATTGTATGAAAGATGGACACTTTCTCGAACACTTTGTGGGTTGCTGGTAATCAATGAAAAATCGGCCATGTCTATATAAAAGTAAACCTAAAACGTATATAGAGTTCCGAGTACCCCGTACACACAAAGTATGCCACACGTATTTCAATACGTGTAACACACGTTCGTCACTGGGCATAACCGGTTCAATAAAATAGCCACAATAATAATTATTAAATAGAATTATTATAAACGTCATTTACAATTTTATACAAATTGTTGCTGAAGTAGAAAAAGACTCAATCAATTTTTTAAAAAAAAATTTAAGTTAAGCTATGTTCCTACCTATTAAATATTTGACGTCCTACACGTAATCACTAGTTTTATTACAAAAATATTGGCTATTGTAATACGTTTGGCTTGATCAAACATCACTAAACAGTTTCTAAATTACATTATACATTTATCTTCTTACAAAAAAAGTTAATTCATTTAATATAAATTGCTAAAAATAAAGCCAAAGTTTGATCACGCTTTTTTTATTTTTTTTTGTCAAATATTTGTTAGGTCATACCTTTACATTTGAAAGGAAAATATATAAAAATACTCTTGAAAGAAATGAACTAAGAAAAAAAAACAAAATTGTTGCTCGCATTGCAAACGAAGCTTAATTTTAAATTGTTAAATATTTTTAGAAGTAGGGCCTTGATATAACCAGACACTTTTCAAATCATTCATAAATTAATTGTCTATCTAATATTTTCCGAATAATTGGGGGATTCACAAGGTGTCATAAAGTCATATGTCTTAAAATAATAACATGAAAAAATACGACTTTTGTGAGCAACCCCTCATAATTTAATGTGCTATTAATTACGACAGTACAATAAACATAGCAAGCAACGTTCTATTTATTTAAGACACTTTTTGTTTACAAACCAACAACAATATTTTTAAACCATTGTAAAATGTTAGAACATTATGACAATAAACCATGATAGCACACCTTGTGAATACCCCAAATAAAAAAAAACAGAAAGTTGTTTTTATAATATATTTTCCCTGTTAAAGTTCAGTAAAATATCGTAGCATACGAACAGGCGACTAATGATTGTTACTGTGCGTATGAGTAACATTAGTATAGTTAAATATTAGTCATACGCAGTGATGCCAATAGTAGGGAATTTTCCCTGTTTGTAGGGATGTTTCGGAAAATTTCAAGCGTAAGGAAAAAAAGGACTGATTTTTTTATTTAAAGGAATATTGTGTAAAAATACTTAAATATTCGTATTATTTTAATTTAAAAGTTAAAATTTTTCTTTTACAATAGGATTTATGTACAAATGTAGTATATTCTAACAGAAACCCTATACTATGAGTCCTAACAGCCTGGCAATCTTTAACAAGATAAGTTGCCAAATAAGCGCCTTTTTACTGTCAAAAAAGCGTATATTTTTCGCTTAACACTTTTTTAAAAAGAGCGCTAAATTAGCGCTTTTCTGTTAGCATTATTTAAAATTATAGATACCCGACATTTTTGAACTTTTATTTGCATACATTAATAATTTAAAGCACATTAAACTTAAATTTGTTAACATTTTTCAAATACTTTTGATATAAAGTATAGTGAATTGTTTACCATATAATTACATATATATCGGCTGGTGGTTGTTGGTATGTCGCTTGTCATAAATCAATTCTATACAATAACTGTGTTCTCTTTTCAAGTCCTTAATCCATTTTGTGTTTATCTTAAATATACATTAATATGTATTAAGTGATATCGAGACCAAACATTGCTTCATATTCACAATTTAAGAGTTTGACACTTTTTGTGCTATGAAGCAATTGAAAAACGATAAAGTAAAAATATGTAAATATGTAACTGTTATGCTTCGCTTTCTATTTAAGGAATTAAGATCAAAATATTTTATTTTGTTTTTTCTTATAGAATACTAATGTCTCAACCTAAATTTTTAAGAAACTAAGAATTTTCCAATTGTTTGTTAAGTGCTTCCTTGTATTATAAATCTTTGATGTTATTTTAATTATACTTCATATTAATTATATTTCTGTACTTTCCTTTATATCAGAAAAGACTTTGTAAAATTTTAAATGTCTTAATAACACTAGACTGCAAAAACAACAAGAAAGTCAGGGGACTTTACCGTGCTGAATCTAAATCTGTTCACAGTTAAATACAATTTTATTCGAATATACCTGGATTTCTGATATTTTTTTTTTTTTTTTTCTTCAGTATTTGCTTATTGAATCTTCATATATTAAATATGAACTAACAATAATTAATCAAATCTTATCCTAATATTTACTTTATGTCCTGCCAGTGCTAGACAAAAAAGATTTAGTCATCACGGTTTCTGTTGACATGTGTAGGTGTTTATCGCTCATCTGATTGGGTGAGTGCTGCAGTGTCTCTTCTTCTTAAGCGAGTGTGGCCGCCATAATTTAAAATATTTCTAGCTAATGGATTTGGGTGCAGTTCCAGCCTTTTTAAATATTTTACTGCATATTTCGTTATCATAGTTTTTACTAATGGCACATTGAGATCCTTGTGGATATTTGAGTTTTTGACGTACCAGGGGCGGCTGTGATTATTCGAAGAAGTTTATTTTGGCGCCTTTGAATTTTTTCGATGTTAGAAGCCGAGGCAGTGCCCCATAACTGAATACCGTAGCACAAAATTGGCTTTAAGATAGAGTTGTAGAGTAGAAGTTTGCAATCGAGACTAAGAACAGAATTTCTTCCAATAAGCCAATTAATTTGGATTGCTTTTAGTTTCATTTGAGTTAATTTCGCTTCTATATGCCATTTCCACGTTAAACGCCGATCTAGATGTATACCGAGGTATTTTACATGCGAGTGTTGGGATATTATTTGATTATGGATTTTAATAGGGGGGCATGTTTCCCGACGCAATGTGAATGTTATATGTGAGCATTTTTGCTCATTGATCTTTATCCTCCATTTTTTTAACCACCTTTCCAGTTCAAATATATGATCCTGTAAGTAACGAGATGCTTCTTGACAGTTTGCGTATATGCTTAGAAAAGCTGTATCGTCCGCAAATGTTGAGGTATGGGTGTAGCTGTTTGTAGGCAAGTCCGAAGTATAAATTAAGTATAATAGAGGGCCCAGGATGCTGCCTTGTGGGACTCCAGCGTTAATTGGCTGAGGAGAACTTAAAAAATTGCCTTCTTTAATAATAAATTGACGACCGACTAAGTAGCTTTCTAACAACTTGTGTATGTTTGCTGGTAAGTTTTGCTGATATATGATAAAAAAAAATTTTAAATTTTTGTCCTTATAATTTTTTTAATGAATTTTTAATGAAAACCATTTTCCTTGCAACTACAATTCGTGTTGGAAAAACAAGCCAATTGTAGGGGAATGTAAGAAAGACAAATTCACTGTTTATTGTTGTGGCTTTGTTGAAGCTTTGATATTGTTACAAGTAAGACCTAAGTGTTTAAAATTCTTACTCACTTTATGGGCTTATTTGAATAATATTTTTAGCTTTTCTAAAGTCTTAAGAAAAATTATCCTGACTAGCTGGCCTAAGCAACCAGCGAAATGCCCATAGAAACTAGCTTTCCTACAACAATAAATTTCCGTATTTTTCTCAAAAATAAAAATTGGGAGTTTAGCACGTCATTAATAAATGTATTGATTATTGAAAAATATAATTTAGGTGATTCAAAGAAATGTTATTATTAATCATTTTCGGGCGAAATATTAGTCTAGTCCATAAAAGAAATTAGACATGATAGAAGAGACAAAAAACGAATTTGAATATATATCATAGATTTTTATTTAAAACGATTTTGTTGCCAACCATTTCATTAAGTTTTTTATATAAATTCTATTTTTAAACGTTTTTTGATTGTGGGAAGGGCGCTGTTTGATCAGAAAGACCATGTACGTATATATTAAAGGTGCCACGAATATTCAGGTTCGCATTTTAGAGGTATTCGCTAATTTTCGCTTTTTGCATTCGCGCTAACATTCGCTTCACTGTATTCACTGTATGCGAATATTAACAGCAAATATCTAATGATTGAAATTTCTACATAGAAATTAATTTTGTACCGAGAAAAAAGACTCATCACTTAGTTTTGTCTCTAAATTAAAAGATATATAGTGGCCTATATACCGAAAAGAAAAAATTTTAATTTTTCAGTGTTATTTTTAAAATTGAATATGTATACTAACAAAAATTATTTTCGGGAATGAAATATTTATTATTAATTAGTTCATTTATTAATGATGTGCTAATAATCCCAATTTTTGAATGAAAACACTGAAATTTATTGTTGTGGGAAAGCTAGTTTCTATGCGCATTTCGCTGGTTGCTTAGGCCAGCTCGTCAGGAATTAGCACATCATTAATAAATGAACTAACTAATAATGAATATGTATACATTTGTGTGTGTATATCATGTTCATATTTATATGTGTTCTTTTCTTGTTGTTAATAAATGCTTTGATTATAAATGTTTATTTATAATATTAAGAATATGAAAGCAAAATATTTATTTGTTTGCCTGTTGCTTATTGTAGTGACAAAAGGGATTTTTAAAAACACATAAGGATTTATTTTAAATTTATACTGGCATCACTGGTCATACGTATCTTTTAATGATAAAGAAAATGTTTAAGAAAAATTTATTTAGCGTTAGTTCAGCTGGTTCGCTGCGCTTCAAGTAAAATTCCTTACTCTTTGGGTCGTCTTAAAGGGGATATTTCAGCCATTTTTTGTCATTCAAGCCACAGTAGTGGAGTGCGTTTATATCCATGTTTGCAACACCTTCAAGTATTGGCCCTAAACACACATTTAAGTATATCGATCGGCTGCTAATCATCTTCTGAGTAGATCTAACGACGTCCGTCCATCCAGCTAGCTGTCTGGCAGGATGGCTGGCTGCCTGTACATGTAAACCTTGTACGCAAAGTACTGGTTTTGGAGATAATTTAATGCAATTTTGTACATAGGCTCCATTCGGCCCAAGGATTAAGCCTAGGGAGATCGAACGGTTATTATTCGACCGGTTTTAACCGGTTATTTTAGCTTTGCCCAAGGCGGTTATTTTAAAAGTAAATTTTTCGAATATCAAATAAACCGGTTATTTTGATATAATAAACCGGTAATTTTAATAGTGTGGAATTTATATACGTTTACTTACTCTAAATGTGCCCGTAATTTGAGTATGTTTCTAATTGAATATTGGGCAAATTCAAACTTTTCTTTAAGAATGTCAAAATAAAATGTAACAAAATCCAAAAAATATTATGAACAATATAAATACAAATTGCTAATAAAACCAAAAACAATTCAATATACTACAAAAACATGTGCAGTTAAAAAGTAAATAGCAATTTGTGCGAGAGTATTCTAAATATTAAATATATTTTTATATACATAGATGTTATTTCCAGAGATATTTCGAACGGGATTAAAAAGAAAATGTTAGGTGCTTGAAGTTCCCTTAAACCATAAGCTGCAAAGGGTTTTCCACGTCACGACTTATTAATCACCTTTAATTATTCCACATGCTTGACATTAATGTGCTCCAAATTAACTCCGTCCAAATAAGGTCTAAAGAGTCGACAAATTATAATTTACTAAAATACGATGCCAAAAATGAATCATTAGGTGCAATATAAACCCGTTGTGTTGCCGAGGACGGAATGCCCCGCAAGGTACTAAAAACTCTTAAATAGTTCCAGCATTTCTTTATGCTTAAAACTACAACATTTCGGCGGAATAAACGATATGGAAATAATTCATCAGTTTTATTTATGAAATTAATAAGAACTAAAAAAACAAAATTGAGAAATCAAACAAAGTCATGGAAGGTTTCAAATTGTGGTCGACAAATTGACAAATATTTTAAAAAGCATTTTCATCTTTCTAATCGTTTATATAATGCTGAAACAAAATACGTTTGATATATATAATCCAGGCTAAGAGGTTTTGTTTGCAACTTTTCAAAAATATGGTTGAAGACTACTGATTCATATAGAGATGGCTTAATCACCAACAAATTAAAACTCATTTATAATAAATTTAGGAAAATATCTCAAATAATAAATTTATTAAACTCCTAAAATTTTTTATTTGCTTTTACAAAACGTTTGTATAGATCAAACATCTTTTAGCAGTTTCTAAATTACATAATACAATTATCTTAATACAAATAAAGTTTAGTAAATAAATCAAAATCGTTAAAAATAAAACTAATGTTTGATCAATTTACTGGTCACACTTTTCTAGGATTTTATCTTCAAATATTTATTAGGTCTGAACTTTTCTTAAGTCATCTATGAATTTTGTTGGTACCACACTTTTGTGAATTAATTGTTTTTATTCAAATTACCGTTTTATTAAAATAATTCATTTGATTTTTGTGTTTTTATGTATTCGAGTTAAAACGGTTATTTTAAAAATGTTTAACCGAAAACCGGTTCTTTAAAAATAGCAACTATTCGTAATATTCAAAAACTGGTTTTTGAAAAAAGTCGAATAATCGACCTCCCTAAATAAGCCTATTGATAATGGTCAGAATCGGTCCATAATTTCACATAGCCCCCCATACAAGCGTCTTTCCAGAATATAGTCTTTTTACCCATAGACCATCTTATAAAAATGATAGTTAGATACAATTTAGTCCAAACTTATTTGATTTCAATCTAAATTATCTCACCAAATTTTATTGAAATCGGTCCATATTTGAACATAGCTCCTATACAGATATAACTCCCAAAAATATCTTTTAATACCATTACTTTCTTAATAATGTTGGTATTAAGATAAGTGGCGACAATAACTTTTTTTACCCTATGTCCCATCCTAAAATCACTTAAAGGCAAACAAACATCAACATACCTAAATAATATGCGACACAAAGAACTTTTACATGAAACGTTACCTCTTAACATAATTTTGTTCTGGCGGGCCTAAATAGATTAAACCATCGAAAATTGGTTTTTTTTAAATACCGTGCTTAAGGGTACTATCACATGTTTAAATTAAAGAAGTAAAACAAAAAGTGAGATTTTAAAGCAAGAAAAAACTTTGTTCTATTCACTATTGCATTCAAATCTTTAGCGATATAGAATGCCATATGAGTGTTTTTGGCATACAAGCCAGTTGCAAAAGCTACCACTATCACTTTTGATTTCCGCATTTTCAAGTTATACATTCCCGGAATTACAAATCAATCAGAATTAATCGGGGTTTCTGGTGGTTCAAATAAAACTGGCCGAATTTGTATATAAAATACATCATAATAGTTTTGCAGAACAAGAAGGAGTGCTTAATTCGGCTGTGTCAAATCTTCGATAGCCGCATCCAAGAGCTTGAATATATCACGACTGGCCTCTATATGTGATCTATAATTTGTTAACCAATATTTATACACACTGACCTCACATATTAAAACTTGTTGCGGTTTTAGGCGTTTTAAAGTTAATTCCAAAAAGGCATGCAAAACTTAATTTGATCATATTTAAATAAAATATCATGATTTGTTTCAAATATATTATTCGGCGTATTAAAATAATTTTCAGTTGGGGATTTTAAATTGGACCAAGGGTAAATTATGAACCATGCAAAATTTGGTGAAGTAATTTCTTGTATAAAAATACCCAAGTTAGACCAAATCTTACTACAATAATAAAAATTTTGCTGCATTTAATGCCTTTAAAAGTGCTCTTCGGAAGGATTCTTTATATGAGATCTATGATAAATTATGTACCGACTATCGCAAGATTGCATGATTTTATTTATAACCAGAGAAAGCCAAATTAGGCTATAATGTATATATTTCTAAAAATTTTAGGCGATTTTAAATGATTTCCCAGAGTGGGCTTTATATGCGGCCTATCGTAAATAATGGACCGATCTTCGCGATATTTGGCAAGATGATTGGCTATAACTACGATACAGAGAGAGGGCTGAATATGGGCCTAACATTAAATGATAAACTGATCTTCGCGAATTTAAGTTCTATAATTTCCATTTATATAAAACGAATTTGTGCAAAATTTAATGAGAATCGGAGCATCCTGTCACTAATTTGTGTTTGTTTTGGTAACAAAATTATCAATTTTTTAGGGAGGTTTTTCCACATTTATATTCTTAACTCTTTTTGTACTAAACCGATTGTTTTGGATTTCAATCGCAAACTGTTTAGGAGAACTTAACCCTAAGGTTAATAACCGGGTACCAGGGTAACTTTTTCAACTTAAAAATGCTCGCAATCCTTTCACAACTAAAATATGGCGATGCAACTTCAAATCATCGCTATTTAGGTCTTAAAGTACATTAAAAAATAAAAATAATATTATAAATATATATACCTAGATATTTGTTTAAATCGCTTTACATTCGAAATCTACGTAAGTCAATGACCGGGTACCGTGGTACCCCTATAAGTTTTATTAGTTTTTTGTTGCAAATTTACCACTTGTTACTGTGTTTTTGATTGAAAAATCATGTTTAAACTTTCAAAACGTTTGGAAATAGCATTGGTATAAAGGTGCCATATCAGCTCATTACACATGTTGCACAGTTTTCTGATTTGTCTTTTTCCTGGTAGTGTAAGCACAAGAAACATGAACCAACAATGGCCATTCTTTTCAAAGTTCGGCTAGAAGTCGACGTCTGTTCACATGCTATAGTTGTACGTATCGGTTTGCCTAAATAGCCATTCAATAGCAGATCTGGATGAAAAGTAGAAAGTAATTTTGCTATTTGCAGCTTTCTATGAGAGGCACACAAATTCCACGCCAAGCCCCTGAAAAGGCTATTGTTTTCAGTAAACTCACTGATATCAGACTCTATTATGCTACAAAAGAGTGACAAAGGCCACCTTTTTGCTTGCCCAGCATTTCTTCCATGACATCCACAGGCGACCTTTTTTGGTTATAAAATGTGATCATATCTGGGGACTGATTCTGGCAGTCGTGATCTAGTACTTTCTCGATTCGAAGGCAATTTAATATCTAATTATTTCAGTCAATACTGAAATAATAGGAATTATGTTTAAGTGTTATAAAGCATTAATTTGAGTTTCAGAATACTGAAAAAATAATTTCAATTCGTTCAGTATCGACTGAAAGAATTAGAAATAAAATTAGTTGATCAAAAAATATACTCACGCAGACTTATTTAATTTAACTGCTTTTATATACGTTGCTTTTATATAATTGAACTTAAAACCATAATTTCTAATATAAAAGTGAAAAATCCACAAAGGGGTACCGGGGTACCCGGTTATTGACTAACGTATATATTTTTGGTTATTGGCCGTAGGGTTAAAGCAATTTGACATCAAAACAGTTCTTTTCGGTTGCGTCTTTCAAAAGTGAGCGTGTTTTAAACAGATGGACAGACGGAATTAGCATAATCGATCTTAAAATATAGAATATATATAAATACTTAATGTGTATATTATACGATTATATTCGCCAAAGAAAATATTATCGAAAATAATATTAAAAACGTTCATAATGGAATGGCGAACTTATGGCCTCTTCATCGATATCGAGCGAAGACTTCATTCGCTTTACTTACATGTAAAATATAAACCATATCGTATAATTTGTTTTTGTTTTAAATGTTATAGTTAAGCGAACGAATTGTTCGTTCGAAAATAGAATAATAGGCAGTTTGTACACCCATATCTAGTACCACTATAAGGGAATACGAGTATAAACTTCTTAATAGTTAACGTCCATTCATATCAAACCAATCATGCCTAAAATTTATTTGTTATTTCCTTTCATCGTTTTCTAATATCAATAATATAAATGTGATTTTCCCACACTAATCTCAAAAGTTAACTAAGTTAGATTTTTATTTCTCGATTTCACTTATCGTATTTCATTTTGTATTATACTTAAAATGATGGCTGCCTTGACTTTGTATATTTTTGTGTTTTTTTCCAGAATGTCATATAAATTTTATGATGATGAAAATACTAGTAAAAGCCAGACAGGCATATTTTCTTTATTGTATTCATTTCATGTCAAACTGCTATAAAGCATTTTTGGCATAAGCTTAATAAATTGCGGGAAAAGACCTTTTTTGATATTTTTTTCTGCTTAGCTTATTATACCCTTCACCGTAAGTGGAAAGGGATTTAATAAGTTTGTCATTCCGTTTGTAAGTTCTGCACTATTGATCGAAGAGGTTTATAGATTTGTTCTTGAAACTTATGAGCAGCAACGTTTTTTTTAAACGATGTTCGTCAGTCGGTCTTTCCATGTGTATGTCGAAATGGGTTTTCAGAGCACCCCAGTAGTGATTGGGACTAGCTTGTTATATCCTTATATCACATATACATAGACCGCAAAAGTTAAATATTGAAATTCTGCCAGGTCGACTTAGAAAAACATAAAATATGAACAGACAGCCACTACTGCCTCTATTTTTTACCAAAAAATCTCTAATTTCTACCCAAAAATTTTTACTTTCTAATTGTTTCTTAAAATCCATGAAACTTATTTTTTCACTTTCACCTTTAGCAAATTGAGTAAAATACTGATTATGAGAGTTTAAAAAATCAGTTTATAAATAAACGAAAAATATAAAAATTACTACTTTATCTTATGATTTTGGGACAATAGCGCTTATAACCACAAGTTACATATATCGTCACCTAAAATTCGCAAGGGAGTAACAACACTTTTTATTTTTTTTACAGGAGAAGCAAAAATCTTTACAAAATCAATAACTTAAGGTGTAGTTGGCATTTAATTTTTTTTAATAAAGTCGCCATTATTTATCGCAGGGATTTAAAATTTTTTATGAACATGTAGTTTAATAAAACGAACAAAAATCAATCAAAATCTCTATTTCGAATTTTTTGTAGTTACGCGCTTTTGCATTTTAGGAGACGATAAGTATCTTTATGATTTTTTTTTTGCCTAATTTAATTGTTGGCAGTTATTAAAATTTGTTTATAATTTATATTTTAAAGTTAATTTATTTCAAAAAGTGTTTGCTTCGAAATCACGTGTTATTTCCAGAGCATTTATCATAACTTTTCTTAGAATTTAGGCTCCCAGCACTCTCACTTCTTCTCGGATATACGCCTAAGACTGTTGGGTGGATCTGGGCTTATTGGCATACACTTTCCCTTTTCGGTAGCCCCAAAGAAAAAAATAAATGCGGCAAACCATGTGGCTAGTTAATATTAGAAAAACCAAAGACTATTCGATCGCCAAAACGTTCGCGCAGGAGATCGAAAGCTATGGATTCGTCTTGTTGAAACCACGATTTAAGACTGTTCTCTACCTCGGGCCTTACAAAATGTGCAAGAGTTGCCCGGTATTGAATGCCTTTCCCATTAACCGCAACTTGTTCGTCGTTTTCGAAAAAATATGGTTAAAAAAATATTTTTGGATCTAATGGCTAATAAATCATTGACTGTTTAAACGCTGGTTTAGTAAAACTAAATTTAAATTTATATGTAGTTTAAACTCAGTAGTTGTAAATCAGTGTCCCATATCTTCTACACAGAAAAAGTGTTCTATCAATTAAAAAAATGGTTTAAAAAGTATTTAAATTTAATTAATGTGATAATTGAGTCAATTATTTTTTTAGCTAAAAGAAAATTAAAAATTTAATTAACATTTTAGATAAAGAGTTTTAATTAAAATTAAAATTTTAATTAAATAACAATAAATCTTAATTGACTTTTTTCGTTTAAAATAAAATAATTTAAATATGTTAAATTGATGTTGGGAATTGTCAATATTTATTTAAATAAATTATCACATTGTGTGAAATGGCAAGGTTTTTTGATCACTTGTTTTAATTAAAATTAAAAATATCATTTATTGAAAATATTTTTTCAAAATTTAAAAAGTTTTAGTATTCAATATAATCATTTTGTTAATTTTTAAAATTTAAAAAGTTTTAGTATTCAATATAATCATTTTGTTAAATTTTTTCTGTGTATGTAGTTTAAAAAGTAACATGTGGCAGCACTATGATATATGTTGTCAAATTCATATGGTCTGTATTAGTAGGTTAAAAGTTCAATTTTATGCGTTTAAAGATGGTTTATATGTGTCTGACTTATACACTGAAAAATATATTGCATCAATTAAAGCATTAATCAAAAATAAAATTAATTTTAATTAACAATTTAATCAACTTAATTAAGTGTTTAATTAAGTTAAATTAACGTTTAATCAATTAAATGTTTAGTCAAGTGAATTAAACGTTTAATTGTTACTATTAATTTGGTTCCTGGTGAAAATGAATAGTATCCAGTAAACTCCTAATTCACTTGATTAAATGATTAGTTCACTTGATTAACAGCCTGGCACAATGTCGACAAGAACATTTCTTTCTTATATTTATATTGAAAACAAAAACAAATTTAAATTTTTTATTATTGTTTTCAATATAAAAATGCGAAAGAAATGTTTTTGTCGACATTGTGGGCCTTGCAGTAAATTTTTAATTAAAACTAATTTTATTTTTGATTAATGCCTTAATTGGGCCAAACATTTTTTTCTGTGTAGATTTGTTAGTTTAAGCAAATTTCAAAGCAAAAAGGGAGTTTTACTTGCTCTGATTTATTAGACCTAACTGGATACGTTTGATTTTAAAAAATTATTATTGGATGTTAGTGACCCATATTCTCCAATTTTGTTTATTCACTTGACCATGGATTGAAAATAAAATTGAACTACTTTGGTTCTTTATTCTGTGCTGAGGCTTTCTATCATAAATCTTCCAAGTTTTTTAAAGTTAATTCTGAAATAAAAAAATTAAGAAAAAATGTTTTCTCTTATTAAATCATAACGTTACTTATACGCCACCCAACACTATATGAACAATGGCGATCAAATTTGGCGTCGATAATTCTTGAATCGGTGCATTATTTACTTGGCCCCCATACAAGCGTCTTCCGGAATTTATAATTCTGAAACAACAGCGTCCATACAAAGCAGTCAAGTTTGATAAAGTTGAGTTCAAATATTCTATATATTTTTATTTCATATGTTTTGTTTTAAAAATCATACCAAACGACCCATTTACGAATTTACCTAGCGACCATAATATACTCCCAGAATGACATGTGAGCTTGAAAACAGTGAGCTAGAGAACAACTGCCTTCCCAGTACTTTTGTAAAGGGAATATTAGATACGGTACAGCCGAATATAGCGCTTTTACTTGTTTTGTTATACCCTCAACCACTAGTGGTAAATAAGGGTTTACTAAGCTGGTCTTTCCGTATGAAATAAAGTATTTATATTCAGGATCCGTGGGTAATGCTAAGTCTATTTTCTCATGTCCGTCTGTCTATTCTGCTGGTAGAAATCACGCTTATCTTTGATCGACTCTAAAGAAAAGAACATTATTGGTGTCAAATACTTTCTGGAACTCCTATGCAGGTTAGAATTAAAATCCAGCACAATCGTTTCAGTAGGAAAATACCTAAGAATTAAAATGTGGTCAAACCACCCTAAAAAATTTATATTTTTGCAAAAAAACTAATATTAATTGGTGGCGGAATGCACTGATGAATATTAAATTGGCAATGAATTGCAGCAAATTTCGATCCATTTTTTCGATTGATATTTGCCTATTGGCTGGCAGGCGCCGCAGTTGCGCAAACGATAAAAAGACAAAGATTTCTGATGATGGGAATGTGGTTATTCTTGAAACATGTAAATTCAACTAGAGTTCAATCCCATATTCAGTCAAGAATTGAATTTAAAAAAAAATTTTAATATATTTAATATTGTTAAATGAAAATTAAATGAAAATTTAATTTGATGAGTTGAAATATCTAAAACTTCAATTAAAAATGTATGACTGATGTATTCAGACGATGTAAAAATGCTCTGCATCAGAAAAGCAATTATTATTTCTGGTATTAATGTTGAATTTTCGACTTAAATGTGTTAGGAGACGTATAGTAGAATTTTACGACAAATATTTTCGCAGAATATTTTAACTATATTCATCCCTATTTTAAGGGTGATTTCTGCATTTTCCAAAAAATTTGCAAAAAAGACACTTTTCCAGAAGAGTTAGAGGGTTAATATTTACCAACAAAAGTTTGCTTGTGATGTTCTGAATTAATCTTCTTGAGACACTATGTATCAAAAACCTCACACGATTTACTACGTTTTTTTACTACACAAGTGTGCAACTTTAAATAGGTCGTAAAATGAGTTTCAGATGTAGGCTTTAAAAACGCCGATACACGTATATCTTTTTTAAGTCCCCCCTAAGAATCAGTTGGCAGAACATTTTTATTTTTATGTGTGTTGGACGGTGTAATTTACTATATGCCCCAAATAAAGCCCACTCTGGGAAAACACTTTTGTACGCCTCAAATTTTAACGAATAATGCTATTGAAGAAAAATTGGTTTTGTCACAGTTTCATAAGACTATAAATCACATAATTATATTTTGTAAAGATTGGTCTAATAATAAAAACACTTCTTTAGTATTCTAACTCGGGGTGTAGAGTATCAAAGATTCGGCACAGCCGAATATATCACATTTACTTGTTTGTCTAGGTTTAGTTAAACTTGTTTATGATACTCAATCAATTGTGTTTTGAATCATTTCATTTGCGCAATTACTGAGGCTGATTTTTCTCCGATTTGTATGCAAAATGAACAGCGGACTGTTGCTGATGATGGGGGAATTTACAAAACAACAAGATATAATGCGGCAGCTGTCGTATAAAAACAAAATTCCTTCGCAGACTCAAACGCACACACACACATACATAAATACAATATATGTATATGTCTTTGTTTGTTTTATATTGTTATGCTTAAAAGATCGATTTGATTATTTGTGAAGGGTTCCGCAGAATCGCAATTTTGTTTTTCAATATTTTGTTGTATTTTTTGTAATAATACAATCTATATGCAAATATAAAAAAGCCTTTGTCTTATTATTTTAAAACTTAAATAGAGTCAAAAAGATTTTAAATTTATTTTAGCGGAAATTTGCTGTATAAATTTGTATAATAATCCAAATAAGTCGAATTGACAAATAAATAATTTTTCTGTCTTATTCTGAATTCGTGCTTTACAGCTTTACAAGGATGTTTAATGGAAACAAATGAAAAGGGATTTCTTCTAGTTTGTGGATGTTAGCAAAATAAATTACAGGGACTTTAATAAGGAAAAAAAATTTTGCGAACTGATTAAAATCGCGGCCTAAGTAAATTCTTAACTAATCACAATTCTCATTAAAAAAATCAGCTTAACAACCTTGATCCTAGACAAGAGCAGAAAGTTTTTTTTATACACACAGAAAAAATTAGAAACCAATTTCTGGTTTCTAATTATATAAGTTAGTAATTATATAAGTTAGAAATTTTTACTATTAACTAAATTCCGTACTGATTTTTCGCCCGCAAGCAAATTGATCATATCAATTAACATATTTGTAAGTTTGAGCTTATATTGCTGTTGAGTTTCAATAAATAGGTTTAATTGAAATGTGGCGACCAGCAAAAGAAGCTATATCAAATGTAAACACAAATCAAAATATTTTTTTCAATCAACACAGTTAAATGAAACAATTAAAAATTTGTTGAAACTTTAATACAGGGCGAATTTATTTCAGGGGGCGGCGAGACTACAACAAGTCAACAACACTAAAAACAACAGGGTATTTTGTTTTTGTTGTTCGGTCATGGAATGTCAAAAACAGGGCGAATTTATATATAAATATAAATAAAACAGTTGACTAAAGCAGGGCTACCATATTTGGGGTTCTAATTTCAAATTAGATAAAAAAAATATTTCGGGCTTATTTTGATGATGCAGAAGAAAATTTTTTTCCCTTTTTGGGTAAATTATTTAATGTTTTGTTTATTTTACAAGCTTACCTAAATAAAAAGGCTAACATTTCTTATGTTAAACAAATTATAAAGCAAATTCAATATCGGTCGGCTGAAAAATCTGATTTTGCTGATCGCCACATCAGTTTTTTATTCAAAATGTATCTGCTGCAGAATTTTTTGTATATAAAAAACCATGGTCGAATGAGTAGGTCGCGCAAAACTACAGCAATGCATCGATAGAAAAAAACAACATTAATTTTGTTTGTGTAAAACCTGATATGATGTCAAACAGCATTGCACGCAAAAAAACATAACTCTGCAAAAAAATCAGCATGCGTTTCGCGCAGACCTACTAATTGGAATAGAAAAAACGTTTATGTACCTTTGTTAAGGTCGACATGTTAACATTCTAAGAAGTAAAATTACTATCAAATATTTGATATTTCACGCGTAAAATGAATGTGCTTGTGAAGTCCTTATCATAACCCTACACGCAGAGAAAAAACATGTTTATTGAATGGTCACTACGGCCATTTTGATTCATATTTGCCTAATATGTTTACCGTAATAAACTTATTATAGTCCTTATATAGCTTGAAAAAATATTTTTTCTCCTTAACATTTTTTAATTCACTATAATAATATTATATGGTGTTTTACACCTAAAAAGTTACCGTGATCTAGCTAAACATATTAAATTATGTTGAATGTTTGCTATTGTAATGTATATATTTTCAACTATACAAATAAAATCATAATATTAGCTGTACACAAAAGGTATGTTTGATACCATCATTTTCGTTCGCTTTAAAACACAATCTCTAAATGAGCAAACATTTATTGTCAAAACAAATAGTGTGCGTTTATAAAGCAAATAAAATCTTCTTCCACGTCATTTTCCGTCTGCGAGAGTCAGTTAATCGGGAAACATGAAAAAGTGCATGGCCTGATTGCAAAATTAAGGAAATAAATTATTATACGTTATTTGAAACAGGTAAGTAATATATGTATAAATGTATGTATTTAATTTTATTTTTATATATGATACAAAGTATTTTTAATAAAACATGAAATTTTTTAAATAAATTTGTTTATTGGTTTTATTGTCAGACCCATATAACATGTTCAAATAGATATTTTGCATGGTGTTGGGAAATACAGAAACATGGTTAGGAAGATCACTTGTGGTTTTCTTGTAAACCCAATAATATTTTTGAGACAAAAATAAGCTATAAAATTGTCTGAACATATATTGTTACTGAAGACGTGTTTGACACAATCATAACCACAAACATTAATGATAGTTTGCGATTGCGATTGTATCAACCATGTTTTTTCTTTGCGTGTAGTTCTCCACATTTGAAATGTTCACAGCTTTAAAAGTTCATAAACTATATAAAATGGTTAAACATGGATTTTCAGGCTGAAACAATTAATGCTTAAAGTATGATTGACGCTTTAAGAATTATATTTAAACCAGCAGTCATACAATAAATTTTAAAAACATATATTAATAATATTATGGATTAGCTAAACGATCAAAGTTTCCCTTTACCTTAATAACGTTTATTTTTGGTCAAAATTTGAAAGATAATTACCAAATTGTAAAATTGGTTAAAATAACCTATTGATTTAGTGCGTTATCTACACTCAAAAAAAAAAATTAACTAAAACTTAGGAAATTTTACTTAAGTTCAGTACACTGTGGCTGTCGTATGGCGCCAAAGACATTTTTTATTTGTTATTAAGAAATAAAATTTATTCACTACTACATCAAAATTTTTAATTTTTACCAAAATTTTAATAACTTTTTACTAAACAATATAAGCTTTTGTTCTAAAATTTAGATTTATGATTATCTTAAGATATCTCGATACATGTAAAAAATTCCTTTAATTTAGTTCAGATAATTTTACTATGATATGGGAAATTAGAAGACAACTTTTCCAAACTTTTGAACTTAAAATAGGGGAAATGTTACCAGTATTAAGTTACCTTTGGTGGTTGCTCAGCTGTTGTTGTGAAATTTGCTGATGAGGTTGCAGAACTGCTGATCCCAGATGAAGTTGTCAAAGAATTCCGTGAACAGACTAGAGCCAACAAAGCAAATCCGCCAATACACGATTTTAAGTTGCTAATTCTTATTACATGAATATAAGCCACAATAGCTAATGCAACTTTATGAATGAGTTCTTATTTAAATTTTTTAAGAACAACTTTATTTTCTATTAATTTTTTTTTATAGTATTTAAAGCATAGGCTGCTTTTCAAATATAAATGTTTTCATAATTTTCTCTACATACCATTTCTCGGAAAATTATTCAAATATTTATTAAAACCAAATACATTTTTTTTCTTTAAAATTAAAACATTTTTTACAGTATTTTTCTAACTTAATTTTTAGGAAGTATATTGTTAACAGTAGTTTAAAAATAATCAAATTTTATATATTTTTTATCTGAACTTTTTTAAAAAACAATTTTTATGGATTTCTGTTAGGATATTATCAAAAGGAGAATACATATATACTTAAAATAATAAAATGATTTGTTAGTTGTTTTTTAACTTTATCTGAACTAAATTGATGAAATAAGTTCTTTAAGGTTAGTAAAACATAAACTAAATATTGTTTTTTTAAAATTATTTCTAAAATTAAGTATAAACTATGCAACGAAAAAGAAAATTGAGTACTAAAATCAAGTATAGCTTTTAACAGTTTTTAAGTTTTTTAAATTTTATGAACTCCTTCGGAGTAAATCATTTACTTAATTATATATTTTTGAACTATAGTAAAAATGGTTTATTTTTACGGTATAATTTCCTTTAGTTTAGTTAACGTTACCTTAATTTAAGAAAATACTAATTTTTGCTCAGTAAGAATTTCTTAACGTCAAATAATTTTTTTGTGTATATTTATGAACTATTAAGTTAATGACCTATTATATTTTTACTCGTTTTAAGGTAATTTTATTGAATTTTAATGAATTTTCCTACATTTTCATAAAATTTTACTTTAAATTCAGGAAATTTTTGAACCCTTTTGAAGGAAATCGTTTTCCTCTAATTTAGTATATGTCTTTTTTTTGAGTGTATGCTTATAGGAATTTAAATTTATAAGTTACAAATAATCCCCACTGATTAATATAAAATATTACAACTAAGTAATTTATTTAAAAATAATTAATTTGGGGGCTTTTTATTTTTAGAGAGGATATTTTAGAAATTATGATTTTTAATTTGGGATTGAAGAAAAGGACTAAAATTAACAAAAACATTTGAGTCAAAAAATAAAAAAAATTAAATTATTTTTAGAATTAAGAAAATAACAGATTTTATAACATAAACTTGTGTAATTTTTGTGAGCATTAAATGGCAAATTCGGTTGAAATGAACATTGTTTTGAAAATAATTCAAACCGTTTCTTTCCTGTGTTCATTTTATGCATTTTATTATGAAAACCGCACATAAACATAAAAATACCTTCAGGATATAGTGATAATGGTAAAAATTAGTTTATGTGACCTAAAAGCGATCTGTACTTAATTTTCGTTCATAATTTCCTTAATCATCTCTTTAATTTTTTACTTTTTCATTAATTAACTAAATTAACTAAAATTAAATTAAAACTTTTTACAATTCTGGCCTTACTAAAAAAAATAACCGGCTGTCTCTTCGCCGCCACCTAAAGTAAATTCGCCTTGCTTTAATACAACATAAAATATTTTGAAGTTTGTTTGTATGTTTTCATATTTTTTATTTTCCATTGTGGCAAATTAATTGAAACAATTAAATATTGTTTGAAATAGCATTACTTGATTATTTAAAAAATGCTTTGTAGGCTAGTTTTGGTACGTTTTTGTTATTTCTTTTTTTATTTGAAAGTAGCAATATTTATCTAAACATAAATTATAATAAGCTTAGATTATGTAATAGATAGTATTAAATGCGTCAGGTTCGTAACTTTTTCCGAATTTTAGCCAAATCGGACACTTTCTGTCCTACGACTTACGACTTTTCCAAGCCACTTCTGCACACTGTCTGACTGTGGTTTTCGTAATAATTCTCATTTGCAAAATAAATAAAAATTACGACACAAGAATAGTCACGGACAGTGATGCTATAAACTTTATTGAAAAGTCCCTAAGCAGTCCGAGAAAATCGATATTTTTCTCTACGTGCTCGGAAAATTGCCCAACAAATATCCATACAACTTTTAAAAAGTCCCTACAATTCAATTGTTTCAAAAATGCTTTCCATGTTTTCCCTTCGAACATTTTTTTTTTAGAAAAAAATTATTATAAATAACATCACTACGTATAACATCACTGGTCACAAAAGATTTACAATTTTGATGATTCCATGTGTGAATTCTAAACGAAAAGATCTGATAAATTGTTAGCTTCGACTTTTATTCAATATTTAAACGTCAGGCCTTTAAAAGTTCTCAGACAATTCGACAATGATTTTAAAATTTCCTCAGACAAAGAGGTGCGCATTTTGGTAAACCATTTTCTTCACATTTTCTGACCGGCCTTGGATTGAAGTTGGCAAAAAAATTTAGCTGGGTGATGACATTAAATCATTTAATAATAAACAAATTAAAACATCATCGATGTATCGTTCCTTTTATCGAGACATCGGTGGTTTCAAACATATCACTATACAGAAAAAATTCTCCTAAGTTGTTCACCAATTAAAGCATTAATCAAAAATAAAATCAGTTTTTATTAAAAATGTAATGAAGCGAATTAAACAATTAAACGTTTAATTCAAAAATCAAGTGAATTAAACGTTTAATTTATAATTTTAATTTGTTTACTGGTACAATATTAACCCTTATGTGACTGACAAGGTAAAATTAATTTTTCTTGTAGAAATTTGCAACCAACTTCTTGAGAGCTCCTAATTTTTGATATTTTATTCATTTTCAAAACTTTGAAAAAAATTAATAAATTCAGATACGCATAGCATGCCAACATTCTTCATACACCCCTAACTGTTCGACAAGGTACCCAGGTACCTTTATGCGATTTTAAGAGAAAATGATCTGTAATTTTTTTTTCTTTTTTTATTGTAATTATATTGACAAGAAGTAATATAAATTCAGTTACATATTTACATGTTTACAAAAAGAAAAAGAAAAAAAGTGTATACATATGTACATTTGTTTCTATTTACATTCATTTGATTATAAATTTATTTAGGTTGATACTGGACGATTTACCGAATGCGAGTTGCAAATTGGTAAAGAGCAATTGCTACAAGTTTTGCGTGTTTTCCTTTTCTTCAGACGAAGTTTCGAACAGATTTTGCAACTTCATGCTACTGCGATACGGCCACTTTTATCCCTACATATTTGAGGTATCTGGATGTTCAGAAGTATCAAAATCTTTTTCAAGTATAATATATATTGCTGTTCGTGTGTGTGCTTTTGCCATCACCTTAAGATTTTTAGCACGCCGCTTTATGTTTTCAATAGACAATTGCACACTGAGATCTTTTAAAGATTTTCTACGGCGGCCAGTAGAAGTGAAGTGTGTATTGTGTTCCATATAAATAATATATGAAGCCAATGCTGCTACATTTATAGCATTAAAAAACAAGGATAGCGGCCACCGACTTGTTCTACGCTTGCAAGTATATTCGCCCAACAACTTATCCATGTAATCGACACCCCTTGGTTTAATTGTAATATTTTATAATTTCGGGCATAGCAGTCAAAGTGCTTTCGGCTGACGGGGTAAAATGCATGGTTGATAACAATATTATAGCTTTCCTTTTTTTTGCACGTAAGAGCACAGCTACGGCTCTTTGCGAAATACAAAATTTGTAAAATAAATTGTCTAAGCCATTATTTTGAAGATGAATAAGTTCTATCAAGCAAGACTTTGCCAAATGAATATGTAACAATAAGCTTACCTGTCTTTATGTGCCCGCATATTAGCTGGTATGCAACGTTTTTATTTTTCTCACTGTTCAAACGAGTGTGAGATTCCACGAACTTAATGCTTTTGCCAGTTCCAGAGATGAAAACAAATTAACGGATGTGACATTCCTTCCTGAGTTCTTATATGGACTAACAAGAGCTACTGGCGCTCACTTTCTGTTTAGCAGTATACATTTGGTCATGTACGGGCATGGAGTTGGAAGCATCGCGAGCCCAAAATATTTTTATCCCATACTTTTCAGGCTTTGCCGCACATTTTGTGTAAAACGAGTACGTTCACGATATCCGTATAAATGCTCATCTACAGTTATACACTTACCGTGCCTGTAACTTTGGCGTAAATTAGCATTTAACATGATCCAAAATTGCAAAATGGTTAATTTTTCTTAAGATTTGTATGAAGGTACCCGGGTACCTTGTCGTACAAAACAAGTAGTTTTTTTTGTCAATCACATAAGGGTTAATTAATTTTTTAATTAATATCAAAATTTTTTATTTGAAATCCATTTCTATTTTTTTTTTCTGTGTACCAAAAATAGCTTTTAATGCAATAACTTCCTTTTAAATATTGGTTTTCAAATAAGTTTTACCGATTAGCTTTTAATGCAATAACTTCCTTTTAAATATTGGTTTTTAAATAAGTTTGGCGAGTGATTTACAAAGATGGTTATATCATATTCACCGCAAAGAACTCTTATAGAAACTTAACCTTATAACATCCGTGAGAGAAATATGTGTCAATTGTTCCTACAGAAATGGTCCTGAGATTTGTGAAAAGAAATATCTAATGACATGAAAAAAGATAACTAATTACTTAACAGGTAAATTAAGAACAAAAGAGTAGATTCATTTATTAGGACCGTTTTTGTAACAGGTGCAGCATTCACCGGTGGTGTGGTACATTTCTTTGGGACTATTTTAAAAACTTGTTCTTAACATTAATTCTTGGACTTTTTATTGGAAAAATACCAAGGAATACCATTTTAGTAACTAACACTTAACTCGTTTATTGAGAATGAATGTGTGACTGGTCAAATGTTGGCTGTTATGTGTCTATTAACCCCTACAATGACGACACCATGTAAAAGTTATAGGACCCATTCATATAAAGTGTTAGAACTGGGACCGGTATCTACCACCAAAGAACCTATCACAGGACTACTTTAGTGTCAGTTCGCTTCCCTCTAGGGATAATTTTGTTTTGCCAGGTTCTTTGTTGTCTAAAAAATTGTCTGCGAATACTGTAGTGTAAGGTATCTTATGATCAGGCTTACACTACTATACTGTCTTACTTGCATAAATTCTGTCTATTGAAATATTTAATTTAAGGTTTAATTTTAAATTATTTGTTATTCGAAAAACAAAGACCAACTATCTGTCAATAATTGTCTAACTCTAGAAATGTATTTGGTATAATTTTCTCTTTTTGAATAAACAATTTTATGATTTGCTACAAAAATATTTATTTTTGTTTTTTTTTTTTCAAACAAAGACTTTTTGCATATCTACTCTTGAATTTTTATTCTTGCATTTTTTTAATATAAACAACATTTATATACTTGCTATCGATATATATATATATGTCTATCTATCTGTACATTTTAGGGTATTCATTCAGTTAATCGGTTAACCGAATAATTACTACCCGATTAACTGAACGGTTAATTTAAAATTGGCTATTTTCGAATAACGATTAAAGCGGTTAATTTCAGTCGATTAACCGATTAACCGACGCACAGTGGGAAATTTTACGAGAAGGCGGTCAAAATTCCATAACTTTTGACTGGATCGGTATTTTTTTATGCGATTTTTTTTGCTCGATAGGTGCGATATTAGGCTTTAATTTGCGCTATAAAACGATAGGAGCAAAAGTTATGGGGAGTTCAAAATGCATTTTCATTTTTTTGTTGAGTTTCGGTGTAAAAGTTGAATATTTCAAATATGATTTTTTTATAATTTATCATTATTTCTCTTGTATTTTACAACTGATAATTATTTTTTATTGTCGAACTTAGATCCCGTCAGAAAATGCCAATATTTGGCCCCTGTAAATTTTTTTAGTCCCAATATTCACAGGGGCCAAAGGTTTGCTTTTTTGGGACGAGACGAGTTTTTATAATGATAAAACTGAAAAGGAATATTTTGCAAAATGCCCAAATAGCATTCTTGGCTATCGATAACATTTTAGGTAATTCAACTTTTATTTTTGGTTTGAGATGTATGTGTATTTTATTTTTATATATTAATACAAATATATACTTAAATCAAAAACAAATTATAATCTATAAACAATTTTAAATTAAACAATATTAGTAAAAATTTCTTCTAAATAGCTTTGGGTGTCATTTTCCAGAAGTTGTTTAGCTTCTTCCTCTAATTCGATTGAGGTTGATTTCCATTTTTGTCGAATACGGGACATATATGGATCTGATGTGCACAACAAAATAGTAATAAGATCTTCATTAGTACAACATCTGGACATTTTTCTTGTATTATGCTCGCGGAAGAATCTGTAGTCTTTGTTCCTTTTTTCTTGCGCTTCTTCAGATAGATCTCCAATTGGTAGGATATTGTGTTGAGCTATTTGTTCCCCATGGTATAAAATTTAATGAACTGTGGTTGGCATATGTCTCCAACCATGATCTTTTGTTACCACTTCTTGGAAACATAAAAACCCTTTTTAAATACAAATTTAATCTTTTATTACCATTTCTTTGAAACATAAAAAACCCCTGTTTTCACACATTTTAAAAGGATAACATACCGGCAATAAATTAACAGGTAACATGTAGGTAATTTTTACGTAAAATATAACTGCTCTTCCATTTTTTTAAATTAAGTTGCAATTTTTAGGTAATTAAACTATGTAGTTTATGTTGCGGCTATTTACTAATGCTTAACTTTTAACTTACTCAGAAATCTAACGTGTTAGTCTTTTGATGTCGCCTATTCGTTTTGCAGCATCCGTTCACCCACAATAAGTTCATAACAATGGCAATACCTTTACCTTCTCCAAATTAATTGATAACCTGACGTGCTAGATAATTTATGTGGCCTGAACTGCTTTATTTGTCGAAAATTCTTTAAGATTCACCTTCTTTAATTTCAGTAATGTTTCCTTGCAGGACTTATTTTTTGAACCGAATATCTTACCTTGGGTCACAGAAATTGCTGTAGTTCGCAAGACCGTATCCAGATGTGTGTACAATGGGGTATAGAAATGCAGGTTAGATTCTGGACTACAAGAGAGTATAAATTTTTTTTTGACGCGTTTTGACGGGCAGGACTTATGTTCTATAAAATAGGAAATTTCCGGGAAATTTTGACATTAAGAAAAGAAAATTAAATAGTTCTTCAGGTCGCAGAGTTTAATGCTTTTAACCACGTATAGCTAATAAGATAAACTAATACACAAAACTTATTCTGTCAAAAAATCTTGAAAAACAAAAAAGTTGTGAGCATTTCAACTTCAAAAGTTTACTCAGAAATTCAAAACTATAACCAAATACTGAGAAAGTCCATTTGGGACCACCCTGTTCTCAATGAAATAGTTGAAATAGGGTTGACATTTTTAGGCTCCCGAGGTTCACTAGTATTTACTTTCACATGAATAAAAAAATTTCAAAATCGGAGAACATAAAAAAAAAATAGTTTTGGCCGCCTTCTCAAAATATGAACCAGTGTGCGACGTAACAAAATGTTGAATTTTTTGTAGTATTATAACATATTTTATTTGTGTTTTTTATTATTTTTTTTTTTCGTCTCATATACAAAAGGTATGTGTTTAGAAAATAATTTTGCATGCAAACAAAGAAGGTGTTTAATGATCTTCACATCAAATGAGCGTTTGCTGTCAACAGCTTTTTGATTCACGAAGTATTTATATGTATGTGTTTTGTTGTTTGCATCTTTTCATATCTTCTTATGTGAATCTTTTAACACAAGTAACCGAAACAATTAGAAGAGTTAAAAATTTGAAAAAAATGAAAAGAGGACTCTAATGGCATAATGGAAGATTTTATATGATTAAAGAAATCCAGGAAGAGGACTGAGAAATAAGATATTCTGTATTATGGGTTCCTTTCGTTTTCTCCAACATCTACGATCAATGATAGAATTTTTTCCATGTCAAGTTTTATCAAAACTCATGAAAAGAATTACTTAAATCCTAAACACTTAAACCAAATTATTTGTCTAAAAAATTATTTTATAAAATCTCCTGAAACTATAATTAGTATTATGGTTATTTTATTAAACTGTAAATGGTTTTTAATCCATATTTCGATATTTTTATTAGGCTTAAGTTCATTGAATTTAATTTGCATTAAATTATTTGTATGAAGAAAGGAATTTTACAACATGAAATTAATTAAAATTTATTGATAATTTTTCATTCTTGACTGTGCTGAGAATTGAATCCAGGCTTTCTCGGCCAGGTTGCCCTGAATAGTTTCGATCTTTTCGGAGTGGTTTGCCGATTTACACTCTTCTATTGAAATTAATAATAAAATGATTACAGAGTCTATTTTTTAATTAATACATAAATACATATTATGTATCTTGTATCTATCTATCTATCTATCTATATATATATAAATGAAATTATGTGTGTTTGTATGTTTGTATGTTTGTATGTTTGTATGTTTGTCGCTTTATAGACTCCGAAACTACTGAACCGATTTTCCTGAAATTTTTACAGTAACATCACGTGAGCCCTAAAAATAAAATAGGCTACTTATTTTTTCGATAGGGGCAGGGGAATTGGTACCCCCCATAGGATGCCAATATTATACTGAACCGATTTTCCTGAAATTTTTACAGTAACATCACGTGAGCCCTAAAAATAAAATAGGCTACTTATTTTTTCGATAGGGGCAGGGGAATTGGTACCCCCCATAGGATGCCAATATTATACTGAACCGATTTTCCTGAAATTTTTACAGTAACATCACGTGAGCCCTAAAAATAAAATAGGCTACTTATTTTTTCGATAGGGGCAGGGGAATTGGTACCCCCATAGGATGCCAATATTATACTGAACCGATTTTCCTGAAATTTTTACAGTAACATCACGTGAGCCCTAAAAATAATATAGGCTACTTATTTTTTCGATAGGGGCAGGGGAATTGGTACCCCCCATAGGATGCCAATATTAATTATCGCATATCTTAAGAGCCGCTGCACGCATTTTGCTGAACTTTTTGTAGTAGGATCTTCTGAGCCCCGGAATTGAAATAAAATAGCAGCGGGGGTATAGGAATACCCCATAGGACGCCAATGTTTAACATCGCATATCTTAAGAACTGTAATAGTGAGAATGTTCAAACTTTCTAAAAGTCACTCTTATGGTATACTACACTTTTGAAAATAAAAATAAAGCGGGTAGGCGCAGGGGGGAAATACCTCCCATAGGATGCCAGTGTAGCGAAGCGCACCGGGTTAAGCTAGTTAAGTATAAAATATGTATTACATATTTATGAATTATTTTTTTGTTTGCTCGTTTTAGTTCAAGAATTGTTATGTTATTGTTTTTTTTTTTAATAAGCCCCAAATAATAAATAATTTATGCACTTTAATTTATTAAAATTACTTAATTTGATTAGTATTGTGGTTATTTTTATTAAAAATAAAATTACTTAATTTATAATAAAAATCCTTATTAATCGTTTAACCGATCAATAACAAAATTAACCGATTATTAACCAATTAAACCAAAAGCTCGGTAAATTAATCGACCGATTAAAGCAGAAGCCCGATTAAATGAATACCCTAGTACATTTGTAATCATTGCCTTTTTTGAATTAATTGGAAAAGGCAGTGAAAATGTTTTAATTAAAAATTGAAAAAGAGTAGAAAGAAAATCTATTGAATTCATATGTAGTTGTCGAAACTAAAATGTTAAATTGAAACAACGTTGTTGAAATTTTGTGAAAAAAATTTACTGCCGAATATATTTAATTTAAGCACACAAAAGAACTGGTAACATCTGATGTAGTCTTGTCAGTGGTAGCTAATGTCACAATGAGTGGTTTTTGTCAATTCTTTAGATCTTATTGCATAAAAGTAACGTAAAATTTGAATAAGAGCAGTTGCTTGTACATTTAAATACGAGGGCGGAGCAGTAAGTCCGTGACATTTTCGGGTGTAGACACTTTAATTTATTAAAATTAATTTATAAGAAAGCTTTATTAATCGCTTAACCGATCAATAACAAAATTAACCGATTAAACCAAAACAGTGGTTAATTAATTGACCGATTATCCGATTAAAGCAAAAACCCTTACCTTAGTTCATTTGTAATCATTGCCTTTTTTGAATTTATTGGAAAAGGCAGTGGAATTTTTTCTATTAACAGGTGGTACTTGATGGGAGCCCTCGTATACAAAAATAAATGCAACCAATTTAATTAAAATTAAACGTAAAAACCATTTATTGCTTTAGATTCTGAGACTCTTAATCATATTTTTAGTTGTAGGTAAGTAAAATGATCGCTCCATGGCTTAAAGTTAACTTTCATGAAAATACTCTTAAACAAAATTTGGTATAAATTGTTTCATGTGCAATAAAGTGCAACAATTAATTTTTGCGTTCTTTGGTCTATAATTTATCGAAAAATCGCAACGAATAATAGTGCCGGGAAATTAGGCACACATTGGTCATAATTTATTACAGATTGATTCATAATTTATTAAAAAATTCATATAAAATCTACTATTGAACAATTCTTATTTGGTAGTTTTCAGCACAGGCAAATAAAACATTCTTTGCTGCTCCATTTAGGCGTGTTATAGCATTCAGCATTATAATTGGAGAGCTCAGAGCTAAAAAGAACCAATTCAAAAAATATGATTCGAAAATATTTTGAGTTTGAGTAAGTGAAATCCCATTAATTTCTAGAGCCATTGCCTTGGGTTTATTTATCACCGTTACCTTAGCAGTGAAATACTTTTCGACTTAGACCGTTACAGAACTGGATAAAGTTAAACTTTGCGATGAATTCAGCACCAATTTTGGCATTCATATATATATTATATCTTGTGACTTGGTGCGGTTCAGCTCTGAACCCACCAATTAATTTATAATCTATTATTTTTCATATTAAACATTAAATATTGTTTTAATATAACGACATAGTTTTTAAATAAATCACAAAATTTATTCTGAACCTCCTTAAAATCTGTTTATAAATAATAAAATTAAACATTAAAACAAATACGTATTTCTTTAAAAAGAATTTCTTTCTGCAGACGTACACACATTTATTTTTTAATAAATACATTTAAACGGAAATGAAACTCAATTGTAGATGTTTTCCCTTAGGATTGAGACTTAGTATCAGAGTTGCCAGTATTTTTTTTTATCATTTCTCCAGCTAAAAGCTTGAAGTGACAAAAAATCTCTTCCTTAAAATTGTCCCCAATTAAAAATAATTGTATTAGCTAACACACTAAATAATGAATTTTATATTGAGTCTATAGACTTCTAGTTAAATTTTTTTTTAACTAATTTTTCTTTATATAATACTTATAAAATTTTGGAAAAAATCGATTTTTGGAAATAAATAATGTAAATAAGGTGATCACCAGGAAAATCAAAAATATGCACTAAAAAGTGTTTTATGCGCATTAAATATGCAGTAAGACTTGAAAATATGCCCCAAAAATTGTAAATAATATGTCTCTAAAAATAAAAACGGACTTTTTTGAAAACAAATCATTTAACAATTTACTAGTATTTGCAAATGATAAATAAGTAACAGACACATTTATAATATTAGACTTAAAACTAAATTTCCGAAAACACTAAAAATGGATTTTTCTACTGTTCAGCTGAACAAAATTATGCTTCCGACAAACTGTGACATAATCCAGCAATTGTTATTTTTGTGACAGCAGTGCAATAACAAGTCATGTGGAGTAATATTGATGATATTCGACAAATTAATATTCCAAAAATATTTTTCGAGTGCGAGTCCTTAAAATATATGATAAATTTGAATAAAATTAGTCGCATTACTGAACCACCTTGTATACAATTTTATTCCCATCAGTATGTTTAAGATCTTTGTGATTCTGAAGAAATTATTGAAATACCAGGTGAAGGCACAATTTAAAACTGTTTATAGAGATAACATTAAATGCATCTTTTACCAAAATCAATTTATAATTCCCATGCCATTTGCAAAACACGGAACGATTTGTTAAGCTAGTAAGCAAATAATGTCTTTCTGTTATCGAAAGTAATCGACCAGGTCATATTTCAAACAAAATGGAATCGTGCAAACTTTATTCAAAGATAGAATCGCGAAAAGATTTTTTATAAATTTTATATATTTTTTTTGGGTATATTTTTTTTATTTGTATTTTTCACATTTTGATAAATTGTAAATTAAGATTATTTTAAAACAGATTCAAATTGAAAAGCAGAACACTACTTCCACAAACGTAGAATCTATATATAAATCGGCAAAGGCAAAACAGTTAAGAACACATTGGTACTCTGTTTGCCAACCGATTTGAACAAAAATTACACCATATGAAACGTATTTACTTACAGTAGTGCACAATATATATTTCATTAAAATCTGCGGTGGTAAAAAGGTAAAAAAAAAAAAAAAAATTTAACGGCCTGTTTAACGATTTCGAACATCAACGTTCGCATAGAAAATTAAATTTTAAATTAAAACATATTTTAGAATTTTGTTTTTGTTTTAAATTTAATTTTATATGCGAACGTTAACGTTCGAAATTGAGGAACAGGCTGTAATACTTATCGTCGTGCTTTAGAAAAATTAGAGGACTTTTTTAAAATTCGGCGCTTTTGGGTACTAAACGGGTATAACCTATATACATAGAAATTAAGATAATACCATATTCGTAACTTATCTAAAAATATAAATTTGGTTCTTTTCCGAAATTCGAACGTTTTAGCTGTGAATATCCTACATATTTTTGGCACTTTTTTACAACATATTTTTCTTTATGTATTGACACATTCGTATTAAATTATGGAGTCCCACGACAATATTGAACTTTTTGGAACTTTTATGCGGAGAAAAAAATCTTAAAAAAGGGAAAATAAGGGATATAAATTTCTTTTTCTTTTCCGTGCTGCATGTGGTAATTTTTGAATTTTCTATAATATCGAACGTAGAAACATAAAATTATAGGAGTGAATGAGAACCTGCAAGAAGAAAAATGTTGGTACTTTTTTGCTCTTCAACAGATACTTTTTGAATTTTCATTAAAATTGGACCTAGAAACATAAAATTAAACATGCAGAGTGATTGAGAAACTTTATCTTAGAGAAGACTTTTTGTCCTTTTTGGTTTTTTAACTGGTAATTTCTGATTTTTTTTTTATATTATTGTTATGTAAGTGGAAGAGTACATATAGACTGGAGGCTGGTCTCTCGCCAAACCGACCCATTAAGACGAATAAAAAACAAATGCTCGAAATATGTAAATTCATTTTTACTATATGTATGATTTCTTCATATTCGCATAACAAATTATGGTCGAATTTCGACCAGTGGGCAAACACTAGTTTGTTTGAAAACCTGAAACGAAAATATGTATTTAGCTTAATATTTCAATTAGTAGGTCGAGTTCAAAATGAACATAGGGCCTCGACAAACTCTCTCCATCTAACTCTATCGTTGGCCAATGGTCCTGCGTGTTTCCAGGATATATGGACTAATTCTAGTTCTCTTTTAGTACAGCTTAGCCAGGGGTTTCTAGGATGGCCTCTTCTACGTTGCCCTTGGGGGTTCCAGTCTAAGACAGCTCTAGCGAAAGCATCGTGTGGGCGGCATAGGATGTGGTACATTTCCTTCTTCGGACTTCTATTTCGACAGGACTAGTATATGGTCTCAGTAGGAGTTCTTCATTTGAAATTCGGTTTGGCCAGAAAATTCTCAATAATTGGCGTAGACAGCGGTTGATAAAACCTTGAATTTTGCGAGTTGTCGCCTGTGCCAAACTCCAAGTTGTGCTGCCATAAAGTAAAATGGATTTGAAACTACAGTTAAAAATTCTTTTTTGTCTTGCGCGAGATTTTGTTGCATCTCCAAATTTTATTCAGTGTAAGAAAAGCACTCCTTGTTTATACGATTGCAAATGTCTGCCTCTGATCTGATCCCGTCTTTGGTTATTTTACTGCCGAGTTAGCAAAAGCTGTCGACGTCTTCAAAGCCTGCCCGACTATAGTAAGCGGACTTACATTTGTTGTGCCTATTCTCATAAGCTTGGGTTTTCTAATATTTATTTTCAGCCGACCTTAGTAGCACTTTCTGTCAGCATTTCAGCTTGGCTTTAATTTGTTCAAAACTGAGCGCGAAAAACAGACGCCGTCAGCATAGTCGATGTCACCAAGAAGGTTATTGACGTTCCACCGAATGCCATAAGGTAACTGACTATTTGTTAATTCTATAGCAGAATCCAGGAGGATAAGGAAGAGGGTGGGTGAAAGGATGCAGCATTGTTTAACACCTTTGCGGGTCTCGATGGGTAGACTTTCCCTACCGTTAAAGCGAACTGTTATTTCGGTATGTACAGCTCACTAATGAGTGCGACAATTTTTGTTGTTATGTCTTTGCTTATAAGAGGGTTCCACTTAGCCTTGTGAGAGACAGCATCAAAAGATCGCTCAAAATCGATGAATATAAGATATAGGTGTGTGTTAAGTTCTTCAGGAATCATTTATGCGCAAGGCGTTAATGTGGTCGGCACAAGATCGCCCTGGTCGAAAACCAGCTTGTTCCTTGCGAAAAATGGAATCAAGCGCAGGAAATATGTGTAGGAGTAGCAAACTTGCCAATGCTTTTCTAATTACATTAAATAATGTTATTCCCGCCAGTTTTTGTACTGGTCGGTCCCCCTTCTTTTGAATTGTTAACATTATTCCTTTCTTCCATTTCGTGGGAAAGGCGTTCGTATCCCAGGCTTCTCTGATAATTGGGGTAATATCTCGAACAACGGGCTCTGATGCATATCGAAGCAGTTCCGCAGGGCTGTTATTGGGACCGGCTGCTTTGCCATTTTTTAGCTACTTCAGGACTGCTTCAATCTCGTCATAGGAAGGAGGGGCCGTAGATATATCCCTTATTGGTTCGCGGCGGACTGCAGTGGTTGCAGTGATGGACTGTGTCTCGCTGGCTATTGATCCTTCAGCACTAAAACATTTTCGTGAATGGTATAAACTTGTATAAAAAAAATTTTAAAAATCATATATTTTGTTTAAGATATAGACTAAGGAAATGTTCGTTAGGGTGTACAAAATGGATATGCATTCTTAAATGTAACGGGTGTCCTAATTTGAGGTATCAATGGTTAAGGGAAATCGCTACAGGGAGATGACCTGAAGTTTTTTGACCACTTAGACGTTGAGAATATGTGGTTTCAACAGGGTGCCACTTGCCACACAGCAAGAGAAACATTAGATCTTTTGAAAGAACAGTTCGAAAATCGCGTTAATTCTTGTAGAGGAGGAGTGAACTGGCCATGTAGATCGTGCGATTTGACACCTTTAGGTTATTTATGTAGTGGAGTTTTTTGGAATCGAAAGTGTACAGCAATAATCCCAGTTGGAGAGCTTAAGAACAACATTATCGAGCAGATATCAACCATTGACATCAGTTTATTGAATTACATGATTGATAATTTTGGCAAAAGATTGGGAGCCTGTCAAGCCAGTAGGGGGGTCACTTGGCCGATATAATTTTTAGTTTTTAACCGGAATCTATTTGTAATAAACTGATATAAAAATATTTTAATTAAAATTTAAATTATATCTTAGTTTTTGGACACCCTTTAGTCTATTATAACACGATCATACGCGTAATCTATATTTATATTATATGTTTATTCCAGTTAAAAAAGCGATACGTAACATTAATTTTTCTAAAAAGTTATTATAGTGTTTATTTTTTTCTTTCTTAATAATTTTTTTTCATTTTGCTTAAAGTGACATTTTTATTAATGTTTTATTTTATAAGAAATGACAATAGTCTAAAAGTAAATGCGTATATCCTTTAACTATTTATGCATTTGTTTTATTACTGTTCTGCCATCTGCGACAAAAAAAAAATACAGATACAGATAAAAATTTTTTACGGTATGAACAACAAACAACATGTAAATTCTGTATTGTAAAGTGATTGCAGATGAAAGTTAAAAAAATAAATGGAAAAAGAAATCAGAAATGTCATATTCCATATTCTAACATAAGAACACATGTATACAAGCAAAACATTAATGTATAGTTATATGTTTTCCTACATATATAAATTTTCATGGACACGTCTTCATGTACCCGTTAGTTTCTTTGAGCATACATGATGAGTACAAAGCTTATCAGTAATGCCGTCACCAGACACTTAAATAAACAAAAGTTATCAATAGTCAGTTTACTAAAACTCAACCGAACACAGTAGATTGTATAATAGCTTAGAATTTTTTATGAGTAAACGACAAAATCTTTATTCACTTTTTGATATTATTCAAATTACTCCAATTGATTTGATGTTACTCCAATTTTTAAGCTGATTCCGTTTTTAGTCGATGCAAGAACAAGATTGAGCTAAAAAATAAAATAGTATTACACTAATACAAAAGGCGTCGTAACGCTGATGTATTTTGACATCAGTACTTGACAAGTGTCTTAGTTGTTGACCCCATGACACTTTACATCACTGTGATGTCAGCCTTAACATCTCTTGGTCAAATTGTCATCAGGATCAAAAATTTAAATTATGTCATAAATGGGATGACACATTGGCATAACAGAAACGATGAAACGGAGTCGGTTTTGTAAAGCATGTCATCAGAGCGATGACAAAGTATCATCAAATTGAGTCATTGTAATTGTCCTTAAGTCAAACTTAAGGATCACACGATTGCCGCAATGCACCAATTTTCACACTTCTTAGTGCCCCAATGGTCTGACTGCACAGTCAAATGGCTCATGTACCAATCGAGGACAATATTGTGCTTACTTTTACCAATAAAATGCAACCCTGTTATGGCAATCGCGTGACTACTTACTATGCAACCGAGCGTAAATAAAAATAACAAAAATGTACCAATATTTATTGGGTTCTTGTGCGGCAATTAAGCAACACAATACACGCCAATATTTCCCTTTTTTAATAAATTTACTTTTGTGGGTTTCTCTTAAGCTAGATTTACACGATTGAAATTTTCTTCAAAATTGCTCTTCAAAATGCTTCAAACTCGTGTAAACAGCAAAATTTCTTCAAAATTTATTGATCAAAATTTATTTCAATAATATTGATTAATAAATTTTGAAGAAATTTTGCTGTTTACACGAGTTTGAAGCATTTTGAAGAGCAATTTTGAAGAAAATTTCAATCGTGTAAATCTAGCTTTAGTAGGAATAAATATGTATAGGTATATGTATATATTATTTATTTTTCATTATAATTTTATATTTTTTTTTTAAATTAATACAATATTTTTATTCAAGATATTTAATAAAATTAAAATAAAACGGAATATTATTTCTTTTTAAGGAATATTTAGGTATATAGTTAGGTATCACTTTCGAGCGGTTCTAAAATCTATTTCTGAATTATATTATAAAGTCTAAATTTTTTTAAAAACATAGTTTTAATACAATTTAAAAAAATATATACAGGAAAACGAAGGAAAATGTATTTAAATTCTTTACAGAGAATTTATTTTATATTTTTTAACAAATATAATGTGATAATTATTTCTTTTTAATTTTTTATTATAATATTAATCATTTTTAAAAATATTTAAACTTTGACGTTTTTACATTTTTACCGATATTTGTCGTTAATATTTCTTAAAAATAAATATTTTTTAACTTAAAAACGAGAATAATACATTCGTTAAAGTAACCGATATTTCTCGCTACTTACCGATATCGGTAGTAAAATTTAAAAAGTTGCAGATTTGAGGTACTGGTATTTAAATAATATTATTTAAAACCGATATTTCAATCAACTTAGGGATACAAGTTAATCAAGTGAATTGAACGTTTAATCAAAATAATTAAACGTTTAATCAAGTGAATTAAAGTTTAATCATGTGAATTAAACAAGGTCTTAACTGTTAAAAGTTTTATCGTGAATTAGTTAAGGAATAAGTATTACATTGTAACTGTTATTCGGTTTTCCTTATTATAATTATTATCTCGTAATTTTTAATTTTTTTTTTTTATTGCATGATAATAATTATTGATAAGGAAAAAAAATATTTGTTTCAAATAACTCTAATTTCTTGATTTTTATTTATAGATTATGTCGATAATAGTTACTCGAAAGACAGTGAAATAATAATTATTCGTTATAGTTATATTAATAATTAATAATTATAAATGTACACGTTTTGATCAATATTGTAAAATGCGCGATTATAATTGGGTTATTAACAAGCCCTGTCGTATGCATTGTATCGTCGTATGTAGTAAGTTTTCTGACGTATTAAAAATAAAATATGACAATAAGTTAATTTTTTACTAACGAATTCATTTTTTTTTTAAAGCAATTGCATTTATAATGAAAATATGAATAAAAACTAACAACTGTTTTAATATTGGTTCTTAACTTAAAAGAACTTTTATCGTAGACGTAATTTGAAAAATCTTAATTTATTGAAATTGTTGTTTGTTTTTTCGTTCTTTTTTTTTATCTGTTTTCAAATATTCAATTTGAAAATACAAAAATTTAATTTTATATGAAATGGAATTACCCAGCAAAAACTAGGTTATGACTTGAAATTACTGAACAACTTAATTTTCAATGACTACTTCATACCATCTGCATAACATAGAAGTAGTTAAGTAATGGTTGTCATATAATCTGAAACATAAGCACTTGTTTATGAGTTAATTAACCAATTTTATAATTAATTCAAATCAAATACAAATTGATTTTAAATACATATTTGTTCTTACAATTTGATTTTTTTTTTATTTGTGATAAATGAATATGAATTTGAATATTAAAAATTTAAATACGTGTACTTAATTGATTTTAATATGTATTTTAAAATTAAAATTTTGAATAAAAACTACACTAATAAATCAACTAAACGATATTATAACGATATCGTCTAGGTGATATAATATCGATGTTGTGTCATAAACGATAGTATTTAAATGGTACCTTTCCTTATAATATCGTTTTTCCATGAAAATATGCAGCCATGTCACAGAGTACAATTCCGTTCGGAAACGGAATTCATTCCGCATTTTGGTGCTTCAGAAAATTACGAAAAAACTTTGCCGAATGAAACCATTTTTGTTTTCATGAACGGAATGGGCGTATTTTGTATCTTAAAGGCCAAAAAACTATCAAAATATACTTTCTATCAATAAACAAATACGTTTTCTTTGGTTCCGAACGGAATTGTACTCTGTGACATGGCTGATGATATCGTTTTTGAAATCATATCGTTCTCTGGCTTATTGGGTATGAATATGTCCTTGATGCAGGTTAGTAAAATTTTGCACTTGAAAGCAAATTAAATTAAAGACAAAATTTGTTTGACAAATTCAGTTTTGTTGATAACAATGTGAAGTGGTTATTTGTAACTTCCTGTTTGTAAGCGAATGTGGTAATGACTTATTTAGCTCCCAATTTGTAAGCGAATGTGATAAGTACTTGCCTCCAATGACATCACCGTGTTAAAATAATGAGTTAAAATGCCAATGTATAAGTAATGAAGAGTAGTTATATTAGCTTTCTAACTCATTACTTTGCAATGTAAGTTTTTTCTGGGTAGATCTATGTCGGCGTATGACGTAAATACGCTTTAACGTTTGCGCCAACTATTGTGTGCCTTTGTATTAAATATTACACGTATCTACGTCTTACGAACCAGCGTTCATACGGTGCAATTGTGTTTCTACTGTTACTTTGTCGAACGCTTAACTAAAATCAATGAAAATAATATAATTTTGTTTGCCAGCTATTATTCCTTCGGTAAACAATGTTATAGATTCTAGAGGATTTTTGATTGTTGATCCATGGATTCTCTATTGGAAAGAATCATATAAAATGTTCCAAACAATTCTGGCAAAACACTAAGTTTAGGAATTCCTCTTTAATTTCAGATATCAGCTCTTGATCCAGATTTAAGTAGAGGTATTATAAGCGATTTCTTCCAAAGAGTTGGGAATAGCCAAATTTAAATGATTTATTAAAAATGTAGGTCGTCGAAGTGTTCAAAAAATGTTGGTAATGCTTTAAGAAAATCTTACCGTTACGCAGTGATATTGATGTACATTGGCAGTCTTTCTACATACAGGGTAAATAAATAGAGACCATACTTGCTCGTATGCACATCTCTTTCTACAGGTATTAATGACAATAATGATAATGGTGATTATGATGATGTTGATGTTTTTTTATATACATATGTATGTAAATAAGCTGCTAAATATAACCCAGTAAACAAATTAGATGGAGAAGACTATACTAAACTAGCTTATGAAAATCGGAACTTAGAGTAAATCGAGAATATGGCTTTTTAATGAAAACTGCTTAAATAAAATTATACCTCCAAACTTGATTTTATTTAAGAGAAATTCGTTTACAAGTAACTAAAATAATAATACATCCAAAAATTTTGTTTGCTAAGATATTGCTTTTAACTTGTATTCCTATAAACGTTGTTGTTGTTCTTGTTGTATGTATTATATAGTTGTTACATAAAGATGTTAAAATAATGATAAAAGTTGTACTTAAAACTGTAAAGTGCACCTAAAAGGGTTTTTATTTTTCTATATTTTTTTCTATATATTTTTAATGATTTCCAGGGGAGTCGAGATACAACACAGCGACTACAACAACAAAAATAATAGTAACTACATTATTATCTTCCTCATAATCGCTGTAGTAGTTGTTGGTAAAAAATAAACGACTATAATGCTGGGACACAGAGCAAATTTTTAAAATCAAGTGGAATACTAGAAAAAAAAATGGGAAAATAAAACGAGCAAAAACTGAATGAAACTAAAATGACATCAGGTGTACTTGCAGGTATTTTAGATTTTAAAAGCAATTCTATGATAAAGCAACAAAAGGGATTTCATAGAAACAGAACTGTAAAGTTTTTTTTTTTTATTTCTTACTTACGAATTCACTTTTCTCTTTTTCCAACAAAAAAAAAAAAAAAAAAAAAAAATAAAAAATATGAAAAAAATGTAAGCAAATGAGAAATAAAATGATTTTAAATAATTTTTTCTTCAAAGCGTTTAAAATATGTATAACAAAAAGATTAGATATTGAAAAACATATTGTCAGAATACTAAAATTTCAAATTATTGTTAATGTTTAAATAAGTACCGGGATTTCTTGTATAGTTTTTCTTTAAGTAGGTTTCGTATGTTGTCATCTAAATGTCATTTTAAATTTTGATGACAACAAAGGAAACCAGACTGTAGTAAGAGCACTAACATACTTTTTTCAGTGCCCTTTAAAATAAATCGAAAGATCACGACTAAAAAGCATAGAATTTTTCTTTTTTTTGTACAAATAAAGGGAACGTTGCTAGTCTTTGATCTCTTAGAAACCGAATCTGTGAAAAATGGTAAAATATATAAAATTTGTGATTATTTCAACTTATTATGTATAGACAATGGTATGTGTTTGCTTAACACGTTTGCCGCTCAGCAGTTATTTGCGTTTTCTGTCCAAATTCAGGAACCAAAAAAAAAAAAACAAGTAAGAGTGCTATATTCGGCTGTGCCGAATCTTTTATACCCTCCACCGACAGGAGTGGGCTATATATGTTATCTACATATATATTATTAACTAATCTTCACAGAAACGAACGTCAGCATTAACCCTTTAACAACTAAGACCATCTACAAACGGTCATCAATAAAAGCCGTTTTCTGCAACATTCGAACTTTTTTACATTATAGGGCCTTATCGGGCTTTATTATTGAGTTCAAAATTTCTTATCATATATAACTAGTTTGAACGTGCGCACTTAATTCGTTTGGTAAAATTAACCGTTACAATAAAAATTTTAGTAAAAAAAAAGGCAAGAAAAATGCTTTTAGCCTCATTAGAGTGCTTCTCTCCACGGAAATTTTTAGAAAAAGGCGAAAGATTTCTACGACAACTGAAGAGAAGCCAAAGTGGGTGCCCCGGTAGGCCAGCTGGTAGTGAGCTAGTCTATCAGTACCGGGGTTGCGGTCTCCTGCATACAAGCGAAGAGCTTCGTGGGATAAGCGTAGGAAAAAAATTGTGATTTTACCAAAAATTAAAATAAAAATTGAAATACTTCACGGAAAAAAGTGTTTTATCAATTAAAAAAATGGTTTAAAAAGTATTTAAATTTAATTAATGTTATAATTGAATCAATAATTTTTTTAATTGAAAGAAAATTAAAAATTTAATTTTGATTTAATAAACATTTTAGCTGTTTTGAAATAAATTTACAATTAAAATTTTAATTAAATAACAAAGAATCTTAATTGACTTTTTTCGTTTAAAATAAAATAATTTAAACATGTAGAATTGTTGCTTTGAATTGTCAATATTTATTTAAATAAATTAACACGTTGTTTGAAATGGAAAATTGTTTTGATCATTTTTTTAATTAAAATGAAAAATATAATTTATTGAAAAAAAATATTCAAAATTTTACAATGTTTAGTAATCAATATAATTATATTGGTAATAGGTGCAAAATCAACAAATTGTTTGCTTGATATTATGAGTTTGGTATATATTTGGTGATTGGAGAAATTTAATAATTTTTTCTGTGTACGTATTTGCTTTCATGTGTTACAATATTTTATATTATAAAATAAAAAAACTTAAAGTTATGAGCATGAGTACTCACAATTTTAATGTTTTATGTGTGAATTTCCAATAAATTATTAAATTCAATAATTTTACTAATAATACTATCTAATTTAAAATATTTCCACTAAATTTCAATTTATGAAATACTTCTCATACGCATACGAGTGCTTGCATTTGTATAACCCAGAGAAGTATGCTACAGAGTTTTATAGCAATTTTTCTTCACATAAAAGGTTACGTATGAGCGATATTTAATAACTGCTCAATAAAATGTGACCATTTTGGAATTTTTGAAGTATTTTTAAAAAACTGTTTTAAGCTTTGTTTTGTATTATAATAATTAAAATAATTATTTATATATATATATTTTGTCTACAGAGAGTAAAAAAATTACAATTAATATCTTAAGAATGTCATGAAACACGGACAGCTTGAGGAAAGTAATAATATTATTCATTTGTTCTATGTGCTTTTTTTCAACACATTAAAAAAAAATCAAGAGGCTATGTCAGAGCTTGATGCTCAACATTCCTAAATCAAGAACAATAAAAACAATATAAATAATCCAGCAATACAAAATAATGTAAAATCAGAAAAAGATAGAAAAAGAAAAAGTGAAACATTATGTGTAACAATGGCAAAACAACTAAAAAATAATTATTATGCAATTCTTGACAATGATAAAGAATGTAACGTAGAATATTTAAAAATATTTGAGAAACATGTACAAGAGCACGAGCAAGCAACCACAGCTAGTTGTTCCACAAGAAATAATAATTTTAATATTACTCTAAATAATGAAAATACAACCAACAACGCTCAAAACAAAAACAAAAAAATCACACCTCTCAACTTTTTTGGTGTGGATCCCAATGAACTTATTTAGTTTATGAAAAAGGTCTTAATCTAAAAGACTTTAAAATAGAGAGTTTAATAACAAAAAATATCTCTTTATGTATCATCAATGGACGATTACAACAGAGTAAAAACATATTTACAATTAAAACACAAACTTTTTTACTTTTACTCCAAAAGACATAAAAACAAAAACATACTTACTTAAAGGCCTCAGTGCTAACACTGATACTAATGAAATTTTGGAAGAACTAAGAGTATTTCAAAATGAGAGCTTAAAATTTATAAAAGTAAGCGAATTTAAAACCAAAAAATCAACAAGTGAATTCTATGCGCTACCAATTTATTTAGTTCAAATAAGTAGCAATAGTAAAAGTAACGAATTACATGCAATTAAGGGTTTACAGCATCGCTGTATTCGCTGGGAACCCTTAAGAAAATCGGAAATTACTCAATGTAGAAACTGCCAGAGTTTCTTTCATAGCGCATCTAATTGTTATCTAGCTAGAAGATGTGTTAAATGCAACGAAAGCCATTGAGTTGGTGAATGTAGCCTAAATAACATACCTGCTAATGGAAGGGATAAACTGTTTTGTTTCCTATGTGGTAAACATTGCCATCCAGCATCATATAAAGGATGTGAAAAATATAAAGAAATTCAATAGAAGCTTCGCGCAAAAAAACAAATTTTAAAACAAAATAGATCTCCAAATACATCATATAATATTAACCCTAATATAAGCTTTGCTGATACTCTAAAAAACAATATTACGCAAAATCAATATAACACGAACCAGATACAAATGGCTTTAGCAGAGTTTAAAAATTAAATGCAAAATCTTTCTAATCAAATAGTTAATTTACATAAACAATTGCAAATATAAGCATCAAGAATAGATTCCATCTTTTCTTTGTTAGAAGCTTGAATTATCACCATGGCTGAAAGTATTGTAAAAAATCTAAATATAATCCATATTAATGTTAATTCTCTTATGTAATTTTTATTAGCAAATATAATCCGGACTTAGTACTTCTAAAATATAACGCTTTTTGTGATTTCGGCTTATTACCCTTAGGGTAATAATAATAACAATTTAAAAAGCTTATTGCTACAACTTTTTCAATCCCTAAACTTACAAAACGCCAATAACTTTTCATCTTGGCGGGAGATCTCAATTGCATTGGGGAAAATGACTCAAACAACGTAAAAGGTAATATTTTAAAAGAATGGCTATTAGGTAATGAAATACTATTTAGGTGTACTTTATATGCTTCAGCTGCACCTTCGTACCTGCGTTGTGGTTCGTATCTAGACCTGTGTATAGCTGACTCTCGCTTATCCATACACAAAGAGAATAATACAATAAACTGTCTTAAGAACTTTGATTATGATAGCGATCATACTGCAGTTCAAATTTTAGTTTTACAGGATGAAATTGATCACGCAAACACTATTTTTAAAGAAATTCCTGATTCTCTTTTTAACTACAAGCAAGCTTACTGGAAAAATTTAAAGAATAGTATTATTAACGATTATAACATTAATGAACCTATCCCAAATCAGAAAAATCTCTCTAATTCAGAAATAGATTTTTATCTAATCAAGTTAAATGACATGATAAATCGTTCAATTGAAAAACCAGTTCCTAAATTTCAAAACGTGGATTCAACAAAAAAATTTACAAATTCAACTATAAAGAAATTGCATTCAGAAAAAAGTAAAATTTTAACTTTAATCAAAAAACATAATCGATTAGAGCGCTTATTATAACCAGTTGAACTTAACTTACTAAAATGCAAAATTAAGCTTATCAATAAACTAATCCATGATAATTTTACTATAGCAGTCAATACACATGTGAGAGAGAAACTTCAAAGTATTGAGCATAAAATCCCCTCAAATATGTTTTGTGAAATAAAAAAACAGTTTAGGGCAATATATCCGGTGAATATTAATACTCTCCAAATACCACAAGCTGAGGAATTTTTAATGCGGGCATATCACCCGACGAGATAGAAAGAGATGTAGAAAGTAGAAACTTTATAGTAAAAGATCAAAGTCAAATTTTGAACACCATGGGGGCTTATCTAGAGTCAGTTCATTCTTTTAAAGAAATCGATCCTCAAAATAGAGTGCATACTGATGTGGATACTTGTTTCAAAACTTTTTTGGAAACAAAAAATGAATATGAAACTAAGCTATCATCCCTTTTAACATTTACGGATTACTTCAAGGCTAACGAGATTAATGAATCCATCAATGATAATTATTTTATAACGAATAATTCGTTGCCATACATTTTCAAAAGTTTGAGAAAAAAAATTTCTTCAGGTTTTGACAATATCCCAACTATAGTATTAAAAAATATTCCTGAGGTTATGGTCCGTGAATAAAATGCTTAACAATTCCTATTTTCCTCGAGCATGGAAAGTAGCAAAAGTTGTAATTTTGCCCAAAAAGGATAGGGATAAAAGTAACCTAAAAAATCTTCGGGTTATAAGTGTACTCCCCAATATTAGTAAAGTTTTTGAAATTTTCTTAAACAATAATTTAGTTTAATTCTGTGAAAAAACCAATTAAATAATGAGAGCCAATTCGGTTTCAAATACAAGCACTCAACAATTCACGCAACACATTTACTTGTCTCCAATATTCATTGGAACTTCAATAAATCCTTGTGTACAGGTGCCTGTTTGATAGATTTCGAAAAGGCGTTTGATAGCATATGGCTACCGGCATTAACTTACAAATTATTGAAATATAAAATACATATATATATCTAATTATTCTATTACACAACATGTTAAATAACAAATCTTTTATAGTTTGCAATAGGAATCAAAAAAGTAAAAAATTTATTGTTTTGTATGGTCTGCAACAGGGAACAGTGAATTCCCCAATTCTGTTTAATATATTTATATTTGATTTATTAACGAAAATTGACAATACCATTGCTGTTGCAGATGATATTTTAATATATCACAACGATAATAAAATAGAAAAAATTAATAATGAATTACAAACATACTTTAAGATAGTTAAAAAATACGCTAGATACTGGAAAATGAAAATTAACTTTGACAAATGTGAAACCATTCTCTTCCGCCCACTAGTAGGAAAATGTAATCACAACATAAGAACATAATGGAAAGGTTTTGGCATAACATCAAGTACCAATATACGTATTCAGAACAAACAAGTTGTAAAATACTTTTGAATTAACCTAGATAAATTTTTATATTTCAATGATCATATAAAGGCACAAATAATTAAAGCAAGAAATGCATTTTTCATGTACAAAAGACTTTTTTATTCACAATACATCAACCCTAAAGTTAAAGTCAGTCTGTATAAAGCATTAATTAGACCTATTATAACATACGGTTGCCAAATATGGTTTAACATTTCTCCATCATATATGAAACCACATTGCAAAAAGCTTTGAATGCTATGAAAATAGTTTAATTATGGCACCTTATTACAGTGATGAAGAATATATATATAAAACTCTACGAAATCGATATGTACCACCTGAGGCTCTCGTTTACCTCGACAGTAAAGAATTTATCCAAAATGGAATAGGCTTACCTATATTTTACCATATATATAGAAGAGCCAATGCAAAAGCTATTCATTGCAAGCAAATCACACTTGCTAATACTAGGTTTGATACAAATATTTATTCAGGTGATAAAAACATTTTGCCAAACATAAATAAAAGAAAATTTTGGTGTCTTTACTAAAATCTCCCCTTCCAACTTTTTTTCTCTGTAAATAAACACTTAAAAAAAATATTTAAAATTTTACAATGTTTAGTAATCAATATAATTATTTTGGTAATAGGTGCAAAATCAACAAATTGTTTGTTTTATATTATGAATTTAGTATATATTTGGTGATTGAAAAATTAAATAACTTTTTCTGTGTTCAGAGTTTTCCAATCGACACGGGAATTTTTATGGTAAGTAATTACAAAGTGCTAATGAGAAAATGTTGATTGGTAATGTCTATAGACCTCATAGGGGAGTAAGGTTTGAATATTTCTTTTCAACATTGTCTCATATAACTGTTGGTTTTACAAATATAATTATATCGGGTGATTTTAATGACAACATCATAGTGGAATCTACTTTTACAAATGAAATGAATTGCATTGGACTGTATCCTGTTAACAGTACTTTACCAACACACTATACACATAGTGCTAATTCTCTTCTGGATGTATTTTTTACCAATTCTTTATCGAAAATTCTTACGTTTGATCAAATATCAGCACCGGTTTTTTCAAAACATGATCTGATTTTTACATGTTATAACTTTGTACCTAACAAGCTAGATGAAAATTATAGCTATAGAGATTTTAAGAACATAAATACACAATCATTAGATGAGCAACTTCTTCGAATTGATTGGGACTGCATCTTTTATATGGAAAATATGGAAACTGTTGACGAAAAACTTAATTTTATACAGTCAAATCTCACACAGTTATTTGAAGAATTTGTTCCTTTAAAGACAATAAGAAGAAAATCAATTACCAACCCTTGGTTTACGCCTAATATAAAAAGTCTTATTGAAAGTAGAAACTTAGCATATACAAGATGGAAAAGGTTTAAAACTCCTGAGCTTTTGGCATCTTTTCGTTCTTTACGTAATACGGTTACTGCTGAAATAAGAACAGCAAAATCTTCTTTTTTTAACACAAAATTTTCAAACTGCTTAGATAGTAAAAGTAAGTGGAAGGAAATACGAAATATTGGCCTAGTAAATGATACCCATGTGTGTAGTAGAGATGTAGATGTCAATGAACTTAATCAGAAATTCGCAGTACTACCTGCCCCATCTGCCGATATTACTAACCTTAGGAGTTTTCCTGATACCCATAACTCTCTTGGATTTACTTTTAGCTGTGTAACGCAGGCTGATGTATTGGAAAGCCTTCTTAGTATTAAATCAAATGCAACGAGCTTTGACGGAATAGATCCCAAATTCGTAAGAATAGTACTACCGGTGATTCTACCTTATATAACCAATCTCTACAACATGATTCTTACTACATCAATTTTCCCTACGCTCTGGAAACATGCAAAAGTTATCCCAATACCAAAAACTAAGGACGATTTTCGTCCAATAGCTATTCTCCCATATTTGTCGAAAATACTTGAACGTATAATGCACTCCCAAATAAGTAAATTTATACATGATAATAACATGCTTACTGCTAGGCAGTCCGGTTTCCGTCCTCAGCATAGTTGTGTCTCCGCACTAATTGATGTAACCGAGGAAATTAGGTCAAAAATTGATACTAATCAAATAACTTTTTTAATTCTTCTTGAACACTCGAAGGCATTCGATTCCGTCAATAATGATATTCTTACATTTAAATTAAGAAATAGCTTCCAATTTTCCTCCTCGGCAACGAAATTAATGCGATCATATCTAACTGGTAGATCTCAATCTGTTTTTTATGGGAATTTGATTTCGAATAAAATTGAGTTAACTAGAGGAGTACCGCAAGGTTCCATCTTAGGTCCTTTGTTGTACTCAATCTACTCAAACGACCTTCCAGAACAACTAGAATATTGCAATGTACATATGTATGCTGACGATGTTCAACTATACATTAGTTGCAAAGCAACGGAAATTGACGATTGCACCCGCAAAATAAATATTGATCTAAAGCGAATATATGACTGGGCTACAACTAACGGTTTATGTCTTAATCCGCAAAAGTCGAAATGTCTACTTATTACCAAGAAGACTCAAAATAATGTTTGTTTTCCTGATTTGGTTCTGGGAGACTCAAAAATTACCGTAGTCGAATCGGTTAAAAACCTTGGTATTACCTTTAACAATCATCTTGATTGGAGTGATCATATTAATGTAATTACGGGAAGGGTGTATGCGATGTTAAGAAATTTATGGTGTACGCAATGGTTCATACCACAGAATATTCGAATGCTGCTTGCGAAAACATATTTAATACCGACTTTGCTATATGGATGCGAACTTTTTATAAATTGTGATTCTACCAGCTTGAAAAAACTCAAAGTAGCATACAATAACATAGCCAGATACGTATTTGGCTTAAGACGATTCGATAGAATATCTTTTTATACACAGCAAATATTTGCTGTATCTTTTGAGAATCCCTTGAAATGTAAATTGTTATTTTACTTACACAAGATTATATATTTGCAAAGTCCGCAATATCTTTTTAACAAAATCACTTTTCTTAGATCAAATAGAGGAAACCGTATTAAGCAACTTAGACACAGAACTCATATATCTGATCAACATTTCTATATAAATGCCATTAAAATTTGGAATAAATTACCCTTTCGTTTGCAAAAAATAAACAATGCAACGCAATTCAAAACTGAAATATTTAAACATTTTAGGCAAGTGTAAAATGTTTAAATAACAAAATTCTTTTATTTTTTTTTTTTTTTTTTTTTTTATTTTTATTTTTTTAATAGTTTTTTAGAAGTTTTTCAAAGTTTTATGTTTAACTCAAAAATTGTATTTTTTATAAATTTAATTTTTTATTGTTTTATGTGTAACCACTTTTTGTATACCCAGTATATTATCCAGTACTTAATATAAGATTTAATCTTTGTATTGGATTGTAAAACTTAAAATTAAATAAAATAAATAAATAAATAAATAAATAAATTATAATGTTCACTTTAATAATTTTTGCTAAGTTTAAGATTTAGGAAAACAGATTTGTTCAAATTGTATTTTTCGTGAACACCGTCTGTAGACGGTCTTAGTGACTTAGTGAAAAAAATTCAAGTATTTTACGCTAGCAAGTGTGCATTACAATTTTGTGTTCTGACTTGTAAAGATCAAAACATAAAACTTTTAAGATTCCATCTAATGAAACAATAACTAGAGACTGCGATAAGCAAAAAAATCACTGCTTTCATAAATTCAATTGAAGATGATAATGATATTGAGGATTTTGATGGCTTAGATTTTATCAAGTGATGAATTAAAATCGGAAGATAATGCAATGATAATGGAATGTTTAAATGTGTTAAACTCTGTTCCAAAAAATGTTCATCTACTGGGACTTTTTCAGAGGTGCACGTAGTGCGGAAAGTTTCGGATTGTCAAACAGTTGGGAGTGACCAGAAATGATTCCTCTGCTTGGGCAGTTAAGCAGCGAACTACTTCCGGTCATAAGGCAAGTAGTTTCCGGGCAATGGCTTTTTTTGGCTTCCGCTGAAAGCTGGCTAGTGTGAGAAGGCGAACAGTCATGAAGAATAAATGGTCAAGATGCCCTATGCTCCAGTGGGAGTTAGATTGTTAGATAAGCAGATGTGCTCAGCCAAAGTAGTTCATCACTTACGACAGAATTTACAAGCCCCATTCATGGGGAATGTTAATATTTGTTCTATACGACAGCAATGGGTACACTCACAGGTTTGAAATATATGCTGGAGCCAAAAATTATTATGTTATTTTACCAAATATGTACTTAATGTCCATAGACAATACGAGAATATAGTGCGCATATGGGTGGAGTACACATAAAGACTCATACTTGGGGCGAAAAATACTTAAAAGAAAACGCAATATATACATTTTTACCATCTTCGATATGTCCACAACAAATGCATTTTTTTATATCAAAGTAACTGCCGCAAAAGCCGACAAAACCGAAAAGCTAAATGAAATTACCGTTAGTGAATTTCGGCTGAGTATCGCAAAAACTTACTGTACTTTTACCGAAAAGCGATAGGTAAAAAAAGCTGTTAATTTTTTGGAATAGTGTTAGGTTTTACCAAATCAATAATTTTCCGAAATGGAGATTAAAAAAAGCGTATAAAAAATTCATTACAAACACTTTTTGTGCCAAGTGTAACATCCACTTTTACTTTACAAAGGCAAACAAGTGTTTTCAAAAATATGATATGCAAGAATGATATAATATTTATTATACCCAAATTTTAGATTTTACTTTATGGAGCAGTTATTGCAAATAAAATTAATTTATTTTTGTAATAAAATACAATAATGATCTAGTTTTTTTTCATTAAACCACTAAGACCGTCTACAGGCGGTCTTTCATCTTTTACATCTGCTTTCCGGAATATTTGTTTTGGAAATGGACATAAAATGTGTGTTTTTCAGCCCTAAAATATCCTTAAACCAAAATTCATGTAACAATATAATGCGTATTTACATTTCAGTGATTAAAGGGTTAAAATTGATTGCGGTTTAGACCTATATTAATTTAATTGTTGACCGAAAATCAAAAAGTTTTTTGCGTTTCTTTTAAAAACTTTGAACTGGCTTGAGTAGAATATCATGATTCGTAACCGTTTTAGCCGAAACAAAATGATTTAAGGAGGGTAATTTTTATTGGACGTATGTTGAATCATGGACCAATCATCCCTAAATTCTGAAGACTGATGTCTGGTATTGCAAAAAATTAATTAGAATAAATTTCAATAGAGCATTATAATAAGTTAAAGCGTTAACAGTGAATTTCAACTAAATTTTAGGCGAATTTAGGTATTTTTCCAAAATGGGCTTTATATGGTTTTAGGCGTAATAAACTGTTTTCCGGAAGTAGGGTTTTTTTTAGGGCGTCGTGTAAATAATGTACTGATCTTCACAAAAGTTAGCTGTGTGATTTCTAGTCCTAAAAAACTGTGCCGTATCGAATTAAGTTATGATAGCGTTATTTGTTACGGGTTTAGACGTACTAAACTGTTTCCCGTGAGCTGGACCAATCTTCGCGAAATTTAACAGTATGATTTGCGATTTTGTGCAAAATTAAGTATCATTATTCCATTATTTATGTTAGTTTTTGTAACAAAATTATCATTTTTTTAGGTTGGTGGTTTCACATTTTAATCCATAGGTCTGATCCTACTGAACTGATTTTGTTGGATATCAATTGCTGCTTAGGATAACTACAAGCAATTCGGGACCAAGTTCCTTTCTTTTGAGTTTATCGAAAGTGTGCGTGTTTTTAACAGACGGACAGACATACAGACATGGCTTAATCGAAACATGTGTTCTTTATAGATACAAAATGCTAAATTGGATTATATTTTCCCACATACACGCAGAGAAAAAACATGTTTATATAAATTAATAAAACTAATAACTTTTATTGTTTTTCAAATTAATAAGGTTTATTATTTCTTTATTTAAATTATATTTACTCCTGAGCTATGCCCATACACTTTCTTAGTTAAATATGTTTTATTTAGAAATACGCGTGCTGAGCTATGCTCATACCGTTACTTATGACTACGGGTGCTGGAACAGAACTAAAAAACTTCCAATCATACAATACAATAATTTATTTGGAGCATAAAGCCCTTACATTGCTGATGCGACAACATTTTGGTTGCGTGTGTAGCTTGAAACCTTATACTTTGTTTTCGTTAATAACAGCAGACGCTGACGTAAACAAATGTGAAAATTATTTAAAGAGAAATATGAGAAATTAAAACGTATGTGTTGCGGAAAATATTTAGGGCAGTAATTATTATTGTATTAACTTATATGGTCACCTCCAACAAAACTATTTTTAGACAAAATTTTAAGCATATTATGTCTAAATTCAACCATCAACCATTTTATTGTTTAATTAGTCCTCCATCAAGAAGCCACAAACATATTATGGTTACCTCTAAGCATGTTATGATTAAACATGACAATAATTTGTTTTTAAATCAACAATAGTATATTCCTCTTCTCCAAGAGCAACATGCTATCGTTGATAACCAAATTTGCTATTATAAGTGTTAAACATATTTTAGTTATAATTGAGCAAAACATGTTCGGAGGGAACCATAATATGTTTGTGTCTTCTTGATGGAGGACACATTTAACCATAATATGGTTGTCGGTGATAATAATATGGTCAAATTAACCATATTATGTTTTCAATTTTCTTTAAAAATAGTTTTGTTGGAGGTGGCCATATTTAAACTTAGTTTTTCTCTGGGTGTATATGTATGTGTACTTTTTACGGCCAAATACCTAATTAAATATTTTCCCCGAATTGGCTGAACTTGTGGCCTATGGTTAATTCTGGTGTGATCTTCATGAAATTTAGCAGAGTGATTTATAATCCAAGGAGACAATGACAGACTCAATGCTAGTCCAATATCAGTATTCATTACGCTGTTTGTTTTTGTAACAAAAATATAGCTTTTTCAAGGAGGTTGTTCTGTACTTAGTATCATACTTTTTTTGCAACTAAGCTGATTGTGCGGGATTTCAATCTCAGATTGCTGAGGAGAACTCGAAAGAATTTGCCTCCAACATTCTTATCGGTTAAGTCGTTAATGCGCGTGTTTTCAACAAACGAACTTGGCTTAATCGACTTAAAATAACTTAAGGACACAGAATATATATTTATGGGGCTTTAGATAAATATCAACAAATTTTCAAACGGAATGACATATTTCGTATACCCTCATAAGAAAGAATTTAATATTAAGCGGCTTTGGTACGGTAGAGTCCACCAAACAAGCTGTGTTGATAAAATTAAGCTCAAGAAATTGCTTTTCAATATTATGATGAAGGGTATATTAGATTCGGCTCAGCACTTTTACTTTAAATGTTTTTTTTTTATTTTGTATCAGACTTCTTTTATCTGGTGTTAAACACAATAATGACATGATGAACGACAAATATAACTCTCACAGATATGTATTTTATAGATACAATTTCTCAAGCACTGTAAATGTTATTAAATAATAAACTAAATACATACAGAATTCGACAGCATTCATAAATAAATAATTCATTTTCATTGAAGATAAATAAGATATCAAGAACAAATTATTAATTGCAATTTGCCATAGACATTAACTTTTCCTTTGCCTGTGAATATCTTCAGTTTTTAGAGATGTCCATATACAACAAACAAAAGTCAAATGGAAATACGAATTAGAAGAGAATTAAATTTAAGGAGCAAATCATAAAATATTAATTGAAATTTATTTGAAATGAATATACTCAAATACATCTGAAATGTAGTTAATTTCAATTTTGTTTATTTAAATGACAATAGTATTCTTATACTTTAATTGAGGACACGTTTATGTTGTTGTAAAATATCGCAACATAAACAAATGAAGACAGACATGTTGTAATTAAATGTTGTCCTGGAATTTATGTAATGCTGAAATTACATGTAACACTGGAAATATTTAAGAGATTATTTGTAAACATATTAAATTCGTTAAGGGTAATGATGGGAATTTATATAAAATTTTACTTAATGAACTTGAAATATTATGCTCATTGCATATACATAGAGATTGTATAGAAAGGACGTTAAAAAATATACAGTAGAAAAATAATGCAAAAAGTTTGAAAAAAATGTTCCCATATATTATAGCTATACAAATTGCAGAACTCGGAGAATGGAAATTCTTAAGGCAGTACATCAGCGACAATTTTACACTCTTTAGTGTATGGCTTGGTGTGGAATGCTATCTGAAAATATTATTCTTTTCATCACAAGTGCTCATTCTGTTTGCAGTTCATACAATATAAATAATTTTGAACACGACCGTATAAAGCCGTGTTCAAAAATAAACAGAACATTATTTAGCGTACGATATCTACTTTTTAGTGTTTGTGTATAAGAACGCAACTATTTTCTAAAAAAGTTACGAACATTATATCGAGCGTTTGCTGCAATAAACTCATAACTCAAAAAACCTGAATTTTGGTCTACTGTATTTAATTATTTAATTCCCAGTGGAGCATAGGGCCGCCTACCATCAAATAATGTGGAGTTAATCGTCATATCGTTTCTTCATATTGAGTAAAAATTTCATTCAAATATCTTATATACTCAACTTTGGAGAGAATAATTAAATTTTAAGTTGCTAGAAAATTTAAATTTGAGATATGACTCTATTGCAGCAAAGGCTCGATATGTTAATAAGTACACATATTAAAGCTCAATGCGTCACGGGTTAGAATTTAAGTATCGACTTCACATTTTCTTGCTATATTTAAACATTTTTAAGGTATTGAGTTAAAAAAAAGATTTTAAAGTCAAAAAAGGACCAGTCTCATATACATACATTTAGGGTAAAAGTTAGAGTAGAAGTAGGAGTCGGAGCTGATTTCGGAGTTGGAGTCGAAGTTGGAGACTATATTATAGTGTTCTGTTCTTCGTTATAAAACAAAACATCAAAGAGGGGATGTTTGTAATTTCACTGTTTAATCTTCATAACTACCAAATTTCATGACGATATCTTTATTCATGGCAGTTTTATAGAATCACAGAAAAAAGTGTTTTATCAATTAAAAAAAAGGTTCAAAAAGTATTTAAATTTAATTCATGTGATAATTGCATCAATTTTTTTTTAATTAACATTTTAGTTGTTTTGAAAAAACATTTTAATTAAAATTTTAATTAAATAACAAACACTATTAATTGACTTTTTTCGTTTAAAATAAAATAATTTAAACATGTAGAATTGTTGTTGGGAATTGTCAATATTTATTTAAATAAATTAACACATTGTTTGAAATGGCAAAGTTTTTTGATCACTTTTTTAATTAGAATTAAAAATATCATTTATTAAAAATATTTTTTTTAAAATTTTAAAATTTTTAGTAATCAATATAATAATTTTGGTAAGAGGTGCAAAGTCAACAACTTGTTTGCTTGATATTATGAATTTGGAATAACTTTGGTGATGGAGAAATTTAATAATTTTTTCTGTGAATGAGAAACCTTCATATTACTATTTTTTTACTCATGTTGTAAGCCCTTTCAATTATTTCCACTATATATAAATATAATTAATGTTTGACATTCCGTGAATCTGTCATGGATAGAGATATCACAATGAAATTTTAAGTTATGTAGGTCGAAAAGATCTTGAAACAGTAACAACCCAATAAAAAATTTTCTTATTTTGCGAAGCACTAATGGTACATTTTAAAAAGTAAGCACACATTTATGCGCTACGCAATAAGACATACAGAGATGCAATAAGATATGTGAACGAATTCTTAATGAATTAAAAAAATATATATATACAATTTGAAGAGCCACGGCATTCCCTTACAACGAAGCAGGTTTGTAAGGGAGCATATAAAAGAATAACTGTAACAAAAAATTCACTCTGCAAAAATTATCGTTATATTCACATAATTTTATACGCGCTGAATAACGCGCTTTCTGTGTCAAAAATGTATTGCGCCAAAGTGGGAACTCGCCTTATAAAATTCATGTCTTCCGTAAGCGATATGGTAACCGAAACTTTAACGTTTCTCCCTTACAAACCTCCTTCCTTGGAAGCTCAATTTTTATTGGGAAGGCATGAAAACAAGCTATAAGGCATCCACCTTTTTGATTTAGAAATACCCAATCCCAGAAAAACGCTTTAAAAAAATTATTTTTTTTTACAAAAATGACCATTCTGTGACTCGATCTGTTATCACTCGCTATTGTTTAGAATTTTCCAGAAAATAATGGACATGTCACAAAACATTACTGTTCTTATTTTACAAAAATCGGTGTGTTGAATTATAAGAATTTTTTAAATTCAAAATTTTTTATTTTTCGAATTTATTCTATGAGCTCAATTTCAGTTATGTATTTTATAAAGCTTTTTTGTAATAGTTCTATTCCTTACATTTTTTAAGGAATGACTTTATATACTACCAGATTATCTTGTATATTCCTATTAAATTTTAAATAAGCTATCCGTTGGATAGCAATAAAGTATATTGTATGTACAGAAAAATTTACAATTATTAGACACCAGCAGACTGTAATGCATTTCCTGGCCCGCTACGGTCTTCGTCAGCATTCTTTGTGTCCACATTTAACTCAACTATTTTAACAAATAGAATCTGGGAATTATTTCTTGTCATAAGCTACTTTATTATATTCAACATTTTTTATTTTTCGAATTGACGCTATGAGCTAAATTTCATAACGTGTTCTTTTCAAATTATGATATGAGATTTTGGTATTCATGGTGGCGGCATAGATTTACAATTTCCTCACCATAAAAATGAAATTGCACAGAGTAAGTCTGCATTTGCTGGATCAATGTTTGCAAAATACTGGATACATAAAGGGTGAAGTAATACGCTATGCACTGCTCAAAATTCACTACAGAAATTCATAATTTAATATCATCTCATTCTTTTAATGAAAAACCACACAAAAAAAAAAAATGAAAAATAGCCCCAAAAAGAAAATAATATATTAATATGACCCCAAATTTGAAGTAACTCTTCATTATGAAAAATCACCTCAAAAATTTTTATGAACTTTAACCCTTTAAAAAAAAACAGCTTTAACATTAAAAAAACACGAAGAAAATTATATTAAAAATTTTGGTTGAGTTCATATGCCCGAAGCTTAAAATCAAAAATTTAAAACATCGAATTTCAAAATCCCAAGTTGAAAAATCGGGAAAATAAAAATCATGATTTTAAATAACCTGAATAAATATACAGTTCTGGTTTTAAAGATCGCACGATAGGAAGCATGGTTGTGCCTTCGGCCCAGGATTTTCTCCTCTATGGTATAACTAACACTGGCTTCGCTAACTAGAGCTTATCCAAATAGCTAGACTTCGGCCGGGCAAAAGGATTTTTAGGGCCATTCTGCATATTCCTTTTGGGGCCATATTTCGTGGGGTCATTTAACGCACCGCCCGAAAGAACATCTTTTGATGAAATAGTAAAAATTAGTATTCATATGTATTACCTTTATACACATATACATTCACCTCGAATATCCCACTACACTTATAGAAAAATGCATGAGCATGTAAAAATACAACATACCATTGCTTAAAGTGTGCTTTTCTACCAATGTTTTTTTTAAGCGGAAAATCAATTAAGATTTTTTGTTATTTAATTAATATTTTAATTATAAATTGTTAATTAAGTAACAATTATTTTTTGAATTTTTTTAACTAAAAAAATAATTGATTCAAGTATCACTTTAATTAAATTGAAATACTTTTAAAACAATGTTTTTAATTGATAAAAACTTCTATAGATTAATAAAATTGTGCTTATTATCTGTATATCTTTGGTCTCAAGTAGAAAGGCCCTAACTCAAATAATTGTAACTGTATAGGAGAAGGTAAAAACATAACAGAAACTGTATGTATCATAATGTAAACTTGCTCATACAACTGCTTGTAAAGCCGTTATTCTTTACAAAAATGTAATGAATTTTTGTGACGAGGTGTATTTGTGTAAAATTTATTGGAATAACTGGAAAACTCACTTTCGTAAAAAATGCGAGTTAGGGCCTTTCTACTTGAGACCATCGATATGAGAATTGTTTGGTTTTAAAAACAAGCCGAATCGACCTATTCGCCTAGCGCACATACAAATACGTTCCTGAAATTAGGATTTTTGAACAAAATGAGCTAGGAAACAGTCGGCATTTTAGTATTATGGTAAAGGGTATATAATTTTTGAAGTTAGCTATCAAAAACATACCTACAAATATGGCTTAGCAAAATAATCAACAACTCATACAGCAAAGCCAACAGTGGATTTGTTACGGCATGTTTTGAGTTAACGCAAAATTTCAAGATTTTAAGTGATTTAAATTGGTCATAAATCTATTCAGTTTTAACCTTTAGAACATAGGAGGTCATAGGAGTATGACCTTGGAGTTTGGTGTAACACCACCGGTTACACCAAACGGATTCTCGGATAGGGAAGTTTGGCGTGGATCCATCGGACTATTTGAGGGCTGCGAAGTATACACGGACGGGTCCAAGATGGACACTGGCTCTGGGGCCGGTGTTTTTATTTCTGCTACTGAAATGAAAAGGTCATTTAGACTCCCGGATAAGTGCAGTGTATCCAGGCTGAGATCCTAGTAATCTATGGTGAAAATCTACGTCGATAGTCAGGCTGCGCTAAGGGCATTGTCAAATTATACGATGCGATCGTGCCTGGTCGCACGGGGTAGGAATGCTATGAGGGAGCTCATGGTGGCATTCACAATATGGCTGTCTTGGGTTCCCGGACACTGCAAGGTGGATGGCAACGAGGTGGCGGACGGACTCGCGAGAGGGGGTTCGAATCTGGACTTAGTGGTAAGTGACAGAGGGTTACCCCGCTTGTGTCACTACTATGGGATAATACAAGAATAATTCCGTGATGCCGCTAACCGTTCCTGGAGCGATATAACGGATTGCAGGGTGTCGAGGGCCTTAGGGCCTGGATTAGACACAGGGGCACCAGGGTTCTTATAAGATTGGATAGAAGTGGTCTAAGGACCCTTATAGGGTTCCTGCCGGGGCATTTTTTATGAGTAAATGGGACAATGCCATGCCGGACTTTTACAAACTGTGCGGGGATGCCGACGAGCTAGAGACGGTCAAGCATGTACTGTACCACTGTCCTAGGATGCAGAGTCCCAGGCAGAAATGGCTTGGGGCTAGATTTCACGACGAACTGGGATGTATCGCTGGATGTAATCAGGTAGATCTTCTTGGGTTCGTCAGGGAAATGGGATTGCTATTTCTGTTGGGGGGACCAAAGGAGGCTCTTGTCCTACGTTGTATTTGTCTATCTGTCCTAACCCTGTCGACTATTTTCTTCTTCTCTTCTTTACTCATCCCTTTCCTCATTTTCTTTACTGAAGGGATTCACAATGGGCCTCATTGGCCTCCGAGTGAAGATGCGCCCTCGGGCGCATATCCCTTCTTAACCTAACCTAATTTTACGAGAAGGGATGCCAACTGGGACTAGTTTTCGTAAATCCCGGGATTTAAAAAATAAAACAAAAAATTAAGTTAATGATTTCGCGATTGACTAAATCCCGAAAATCCCGGGTTTAAAAAATTTAAATACCGGAATTTTTTGAGAATAGGATTACGGCTGAGAAAATCTTTAGAATATGTCTCACCTGATGACTTATTTCGAGGTAAAAAGCTGTTTAAATTATTTGTTTTAATTCATTTGCATTCGGAGTTTTGAATTTTTATATGGAGTAATATAAAACAATTTATTATTCAAAGATTTATTCAAATGTTCCTTTGTGAGTCCAAAATATATGTATTAAGTTTTTTTTAATAGTGCTAGTCCTATTCGTCAAAATATCATTTAAGACTAAGGAAAATAATTGTTAACTTTGTTAATAGGTTTTTAAAAAAAATTAAAAAAAACATCTGGAAAAGTTGTGTGAAGCCTAAAACTTAGGACTATTGACAAATTTAAACTATTTCTTACAAGCTGGACTAACAAAACTGCATCTATTTAAGGATAGAAACAAATAGCTCACCGCCCATTAAGCAATTATAAAGCTCACCCTTATGTTGCTCTATACTAAAAAAGTTATTATTTACGAAATATCAGTTTGTATGTCTCGCCTATACCGCCTTGGTTTTTTTTGCACACCACCCTGTCTCTTGGAAGTTAGTCGCTGCCAATTATTCTGACCTTGCGCTAGCGCTGGGGCGGTGTTCATATCTCCCTTTAAACTAGTTAAAAATCATAAAAAATTAAGTATAAATAGATGGCTTTAAGTAACCACTGTAATCTATAGATGGAAGTTGTATTTAGAGCGCCCTGGTCTGAAATTTAGTAAAAGAAGAAGATGCTAAAAGTGAACCCTTCCAATAATGCTGTCATACTTGATCTACTTTAATTTTAATAGACAAACGAGCATGCGCAATTAAACTTTAAAACTAATTCTAAATCGGTTATTTTATTTAAAGTCATATTGCGAACGCATAATTTCTAATTCGAACAATATGATCCAAAATTCCCCTCTAAAAATAGTCAAAATCATTATGTTTAATAAAAATTAACGTTTATTTTATTTATGCTTTCCATACACTCCTGTTAATGTTCCCCTTAACAATCGAATGTTTTTAAAATAGACATGATAATTTATTTATGTGTTTTTTCTGTAAATGTTTTTGTTGTCTTAATAATTTGGAATAAAAAGCAAATAATAAATAATTGCCTAAAATTTACTGAAGACATGTTAAATGATAGACTTATTTGAATTAGAATTTTACCACTACCATTACAATAAACAATAGAAAAGTCAAATAGAAGAGAAGGTTCGAATTAGACAAAGTGCTGTATATCTTGCTCGTAAATTCATGAAGTAAGCAATTTTTTTTAAAGAAGATTAATATTTTCAATTCCACATTTCTTTCCTAAATTTCTTAATATACAAGTACACATATGTATGTATGTACATACACATATACATATGTCTAAATATATAGCACACACTTCAACGCGTATATCTAAAATAAATTGCAAATTTTGTAAATATTTTAAATCTACATGATGAGAATTTCGTTAAATTTTGGTGGCATTTCGGTATTTACACCAGAAACAAATACATTTGCATTAAAATCTACTCACACACATATCGACAAGTACGGACATATACGTACGTATGTGTTCGTTTGCATCTGTGTACGTACAAATAAATGCCTTCAACAAATGAACAAAGTGTCAACAAGACATTTTCATAATTTACAGTTTGTCACACAAAACATCTTCATTTAATTTTGTATGTGTTTTATATTGAAGCACATGTACAAAGTTGCGAGGGCAGTATACAAATTTGGTAGACGTTTTCGTTAAATACAAGTATTTTAAGTTAAAAAGTTTTCACCACTTGTACCACTACCCAAAATCGTCAACATATTTACGTAAGTTTTAGTTTGCAAATTTCTGATAACCTTTTGAACACGAAAATCAAAGTAAGAAAAAAATCGGGTGACCGTATTGGTCGAAGTGGATTATTGCGAAAACGAAACGTTGGCTAATTACATGCAAATTCCATTTGAAGTAAAAGTTAGTATATTGTTCTATGGTAACAAAAGAATCATTTAATTTTTTCATATTTAAATTATATATAGTTTTTATTTATTGTAGAAATGTCGTATTTGTTGTAAAATTTTCAATTTGTTTACCTCTTAATCATCTATATGCCTTTGCTTTTTAAGTTTTTCTTATAAAAGCAGTAATTATGAAGCTATTTTAGCTGTAAATGCTATTTGCGATAGTTGCTTGCTAGGCTTTAGCAGTAAGACAGTAGATTTTCAATGCACTTACAGTTGTACTATTAATTGCATTCGTCCATTAGGGATATCACCACTTTTTTCCAAGAACGATAATTAGATACTGCGTTTTCCTGTAAAGCCACGCCTAACATATCTTTATTGTAATCATTTTAAAGATGACAAACTTCTGGACTAGCAGCAACAAAATTTTCAATTTCAAGAAACTGGAGTTTCATCATTATTTGGCAAAGCACCTTGCATTGGCATATGGTTTGATTTTAGGACGTTAGCGTAGGATGTTCTGTTATGACTAGGCTGCGGTACCTGAATGTCATTAGTGTTAACTTGATTTGTTGCCTGCATTTGGGGGGGATTAGGTTTCGGTCCAACCGAGCGCTTGACGATAGAGTATACAGGGCATCCTCTATAGTTGGCAGTGTTATTACCACCACAGTTGCTGCATGTTTTTACATTGGGGAAGTTTTTAGACTTATCGCAGAGAGCTGTGCCATGTAATTCTCCACATGCAACGCAAACAGGGGTTAAATGGCAGTATGCCTTAGTGTGACCAAATTCTTGGCAGTTTAATAAAGATTTGGTATTATAAACGAAATAAATGTTGCAATTAAGGGAAATTATATATATTAATTTACGTGTTGTCCCTTTTTTTCAGAAAATATTTGACAAGTCTGACTGTAGCTTAAGAATAATAATAATAGAAGAATATTAATAAAAAATGTGAATCTCTTTAATTAATTTGCCGTCTTTAGAAAGAAGCCGCATCATGCTTAACGTTACTTCTTTTTTAGTAAATTTATCAAATGGTTCAATTTCTTCAGAGTTCCTGCTGAATAAAAGTTACTTCAATATACCTCTTAGATCTACTCGGAACTTCGCACCACTTCATTTACAGCGTTTTTAAACTTATAATGTTGATCTCTTAAGGAGATTATGCAAAACTTTTAATGATTACCCGGTAAATTTTAGTATTATAAAACGTAACATCATTTTGTTATTGAATGTAAGCCATTAGTTAAGCTTCTTAATAAAATGTAAATTATTTTATTGGTCTGAAAGGATTTTAGTCCACAGACCGTGATTAAATATATAAAAAAAATTTAATATCGCAAGCACTATTTTCCTTGGATTAATAACATAATCTTATTCTGGAAACTTTTGTTTGCGAGATAGTTTGAATTTATTGCCCTATTATGTAAAAAACCGATATCTCAACTGCAATCTTTTAAAATCTTAACTGGCAAAAGCACTTTCTAGACCAACCTTTTATTAAAACACACACATGTACTGGTTGCACTAACATAGATACAAAAAAAAAACCTTCATTCTCCCTCATGTTCAACATGTTTTTGAGGTTGAAGCTAAAGATTTATGTAGGAACTGTCAGTAAAATGTTTAATTTATAAATTGCTAAAGGATTGTTGACTCAGTATATCATTAGACAAGAAAACATTGGTGTCGCTAAATAGAAGTAGAATTCGGTGGAAATTTTTCACAAAACCTGTGTTCTTAGAATCTTTTCATTTCTATATTTAAGTTTTAATAATATATTTATGTTCTTTAAATTTAAAACTTAATTTATTTAATATTTGAGCTTTAACCACAGATATTAAGACTTCATCATTTCGGTTATTGTTTATGAACGAGTTAAGAGTATACGAACAAATAAATATATGTTTATTAGACCGACTCAAGTTGTATGAAGCCGAAAAAAGTGTTTCAGTTACCCCTCTGAAAATAAAGGCTGATATGTTTTATGATGATTCCCAAAATATTTTGGTTCTAGCGTTGACCATCCGTGAGCTGGACCATTTTTAAAAAAGGTATTTTTTCAGTTTTTCGATTTTTTTTGTACTTTGCTCCAAGACGACATAAATAAAATTTGTTTTCATCGAAAAGGGTTTTTGAAGCAGCATCCAATGGTATATAAAACTTTACCACTTGCGACCTATTTATTGAGATATTTAACTAAATACATATTTTCGTTTCGGGTTTTCATACAAATTGTACGTATTTTTTTATAAATTTTATATTTTTTTATTGTATTTTTCACATTTTGATAAATTGAAAAATGAAAAAATTTTATACACATATTGCCTATATATGAAAAAAGATAAAATATATCGCGATTTTCGCGTTTTATTATTTTATTGAATAATTACAAAAAAAAAACTAAATTAACATTATTTAAAAACAAATTCAATTTGAAAAGCAGAACATTATTTCCACATACGTAGAATTTGTATGAAAACCCGAAACGAAAATATGTATTTAGTTAAATATCTCAATAAGTAGGTCGCAAGTGGTCAAGTTTTATATACCATTGGATGCTGCTTCAAAAACTCTTTTCGATGATACCAAATCTTATTTATGTCGTCTTGGAGCAAAGTACAAAAAAATTCGAAAAACTGGAAAAAATACCTTTTTTAAAAATGGTCCAGCTCACGGATGGTCAACATTAGAACGAAAATATTTTGGGAATCATCATAAAACATATCAACCTTTATTTTCAGAGGGGTAAAAAAATCACTTTTTTTTTGAGTCGCTCTAATGTTTATAAAAATGAAAAAACGTTTGTTCATTCATTTGGTTGTGTGTCCTACTGAAGCGATATAAATATCTGAAATTTTTTAAGTAGCCTATTTACTGTATTTCTGGAGGAATGGTACAGTTAAAGTTTCCAAATTTGGATTAAATGTTAGTATAAAGATAATATAGATTTCTGTATATATGAAAAACTGTTGCAATAACTGTAGTTTAATTTGTTGCAAATTTCTTATTTGTACATAATCGAGATCTGTTTAAAAAAATACTATATTTATATCAGTGCTGGGTGGTCAATTCCGGTAAAGAATCCATAACTTCTTCATTTCTTTAAGTAAACAGCTAAAATTTTGTAACCCACTTAGAATCCTTGCTAGAATTTTGTAAATATTCATACAGGGGTTGGCCAAGTAAGCATTGACGACCCAAAAGTATTGAACAAAATGAAAAAGGGTATTGGGTATTAACCGAAACATCCTATTTTACGCAATTTTTTTTTAATCCAAAAATACGGGGTAAATTCTTTTGATTTGTTGTGCGGTGGTGGCAGTGAATTGCCAATTTTCCTTCTCCTGTATCCACAACAGCATCACTATCAGGGACCGAAAATAACATTTATTTTGAAATTTTAAAACAAAAAAGCATATAGAAGTAAATGACGACAAACTGATTCAAGTATAACATATTGATCCTTATGAACTTTTCTATGATAAAATATTATGATTTTTAAAGTTTTGATTTTTATTTTTTCGATTAAAAATTACAGTTATTTTTTGATTTATATTTTTTTGGAGCAAAATAACAGTTATTTTTTTGATTTATATTTTTTTGGAGAAAAATAAAATTATTTTTGGATTTTTATTTATTTTTTTTAACAAAAATAACAATTATTTTTTTGATTTTTATTTTTTCGAGCAAAAATTAAACTTATTCTTTAAAGAAATGCACGTGTTATAATTATTGAGTTGACTTTAAATGTTTATTTAAATATGTGATCATCATTGGGATTTCTTATGCGCATTAAAATAAATATTTAAAGTGAACTAAATAATTATAACACGCACATTTCTTAAAACAATAACTTTTATTTTTGCTCGAAAAAATAAGAGGCTGTTCAAAGTTTTGTTTTGTAATCAAATATATTAAATTATCCATTTACTTTGTTAAAATGTTTACCTAAAGTATTCTAAAATAAATATTTATTTTTGTGAAGGTAAAAATTACAATGGCGTACAAATGTACGCCGGCTATCTGTTTGCGTGGTATTTTTTGGTTGTTTGCCTACTGTATGTATATTGATTTATAGCTTGGCATAGTTTTTCGCTTATAATAATTAATAAACAATTAAACATTGTATAAAATTGTTAGATTTTGATTAAACGGGCTTTAAATTAAATAGTTTTTGCTGTGAAACTGAAAATGATTAAAAATTATAGTAGGGTACAAATGTATCCTGCAGCTCGTTTCTGTATTTCTCGCATCGCAAAATTTCTCACATTAAGTGTGAAACAAAAAATTCCATCGTTTCTCGATTTGTGAGAAAAAAGTGTTTCTGTATTTGAATGCAAGAACAGACAACACAGATTCTGCTTTAACTGGAATACTTCCACTAATTAAGTGTCAAATGCAAGCGAAACGCCAACGAAAGATATAGATATAATAAAGATAGGGCAGCCAGATTTGACGATTTATCGTCGTTTTGACGATTTGTTGTTCCAACGTTGGCAAAGTGCCGATTTGCTGATTTTTTCTAGTGATGATATCATTCAGTCTTCGAAATAAAATAATTTTAAATAGTTTTATATATTTGTGTATTAAACACCACAGAAAAACGATATCTTTAAAAAAAGGCAACTTAAAAAATTTATCGGCAAAATCCAAATTTTTCGAAGGAAAACTGTTTAATTTTTATTTCCTTGGATTAAGTAATACATTTGTTTATGTGATAAAAACATTAAACTATTACCCCATTTTTCAGTCAATGCACTACAGGAAATTTTTGCCTTTTTTTTGGCCAAAAGTGTTAGTTTTATTTCAATATGATATTTTGTCACGCCTTTGCGGGATTTTTTCATGAAAAAACACAATCTGAAATTTGGAAATTGTTATCGGATTAAAGAAAAAATAAAATAAATAATTGTATATAAATAGACCTCAAGCTTAACTATGTATGTATGTTTTATGTTTAAATAAAAATTGAACAAAATCTGTCAAAATTAATTATAAATTGTTCGATTTTTTAAAACAAAATAGACGATATTTTTATTTTTTTCTTAGAAAATTAACGATTTTTTCAAAAATTTATCTGGCAGCCCTTCATAAAACGAAAACAATAAAGGGCTCAAAAATATTAAAATAACAAAATATAACAATTGTGTTTTATTTATTTTCATCATTTTAATTCTTTCTCTTCAAATAAAAACAAAAAAAAAAAAAATACACATCCTTGTGTACATACATACATAATTTGTGCTCCATTTTTTTAAATTTTATTTATCTCGCATCAATTTCAAATGTGACTTATTTTAACAGTTCTTGTGAGAAACTTTTAGCAAAATATTGATACAGAAACACTTTTTCTCACATCCTTCCAATAATTGCTGGAAAATTATTAATATGACAGATAATTCTCCCAAACTAAAGATACAGAAACACTTATGTGAGAAAAACCATTTTTGGTTTCATATTGCACTGTTTTAGTCATAATTCACTTGTTTAATGCGGGAAATTTTACGATGCGAGAAATACAGAAACAGGCTAGAGGTTATGGGTTTGCGTGCTTTTTGTTTTGGTTATACACTCTACAGTTAAGCACTTTTTACCATATATATGAATATCTATTATAGTTGTCTAATTAGGTCTATGCTTTAATCTAAACTAATATTCTAAAATTCTAGTAAGTTTCGTCCTTATGACAAAAACAAAACGTATGAATTTTATCAGACTGCCAAATTGCCTGCACTTTGCGCGCAAGGTTAACAAGAACAGACAACCAGCTCACCATACAGCAAGATAGACAGATATTGTTATATCGATTTGGATTCTAAGTCGATCGATATACCACTTCAATATTTTTTTATATATTTCACACATCAGCGCAAATGCATAATACCATCCCACCCTTTGTGGTTTGTGGCATAAATAAGGCTATCTACTCTGAAATTCGGCCTATAAACTACACTACGTTGTTTTAAAACTGTTATTCTGTGCAATTTTTCCTTCTAATATCAACACGTTGTCCCATAATTATCATTGACCAACATAAATTATAGAAGAAATTCTTCCTTTTTTTCAAGTAATAAATATTTATACACCAAAGTTGAAAGGGAATATTTATTGTCCACAATTGCCAAAATAATAAAAAAAAATATTAAAATTAAAGTAGTGGAATTGTGTGTGTGTATTTTATGAGAATATGTATTAATGCATAAAAAAATTTATTAAGATTAATGTTGTAAAAAAATGCTGTTTTAATTTATTTTTATTTTCAGTTTTTGCAGCCATTTTTGCAACTGTTGACAATAAAATATTTCGCATTAATTGTTTTAAAAACAGTGATGAATAAAATAAATATTTAAATTTTTATTTGATTTTTTTCTATGAATTATAATTTGAAATTCAGAATAACTTAACAAGTGTCAAAAAGGGAAATTAAGTCTGTCGCTGCGTGTATAGCAGCAAGAAATATTTCTCAACTACTGGGTTAACCCGGTGCGCTTTGCTTCCCCCCATTGAAGTACAATTAGTTATTCTTCTTCAGATATTAAGACTTTTAAAACGTCTTTGTATGCGGACGATGTTTTAACGCTCACTTTTCCCGTTCAGCTTGGTTTTTGACAGATGTTTTGCATTAATAATCAAACTATTTCTGCCAAATTGTAAAACTTGTTCTGCAGCCGCATTTCAAATATACTGTACTGTCTTTATATGGGAGGTGCCAGGCCCGCTTGAAAATTAACAAATATTAATAGCGCAAAGTTATCAGGAAAACAGGCTTAGTAGTCTAAAGGTAGCCTACACAAAAAAACAAAAGAATTTTTATTGAAGTATACGAGAGATAAATTTACCCGCACACAATTTGCGTTCATCATCACTGGAGATTCCTTAAAACATATCTGTATATTATGGGTCCTTTTGGGACAATCTAGTAATGTGTGTTTGTCTAAAGATATCGACAGAAATTTCCGGCCTTATATTGTTCGTGCGGCCTAAAACATCGCTGTTGTTGCTGTCAACGGTTAGGGAAGGGCAGATTGAAAAAATATATCGATATATATCATAGCGATACTTTTAAAGAGTATCAATATTTATTAATTAAAAATATCGATGTATCGAACGTATTAAGCTGAAACTATGACCAAATTAAAAACTTAATATACTTATGTCAAAACATATTTACATATGTACAAACATATTACATGTAATTCCAATCTAACTTTTTATTCTTTCTTTTAATTTCAAATTTACTGCCTGTCCCTCGATTTCGAACGAAACTTTCATTCGCTTAACTTTTATTTAAAACAAAAACCAATTTTAAAATTTAGCTTTTAAGGTTAGTAATGCGAACGAAGTTTTCGTTTGAAATCGAGGGACCGGCAGTTAATTCTACAATAAAAAACAAATTAAAAAAAAGTAAAGAATACAAAAATTTTTTATTTATACGCCATATGAATTCTAAAAATAAATTAAATGGGATTAAATAATGCCGAATTATATACTGTCAGTAAACGAAACTTGTGACACATACTATGCAAGTAAACTGTGCAATATTTTATTTTTAATATATAAATAAGGACATGCTCAAAAAAAGTAATTAAAAAAAAATATTTTTTTTTTTATTATTAACATTCCAACTTTCATGAGTCTAATGCTGCTAATACGCCATAATTAAATTGATTCTTTGCATAATTCTATGAATCCTTTCCAGAATATTTTTTCCGCTCATATTTTTTTGTTTTCATCTCTTAAAAAACCGAGACAAAACTGAACTGTGTAATCTATGAAAATGTACAATGTATGCAGTTGAGCAACGTTTAAAATGTTGAATTTTATTATAATGAGATCTTAAAAATATCAAATTCGATAGTCGTAGATAAAAATCGATTTATCGATATATGGGAATTTTTAATATCGGCGATATATATCGATTATAATTTTTTTAAATATCGATATTTTGATATATCGATATTTATTGCCCATCCCTAACAACGTCAGAGGTACTGCAGAAACGTCAACGAAAACGATGAACTAATATCGTAGCAACAAAACTTGATGAACAATTTTAGTAGATATGTTGTCCCTACAAAGTGCAAACTGTTCACGAGTGGCTGCTTGTTGAACTTCGGACTACATAAACTTCCTGATTTAATCGTATCAAACACTTTAATGAGTGACGAAGCCGATTTACACCTAAGTTGTTATGGTAACAACTATAATTTGCATGTCTGGGGCCCAAAAACTTCACATGATATGCATATAGAGCCATTGCATTCCCGCCGGATGCTCTGGTAGGCTAGTTGGTAGTAAATGGTCTTAACAGAGTGCCTAATCAGTATAATTCTTTACCTTTTCTTAAAACTAACGATATCCCGGAATTCTGTTTTACCACTTAAGCTGATGCTGAGAAGTTAAGTATGAGTAATATTTAAATTCTTAAATATTACTAATACGTACATGTACCGAAAAAAACATTTAAAATTTCTAATAGTACACAGAAAAATGTGTTTTATCAATGACCATTAATAAAAAGTATTTATATTTAATTAATGTGATAATTGAATCAATTATTTTTTAGTTGAAAGAAAGATAAAAATTTAATATTGATTTAATTAACATTTTAGTTGTTTTGAAATAAATTTTCAATTATGGTAGGCTAGTTGGTAGTAAATGGTCTTAACAGAGTGCCTAATCAGTATAATTCTTTACCTATTCTTAAAACTAACGATATCCCGGAATTCTGTTTTACCACTAAAGCTGATGCTGAGAAGTTAAGTATGAGTAATATTTAAATTATGAAATATTACTCATACGTACATGAACCGAATAGGCGCAAGTTTAATAACATTTAAAATTTCTAATCGTACACAGAAAAAAGAGTTTTATCAATTACCATTAATAAAAAGTATTTATATTTAATTAATGTGATAATTGAATCAATTATTTTTTTAGTTGAAAGAAAGTTAAAAATTTAATATTGATTTAATTAACATTTTAGTTGTTTTGAAATAAATTTTCAATTAAAATTTTAATTAAATAACAAAAAATCTTAATTGACTTTTTTCGTTTAAAATTAAATAATTTAAACATGTAGAATTTTTGTTGGGAATTGTTTAAATAAATTAACACATTGTATGAAATGGCAGTTTTTTGATCACTTTTTTAATTAAAAATATCATTTATTGAAAATATTTTTTCAAAATTTTAAAATTTTTAGTAATCAATATAATCATTTTGGTAATAGGTGCAATATTAACAACTTGTTTGCTTGATATTATAAATTTGGAATAAATTTGGTGATTGGAGAAATTTAATAATTTTTTCTATGTAAGATTTAAATCCATTCACTTGCTTAGTCTTAGCTTAGATGTGAATTTAGTTAAAAGTAACTCTAACTTAAATACTTTAAAAAAACTTTAAAACACTTTGCATTCCCTGTCTAAGAAGGATTGACACTCACTGTAGTTATTTGGCAATATATATTTTCACACATAGGATAATTATAAACACATGCAATATGTGATAAATAAAACACAGGCAGTCAGTGGCACATTCATCATTGTAAATAATATATTTTAATATGTAAATGTGTGTTTGTGTCTGGTAGAAAACTAATTTATTGTAAGTATACAGATAATGATCATTATCATCATTACGTACAAAGTGCCGCTGTAACTACAATATTTTAAAAGAGTAACTTCATATCATGATGTTGGAGATGATGTTGGTAAATTCTATAAGTACGAGTAAATAAGCGAGCAGAAGGTCAAAGCCATTAAAAATTTTCTGTTACTTTAACTTCTGCTACCGATGATAAAATTAATGATTGCAATGGTGATAAGGATCAAGGTAGTGCACTTTTGGTAGGGCTTTCCAAAAAAAAAAAAAAAAAAAATTCCTGGAAATTTACGACAATTTTTTGATAAAAAATTTCTGTAATTTCTTTGCAAAACCTTTAAATCAAATTTAAGTTTTAATAACATTAAGGCCCGTTTTCACAACTTACCAGTAGCTAAAGGTAGTATTTTGTCAGCCGTATGAAAAGTTTCCCATTATAACAACTTTGCCTTTTTTACTCTGATTTATTAATTATAATTTTATTTATTGTTAACTGTCTCAAGTAATTGAAAAAATAAAAATGTTTGTAAATTATAATCAAAGTTGTTATCAAAGTTGTTTTGTAAATTATTTTTTTAGTTGAATCAATTAAGACGTTGTTTCGAATCGGATAGTTTTTGACCATATTTTTAATCTAAATTGATGATATCATTTATAAAAAAAAAAAATTCACAATTTCCAGGCTTAACAACTTTTAGTAATCAATATAATAATTTTATTGTTAGGTGCAAAATCCACAAATTAGGTGATTAAAATAAATTTTTAATTTTTCTGTGCATTTTAACAGATTTCGAATAATATAATCTAATAATTTTGCTGATCCTTAAAAGATTCACCCTTTTTTAAACCGAAACAGATCCATGCACGGTGGCGTAAAAGGAACCACATGGCGTAAATCGTTTATACTTTTTTTTATTTTTGGAACTATCAGTAAGTCGCAAAATTTGTATGAAAGTGAAAATTTACACAGTATTAAAATCGCATGCGTTTTGCTTTGCTTTTTTTAATCAAAAACGAAAAACTTTTGCGTTTTTTGATTCCCTAGAAAAGATAAAAATTTCAGTGTTTAAATGAATCATTTAAGAAATGTTTTCATTTTCATACGAATTTAGTTTTTGTGACACATCGGTGCTGTTAATTTTTTGCAGTATAATTTTGTGGAATTGTTCTTTGCTTTGAAGAATAATATCCTGCAAGTGGTGGTCATATGCAACTTCAGACATACGTGCTCTTTTTAACAAAGTTTCGGTGTAATGCACATGATTTCATTTTAATTGTTGGTTTTTAGTTGGGAGATGGTTGTTGGCTTGTTAACATATTTTTTTTTTTTTTTTTTTTCGAATATTTACAAGAAACAACTGTTAGTAGCCAGTAAAAACGGTGAACGTGAATGCCAGCTAAAACCGCTTATGTGCAAAATAATGGGTACGCAGAATATGTCCCTTACAAAGCCCATTGAGGCACCTGAAGTAGGTACTATGGCTTCATCTTGTTGGAACTACAGCTGGTCTAATAAAATTAACTAACATCGTCTGATATGCACCACCGTCCATTTTGAACGATACACCGTAGCAAACAGTACACTTTAATATTTGTAATTGTCTCTAATGAACTGATCTTGAATTTCGACTAGCCTAAAAAACATTTATAAGGAAATGGTTGTTATTTTTTACAATACATAATAAAGTCTGGATATTTTATAAGAATCGACCGCTTGACACTTGCAGTTAAAATAAATCGTTATATGTATTTGCGATTCTTTCTTAAAATTAGTGCTACACAAATTTTGGAAAAACAACAAATTGCTCTTCATATTTCCATTTATTTTGCTATAAAATTATCAAAAAATTTAACGGCCACAGTGCAGCAACATAACACATTTAAAGAGAACCAATAAATTGATTATACAGAGACCTTTAAAGTCTCGTTACTCATATGTAAATGTTGCGGACATGTATACTTGGCGATCTACTTTAATGCTTGGTAGTTAGTAAAAATATCTTAACGTGTCATATTTGTCACTATTCATAACGATGATTTAAAAAAAAAAAATTCTTATAAATATAAGATTTTGTTATTTGTGCGTTTTGTATAAACAAATAAAAAGACAATGTCATGTATGTCGACAGAATAGTCGCTCTATACAATTCTTTAAGAGCTGATAAGTAAAAAAGAAGAAACATTTCTATTTTAATCAGGCTAATCCTCAACTCAACGCTACATTAACGTACGTTTACCTATTTATACCACGGATGGAAACCACGTTACAATTATACTATTTTTGGCAGATTTAGGGTTGGTAGCGTGGTACTACCGCTTAGTTGGTAAAATTTGCAAATCCAAACGTTTGTGGAAAATTAATTATGTTCTCTATAATTTTTGTCCGTTTATTTTCGTTTTTAAATGCTCAGCTTTTGTGTAACAGTTGCAACGTTTTTAATGTCTGTTATGATTTTATGTGGTGTAAAAGACTTAGGCCAGTTTTCACAACTAACCGATGGCTGAAGGCAGGATTTTATCGGCCATATAAAAAGAGTTACATTGTTACAACTTCACTTTAGCCTAAAGTAAGCAATACGTTAAAAAAGAGGTACTTTTTATCTCGAAAGATAAAGTAAAATGGTTATTATGGGACAGTTTTTATACGGCTGATAAAATCCTTCCTTCAGCTTTTTGTAAGCTGTGAAAACGGATCTTAAAGTGATAAATTGTTTAAATAGAGAGTAGCTTTTCTTGAAGTCGGAAAACAAATTATTCGAAAACTTTTCTTTAATGCAGAACGAAAATGAAATTATATTAAAATATTACTTTTTTAGGACAAGTAAGCAAGAAAAGTACCACTTCGTGAAGGGTGTATCAAACAATTTACAAGGCTAAAACAAGAAAAGGGAGGTCAAAGGTCAAAATGTATACTCTTTGCGAAATATCAATAAGAGGTGATCTCGCTCATATCAAAATACATTCTTTACGGTATAAAGTATCACAGATGAAAAATTATATATGAACAGAAATTCCGTCAATTCTACATTCATCGGCCAATGTCAAACGAAATGGAGTACACGATCCTGCTGTTTCCAATTTGATACAAACAAAAAATTTTTTGAAATCAGTAACTTATTAATGCTTTAATTGTAAAATAACAGAACATGTTTTATCTAAGCTTATCTTATAAATAATTATTTTTATATGAAACTGATCACTAGAACTCAATGACTAATGTATGTAAATGCATGTATTTATGTATGTAATATTTATTGAACTTTTGAATTTTTATGCAAATGTTTGTTAAATTTTGTTCTTTGTAATAAAAAATGGTACCGTCACAGTCTAAAAAGTACATTTTGTTTTCATAATTGTTACAAAATCATAAAAGTAATTTTCCATCCCTGATTTATATATAAGCTTGGTAAAGAAAACGGAACAGCTGATCCGCAACGTATACGTTGCCTTTAAACGTTTATACATGTGTGCTTGCAAGTACAAGAGAAACCCGAATGCCTATTATGAGAACAACAAAAAACACTTGTTCCCTACTTACAGAAATACTTGAAGGAATATTTATGTTCGTGTAGATGTTTGTATTTCCAAGAACAAAGCAACAATGAAAAAAATACATATATAAAATTTTGTTGTTGCTTTTTACCAATTTTATGCATTTAGATGAGATATCGATATTGGGTCGAGTGAATAAAAAGGTAGTTTATACTACATAGTACTAAGTATCAGCACTAGCTTTAACTTTTCAGTACTAGCTATGCTGAAAAGTTTAAACTACAAAAAGTGTGAATAACTCTTTGCTAGTGCTGAAAAATTTGACTATTAAATCAGCTGCCAAAAATTATTTCTGAAGTTGCCACAATTTTACTTTTAAAACCCGGTATTGAATTTTGCCGGAATTCTACGTTTTGAGTTTTACAATCTCTTCTGCAGAAACATAATTCGTTTGATTTGTGTAAATAAAACGAGTTGATTGTGTACACATTTTTTTTGTTTCTCTTTTATACGATAACAACATTAATTAATAAGTGCAAAATTTTCTAAAATCAAAATATTTTTTTTAAACTTATTTTAAAAAATATTTAGGTATAAAGCGCCCTGGAGACAATCAAATAAACACATCAATCACATAGTTGTGTGCTTCTTTTTCGACTTCACATACTCGTTGTTGGCAATGCTTGATGAAAATCAAAAAGTTTTGATTTTTTTATTTGATGGCTGATCATTTGATAGTCTCCTGTTGTGATTGACAAAAAATTATTTTGCTTTGTGCTTGCTGTCATGAAAAATATAAATATTTTGTTTGTTTACAAAATACAATTGTTGATTATCGCGTTTATTTGTACGTCTCCGAAAAAGCCTAAAATAAACGACGCAAACACATATGCACTGATTGATATGCTTATTTGATAGTCTCCAGGGCCCTTAAGCCAACCTTTGGTTAATATTGTACTTATTCTTTGGAATAAATATATACATACACTACATGTCTATAGCTTCAATATTAACCAATGATTGGCTTAAGCAAAAAGCATATCAAATATTGTGGGAATAAGAATGATGTAAAAACTTCATATATTGTAATTTGACTCATAGAAGTACATTCGAAAAAATGGTTAATATACAGGTATGTCACAGAATTTATTTGTACGAAAGTGAACATTTTTACATTTTTCAATTCGTACCGTTTTTGGTGTGCTTCTTCAGCTTTCGTACGTTTTCATAAATCCGAAAAAAATCAAAACATTGTTTTTTGTTATTAAATATGATATCATTATTAAACAGCTGCTTTGTACACATAAACAAAAGAATTGTCTGTGGGTACCTCGTAAATAAAATAAAAAACTGGCCAAAAACTAAATTTTATCCTTCAATCAATCGCTATTAATCAATATGCCCGGTGTTTCAAAAATTGCAGCAGTGATAGAAAACAGAATAGAACAAAAAGATAAGTCAATGCTTTTTTTTTATTTTCGCATTTTTTTCTTGTTAAGTTTGTAACCTGTAAGAAATATAAAAGAGTTGTTATCTAAACAGGTTTTGTCTATTTTTCAAAAAACAATTGAAGCACAGCCGCGAATAACGTTTTAAGTTACAAAATAATTATTTTTCAGGAGAGCAAAAAAAAACGTTTTTAACAGGAAGGATTATTTATTTTTGAATTTATTTTTTTAGGTTATTAAAAATAAAGACAATAAAAACTTTATGCAAGAGGCTTTTAAAATGTGATTCCACTTTGCAAACCCATTTCGTTTGTATCATTTTGTTAGAAACTTAAAACGTTCTTCCACTGACTGACGCTTTGTATGTCATTTTTAAGGCGTTAAGGCGCAAAATTTTGGCTGATTTTATGATTAAGGAGTGTAAGGGAGTAATGTTAACGGTTATCTGACAAAAAACAATTTTTGCAAAAAGTGGCTTTTACAACGTTATTCACGGCTGTGCTTCAATTAAGGAAATAACAGGATTCTCTATCATTTGACATATTTCTTGAACGTTTCTTTTATGTTAGTGCTCTTAAATTAGTAATTACACCTCAATATTTTGAAACGAATTTAAAACGAAACATTTTTGCGTTTTACGTTTTCTAGAGAAGGTAAAAACGTTTTCATTTTCTCTTTCGTACGAAATTGGTTTCTGTTAGATGATAAACAAGCAATATCGCCAGATAGCCACTTATAAGAAAATTTGAAGATATTGCCAAAATTTCATTGGGATGATTAGAACAATTTTCTCAAAAATTGCAAAAGGAAGAAAATACAAAATTACTTTTATTATTTTCTTTTAAATAAGATCTTAGGGATATTACTAAGGTACTGCTTTAGGGGATATTTTTCATTTGTATGCAAGGGGCATTTAAAAAAAACTTTCATGTTTGTATGCGAACATAAATGAAGCAATTTTTGTATATTTATCTATTTTTTATAAATTTTTTTTCTTTTTTACGAACAAAATTTTATAATTAAAAGGAACGAATTGTGATAGGTGAAAACAAGACGTACCACTTAACTGGTGATAATGTGTTTAGAGTGTAGTTAGTCCAGATGAAAGGTAATAGGCACAAATCTATTCATGTGACTGGATTTTGTCTGGGTAGTGGCTGATTCTCTCTAGTTCTTTAACTTTATATGAAGGAGATCTATCATATTGACATGGCTCATTTGGGACAACATCTGCGCCAGGCATTATTTTAACCGAAATTGGAAGGTTATTTCAGTGACCTGTTACAAAGGTGTCAAAAAGGTGCCAATTAACCCACTCGTAGGACATCGCCATGTTAAAGTGACTTGTCACGTGACAAGTTTAGTGTTAGTTCCCTTTCCCGTAGGGGTATTCCCGGGAATATTCCTAGAATAAAATAATATATTTTATTACATTCCTGGAAAAAGAATTGTTTGGGAAATAAGAAACCCTAATCATCTTTAGCTTCTTTGTTAGTCAACGGTGAAGTGTGATTGTTATGCCAACATCAACAGTGTATAATTTAAAAAAAAATTAATTAATTTATATCATTCATCATGACAACACAATTTTAATTATAAATTATATAAAGAAGATACTATAAAGAAAATAAATACTGCAAATAAAATGAATATTAAAATTGAAGAAAAAAAGGAATTTAATAAAAAAAAAATAATACAAAATCTCTTTTAAAATGTTAATAAAAACCGTTATGTTTTTATTGTTGTTACTTAGAAAGAATTGGGTTTCAAAAAAAAATTTACTTATTTATTTTCGTTTAAAAAGCAATAAAATTGAATGGGAGCATGTATAACAACTTTATATACATCCTTTAACTGAAATGGCTTAATTCGCATTGATATATAATAATTTAAAAGTTGTAAGCATTTTTGTAGGGACAATTTTTTGAGCGCGAAGGGAAAAATATGGTTTTTTTGATATGCGAATTTCCAAAAAAGGATATTAGCATTTTTTTCAAAAAAATTTCAAGAAAAAGCATTTTTTTGGAAAAAATTTTAACAAAATTTGTTCGACGGACGTTTAGTCTATGCGCCCAAGGGCATACCTCCACTCGGAGACCAATGCGGTCCATTGTGAATATTGACGTTTAGTTTAGTAATATTGCTAGTTTAGTTTAGTAATATCTGTGTCCACAAGCATTAACCACTTAACTCGATTTCGGTAAGTGATAAGCAAAGCATTTCTAAATTTAAAAACCTTTGCGGAAAATTAGAAAATTTTAAGATTAAAATAATTTTTGAACAAATTTTCATAGAAAATTCGTTTCATAACCCTGCTATAAACCCAAAAATCTTTTATGAATATGGGAGTATGTTTATATTTTTTAATATTAATTTTTTATTAAATTTTAAATGAAACAGCAATTAGATAAGGAGAAGTGGATTGTAATACTTCAAACTTGACCTAACTCGGCTTTAGCTTTTATTCCTTGTGGGCACAGATATATAGTTAAGCGGTAACACGAAGTTTAAAGTCGTTGGCCAAAAACTGATGACACTATTTTTGAGGGCTCACCGGTTTTCAGAATATTTAGAGCCTCATAAAAAGAACTGGTCAACCAAAATGGCAAAATTAAGAAGAGGGTTTAATACCCGTTGGTAAAACAATCGCATCTATACTATCCAGTCTGTGTGTATTTTTAACAATCATAATGTCTATAATAAAAATAGCTGTGGCAGACATTATTCCTTTAGCTTCTCCGCTGTGGCCGATTTTGTGGCACAATCAAGGGTTAGGCACAGTGTTGCCAATTACCCATTCAGTGGCTATATCTAGCCAATTCTAATCTCGTTTAACAATAAAATAAGACAATTTGGAAAATTTGTTAACCATTTTTATTTATTCAAATTTCATTCGAGTTTTGAAAAATGTTATACCAAAAATTTTTATAAATGCTGCATTAGTTTCTTAATGGGTTAACTCAAATGACATAAAATTAATTTTTACGAAAATTTTAGCTTTTCCCCTTTAAGGATTTTTCTTGTGTTTATTTTATTGTTATTAACGTATGTATTTTTTTATTAAGATATTTATTAGTAATTATTGCCACTATTTCGCAATTTATTCCAAAAATTTTTCTAGTGTATTGGCAAAGAATTGACAACACTGTTTACACTTTATATGAATTTAAGAACAAACGTATAAGAAATTATAGTCAGAAAAGTCCAACTCTTCAATACTAAATAGTATCTATTTATTTTTTGTATATGGTTGATTTCATGTCAAGTGACCCAACTTTTGAAATCGATGTCTTCCGATTTGGAGGACAGTAGCTTAGACACAAATTTTCAACAAGATCGGTCAAAAAGTTTCTGAGTTAGAGGGGGTCAAAATTTGACATTTTGGCCAAACCGGTGTTCTTTCTCATCCATGTAACTTATTATCTATTGGTGTTAGCAAAATTTGTCCCAAACAAATTCGATAGCTGTTTCTTCAAGCTTTCGGAAAAAAAATTTTTTGTTTTTTGTTAAATTTTTTAAATTTTTTTTTTTTAAATTTAAAACTAATTATTTATTTTTTTTGAAAACGGTATTTTTTTTTTTTGCTCAAAAGAAAGCTTATGTATTTTCCTTTTAGGTAGTTTTGGTTGCTTAGTGGAATGCGAGTGGGATATGTATAAAAAAAAATCATTTATAACTCAAGACGAGGGTTTTTCAATTTTTAGCATATGCACTATTTTGAATTTTTTCCTTTTTATGTGTAAGTGTTTCTAAAATCTTAAAAATAAAACTTATGCTGAGAGACTAGACAAATTAACCTTTCCGACGGTATGTAACATACCTAACTAGCATTTCATTCCCTCGATACTGTAATACCCACAATATGTTAATCCCAGGAATAAAATCCCTTTTTTCCTATAGAGATATTGACAAATTAAATTTTTTTATTATTTGTAATAATAATTAAATTAATATAAAACAATAATAATAAAAACAAATAGGTAAATAATCTAAAAAATTTAATCTTAATCACATAAGTCCTTTAATCAATTTTTTTTGGTTTTTTTAATTTTTAAATTTTTTTTTTTTTTTAAATTTAAAACTTTTTGTATTTTTTTTGAAAATGGTATTTTTTTTTTGCGCAAAAAAAAGCTAAGGTCTTTTCCTTTAAGGTAGTTCTGGTCGCTTTTTGGGCCGCGAGTGGGATATGTATAAAAAAATAATTTGTAAGTCAAGACGTCATATGCTAAAAAATTTAAAAATCCTCGTCTTGACTTAAAATATGAAAAAAAACAGCTAACTCATGTTCGTTTTGGGGTTTAGCGGCGCCCTCGGTAACTCTAGAATTCAAGACCGCATTACAAATTAAAAAAAAAAAATCCAAGGAAAAACATTTTTAAGTTGCAGTTTCATTTGAATTTATTATAACTTTTCAACCCTCTTATTCATAATAAATAAAACAGGTTAGTAAAATCTTTCTGAGACGAATATTCCATGAAAATTTGTTTAATAAAGATTTTATAAACCGTTTAAGTTTTTTATGAATAAGGGGGTAATTCTTTTAAACTATCACAGAAAAAATAAAAAAATGTCTCTAATCAACAGATTTATACCAGATTCATTATATAAGGCAAACAAGTTCTTGATTTTGCCCCTATTAAAAAAACGATTATATTGATTACTAAAAATTGTTAAATTATGAATATTTTTTTCAGTTAATGTTATTTTTAATTTTAATTAAAAAAATGATCAAAAAACTTTACCATTTCAAACAATGTGTTAATTTATTTAAATAAATCTTGACAATTCCCAACAACAAAATCAATTAATATTTTTTGATATACAATTAATATTTTAATTGAAAATTTTTTTTAAATCAACTTAAATATTAATTAAATCCAAATTATATTTTTAATTTTCCTTCAACTAAGAGAATAATGGATTCCATTATCATATTACTTAAATTTAAATAGTTTTTAAACCATTTTTTTAATTGATAAAAATTTTTTTTTGCGAATTTAAGATATTGTTACAATAAAAAGTACTAACTGTCTTCTTATCTTTCACAACATCTTCTCCATCTTAATGTTGTTATTCAAATAATTTTGATGGAAATGCACTTGAATGGGGCTGTTTGCATTAATGTTCTAATTAGCAAATATCTATCTGCCTACATTATGTGAAGTCTTAAAACATCCTGGTCAAATCAACTGGACCAAAATATAAATTTACCAATTGAGGCCTAATTATACTTTATTGTTGTCAGAAATGAAACAAAAATTAAGCCAACAATGCCACAATTGTGTGAAGAACATTTTGAACACATTCACTCATACACACATTGCCATTTGAGGACCTACATACATATGAATGTATGTGCATTTAAAGATGATTGTGTGCGTCTGAATTACTCCGTATGTATGAGTATACCATTATTGCAATATGATTGTGATCTGATGAAATAGCTGTTATTTTTTTATGCATCTTGTTTGCTCATCTTCATTGTATTGCATGAAAAACAAGAAAAAAAACTCATTTTAAATTGTATGTACGGTCAGTGTCCTTCTTATTTACGTATAACTACAGATACATAAATGCAGAAAGCAATACATAAATATATGATATTGTATATGATCACACAAGGCGAAATTGGAGGGTAGTACGATAAGTATTTTTGTTATGGTAGGAATTATTCACAAAATAGTGAAAATTTCAGCATTACATTGTGGCGTGAGATTTCAATAATAGGAAGGCTTAACCCTTAAATGCATACTGTATCTTCACAGAGAACATAATCAGTCAGTATTTTTTTTAACAATTAAAAAAATTGTTTAAAAAGTATTTCAATCTAATTATTGTGATAATTGGAACAATTATATTTTTAGTTGAAAGTAAATTAAAAATATAATTTGTTTCAATTAAAATTGTAGTTGTTTTGAAATAGGTTTTTAATTAAAATATTAATTAAATATCAAAACATCTTAATTGGTTTTTCGTTTAAAATAAAATAATTTAAGCTTGTAGAATTTTTGTTGTGATTTGTCAAAACCTGAGATATATTTAATTATATCAATTAACACATTGTTTGAAACGGCAAAGTTATTTGATCGTTTTGTAATTAAAATTTAAAATATAATTTATTGGAAAAAGTACTCATAATTGAAAGATTTTTACAATTTTAGTAATCAATATAATAATTTTGGTAATAGGTGCAAAATCAACAACTTGCTTGATTCTATGAATTTGGTATTAATTTGGTGATAAGAGACAATTTATAATTATGTAAAATCGGGCAGGAGCTATAGCGAAATATCGACTAAAATTATCTTTCCGAATAAACAGTAAAAAGTATCGTTTAACAAATATAAAAAGTAGGAATTGTTGAAAGAGGAACGGTATTCAAAATAAGGACAAAGGAGCTTTAGCGCTATAATTAAACAAAATCGTAGCAGCACTGCTAGGCCCATCAAAAGTCTCAAGATGGTCGGCAATAATTGGAAAACCCGTAAAACGTGCTAGTGAAAGCTGGCCACGAGGCTTGCTGGAGACATAACAGAACACTAAAAGCAGTCTTATCAATATTCCTTTTCTGTGCTTTTACAAAAAACTCTTTTTCAAGCATAACCGACATATACATCAAATTTAGATTCAGTGCTAATAATAATAGTGTTATAATTCCTTTGTACCCAAGAACGTTTCTCTTACCCATGACAAGGATTTTTTATTTGAAGTGCTGTAAGTAGGAGTTTTTCATTGATCTTTAAATTATAGATTGAGTGAAATTATTCTTGCGCCACCGAGTGTAACAATAACGTTTTCATTTTCTGACGTGGCCGTGCACTCTTTACAGGTCTTGCAAATGTGTCCAACCATTTTTAAGCTATGTCTTTTAAAGTGCTCCGACGATTTTGTTTAATTATAGCCACCAAAACTCCCTTGTTACTAAGCCTTATTATTATTTTATTATTGTATACACTCAAAAGAAAAATCAATTCATCCGTACTCAAATCAATCCGAAGCGGTATCAATAGTACGGTGAGTACGGATTTTCTTGAATCAAGTACAGAAAGATTGATTCAAGTACGGATTATTCAATCGCGAAATACTCAAGTTATCCATATTCAATCCCGGATTCGTACTTAAAATAATCCGAAAATGAGATTGATTAAGTAAAACTGAGATTGAATCAATCTTTAAATGTACTTAAGTCAAGTGTTATAAAGTTAATTTAATCCCGAATTCGTACTTTAAATAAATCAAAACTGAAATTAGAAGAAGAATATTATTATAATAAATTTACTTACCTGTTTCATACCCTACAAAGTTCCAATTATAAGAAAGACACCACCATCATGCCCGATATGATTTTTACTTTAAAAACTTAATGTACATATTAAGCTAAGAATATTAACTAAATGATAAGTGAGAAATTGAAGGCTAGACAATTTTACTTTTTAAAGTTTAAAAATTAAAATTGATTAAGATTTAAACATGAAAATAATGTGTTTTCTTCCTGTTCTGTTGTTTTTGTTGTTTCTACACACAACAAGCCAATCGTTTTGTAGCTTCTTTTGTGGTGTTGTTGTAGTGGCTACAACAAATTTGTATAAGTTATATGAGATTAAAACGCTCAATTTGTAATTTTACTCTCAGAGTGGCAGTACCAACGAAAAGTTCAATCTTTTTTGTACTTGGTTTAAGAATTTTATACTTTAAGAAATTCCGGGAATGATTTTCAAAAGTTATCCCATTAAGGATTGTTGTGAGTACGTTTTAGTGTTATTCGTACTTGAACTTTTGAGTACGACTCGTACTCAAAGTAAGTATTAAAAGCTTAATTTATCCCGAGTGTTTTTCTTTCTGTGTACACTTTCTCGTAGAGAATCCATAGCCTCTCCGGTGCGAAAAAGTCGATTAACAGTTGTTATTGGATCATTACCTATCGAATTTAAGAATGATACAATTTTTTAACTTGTTTATTACCTTCAAAAAAAATAAATTTGAAAACTCTAAAAATAAAAAAGTTGTAAGCAAAATATTTTCATTAGAAGCACCCAAAGACGTGAAAGTAATAAAATGTGCAAAATACTGCTCAATAAATTTACTATCTTGGTGAGCGCTGTTTCACACAAATCTAGATATTTTGTGTTTCACAAGTTAATTTTGTATGCTTTACGGCCGAGATCCTTACGTAACATACGCCTAGTTATCGAATACGACAACCCAAGCTGTTGAGAACGAATCCATTCGTCACGGTCTTCGCAAGCACTGTCAGCTACAGCTGCTATATAAATAATGCGATATTGCGATAAAAAAATCCCTACATTTTGGAGATAAGAAAAAATCTGTCTTCTATTTTAGTATCAAAAATACCTACATGTAGGGATTTTCCCTTACTTCTGGCAGCACATTTTTAGCATTCGGCTAAGAAAGTGGTAGAAGTAAGATTCAGTTTTGTCTTTATCTCTCCATCAGTTACCTCCCCATCCACAAGAGCGTACATTATAATGTCGCCAGGGTCATCTCCAGCCTCTGGTATTTCTATTATCGCTAATATTCGTCACTTATAACTCACTCTGGAAATTTCCGGCTTAAAAGAGTTTTCTGTTTTTCTTTTCGAAACCTGTATTACGTCCTGTATGATCCTTTGAAAAGCTTTCAAATGTCATCAAACTTGTTACGACTCGTTAAAAATTTCAATGGTAGCGGTATTTGTCTAAGCTTGTCTAAGTGTAGAATTTTTCGTTTGAAAATATTTGTTAAAAAAATTTTTCGTTTAAAGACCAAAATAAAAGATAAAAAAATTCGCAACGAAATCAGCTTTCTTAATTTAATTCAATATTCTAACAGCCTCTGCTGATTTTTTTGTTTTTCGGCTTGGTTAATTTCTGCACCAAAAGCTCTTTTAATAACAGCGTTTTTTAATGGACAGAATGGGGTCTGGGTGGGCTTAAACTACCCCAGGTCCCCTACCATTTACAACAATGCTGTAAGTCTGGTCAGTATTTTGTGCGAAATACTGTTAAACTCAATTATATTGAAAAAAAAACATACAAAATGTTTCTAGCAACATTTTTCATTTCCATGTGAAACAAGTGTGGTTCAAATTGTTTCGCCAGAATTTAAAACAACAGCTAATCATTTTGTTCTTGTAGTTTTCATTTTGTATTTGTGTAGTAATTTTTATAATAAATAAGCCTTAACAAAAGATTTAATAAAAGTGGAGAAAACAATTTTGTATACCTGTAACTAATGAAAACGTTAAGTTTTGCAAAACCAGAGATAGATAATATTGATACATGTCAAAATTTTCGTGTGAAATAGTCAGTGTTTCTCAACTGTGTTTTGCAAGCTTTAACAGAGTACTAGGTTTGAGATACGAATTAGGATATTTTATTTAATTCTGTCCAACTAAGTTGTATGTCACTAGAAAAACCACTTTAAATTTTGTCATGATCGGTCCATAATCAACAATATATCTCATGCAAAGCACACTTCCAAAACACTTTTTATGATTAAGAAATTTGATCACATACCCCAAAGAGAGTCCCTTCCTAAAATATTTGAATTCTTCGTGCAGGATGCCAAAGATTCGACACAACTAAATATACATAGTATTCTTATACCTGTTTCAGACTTCTTTGGTGTTCATTTGAAAACTCTTGTACATTCTGACGCTACGTTTTTTGTTGCTAGCTACAATTTGAGGTTAAAGTCCTAAATTAAAATTTAACTATTTAGTTTTAAAAATTCTAAGGAATCATATTAAAGTGGAACATCAAACTGTTGCTTGATTTTACATTTCGTGTGACCAGACGCGGTTCCAGCATGAGCCTTAGGGGGGGGGGGGTTATTTTTTATGATACAAAACAAGTAAAAAATTTGTTTTTTAAAATTTATTAAAAACGATATGTGTATATTATATGAAAAAAAACTCAACAATAAGTTAAAATAAAATATAAGATTAGTTCATATAAATAAAAATAAATTAATCTCTTTTAATAACGTTTTGGCTATAAAAATAATTTTATTTATTTTTAATGTTTTTTTTTAATTGAAACAATTTATTTGACTACATCATACTAAATTGTTTGACCAATTTTTCGTACAAAAAAAAATACATATGCAATTGTTAACAACATTTTGGAAGAAGGAATATGCTTCACTAATTTTAAAATTAAGTTATGATTTTTAGTCGAACTATTTGGGTTTTAATCTAAAGATACATATGTATATCATTATTCTGGTTTAGGTTGATTACAGCTAATTTTTTTAATTAAATTATTTTTATTTAGAAAGGAATTTTAAAGCTTATAACAATGGAAAGACAAACATAATTTTAACTGCATGCGCTAATGCCACAATTTTTGAAAATTAAGTTTTTGATGCAGTTCAATAGAGTAAACAAAAATACATCGTTTGCGGAAAAAATACAAATGTTTTTTTCTAGTTCTTGTTTTGCAACGATATGTAAAAGTTCTAAGTCCAAAAGTTCTAAAAAAAAAGCGCTAGGGCCCATTCAAATTTGAAAATTTCCAAAAAAAAAATTGTTAATATTTGTTAATAGTCAACATTGAAAAAAATAAAATAATTTTATAGTATATTTTATTTTTTGCAAATTGACATACTAAAATGTACATTAAAAGTATAAAATATATAACATGGCCCAATTAGTAGGTCTGCTCGAAACGCCTGCTGATTGTAGAGTTGTGTTTTTAATCACAATACATAGGCATAAATGGGCAAAATGTCAAAAGTTGTTTACATATTTTATTATATTTTTTTTAATATTCATTTTGATTTCAAGAAATCGTTTTTCTTATTGGTAAAATAAAAATAAAATATAATAGTTGTGAAAAAAAATTGTGAATAAAAATTTTAAATAACCATAATAATAAAAAAAAGTGTAATAACATTAATATGCGTTATTGTGCAGTGTGTAAAAACATTTTAAAAGTGGATGCTGTACGTTATTTTTAGTGCCAAAAGACCCAGTGGAAAGTGCAAAATGGGGTAAAATTTGTGGCAGGAATTTGGGCCTATAACATGAAATTTGCGCAGACCATTTTTCGGAAGCAAACATTGTACGCCAAAATTCCGATTGAAAATTTGAATTAAACAAAATAAATACATAATAAAAACAAACATATTTTTCTTAACAGGTGACAAGTTTCTGACATTTTTACCATTTGTATACACAAACAAAACGCGTGTTTGTTTTTTCTATTGTTGCATTATTGTAGTTGTGCGCAGACCTACTAATTGGGACATGATATATAATAGAAAAGGTGATAAGTCACAAAAACCTATGTAAAACATAAATGTATTAATTTTAGTTGGTTTGCAAGCCAATAAAGAGTTGGCAATGAAACAAAACTGGATTTACAGACTTAAAATATATTCAGAACTAAAGACTTTAGACAGTTTCTCTCTCCTATAAAATTTATACATTGTTCTACATCCTTTTTGATTGAAGGTAATGATATATACTTATATAGGTACATTGTTAAAAAAAATTACGGACTCACTCATTTTTATATATTTTTGTATATTAAAGAACTTTTCTTATTAATGCACTTGAAATATGACAGTTATATAATTCTTCTTTGGTGAACTTTTCCTAGACCAATACATATATTCATATGTATATGTATATGGGAAGGTAGTATGACAATGCATATAAAATTCCAATTCACAGCCTTCTATGATGAAAATATGATACGAAAAATGGCTATATTCAAATGTATATAATAACTGCCGTATTCATAAAAAATTAAATTGGATATGAAATCTATTTTAAGGAAAATTTGTATGGAAATTTTGTTTTAAAATACGTTTGAAATCTATTTTATTTTTTATGAATACTGCAGTAAATAATTATCATAACACAAATAAAAATATTGCATATACTAAAGGTTATTAATAATTCAACCGCTCGCATTTTCAACCCAAACGTTTATTTTTCGGAAATAGATGGCACTTGCTGGGATTGAATGTAGAATAGTATGTATTTAAATACAGTAAACTAGATGTTTCATTGGAAATATATAATAAATAACTAGTAGGATAAATATTTGGATACTTATTGAAAATTTGATTAGAGATTCCATAAAAAAACAAAAAAAAAAAACTTGCCGGGATTTCCAAAAATTTTGTACATACGGAAATTCGTATATTATCGAAATAAGCAAAACATATTGTTATAATTTAGGGGGGGGGGAATCCTTTTTTCACCTCCCCCCTGAATCCGCGCCTGCGTGTGTCATTGTTTGCATCGCAAGCGTCTGTACGCCATTTCTCAATAAACTTCTGTTTCATGAATATTTCTGTGCAACATGGCGCATAGACTGCATCAAGTACAACTTGAATTGGAGTAAATTTGAATATACTCTAATCATACACTTATACATCTTTTAAATTTAATTTACAATTATTACAATATTTTTAACTTTTATTCTTAAGTAAAAACACAATGGATATAAACATTTGCGATCTTTCTGTTTATTATGTAAACGTGATTTTAGTTAACAAGAATAAAAATTTACACAATACACATTTCATTTAAAGTATATTATTGTGCACACATTCGTTTAGAAAGGTAAGAAAACATCAGATAATTATCATGTTTCTGTACAATATGTGCAACATGTACGTAAAACAATTTTTAGAAAAAAAAATTTTTTTAGAGCAATTTACAGTAGTGGTAACTAAGATTGTTTCAGTTTAATATTTAACTTTTAAGCTTTAGACAACATTTTTCGAATGACAATTGCTAGATTAATTGACTAGATTAATTATCTATTTTTTATTTATAATTAATCACAGTAAATTTCGATCCACATAAAATACCATTGATTAAAAGTTTGGTGTTTGAGTATACTGCCCTCCTAAGAAAGAAAGTCACTTCTTCAATTTAGTAGTTTTGAGCAGGGTAGGACTGTTGCCAGAAGTGCATTTATCTGCATTTTGCAGTTTTTATTTTCCTAAAATATAAAATGCAGATTTTTACCGAAAAATTCCCATTTTTTTAAATAATTATAAAACAATCTAAGGACTTCAAATAAAATGTATTTAGCTTTTTTCAAGTGCAATCGGGGTATGATTTATAATATGGATAGAATTTTTCACAGCGATGCGACTGAGATCTTCAATCTATATATCCAAATATAATAATAAGTAGTCACTCTAATTAAATTTCCCAATTTGTTTAATGAAAAAAAGTTCTGGATTCTGAGTTTGGGGTGCGAAAACGGTCTAACTGAACCAATAGCTTAACCCATTATTGGCCATTGTACTCGCACAGGTACAGAAAAACTCACATATTTGAATTTCCATAAATCCAGTAAGAAATGAGATTTTTCAGTGGTTGTTTTGATTTTATGTTAAGTGTACTCTGCTTAGTAAAACCAAATTGAAAAAGCAGCGGCAGCAACTAAAAGTGCTTCGAATTTTGTTTTGTTTTTTTTCTAGCCTTTTCCACATTTTCTCATTTCGGGTAGGTCAGTAATTTTTTGACTCAGCCAAAAGTTTATAGCATTACAATTAAAAATCTTTGCACTTAATTTGCAAATAAAAAGGCTTGTTTTATTTTAATTTGAAAGGTTTTTTTTATAAAAAAGTGATTTTCAAAGCGAAAGGGAAGTTTTAAAAACAGTGTACTCGCTTGGGTATAGTGGCTTGTAACGTATGTATATATTTTGATTAAATTTCCTATATTATATTTTTCGAATTGACATGGCGTTTGAAAGCATGAACCCATAAGTATTTTATGCCAGAAGATTTAATAATCTAGACAGCGCTTTGAAATTTGTGGAAGGGGCTTCAAATCATAATTTTTTTAATGTTGCGTATATTCCATCAGATGCAAATATCAATACAGATGAGGAGAACGGTGATGCTGAGGATCTTATCGCTAACATCATGCCGCCAGATATTCTGGATAATATAGAGATTTTTTTCAACAGCGATAGCGAAGACGGCCTTCAAGGTCTGCGTAGGAGAATCCAGCACTCAACCCCAAGTCAAACTTCTCCCAAATGGTCATAAAGAGAATGTTTCGTTCACTTGTTTATTTTTGTGAAAAGTTGCTCGACCAAAAAAACCCAGATAAGATTCCAACAGCCAAAATTGATTGCAGATTACAATTCACAAATGGGTGGCGTTGACCTTCATGATCAAGCACTAAATAATTACATGACTAAATTTCGTGGAAATAAGTGGTGGTGACTGCTTTTCACATCAATGATGTTCAATCGTCGTCAACTCACTGAAGTTGTACAAGGAAGCCAACAACAAAAATGAACTAACTGAAGTTTCATCGTGCCATGGTCCGGCAATTCCTACGAAACCATCGCAACAATCAATATATAAACGATCGGTTGTTCCTAGTGTAGCACCTAATGCTGGAAACCATTTTCCGAAAAGAATTGAAAACCTTTAAGGTATCTTCAATGACCGAATAAGATGTACTTGTAAACTATGTGGCGTAACTATGTGCCTAGAAAAGGATTGCTTTTCAAAATTTGCATACAAAAAAAAAGCATATTTGAAAACATGCATTGAGCCATTGTACCTGCTTGGGAACAGCCTCAAAAACCTTCAAAATATATTTTACTTTTATTTTTTCATATTTTTTAAGTACATTATGCTCCTTTCACTTATATTAAATAAACAAAATTAATGATTTTTAATTCTAAAGACTGTTGGCTTTTAAATAAGGAAGAAATAACTTTAAAATATTTTTGGGAAAAATCTGAAATTAAACGTTGAGGTTCCCATTATGACTTCCCTGCTCTTACTTAATTTGTTCAGAACATACTGATTTTGCAACATTCATCGGCAAACGTTGAAAAAATATTTAGTCAGGTGAATCCAAATCGTTTGGAAAATAAGTCCATAGTCTAAATATTGCTCTCAAAAGATTATTTAAAACTTAAAAAGTTTTACTGCTTTGACACTTCAATTTCTCCAAATTTGCTTAAATCGACTTCAACTTTTTATCAAAGTCGTTTTTTTTTTCATAAACCATTTCACAAATTAAATCTATAACGTCCACAAAAATTTCGTTTGCGTCACTGTCTTCTTTACTTTTTCTTCTTCAACATTTGTGAACTGAATTTGAGTGAAAAGTTGCAACCATATATTTGATGCCAGTAACTCGTTTCTGTATTTCTCGCATAGTAAAATTTCTCACATGAAGTGTTAAACAAAAAATTCCATCGTTTCTCGATTTGTGAGTAAAAAGTGTTTCTGTATTTGAATTCGAGAACAACACAGATGACTGCCAGATTTGACGATTTTTCGTCATTTTGTCGACTTTTTGTTTCGAAATTTGGCAAAGTGCAGACTAGCTCGTTTTTTCCTGTGACGATATTATTCAGTCTTCGAAATAAAACAATTTTAAATATTTTTATACGCTTGTGTATTCCGCACAACGAAAAAACAAATCTTTATAAACAAGGCAGGTTAAATTTTTATATTTATCGCAAATTATCCTCGAAATTGCTTGTCTGTTCCCTAAAAAATGTTTGGGCAAAAGCAAAACTTCGAGGGAAAATTGCTTAATTTTTATTTCCTTATATTATTTAATTCATATGTTTATGTGATCAAAACATTAAACTATTTCCCCATTTATCAGTCAATGCGCTATGGAAAATATTTGCCTTTCTTTGCCAAAAGTGTTATTTTTAGCTCAATATGCTCATTAGTAAACTGAGACACTTTTTTCGATTTGCCAATACATCTACCAATCTCATTTTTTTCTTACCTTTCGGCGCGCAAACAATCGGTATTTATGAACGACTCTTGGTCAAACTCTTTTCTCTAATTAAAGGAGTGCCACAGGGCTCTATTTTGGGGCCACTTCTTTTTTCGATATATGTAAATGATTTACCTGAACCATTATCCAATTGCAAAGTCCACTTGTATGCGGATGATGTGCAACTTTATTTAAGTAGCCCTGTGAATAGTATTGCTTTGGGTATATCATCTGCAAATACTGAAATGAACAAAATATACCTGTGGGTTTCTGCAAACGGGCTCCGTTTGAATCCTCGGAAATCTAAGTGTATTGTTATATGTAGAAAAAGTATTGCTCATACCATTGTTCCCACCATTGCTGATAACATTGTCATAAATGGTGAGAAGATTGAGATTGTGAAAGCAGCGAAAAATTTGGGAATAATTTTTAACAATAGTCTCACTTGGAACGATCATGTGAACTCTTTAGTTGGTCAGACCTATATTAAGTTACGGGCCCTATGGTTGACACAATACATTACCCCATTGAGGATAAGACTTTTACTTGCCAAGACATATCTGATTCCTAGTTTAATTTATGGATGTGAACTGTTTGCAAACTGTGATTCAATTATCAAAAGAAAATTAAATACTTTATTCAACAATATTTTGAGATATGTGTACGGTCTAAGACGTTTCGATCGTGTTTAATCTGTTTCAAACAGTCTGTATGGAGTCTCTTTCGAAAATCCTAACACTTATTTTTTTACACAGAGTGATAAACACTAAAACCCCCAAATATTTATTTGAGAAGATACGTTTTTTTCAATCTCAAAGGAGCCATAATATTATTATTCCACGGCATCAAACCTAAGACTCCGAATGGCAATTTTTTATTCATGCCGCTCGTCTTTGTAACCTTCTTCCACTAAATCAACAACTAAATCGTAATGCTAACAGTTTTAAAATGTTTTTATATAACTTTTTTTCATAATTGTTTTTGTTTTTTAATTGAAAATGTTTTATATGACTTATATTCTTTTTTAATAATTGTATTTTTTGTTTGTTTTAATACTATGAACCATTTTGAAATAATTATATGTAATTAAATATTCTTTTAACATTTAACGTTCCTGTACTGTAATTATAAGACACTGTCTTGTTGTACAGGAAATGAAATTAATTAATAAAATAAAATAAAAAAATAAAATAAATAAAAAATATGATATTTTGTCCGCCGTTGTGTGACTTCTTCAGGGAAAAATAACATTCTGAAGTTTTTAATTGTTATCGGATTAAAGAGAAAATACAATAAATAATTTTATTAACAGACCTCAAGCTTATGTATGTATAAAATTTTTATTTATTTATTTAATGATTTTCTAATACAACAAGATACATAATCTTATAATTAAAGTATCAGAATCAGAAAAGTAATTTTAAACAAATGTATGTGTCCTAATATTTAAAATTAATCTGTAAATATAGTACTTATACAAGATAAATAGATCAATTATTACAATTAACAAAAAACTTAATTAAAATGACGGAAATATTTAGATTTTAAAATGTTAAAGTTAAGGTAATTATTTCTAATGCAATAGATTTTATTGAAAGTATTTTTAAATTTGATCATCAAAGTTAACAATTATTTATTAAAAGATTTTGTTTGTTGTGCTTAATTCCCTTTTTTAATAATTGATAAAAAAATACTGAAATTTATTGTTGGAGGATAAGCTGTTCCTATGCGCATTTCACTGGTTGCTTAGGCCAGATCGTCAGGAAACGTTCTCCTAAATAATTTAAGAAAAGCCAAAGCTATCGGCAAACAAGTTTACACAGGGAATGAGAATTACCTACATACACTCAAGAAGTCTTATTTGCAACGATATCAAAGCTTAAACAAAATTATAACAATAAAACAGTGAGTTTATCTTTTCTTACATTCCCCACTACAAATATTATTGTTTAAGCTGTTTATAAGCTTAAGCTCACTAAAATTTCAAAAATGTAATTTTGTATGTACATGGTTTTTAATTTTTTTGATGATATGCATTAGCAAAGAAAATTCAACAAATTTAAATTTTTCAATAACGAAATAATTCTTGGCTTTAATCATGAAAAAAGATGTTTTTGATTTTAAATTAAGTGCAAAATTTTTAGTTGCAATCAATTGAGTAAAGAAAGAAAAATTCCAATAAACTGATGATTGCTTTTTATTTTAATCATTTTTTTTTTAAGCTCAACATTTTCAACATCAGTGTCACTCATGTTTAGTAAAATTGCTAATTTTCAATTCATCCCTGAACATCAACAAAACGATTGCAAAAATTGTGCACTATCACTAAGTGTGACTTGAAACTGCATCAATGCTCAAGATATAAAATCTTATCGTCAAGAACTTACGTCAAAGATTTTGAAATACTTCTTATGAGTTTTTAGTAGGGTATTAATTCAGTTAACCGTTAATCATTAAATTTTGCTTTGGCAAAAAAGCAAAAAAAAAAAATGCCACTACTTCTCTTCTCCCTTTTCATAGAAACGAGTGTGGAATGTACATCTTATCTTTTGCACGAAAGAGCAGAGACCTTCTATCAGGCATTCATTAGCAGTAAGATAAGAATGGTAATTGAATCAAAAATTTTTTTAATCAGGCCTTTAGTAAGGCCTAAAGTTAGAAGTTCTTCTCAGTTTTGCCCTTGGGTCGTTCCTTCTCATAACTTTTCATATCAATCTTTTAAGAGAATTAAGCGGAACAATTAAAAGAGTTAACAATTTAAAAGATTTTGAACAGGACTCTAATATGCCATTGGAAGAATTTATAGGTTTTGCAAAGGACAAGAAATTAGATATTCTGTATAATGGGTTACTTTCGATTTCTCCAACATCGAAGATTAGTAAAATTATCAAAATTATCAAGTCAAGTTTTATCAAAACTAAAGATCAAATTATTTTTCTGAAAGATTATTTCTTAAGGTCTCCATAAACTATTGAAATAACTGATTAAATGATCTGACAGTTTATTTTTTAATTAATACATATTATAAAATTTGTAAAACATATTTATGAATAATTTTTTTGTTTGCTCGTTTCAGTGCAAGAATTGTTATGCTTGTTATGTTATTGTTTTTTTTTTTTACCAATAAACTCCAAATAATAAATCATTTATGCATTTATTGAAATTACTTAATTTATAAAAAAAATCTTTATTAATCGGTTAACCGATCAATTACAAAATCAACCGATTAAACCAAACCTCGGCTAATTAATCGAGCGATTAAACGATTAAAGCAAAAGCCCGATTAAATTAATACCCTAGTATTAAGTAACGGCATATTACTAAATTTTTGAACACGAGTGTATTGGAAAAAAATTTAACATAAAAAATTTTACATGAATATAAATATTTTCTATATTCCGTTTTGGTACATTTTAAGCGAGTAATTGGAATGGTTAGGTGTTCATTTCTCAACTCATTTGCTTGCGCGATGTCGACGCTCGCTCACTATTAAATTGTTCACCTGTTCTTTGGTGAAGGAGAAGAAACACTGTAGCACTATGCCAATCATAAGAGCGATAAACACCTACATATGTGAACAGAAGCTGATGACGAAAATTTATGTCTGGCACTGGCAGGATATAAAATAAAGTATAAGGATATGATTTGAATACATAGAAAAAAGTGTTTTATCAATTAAAAAAAATGGTTTAAAAAGTATTTAGATTTAATTAAGGTGATCATTGAATCAATTATTTTTTTTAGTTGGAAGAAAATTAAAATTTAATTTTGAGTTCATTAACATTTCAGTTGTTTTGAAATAAATTTTCAATTAAAATTTTAATTAAATAACAAAAAATCTTAATTGACTTTTTTCGTTTAAAATAAAATAATTAAAACATGTAGAATTGTTATTGGGAATGGTCAATATTTATTTAAATATATTAACACATTGTTTGAAATGGCAAAGTTTTTTGATCATTTTTTTAATTAAAATTAAAAATATAATATATTGAAAAAATAATATTCACAATTTTACAACTTTTAGTAATCAATATAATCATTTTGGTAATAGGTGCAGAATTAACAAATTGTTTGCTTGATATTATGAATTTGGTATAAATTTGGTTTTTTTTTTTTTTTTTTTTTTATTTTTTATTTTTATTATTCCTACACTAAATCCCGCGAAGCTTTTTGCTTGTCTGCAGGAGACCAGAGTCTGTTTTTTCTGTGTAAAATTTGTTAGTTCATATTTAATATATTTAGATTCAATAAAAAATAATCAATAAACCCTGTTCTTTGTGTTGCTCACGCAAATTAAAAAGGCTTTAAAGCATAGTATACAACTAGTATGCCGACTCGAGAGAGCGTTCTCAATTTTATAGTTCACCCCTCACACATATACATAGGTTCTGTGTGAATTAAACACACATAAAAAAAACAAAAACAAAGCTAAATTTTATATTACAATATATTAAATTTTTCATAATATAACAATTTTTGTTTAATTTTATGACACAACCACATAATTAATAATTTTTTCCAACACATTTTGCTTATTTGCTGTTGCAAAATTTTATTATTTTTAACAAACTAAAAATTTTTAAATACATTTTTTGACACTGTTCTTAATATTATTAAAGCCAGCAGAGTAGCATTTTGTGGTATGAAAAAAATATTTGTTTTCTTAAATTATTAAAATATTTTCCGATATTGCAGAATATAAATTAAGCAAACATTGTTTTTTAAAGTTTGCAGACAGCACTAAATAAATTGATAATTTTTTGAATTAAGAAAATTTAATTTTAGTTATTTTTTTAGTTAAAAGAAAAAATTTAATTTTTATTAAATTAACATTTTTGTTGTTTTGAAATAAATTTTCAATTAAAATTTTAATTAAATAACAAAAAATCTTAATTGACTTTTTTCGTTTAAAATAAAATAATTTAAACATGTAGAATTATTGTTGGTAATTGTCAATATTTAATTAAATAAATTAACACATTGTTTGAAATGGCAAAGTTTTTTGATCACTTTTTTAATTAAATTTAAAAATATCATTTATTGAAAATATTTTTTCAAAATTTTGAAATTTTTAGTAATCAATTTACTCATTTTGGTAATTGGTGCAAACTTAACAACTTTTTTGCGTGATATAATGAATTTGGAATACATTTGGTGATTGGAGAAATTTAATGATTTTTTCTGTGTAGTATACTTTAAAGTTTAAACTCTTTTAATTCTGCTGTTTCTTTGTTGTTATTTTGACAAAAGAAAAGTGAGTAGATGATTTGCTGTTTTATTCATACAAGCTTAAATGCCATAATACTTGTGATGCCCACCTCTGGCTAAAACACAAAAAGAGTCACACATTACTTTTCACATGTGTTATTGTACTGTGAAACCAATTTTTTGGATAAACGTAAATATAAGTGCTTTTGTATTAGTAAAAATTTTACGGTGTATTTGTTAATGGGAAGTTATGTACGTGTGTGCGAGAAAAATTTTTGTTGCTGCTGAATGTACTATGTAAATGTGCACAAATATGAAAGAGTATGTAAGGACACTTATTTTTATTTATGTACTAGCTTTTACCCGTTAATTCGTTTACGTGCAAATTAGAGCAAGATTTATTAATTATTTATTCTATACACAATTTAAAAACCTTTTAGTAGCATTCTACATCTATACTTATTTTATGGTAAAATATTTCAGTTAACATAATAGGAATTTAAATTTTTCGCCAACACATGCTTTTAAAATTTGAACACTCGATACTCTTGGTGAGCTGCCATTCAACTGCCCCTATGAAAAGCCAGGGGTCTCTAAATATGTATATTCCGGCCAATGGACCATATGCATTCTGTATACCAATTTTATCAAAAAGATTCAAGGTACACAGAAAAAATTAAAAATTGTCTCTAATCACCAAATGTATACCAAATTCATAGAATCAAGCAACCAATTTGTTGATTTTGCACCTATTACCAAAATGATTATATTGATTACTAAAAATTTTAAATATTTTAAATTTTGAATATTTTTTTCAATAGATGATTTTTTTAGTTTTAATTAAAAAAATTATCAAAAAACTTTGCCGTTTCAAGCAATGTGTTAATTAATTTAATTAAATAAAGATTTTGACAAATCCCAACAACAATTCTACAAGTTTAAATTATTTTACTATAAACGAAAAAAATCAATTGAAATTTTTTGTTATTTAATAAATATTTAAAATATATTTTTAATTAAAAAATTTATTTCAAAACAACTAAAATGTTAATTAAATCAAAATGATATTTTTAATTTTCTTTTAACAAAAAAAAAAAAAAAAAAAAATAATTGATTCAATTATCACATAAATTAAATTGAAATAATTTTTAAACATTTTTTTTTATTGATAAAAAAAACTAAAAGTACCCTATAATTTAATCTGGACCATATGCCATCTCTATACCAAAGTTTTGAAAGGGAAAATCTATCAGAGGCAATGTATATTAATGTAGGCTATTATCTGTATGTAAACTAAAAAAGTACCAATCGCATATTTATCTTATTTTCAGCCCTTAAAAAGTACAAACTTTATTTATTAAAAAGTAACATATATTTTAATCTGGCCTAAAATGTGGGAAAGTCAAACTTTCCTTCTTACAAAGTACACTATATTTGCACCTGGGCCATATTTCATATACATACATATAAGTTTTGAGCACTCGATGCTCTTGAGCAACCGCCATCCAACTATCCATGTGAAAAGCAAGGCGTATCTAAATATGTATATTCCGGCCACTGGACTATATGCAATCTGTATACCAAACTTATCCCAAGGAGAAAAAGTACCAATATTGCCCGTTTTTAAATTATAAAAAGTACCCTTTATTTTAAGCTGTGCCATATGCTATTCCTATACCAAATGTTTCGAAAGAAAGAAAAAAAGATTCAAATGTACCAAGAGTACCAATGAGGTAGTTTTTCCTAATTTTAGGCCTCCAGAAAATACACTTGGGGATTCACAAGGTGTCATAAGGTCATATGTCTTAAAATAATGACATGAAAAATACGACTGTTGTGAACAACCCCTCATAATTTAATGTGCTATTAATAACGACAGCACAATAAACATAGCAAGCAACGTTCTATTTATTTAAGACACTTTTTGTTTACAAGCCAACAACAATATTTTTAAACCATTGTAAAATGTTAGAACATTATGACAATAAGCCATGATAGCACACCTTGTGAATACCCCAATTGTATGTTAATGTAGGCTTTAATCTGTACGTATATCAAATTCACCGAAAAGATAGAGTACCTATTTGATCCCATTTTTAACACATAAATCGTACCAAAATTTCAAAAAGAGAAATAGTACGAATTTTTCTCCGATTTTACACTTAAAAAAAACCCTATATTAAAATCTGGGCCATATGCTATCCATCGACCAAATTTCATCCAAATCCATTAAGCGGTTTTCGCGTGAATCGAAACATACACACATTCAAATTTATAATATTAAAGACTAGTTTACACGATTACTCAAGTCTTAAGTATGCCATAATACTTTGTGAGATAGAAATCTAATGAGTTTTGTTTCGACTGTCAAAAAATCGAATTCAACATTGCAGTTTGTATTCACACATGAACAGGCTTTTGTTAAAATGCAACCCTGATCAAATGAAAAGTACAATTGTTTAGAAAAATTTCGAAAAACGATGAAGTTGTATGAGATGTAATATTATTTTTCGTAATACTTGCAATTTTAATTGCATTTACAACATCACACATTTACATATGACTTGAGTTTTTTACATGTATTAATACAAAGTGTAATAGTGTAAACAAGCCTTAATTAAGATATAAATATATTTTATATAGAATTTTCCAGATTTAAAATATTACACTTAAAAAAATTTTTCTGTTCATCCAGAAGAAAAAAACTTATTTCAATACGATCGCAAGTATGTAATTGAAATATGTTAATATAATTTCAAAATTACCGAAATTTTATTACATTTGTGCCATCACAATCACATTATTATTGTTACGACCATTTTATTTTTGTGCAACGGTAGTTATCGCTGTTGAATCAGGTTGTTTTAAAATAAATTTTTTTGCGCTTAATTAATATTTTTTTTTTGCCAGTAGGCCGCAATTAACAGTTCTAGTTCTCATAAGAAACTGGATAGGGGAGATGCTTGCACCAATAAACTAAACCTTTTTTAGTTACGCGAACATATGTTGTGCAACCTGCTCCATTTACGAAATAACGGCATATCTTGAAAACCACAGCTAACCTAAAAAAAACGGCTGGCACCACTGGATTCAGCGTACCCGAGTTAGATTAAAACGCTAGCTTGTCTGTTTTTCAACTAGAATAGTTTAATTAGTATTGTGGTTATTTTATTGAACTGTTTATGGTTTTTAATCCTTCAAGTTGTGCTGAAAAGGTCTACGAAAAAAGAAAGACCACAAAAGAAAAATATAAAAACAAAATGTTCCTTGGACTTCAAGAAGAATTGTTGTCAAAAAGGAAGAAAAATCCGTAGTAAAGGAAGGAAAACATGTTAATCAATTAAAAAAAATATATATAACCATTTACAACAACAAATTTCGATTCATCCAGTAAAATACCATTTAGTTTAAAGATCGATTAAAAGATATGTTTGACTATTGACAGCCAGCCGTCTTCAATGGCGGTGACTGTTAAACGACAAAGATTTCTTAAGAGATAGTGTGGTAACTAGCAAAACATGTCAAATAGACCTGTTCGTGGGTTCAATCCCAGCTTAAGGAAAGAATGAAACATTATCAATAAATTTTAGTTCATTTCATGTTGTAAGCTCCTTTCTAAATTAAAAATAATTTAATGAAAATTAAATTTAATGAGTTTGAGCCTGATTAAAATATAAAAATTATCTTTTAACTTAATAACGAGGTTAACGTAGATCATCAACTCACAATTAGATTCGTGTTTAACCACTTACGCAAATGTGATCTATGATAATACACAGGGAATATAAAAAAGGTCTTATTTGAAAAGGCTTAAAAAAGCGTATGCTTCAAATTTAAACGGACATTTCTGTAGTTTTCACGAATAATCGCGTAAGTTATAAAACCAAACTTTTCAGGAGAGCAAAAACAATTATTTTTTTCAATTGCGGCTTCTGTAGATGCTTTTTTAAACATTTTTCTTTACTATCCTCTTAACAGTGACTTTCTACGTATTATAAATAGTTTTGATGAAAAAATCCTCACAGGATCACAATCTGTAAAAGGATTAAAAATGCATATGTTTGATTGCCTCATTAAGTGTGTGCAATATAACATCATATCTCCACATAAGTTCTTTTTTGTGAAAATAAATGTTATCATTTTAATCACACATGACGACTTACGTTGTTATTTTTACGACTTTAGTTGTTATTAATAGAAAAATTTTCAAAAAATACTTTCATATTTTTTGCACGAATAACATCATACCATCACATATGCTTTTTATTTGGTAACATATTCAGCAATTTTTGGCGATGTATGTCGACATAAATCGTTATAATAGCAAAATATTTTATTAAACAGTTAACTTAAGTTGTTTTTAGCAGAAAAAAATTAATAATACTACATTTTATTCTAGAAAGCTTAATAAATACTTATAAAAACCTAATGCAAAATGTAGCACTTTGACATCATTATCTCAATTTCGGTAAAAACCGACTTACGCGATTATTCGTGAAAACCACAGATTTATGAACCAATTAAAAAAATTATTCTTAGTTGGTAAGAATTCTAAACGCCGGGCTTGAAAAAAATATTTTTTGTCTTTACAAACAGCAACAAAAACTCAACACTTTTCCCAACAAGTAGTGTAGGGCATAACAAAAATTAAATATGCAGCTTAAAATTTACTTTATTTATTCTACTTCTCTCAGATTTATTAAATTTATAAAATCCAATAAGTTAAAAGAAAGCTAAAGTGTTGACTCTGAATAAAAACTAAATTTATTGTATCATCAGTCTTATTAATTAAAGTCAATTGGCGTTTTTCTCTTCAAAAACGAACTTGTATGACTTTAGCAATATAATATAGATTCTTTACAAAAACTGTGATAAGTTCAAGTGTATCATCATAAACACTCTTACTTCCATTAAAATGAAATCAATTAAAATTATTTAATAATTTGTTAAATTGATAAATTGCAATTCATACAAAACTTTTTTTTTGTTGTTGTTAAATTTCAGCATTCATCACTTTTTTTTAACAGACAACTGCTGTGATTGATGTTTAAATCAAGTTTAAATTTTTTCGGTTGTTTAAAATTCATTCTATTGAGTGGTTTTTTTTAATATTCAACTAAAAGGATGCGATATATAATTTTTTTTTTATAATATCGAGATAGATTTTTACGCTAAAAAATATGTTTTTTAAAATACCCACATATTGAAAATACATGTCAACGGGGAAAAAATCAATTTATATTTTATTGTTTAACTTTAAAAGGAATTTGTTTTGATGAAAATGTGATCAATTTATTTTCTGGCAAAATAGAATAAGTGATTTCCTCTGTTTGAGGGGGGCTGCAAAAGTTTTTTTTTTTTGCGTAAATGTGCTTTTTCAAATCAAGTTCAATATTGTGAGAAGTGTTTGAAAAAAAAATAAATAATAAATTTAAAAAATTGATTCCGAGTTAGTGAATATTTTTTAATGTTGGTTAATATGAAAAGATAAAATTTGGATTTTTTTTTAAATGCTCTTGGAACAATCTAGAATCTTTATTGAGAAAGTATTTGTTGAAGTACTAAACTACTTTGGAAGTTAGTAGGGAGATCGATTATTCGACATTTTTCAAAAACCGGGTTTCGGTTATTCCCATTAGTTGCTATTTATATATCGACAAAATATCATTAGGGTGATAAAAAGACGTTTTTGGATTTTGATAAATATTTATTTATGAACAAATGAGCACAGATTTTTATTTAAAACTTAATTGTTAATTGCAAATAAATTATACCTACAAATAAGATAATTTATAACTACAATAAGTTAAATAATTGGGTTGTTCACGGAAGGCTGGTTATCAGGTTATATGGTTATTTAGTTATATTCACAACAACAAAATATAGTTTTACAATTTTTTTTTAAATATATTTTGTTGCTGTTAATATAACTACATAACCATATATTCGGACAATCCGCCATTCATGAACAACCCATATGCAAATTATATAATGGCCTCTTCATCGATTTCGAACGAAGATTTCGTTCGCTTTACTTAAACAAAAACAATATATTATAATTTGTTTTTGTTTTAAGTGAGGTTTTCGTTCAGAAATAGATGAACAGGCAGTAAATATGTAGTTTTGCTTGGTTTTCTACTATATTAAAAAAAATACATCTTACTCCTTTAAAATTGCGCCCATTATGAGGATTTTAAAAGAAACTGATCAATTTAACAGATTTATTTAATCTTTCAGAATTTTTGAAAACTAATTTTTTGTATTGTATTTATGTATTATAATTTAATTTTCTTTTCTGTCTATATTGTGTAATATTCTCAAAAAATAAAAGAGGAAGGAAATTAAAAATTACTTTGATGATTTTCATTTAGAGGAAAATTCGATGATATTTCTCAGCTATTTGCTTAGGGGAGGAATATCTTCCACTTGTTTTCAGGCAAGGAACTAACAAAAAAAAAGAGTTATATGAACTTTGAAAGATCTTTGGTTTTAAAAAATTATAACAATTATTTTGCCAATTTTAAAGAAAAGTTCTCATATGTTGTTGGTTAAGCATGTCTATATGCCTGAATTTTAGCGGTACTCATAACCATTAGAAGACTTCAACAATATTTTTGAAAAGTATTTCACCTAATGATTTTTGGCAGCGTATTTTAGTAAAGTATTATTTGCCTGACTTTTATTTATTTTATTTAATGTGATTAATAAGTCCTTACACACAGTGTGGTCAATCGCAAAAAAGTGGTAAATAATCTGAATCTCCTACGCTAATGGTCGGATGTAAAATTATGTATTAGCGATTCAAAGAGGCGGATATAGGCTGTAGCGGAATTAATAAATAAAATATTAATTTATTAAAATATTTCCGTAAGCATATTTTCTTACTATTTCTTCAAAAGAAAAAATTTTTTATATATTTTTTTTTTTAATGCAAATTTTTAACAACAATATTAAAAATTCAAAACTTATTCGATCGAAAAAATATCATTAACTCTAAAGTTAAACTATCCAAATCCAAAAACGCCGGTTTAAATCTATCAACTGAAGTGTTTTCCAATTTCTTTTTTATTGATTTTCATTGTAAAATATTTTAAATTTCTATTGATTATCTCATATGGACCACTGTATTTTCTTTCTAAATTCTGATCCAAACATGGGAACATGTTGACAATTTTCTGCTTTCAAAAACTTTTTGTTTTGAATGTGAAGTTTAAGGAACAGATTTAATTTGAGAAATTACATGCCGGAGAGATGACACAAAAGAAAACGGGTTATCAATTCTTGTAATTTTGAAAAAATCGCCTGGTAGTTATAATACTTCACCATAAACCATTTTAGCAACAGATGATTTAGGATCCTCTTTAAAACTTGTTCGAATTCCAAGCAAAACTGGACCAAGTGAAATTGTCCATTGCGGATTTTCAGCACAACGAAGCCCTGACGATAAAGCTTAATGGAATCTTTCTAAAAGGCCATTTGAAACAAATTTTCAACAACAATATTAAAAATTCAAAACTTATTCGATCGAATAAATATCATTAACTCAAAATTAGTTACACTACATAAGCTTTAAGAAAATGGTATTTGTGACCATCCTGTTAGAACACAAGGTGAGAACTGGGTAAACTTTTTTACTTATACAAATATTGGCAAATTTTATTGAATGCAACTTTTTAATTAGGTAATAGGAAGTTATTGTTATTTATAATTTTAAATATATTTCAGTTAGAACTTTTTTCCACCATTTTTTACCTTGACTTCATTTTGTTAGTCGCAAATATAGTCTGTTCTGAAAGTCCAATTATTTTTCTAAAAACATCCTCTTATTTCTTATAAATTTAGAAATGACAACAAAAAAGGGTTTTTTGCAATATGCCAAGTCGTGAAAAATTGTCAAAGCGGCAATTTTTAAATGATTTTGAAAAATGGCTTAATTCTGACAAAAATGGAGCATATTTATCTTTAATATTACTCATATAAAAAACTTTTTATTTTTGAATAAAGAAAGGTCGAAGGAATAATATTTAATTTATTACTCATATATTTTTTTAAAAAATTTTAGATTTTTTTAAATAATTAATCAGAACAGGCTTCGAAAAGTACTCTTAAGCAATTTTTGTACCGATATCGACATACACCCTACTTCAGTTAATGGTCAAAAATCGTGAATTAAACAAAAAAATCTAAGTTTCAATTAATCTGCATTTAAAACTCAACCCGCCCGCTCAAAAATGTGGTCAGGTGAACAGATTCTGTAAAAAATCTAATTTTCAATACCATTTCATTCAACTGCATAAAAACTATACTAAAAATTAGTTATTTAATAACTCGTTAAAAATATAATAGTCTAATAAAATTTTAAATATCACCACGATATTTGAACTCATATTTTTTTATGAACTCTCAAATCCAAAAAAATATATGAAAAAACAACGAAAATTAATATGTTCAGTTCTCTTAATAAAACCCCTACTTTTGTTGCTGCCGGATTTTCGTCAACAAGGTCCCACACAGTTACGCCTAGTGGGGAACAATTTAGGAACTAATCCCATTATTTTTTCCTTGCCGACTTACTTCTCAAACATCTTTACTTCCTATCTTCATTCCTTAAGGTAAAACTCATACCAAATTTTTCAAATTTGAATGCATATTGTCCCCACTGCTCCTATGATACTCCTAGAGAGGTCAAATACAAGACTGACCCAATTAAAATATTTTGTTTGTTGTGCTTAATTCCTAATTTTTATTCTTGATAAAAAATACTGAAACTTATTGTTGGAGGAAAAGCTGTTTCTATGGTATAGTCGATCAAAGTATAGTCGGTCCAGCCCGAGCATATACCATAGTATATTAAAACAATTTTTCCGAGTGTACCATATTTGGAAACCATGGGCGATCATGGACCCGCCTGAACAAAATTATGTCATCCGGTTAAAATTTATTTAAAAGTTCTTTTCGCCGAATAATATTTAGATATCTTCATCCATATGCGATTTAAGGACCAAATCTATATATATAAAAATAAGTCCGTATATGTACGTCACCGAACTAATCATAAACGCGTCGTGCGATTCCAACCAAACTTATACACTACGTAGGCAGTGGCCCATATATGGTTTATATGAAGTTTGGTTGAAATTTTCGGTCTGGGGGCGGAGGGGTGTGGCAAAATCCATAACTTGAGAACGGCTTGACCGATTTGAAAGATTTTTTTTTTAAAATGATCGCCGTGGTCCAAATTAGGTTTTTACGGAAAGAAAATTTTGCCCCGCTCACTTTTACGCCCACTTTTTTCGATTTACCTAAAATCAGAAAACGGCTCCATCGAGTTGACTAATTTTTCTTTCAAATGTTCGTATTAATCAACTTTAAGTTTTCATCGAAAGAAAAATTTACCACGCCTACTTTAACGCCCACTTTTTCTATTAAGCGCATAACTGGAGAACGGCATGACCGATTCCAACGATTTACCATTTGAATTCAAGCGGCTCCAATTCCCTTTGCGTCTTGCCTTTGCTATTACCATCAACAAAGCACAAGGCCAATCATTGACTATTGCTGGCTTAAAAGGTCATGAACAATTTGATCGAAGCAACAATTTTAAAGGGGAAGTTTAAAGGTGAAGATGTATTGATTCCACGAATTCCAATGATTCCATCAGATTTACCTTTTGAATTCAAAAGACTACAGTTTCCAATACGTCCTGCATTTGCTATTACAATAAATAAAGCGCAAGGGCAATCGTTGGAATTGTGCGGAATTGATTTAGAATATCCTTGCTTTTCACACGGCCAGTTATATGTTTCGTGCTCACGTGTTGGCAAGCCTTCAGTTCTCTTTATCTACACAACAACTCATGGCAAAACCAAAAATGTTGTCTACGAAAGAGCTCTAAGATAGTTTAAGTGATACATAGTCTAAGATTGTAAGAAACTAGAATTAAAAGTTGAATAATAGGGAACAAAACCAACTTTATTAAAAACAAGTGTGTTTCTTTTCTTATTTTGTTTTGCCGTGCGAAGCAGGCAACGGGCCCTAGTTTAATATAAATGCCAATATAATAAGATGGTTTGTAGAAACTAGGACTCTATTCCGGAAAGGATCGATCTGAAATTTTATCAAATTATCTCCCAAATTGAGACCTGTATTTTGTGGGCAAGGTTTGCAAGGACAGCAAGCCGGCCTGCCAGCCAGCCAGACGGACATCGTATGGTAAACTCAGAAAGTGATTCCGAGTCAATTGATATGCCTAAAAGTGGGTCTAAGGCCAATATTTTAAGGTGTTACAATCATCAGCACAAATGCATAGTACCCTTTCCACAATTGTGGTGTGGGTATAAAAATCCCTCAATTATGGGAATATTTAAGTCAAAAATGGACGTTTTAAAATATGCGGCTTGAGCAAAATAAAAAAACCAGCTTAAACCGGTCGAATAAAAACCGTGCGATCACCATAGAAATCAGTCATTTGAGTTTATGCGAGTTAAAGCCATTTTCGAAAATTTTACATATATAAGAGTGTGATTTGTATGTGTGGACCTCACCTTATAAAAACAAGTGCAAATTTATAATTGGCCAAGCGTTTCCATTTGATATTATACACCACAGTATATAAAGACAAAATTTCGTGGCTAACCCTTATTTAACCTTCGCTTTACCAATACCCACCCGGGTGACTTTTTCGGTCTTATTTCTTTAATAACTGCCTTAAATTTGTTTCAGTTAAAAGGAAATTTAAGCTCACTGAGCAAATTTTTTATTTTTGATTATTTTTTTTTATGAATAAAACTTGTTCATCGCCTATAAACATACGTGCAGCACCACATAGGTGGGTATTGGTAAACGATATACATAACAACCTTTGGTAAAACGAAGGTTTAGACCCATAGGCAACTATGGAACCGTCAGACAAAATTCTGTTCTGACGTTAAGATTCATATAAGAGTCCTTTGTGTCGAATACTGTCTAAATATCAACATCTATATGAGTTTTTTTTTCTTAAAGTGATTGATCTACGGTCAATTCTGGAACTACCTTTCCGAATGCCATGGTATAGTACCAATTATAAAATTTATCGTTGCCAAATGTTATAGCAATAACAAGATTTATATGGAAGTTATTGCATTTTAAGATATTTTCGGGAGTCGTAGTTGTATGGGAACTAGGTTCAAATATGGAGTTAAGGTGCAAAAAATATTTGAGCGAGAAATATATTGAGAGAAATAATCTAAGTACCAACATAATAAGATCCTTTGTGGGCACAAAGACTATTTCAGAATGGAGTTTGTAGGGGTGCCATGTGAAATTATTGTCCGATTATCACAATGAGCTTATTCCTTATGACAATTAAGACGTTTGTAGCACATTTCATCAAACTAGCCAGCCGGCCAGCCAGCATGCTGTCCAGGCGGACGGATGGACGTACATCGTTAAGTCGACTCAGAAAGGGATTGTGAGTCTATTGATATACTAAAAAGTTGGGCAAGGCTTAATATTTTTTAGTATTACACACATCACCACAATATCCTGTACAATATTGTGGTGAAGGTAATAAAAAGATATAAAAAGACTTATTACAAACCAAAACTTATAAATAAAGATTTTTGAGCATCGGTCCATAATTGATCTCAGGTTTTATATTGCCGCAAAATTAAATTCAGATAAGTTACTTTATTCTGTAAAAAAAATCTAAAGCTTTTATTTAGAGCTTTCGTAAGATTTGGGGCCTAAATATGTATTAGGTCCTAATTTATGATGGCTGTGATCATTTATGGGCGTATACTAATGAAATTAAGACACAAATAAGATTAAAATTTACAAATAAATCTTTATTTTTTTTAGATCTTTTATTGCCACAAGCTTTGATGGTGGGACTCATACTTATCTCTAGTGTTAATATTATGAGCCCATTACGAAAACTGGTGTGGGCCTTAGTTTATTGTTAGAATAATTCTTACTGTTTATAGTGGCTTTGTTTTTAGGGAAAAAAGTTTACCGGTCTAATTTCTTAGGTATTTACATCTTTTTGAACAAACGACCGATAGGACGGAATTTAATTGGAGTTTTGGAACAAAATTCTTAATTCTCAAAAAACACAAATATTCCCTACTGTGAGAGATGTACAACGGTAATGAGCATTTTCGCCGAACGCATGTTTAAGCTGTAGGGCCACACCAAGTGTTCAATGCGTTGATGCATGCGTCACAAGCGTAGAATCAATGTACGTTGTATTGACAAGTTGCATGTATGTAATGCATATACGACTCAAACGTGTAAGGTAGGATTTTTTACTTTTGTATGCGTCACATGATTCTTTAAAAAAAGGTCAACAAATTATCCAACACATAGAACGCGTAGTGGACCTGCAGCTTTAGGTAATAATATTCTGCTAGTTCGGCACTGAAAAACGTAATAAAAACTTTGATAAAACTGGGAAAATTGTACTAATTTTTCTAATTGGATTCATCCAGATTGAAAAAGGATACTGGTAAACTAATGACTGTTTAGTGGGTACAATCAAGGCAAAATTTTATTACCTTTTAGAACGTTTACAATAAAAAAATGTTTCACCGACAGCAAAATATATTGCCGTAATTTAAACAGTGCTTCAGACAAATTGGTAAAGCACTCTACGATTATTTTTGATATAAAATTAAAGGAGACAAATTAAGATCCTTCATATATAACAGGCATTCGAGTAGATGTCACATATATATAGAAGTAAAGGGTGGTTAAATTTTAAGGACCGATGTTGATTTTGAATCAAACACAAATTATTTAGGAAATTATTGTCATTTTTTTTTAATTATGAAAGTATTGGTAGGCTTCAATTATGTATTGAACAAAATATCGGCCAAATGGTCGCTGCGACCTCGGCGGCACACCACCATCCGATGGTCCAAATTTTCGATGTCGCTGAGGCATAATTGAGGTTCTATGCCGTTAATGTGCCAAATTATCTCATCCTTTAGCACTTGAATTGTTGCTGGCTTATCGACGTACACCTTTTCTTTCAAATAACCCCAAGGGAAGAAGTCCAACGTTGTCAAAATCATGAGGTGTACGATATGCATTTTGATTTGAACGTACATTTTCATAATCAGCCTGAATAACTTTAATGCGTTGCTCGATTGTGTATCTTTCCATGGTTCAAATTGAGTTAGTCTGAAATTGAGAAATGTCAAATGAAATGGAGAAAAAAACTTGACGTTTAGGTGTGATTTACATTCAACATCGGTCCTTAAAAGTCATACCCGCATTATAGCCATCTAGGAAATTTCGAAATATTTAAAATTAAAAATTGTTTACATTAAAATACAAAACAAAAGATTTACAATTAAAAAAGCAAATAAAAATGCAATTTCAAAACTTGCTCACAATGTCAAATGGAAAATTTCTTTCTGCCTCGCTCACAATGTCGAAAAGCAATTAAATTGGAAACTTAAACGAATTTTTTTTATAATTGTGTTCATTTAACATAAATAAATATTTGAAAGACATTTTTCTCTCTTTTCTTTCTTTTTGTTTCACTAAATTATAAATTTGTTCTTCTTCTGTTAGGGCTGTGTAATTTTTTTTTTATAAAGTAAATCAAGCAAATTGTTTGTGTTAGTACACACACATTTAATATATGTGCTGCCCACCACTGGTGTAGACTATAAAACAAATCATCATAATCATTTTGATTCTTGATATAGGATGTTAAAGAAAGATTATAAAAGAATTATGCGTATAAAATTAAAATTATATTTTTAGTCTAAAAAAAATTCCTTTTTCTTTGTCTGGCTGAAAAATTATATAAATTTTTAAAACAAAGACATACATTTAGCTTATTTCTTAATAAATTCTTTCTATTCATAAAATGGGTTTAAACAAATTTATTTTTATGAAATTTTCTCCAAGGGTTTTTGGTCTTTTGTTTTATTGTCAGTTTTATTTTAATTTTTTTTTTTAACCAGCAGTTATTTTTTTTGTCCCAGAATTTTTTCTTTTATGAAAACATTTATCTTGGCAGTGAGAGATTTATTTGATTTGCTTTTTGTGTCTTTGTGCTACCAAAAAAAAAGCATAAATGAAAAAAACCAAACAGTTTTCAACAAAATCTCAGCCAGATCATGACAGGCAAAAATATGTATACATACAAATGTATATACCCTGTATATAGATATATACATATGTACATACCCTGTAGGTCAAGGGTCTCCTCGTAACCACTTTTGTCTTCTATTTTGGTGACACTTTCAATCTTAATCGCGAATGGGTAAAAAAAAGAAAGAAAGACTAGATAGACTAGAACTAATCAAATGTACAAGGAAGTATCTAGTTCGATTGACGCTATATGTTCCTACAAGAACTCCTAGACCAGTGATGCCAATAGTAAGGAATTTTCCCTTTTTTTTGGGATTTTTTGGGAAAATGTCAAGCGTAGGAAAAACGGACAAATATTTTATTCTAAGGCAAATTAGAATAGGGAATTTTCAAAATTTTATCTCAGTTTCAATATATTGTGTAAAAATACGTTAACATTCGTATTGTTTTTATTCAAAAATAAAAACTTTTCATATACAATAGCTTTAAGTACAAATGTCCCAACAGCCTGGAAATCTTTAACAAGATCCAAAACCATGTACGTTGGAGACAAGGAATATTCGGGTTCGCATTTGCGAACTATACGCTTATTTTTTCTATTTGCATTCGCACTAACATTCGCTAAAATTAATGAGAATATTAAAAAGCGATTATTGAAATTTCTACATAGAAATTACTTTTGTTCTGAGAAAAAAACAGTCACACCTTCTTAACTAAGCGAAATAAATCAAACATTTTTTTTTTATTTTTAAATTTTTAATGAAAACTTTTTAGGATAAATTTTTAAAAGAAATTTTTTTTTCAACATTTTTCATTTTTTTCATACCGAGTTTGCGAGATATAAATTAAAATGAACTTTTTTAAAGAAGTAGATGAGGAAATATAAAACTAAGCAAGAAATTTGACAATATTTTGAATCTAGATAAAAGGAATCGAGTGAATCTAGTGGCGTTTCTGCAAAAAAAATTTTTTTTTATTATAAACGGCAAACCCCTTGGAAGCGATTGTGTGGTTACAATCGAAGCTTTTCGGGGCAATCTCTCCGTGTTAATAATAAAAAAAAATAAAGAAAAATCAATTAAATTCATTCAATCACAGCAAAATTCGATCCGCCAGGGTAAAATACCATTTGGTTTAAAGATTGATGTTTGAATACTGACGTCATCCGTCGTCAATGGCGGTGAGTATTAAACGGCAAGCCACACTGAAGAGATTGTGTGGTTACAATCGAAACTAGTCTGGGCAACCTCTCCGTGAAAACATAGGTTCTATTCCCAGCTCAGTCAAGAATGAAAAATTATCAATTAATCTTAATTCATTTCATGTTGTAAAATTCCTTTCTTCATAAAAATAATTTAATGCAATTTTAATTCAATGAACTTAAGCCTGATTAAAATATCGAAATTTGGATTTAAAAACCATTAACAGTTCAATAAATTAACCACAATACTAATTATTATTTTCAAATTTTATTATAAAATATAACAATATTGCAATTTCACCTCAGCGCCAGATTGGCATTATAGAGACTTTTTGGCAAAATTTAAACAAAAGTATTTCAATATTTTTATAATAAGTTCATTGAATTTAATTTTCATTAAATTATTTTTTCATTCTTGACTGCGCTGAGATTTGAACCTAGGCTTTCACGGACAGGTTGCCCAGACTAGTTTCGATTGTAACCACACAATCTCGTCGGTGGGGTTTGCCGTTTTACTCACTCGGCTATTGCAGCCGGGTGACGTCAATAGTCAAACATCAATCCTTACACCAAATGGTATTTCACTTAAAATATCTAAATTTGCATTAAAAACCATTAACATCTCAATAAAATAACCACAATACTAATATTATTTATAATAAGTTTTAATTGACAAATTTAAAGTCAGCAAATTTGAAAAAGGTTATATTTAGGAAGAAAAAAATAATAATTTCGGGGATCAGGCAATATTAAAAAACATTTTAATTATTGATACATGCGTAAATCAGTATTTTATTGAAAAAAATTATTGCAAAAATAAATTGTAGGTTCTTTTGTGGACCTTTGAAGGCCAATTTTGGGATATATTCGGCATTCCCTAAAAACCAGAGGAGCTGCGTGAGGCGAAAACTTTTAATTTTCCTGGCTTCAGCGCCATTACATTACTTTATAGAGAAATTTTCAGATTTTTATCTCACCACAAATTATTTTTGATCCTGAAAGGGTTAAAGCAATAACAAAAGTAGGTAAACACGATTCAATGTTTGTGTCGCTACAATAACAACACTAAAAAAAACAGAGTTTTTTGGTTGGTTTCAAATTTGATAAAAAAAGAATGAAAAAAAAATCCCGTTTTCCTATTCATTAAATTTTTTAGTTAACAACATCAAATTTTGAAAGTAAAATGATGATGAAAGCCATATCTGGTTGTAATGCTGCTGTTTTAATTTGAGATTTCTTCTTCTGTAGCCAAGAAAAGGTTACAGCGTCAGTTAAGGGGAAAGAAACGTTTGTGTACAGCAAGACAAATGGTGTTAGGAAAATATTAAAAAAAAAAAAAATATCCCAAGGCCAATAAAAAAATTCCCTGCCGCTCTTCACTGATTCAGCAAAATTATTTGTTTTGAAATTTTTATTAATTTCAATAAACTTTTTTGTTTGATTCAGCTAAATTATTTGTTTGAAAATTTTTTTATTATCAAACACAAATTTAACCAATAATAACAACTATTTGTTTGAAAAATCCGAGCTTTTTTTCAATAAACGAAATGCAAAATAAATTGTTTGAATCTGCAAATTCGTTTGTGGGTCCTGTTTTAAACAAAAAAAGTTTTGCTTCTAAAATTTTTTTGTTTGAATTGGAAAAATAATGTGTTCTGTGTAAAGCGATTTAAACTCTCTAGTTTTTTTAATCCATATATCAATGAAAGGTAATTATAATAATTTTGAACCAAAACTTGATAAATTAAAAATTTGGCTTTTATTTTCATACTTGTTTCTAAACTTATACATTGAACCCAAGGCATGAGAAAGTTTAACCTTAAGATTCCTAATATGCTGTTCCCACATAAGATTTTCCTGAAAACAATTGCACGTATACCCAAATATTCAACAGATGAAACCTCCCGAACTCTATTTCCATCAACAAAAATACTAAAATCATTACTTAAACCAAAATGTGGTTTAAATCTTAAATGTTTGTTCTTTGGAGGATTTTTGAAATGGAATTTGTGTAAAGCATATACACATGTACATATTTATTTTGTGTTTTTTCTATGTTAATAAATGCTTTACCTATAAATGTTAATAAGTGTATTAATTAATATACGAGGGCGGATTAATAAGTCCGTGGCTTTTTGAATGAAACACAGTTTTTTTACAAAAAAAAAGTTTATTTTTCAACATAATCTACTTTGAAAATCATTTAAAATCGAAACCACACTGCCATTAGACCGTCTCAGTTTTTATACTTTTTTCGAAATTCCTTCATGAACATCGATTTTGTTTATCTACTATAAAAACCAAGAAATTTGGTGTATAACACTTAAATATTGATGAATGGGAAGTGGTCTCTCAAATCGTTTTTTCATTTTTTTAGGCAAAATACCTTTTTTTCAAAAAATGGAAAAATCTTGATTTAGTAATTTGCCTCAAACTCAAGCAGTTCTGAATGGATTTGAACATAATTTCATGCATTAGAAAGCTTATTAAATTTCCTAAATGTTTCTTAAAGCAACATTGCCATTTTATTCGATGGTTTTTTATTCATAGCACTACAAATTCAGATTTTCAAATACAAACTTAACATTTTTTTTAATTTTTGCTTACCTTTTCATATATAAAAATTGAACGAGGCAAAACTTTTATATTCTGTAAATGCAGTATGGTAGGAACTTTTAAAATAAAGATTTTGGTGTAAATAACAGTCGTATTCTGTTAAGAAAAACTGCAGTTTTAGTTGAAATGTTGAAAGTTGTTTATTTCTAAATATAAAAAAAAAATAATATTTTGGTAATAACTTTTTTGTATCTGAACCGATTTTTCCGAGTTTTTCAGCAAATATGTTTTACTAAAGATTTCCGATCTTTTGATATATTAGACGTATCCATAGGTCACATAACAGCTCTAAAATTTAAGTTTTTATAAAAATGTGGATGCTTTTTAGCCCATTTTTGGAGTATTTTGCTAATAACTTAACCATTTCTCAACCAATTTGGCAGATTTATATACCCACGTCTTAAGGAAGAAATTTACCATTTACTTAGATTATAACGCTTGGGCTCGGAAAGATCTATTGTTTCCGAAAATGGGTATGTTTAAATAAAAAATTTTATTTTGGGCATTACTCTTCCATTTTTGGGAAAAAACTTGCAGGGTTTTCGGGAAATATATTCTGCTAAAAATTTCTGATATTTTGATATATAAAACGTGTTCATATGTCATACTAGAGCCCTAAAATTTAAAATTTTGAGTATTTTCAATAATATCTTTGTACGGGAGGTACCATGCCCACTTTACCAATCCCGCCCATATTTTGAGGGATGCTGTGTATTGATAACCGATATGTTTGTACCTAATTTGGGAACTTTAGCTCGCTTCGTTCTCCAGATATACAGAAATGTATAACGTCTTTGTATGGGAAGTGCCACACCCAAAATGATTTAATTTAAGTCGTCGAGCATTTTCACAAAACGCATCCAAACTCCAACAAAAGCATAATTTTACCAAATTTTAAAAAATAAAAAAACCAATATGTTCTTACTTTATAATATATTTATGCAATAGAAGAAAATTTAGAAATAAACAACTTTACACATTTCAACTAAAACTGCAGTTTTTCTTAACAGAATACGACTGTTATTTACACCAAAATCTTTATTTTAAAATTAAATCTAAGTAAATGGTAAATTTCTTCCTTAAGACGTGGGTATATAAATCTGCCAAATTGGTTAAGAAATGGTTAAGTTATTAGCAAAATACTCCAAAAATGGGCTAAAAAGCATCCACATTTTTATAAAAACTTAAATTTTAGAGCTGTTATGTGACCTATGGATACGTCTAATATATCAAAAGATCGGAAATCTTTAGTAAAACATATTTGCTGAAAAACTCGGAAAAATCGGTTCAGATACAAAAAAGTTATTACCAAAATATTATTTTTTTTTTATATTTAGAAATAAACAACTTTCAACATTTCAACTAAAACTGCAGTTTTTCTTAACAGAATACGACTGTTATTTACACCAAAATCTTTATTTTAAAAGTTCCTACCATACTGCATTTACAGAATATAAAAGTTTTGCCTCGTTCAATTTTTATATATGAAAAGGTAAGCAAAAATTAAAAAAAATGTTAAGTTTGTATTTGAAAATCTGAATTTGTAGTGCTATGAATAAAAAACCATCGAATAAAATGGCAATGTTGCTTTAAGAAACATTTAGGAAATTTAATAAGCTTTCTAATGCATGAAATTATGTTCAAATCCATTCAGAACTGCTTGAGTTTGAGGCAAATTACTAAATCAAGATTTTTCCATTTTTTGAAAAAAAGGTATTTTGCCTAAAAAAATGAAAAAACGATTTGAGAGACCACTTCGCATTCATCAATATTTAAGTGTTATACACCAAATTTCTTGGTTTTTATAGTAGATAAAGAAAATCGATGTTCATGAAGAAATTTCGAAAAAAAATGAAAAGTGAGACGGTCTAACTGCCATATGGCATCAACAATATCACGTACTTTTCGATCGGCCAACACCATACCGTGAATTTTTTCTTCAATTTGCCGTCCAGAACGTTCAGCGTCATTTGTACTTGTGCGACCACAACGAAAGTCTTGTAAACCACTTTGAAATCGATGGTGCAGAGTCCCCATAGTATTTATCAAGCTTTTCCTTGGTTTAATTGACGTTTTTTTTTTTTTCAAAAAATAATATTTAATGAGCACTCGAAATTCGCTTTTTCCATTTTTAAAAAAATCCACGAGGTTGTATGTTTCTAACAGCTGTTAAACGCAAAGTAAATGGCGGAACTTGCTCAAAACTTGATAGGTGGTACTCTATTAACAGGTGGTACTTTTTTTTTTTTTTTTTTTTTTTTATTATTCCTATACTAAATCCCGCGAAGCTTTTTTTTTTTTTGCTTGTCTGCAGGATACCAGAGTCTCTGGCGGGAATCGAACCCGCAACCTCGGTACTGATAGACTAGCCTACTACCAGCTAGCCTACCGGGGCACCCTTGATGGGAGCCGTGTTGCATTTCATATAAATACGAGGGAAGTTCGAAACGGACTTATTGATCCGCCCTCGTATTTACAAAATGTTAACAATATATATATGTATTTGTTTGCCTGTTGCAAAAACAATAAATTTTTAACGGTAGGGAATTTTTTTTGGGTGTAGGGAAAAAAAGGATTTTTTTAGACACGTAGACATTTTCTAAAATATCTACTGTCATCACTGACTAGTCTCAAATGTTCTAATGTCAGTAATGGATTTACAATGATAAACACATGCTTCATGCCTTTAGCACAAGGCATTGTCTAGTCTGCATCCGGTTAGAAGTACTTATAGCCAAGACAATAGTGAATCAAATCATTTTCCCTATTTACATTTCCTACAGGGTTCATAAATGTATAACTAAACATTTGTGTTCTATTTGGTTTAAATTCTTAAAAAAACGAAACTAAAATTAAAAAAAAAAGTTAAAGGCACTCTGAAGTCATTTGCTTCTTCCAAAAGAAAACTACTATGATTTTATAACAAATTTCTTCCCATTTCGTACGTTGGCGTAGGATTAATGCAAGTTTTTATAGTAAAATAATTTGAAGGGTTCTAAGAAAATCGTCTATTACCTACTACTTTTTTTCCAACTATCTACAAACCTGCTTATTTTTGTCGTTATCTTTTCATATGTGTAAAAAAAGAAATCAAAAAAAAAAAAAAAAAAAAAAAAGACAAAAAATTAAGACGGTCAAGCTGCACCATATAATACCCTACACCACTCGATGTTATTACAGGAATTTATAAAAAATGGGGTCGATATGAAAGCAATACTCCATTACGGACCTTTAAAAAAAATTGTTTTGATACATTTTGATAGAATATCCAGATTTACGCGATTTTCGGGAATGGAATCGAAAGGGTGGTCCAACCATTATACACGATTCATATTGTGAGACACACCTTAACTTAAAGTTTTTTGCCCAACATAATTTGACAACTCTTTGCTTCAGTATTTGACAAATTCAATAGTGCAGAGGTATTATTCAGCAGCGCGATAAGATTTTTGATACATTTTACGAAAATGGGCGTTCAAATCAACATGCATTTCGTGTACTTCGTGATTTTTTTGAACGACCAAATGTGTCAACAATCGTACGCAAATTTCAGCAAACCGGATCTGTAGGTAATGTGAAAACACCTGTTAATGCTGTTTGGTGCAGTTTATGGGCTGACCGCGTTTTCGGACCGTACTTGTTCGAAAATTATGTGGGCCAAGCAGTTGCCGTGAATAGTATTCGCTGTAGATCGCGAGATGATAACGGAATTATTGCGGCCATAAATTGAGGATATGAACCTGGATGATGTGTGGTTTCAACAGAATGGTGCCACTTGCCACACAGCTCTTTTGCGCGAGAGAGATGGCCGTCTTATCTCACGTCGTGGCGATGTTAATTGGCTGCCACGATCATGTGATTTGGCACCATTGGACTTCTTTCTTTGAGCCAAGAATAATTGAAGAGCTTTGAAATGATATAATTCGGCACATTAACGACATTGAACCTCAATTATGTCTCAGAGTCATTGAAAATATGAAACATCGGATAGAGGTATACCACCGAAGCCGTGGTGAGTATTTTGCCGATATTTTCTTTCACACATAATTGTCATATTTCCTTCCATCATAATAAAAAAAAAATATTGAGATAATTCTTTGAAAACTTTTTGTTTATTTACAATGATCATCGTTCCTTTTTGCACCACTCTTTACTTTGGGATCGACTGTCAATTAGTTTCATATCCGAAATAAATTTGCTAGAAATATAAAATTTACATAAAAATAAAGTGGTTTTACAGGCTTTAACTTTTTTCGAAAATAGAATTTAAACAGAAGCCATATTATATAATGGACCAGTCAAAGCTGCAATTTAGTGGAGTGGTTATTGTTGATTTTAAAGTTTTTAGTGGTTACTTTTCCCCATACACACACTTAAAAAAGATTTATGTGAGCTAAATTTCACTCTGGAAAGTTATCTGTATTAGGGCTGGCCTAAATATTATTATTCACCAATTTCAAAACTCGTTGGCCTTGAATCAAAATAAATTTTACATCTTAAGTTCAACTAAATTATTAAATTGACTATGAACGTGCTTTTTAGTCCATTAATATAGTTAAAGTTGGGCTTAGGATTAATTATTTTTTACGTTCCAAAGATTTACGTTTTTTTTTACAAATATTATAGGGATTTATGTAGGAATTTTTTTTTTTTGTATTTTTGACTGAGATGAAGTAATTTTTTATTCTAAATTCTGTAAAAATGCCTTTTTTATTACAATTTAGTACCCGTTTGAGTACTTTCCGGAAGATGGAGTTATATTCAAGTACTAAACATTAGTAGTGCTGAAGGTACTTTTTACTAACTAGCAAAGTGTGTTCGATGTTCAAAACACAGAAAAAATTATTATATTTCTCTTATCAATAAATTTATTCCAAATTCATAATATCAAGCAAACAAGTTGTTGATTTTGCTCCTATTACCAAAATGATTATATTGATTACAAAAAATTTTAAAATTTTGAAAAAATATTTTCAATAAATGAATTTATTTTAATTAAAAAAGTGAACAAAAAACTTTGCCATTTCAAACAATGTGTTAATTTATTTAAATAAATTTTGACAATTCCCAATAACAATTCTACATGTATAAATTATTTTATTTTAAACGAAAAAGTCAATTAAGATTTTTTGTTATTTAATTAAAATTTTAATTGAGAATTTATTTGAAAACAACTAAAATGCTAATTAAATCAAAATTAAATTTTTAATTTTCTTTCAACTAAAAAAATAATTGATTCAATTATCACATTAATTAAATTTAAATACGTTTTAAGCCATTTTTTTAATTGATAAAACACTTTTTTCTGTGAATGGCTTTAATCACCTGCAGTGCGATTCTGTAACTTTAGAAAATAAAAAAATTGTTAAAATTGGCAATTTGTCTTGTTGTATACACTAACGATTGGGCGATTCTCTAATTTGTTCTAACCAACATTGAGAAAAATTAACATCAAGAGGCATCACTGTAAACATTTTCAAAATAACGAACAGTGAACACAAATAAAAAACAAGTTTTTTAAAACTAAACCGTTTTTTAGGTTTTTTATTTTTTTGATTATATTTTTAAACAAGGATAGTAAAACATTTTAACGATTAAATTAAATGCTAAATATTTAAACACCATTCCCAATTTATATTATTTTTTGTTTAAAATAATTTTTTTTATATATTAAACAATAAGCAAAAATCCCTTAAAGGGTGTCGTGTATTTAACACAACGATTTCAAGTGTTTCTTAAAATATAACATAATAGCAAAATCGTTAGTTTGCATATTAAATTTTTTAACAGTGACAACTGTTGTCAAAATTAATAACAGTATAAAGAAATATTTTAAAAATGGCTTAAATTTAGTATTTTTCCTAGCCCTTCCATACGCCTATCCCTTCTGTACAAATTTCTTGCTAAAATGATCAATTTTTGCGTTCTAAGAAAATACATTTTTTTCTCAGTTTTGGGGATTTGTCAACGAATAGGGGATTTATTTTTGTAATCGTTAAAATCCCCAGGCGATTTTTTCGGGAAAAGGCCTTTGGGTTTTTAGGACATTCATAATATATTATTATAAATGTCATTTGTGGAATATCAAGACCCATTTGGTCATGATGTGGGGTATAAATCTAAGTACTTTTTTGGTCCAAATTTTTTAAACCAAGACAAGGGTGGTTAGAACTCTATTTTTGTGCCATCAATTGATGCTTGCGTTGAACGTGTGTTTACTATAAAGGAAAAAAAACCAATATTTGCTACAGAAAGAAATATGAACTATTATAAGTTCTTCCTAAAATAAATACACATTTTAAATATAATTTAGGTTGCTGTTACAAATTTAATCCAACTTTTCAAATGCTTATACTTTTAAAAACAAACGAAATGCACAACAAAATTTAATTGGCTGATGAATCAGATACTCAAGTTTTTGAAGTGATTGACTGAATTCATAATTATTTTATTTTCTTTCGTGTATTTTTACGTAACTCTATTTAGTTATGTAGAACTTAAAGTACGAATAAAATATTTAATAATATGTATTACACTGTGGCGATTTTTGGGTATAAGAAAATAGTTATTTTGGGAAAATAGTTATTTTGGGAATTCGAAATTTGCGAATTGGGGATAAGATAAACTGGAAACCCTATAGACTTGCGATTTAAAAAGTTTTAAAAATACTCAAAGCAGTTCATAGTTTCAACAAATCAACTGTTTACACTAAAGAGCCGGATGAATTTCGTAAATTTATCGGTACGTATGAGCAACGTTTAAATATATACAAATATTGCTCATGCTGCAAATTGCACAGTGTCACAGTAAAAAGTGTTTTAAAACAAGCGAAATATTTCGAAAAAGTTTGTAAATTTTCCAAAATTTTTTTTGTTGTCATTTTGTGCATGAGCAAAACCAAAACAAATACTTTGTAAGTGACAAAGAATGCAAACTAAACAGCTGGCTGTTCATTCATCTGCATAATTTACCGTTTGTACTGCAAAGACCAAACGATTGAAAAGGTTTCGTTTTGTTTATTTTCAAACTGACCTAACGCGGCTCGTAGGCTTTTTTGAAAATATTACTTTATCTTTTGAAGAATAAATTAAAAATAATTTTCTTAAGTATTTTATGGAGAAAACATCGTAATTTCTTAGTACGAATTTAAACGCTTGAGAAAGTCGAGCAATTAAGTATTCTAAATATACTACATTAAGCCTCGTTCTCAATTATAAAAAGAATTTCGTTTTTCTTTTATCTTATTTTTTCTAAAATATTTCATATATTTTTCTTTAATTTTTGAACAAAAATTTTACTAAAATTTTTAAACATTTTTTTTTACATCAGCAACAATTTGCATGTAATTGTAAATAACGTTGATATACATTAGACCGACTCACCTTGTATGGAGCTAAAAAAAAGTATTTTTGTTACCCCTTTTTTAAAAATAGTCCAGCTCACGGATGGTCAACGCTAGAACCAAAATATTTTGGGAATCATCATAAAACATAATGAGAATATTTTTAACAAAATTCTCTTCCTTGACGAAGCCCATTTCCAGCTAATTTGCTACGCCAACAAGCGAAATTGCCTCATTTGAGGTGAAGAGAATTAAAGAGGTATCTTTGATCAACCATTACATCCTCAAAAAGTTACGGTTTGGTGTGGTTTGTGGTTTTTTTTAAAACGAAAATAGAAATGCGATTACGAAAAATGGAAATCGGTACAGGGAAATGATTTATGGCCAATTTTCAGGATTGGTATTAAAACACATTTATGTTAAAAATCGTTTTAAATAAAAAATTGTCTTCTTCAGTAAATTAATTCACCGATGTGGTGCATTTAAATTCAACAAAAGTTTATATTGTAATATCTTAGCAAGGTGGCCTTAATATCACAACAATACAACAACAACAGGAAATAAAAAATAGCATTCAGCCGTTTTTTGAGACCACCTTGTAAACAAATATAATGTTTGTGATTTTTTTTTTTTTATTTAGTAGTGCTGCCATACTTTTATCTTAATTTAATAAGACCTTACAAATAAAACTCAAAACATCAATCTATATTTAGTTTATATGGATATAAATATAACAAAGATTTAAATATTATCCTGAAAAGTGGAAGTAAGACGTAGATAATATGTGGTTTGAGCGGGATGGTGTCACTTGGCACACAGCAAGAGAAACAATGGATCTTTTGAAAGAAAAGTTAGAAAATCGCCTTATTTCTCGTAGAGGAGGAGTGAATTGGCTACCAAGATCATGCGATTTGAATTTTTAACGTGAGCCATGATAGCGTCGACGAAATAGCGTCAAATTTGGGAATTTAAAATTTAGAAAATCAAAATACCCAAATTATATTGATTTACAGAATACGAACAAAAAATTATCGTCGAATTAAGGAACTTATGAGGATTTGCAGAATTTTATTAAAAAGGTCAAAGGAACGAATTTGAAAAGGGGAAGTAAAATTATTTAATATTTTTAATAAAAGTACAAAAAATAGTTAAATAAATTGAAAAATACGCTTTTCAGAGCAAAGTGAGCGATGCGTGCAAAAAGTCGTTCGGCCTGTTCCCGAGATATTTGGGTTCATCCGAAATGGTCAGTAAAAATCTTTAATGATTTTTGCACAGTTTAACCTATATGTTTTCTGAAATAATAAATAGTTTTCTGGACAAAATAAGTGATGCGTGCAAAAAAATGTTGATTCTTACTGACCATTTTGGATGATCCCAGATTTCTCGGAAACTGTCTGAACGATTTTTTGCACGCATCGCTTATTTTGCCCAGAAAACTATTTATTTTGTTCCTAAAAGTGTATTTTTCAATTTGTGTTAACTATTTTTTGTATTTTTATTTAAAATATTAAATATTTTTACTTCCCCTTTTTAAATTCCTAAATTGGACGCTAATTTTTTGTTCTTATTCTGTAAATCAATATAATTTGGGTATTTTGGCTCAAGACTATTTTTGTGTGTTTATTTTGAAATCGAAAGTGTACCGAAATAAGCCCACAACAGTTCAAAGATTAAAAGCAACATTATCGAGCAGATATCGACCATTGACAACAAATATCAACCATTTATTTTGATGTAACGTTTATAATTATTTATCCTAAGCGGCCCAGTAATAATCGACTTGTCGGTCGGCAAGTTTTACGTGTCTTACGTAATTCATTTATTTGTTGTCAAATGACTGTATTGCACATCAACAATTCCATAAACAAAACGCTAGTTTGAAAATAAAAATTCCAAAAAAAATATAAAAATTAATCCATTAAAATGCTACAATCAAAGCAGAATACAAATCAAAGGAGTAAACAAAAAATACACAAAGCAGTAAATAAATAATACAGAATAGAAATTAATCAAAAATCTTTTAAAAACCTATATAATTTTATAAGTTTAAAAAAACAATATAATAATAAAAAAAATATTAAGTGTTTGAGTGTAAAGAAAATTTTGTTAAATATTTTAACAAAATGTTTGTGTCAATAACTACAACACAAGTGACTGAATATGACACTTGTGGCCGCATAATATTTCTTAGTGGGCCGCAAATTTGTATGAAAACTGTTACGTTATCGGTTGCTTGCATTGTCGATAGATTTGTCATGCTGAAAATGGTTAGTGGGTCGAAAATTAGCTGTTTGTCGTTGAAAATGCAAGCGAACGAAAGCGGTCGACTTTACAACGATATAATTTATTGAAAAAAAAAAAAAAAAAAATCACAATTTAATTAATTATATTATTTATATTAATTTTTGTTAGCTGAGGCAATTATTGCACATAAGATCAGTTGGGCGGACGAATAGTATAATCTAAGCCTGTATCTGCAATATCTTCCAAACAATTCTGACCGACCGCTTTGCCACGACTGGAGAAAAATTATAGAGCTAGTGGAAATTGAAGAACGTGAAGAAAATGTTTACAAAGCGTCAAATTCGCTACATGATGACCTTTACTGCCAATTAAATTATAGTGTTATGCCTCTGCTCGCAAGCAATTTCTCAGCTCATATGACAAGTGTGTTAATAAAAGTAAGAGCTGCCCTACTTGGTCTGAAAGCAAGATCATACTGTAACAATTCAGTAACCGTGTTCACTATTTGCAATCTTAATGAAGCAGAAGACACCTACTTACTTTTAAAAAGTATAGGCTAAACCTATTTGGTAAAATTTTGCTTAGTATGGAGGAGGTTTTTGGTATTCTATTCGGGCTTAATTTTCACTCTTTATTTATGTTTATAGAATGTTCTTTGAAATATCGCAAACTAATTATAAATGAATTTGATATATAATAGCTCTCTACCATTAATAACTCAATTATATTAATTCTTAATTTCTACTTTTTAATTTGTTATAATAAGTAATAGTGCCAATCTGGCTCACAACATTATGTTATGCTAAAAATAGATAACAACTTTAAATATTATAATACATATGTACATTGTTAAATGAAAAACTTGTACCTACAAATATATTTTAATATCTATTAATAAATAATAATAATAATTATTAATTATATATATCGTTACCTTAATATAAAAAGGCCCCAACTCATTATTTTTGGAAATCCGTTTTTTTATTGATTATTGTAGAATGGTTGCTAATACACATTCTATTAAAATTTCAAGCAAATTAGATTAAAAATAAAGAAGTTATAAGCAGAATACAAAAAGCCCTAACTCATACACACAATTTTTCTAAAAAAAAAAAGGCCTAACTCATACACACAATTTTTCGAAAGAAATACATATTATGTATTTCAATCTGAATTCCTCGTTTAATTTTAATAAAGATGTTTTTTGACAATGATTGTGTAGCTATATTATTTCAGCTTTTACTAAGTTTTTTCCTTCTCCTGTAAAAAGTGTTTTTGATGAGTTGGGGCCTTTTTATATTAAGGTAACGATATATAAATTTAAAATTTATTTTTCCATTTATTGTCAAAAACAATTTTGTAATTTTATATTATTTAAAAAGATTTCCTGAAGAAGATTTCCTACGGAAATCGAAATATTGAAAAATAAATAATATTTTAATTGATTTTTATAAAAAAATTGACCTAAAGCTTGAAAAAAATATATGAAAATATAATATTTTATCCAAAATTTTACAATTTTCAGTAATCAATATAATCATTTTGGTAATAAATGCAAAACCAACAACTTGTTTGCTTGATTCTATGAATTTCGTATGAATTTGGTGATTAGAGACAATTTTTAATTGTTTCGGTGTATAAAATATTTAGGATAATCGAAAAATAGTCGATCAACACTATTAATATGAATATTTTAAGCGACAAACATCAGCAAAAAAGAATAATACCATCAAAACATATGCAGGTGTAGGGTATAAAAATGATTTCATGGTAAATATTTAAACTTCATACATTTGCTTGTATCTGCAATTGCCCCTAGGGCTAGCAAGTATATTAAGAAAATATCTTTGACTATAACCGACAACTATCAGTTACAATAAAAGTGTTTACATACTTGTGAATTTACTACAGTTTATTTGCTTCACTTGTCGTTCGGATATGAAGAAGCAATACTTTAAAGTGAAATAAGATATGAAAAAATGTCTGAAACAGTTTTATTAGATTTTTACTTTTGTTAAGGCAACAAAATAATTTTTCCGATTGTAATAAAATTGATTCTGGTAATTTATGCAAGATGTATGAAAATTAAAGTTACGTTTTTTATACTCTTCAACATCAGTGGTGAATACGAGTAGATTATAACTCTGTATAAAACTATTTTAATATTTATCTAAGACCCCCTTAAGTATATATATTATTTTGAGCTTTGAGTAATATCTACTTGGGCGATTCCGCCATGTTCGTCTGTTGAAATCACGTTCACTTAAGAGCGACTAAAGAGAAAAGAATAACAATAAATTACTTTTTGTAAAAGAATTATAACAATTTATTGTAATTCCAATAACAAATTGTTGGCCCGCACTCTATGGTAAATGTAGCATTGAATAAATTCAATGCATGTAATACTTAAGAATTAACGCGATTAAGTACCAAATGCAGAATGTAATGGATGTCTTTAAGGTTGGCACAAATCCATTTTACATAAATTAAAGATCGCGGCAGTAACTTACGTGAAATTAAGTCTAGAATTTTGCCCTCTTGGAAAACAGTTCAATAGATCAACAGCCTAAATTTGTAGCGAATAATACAATTTTGTTAAATTCTAATCCAATTTAGTTTTATACAGTCCACGCATATTTTGTCGTGATCGCTCTATAATTAACCATGGATGCCATATAATGTCCATACGTCTAAAACTATAATAAATTATGATGTTGTGGTTATTGCTGTGTCTTTCCGAAGTGACCAAGATCTATTGAACGAGTCCCTAATAGGAGCAGTGTGGATTTTTTTAATAGTTCCGTTTTTATGTATGTAATAACCTAATAATTACCTGTAATCATTTTTAATTTTACGTGTTAATAATTATAATAACTAATATTTAATAAATATTATCCAAATTCATTGAAACATAAAATCAATATTCTTGTCAAAATGAATAAAAGCGAAACGCGTCCATCGATTTTCATAATCTATGTCTCATTTTGTTTAAAGATTATGTGACTTTACGTGAAAGTAATAGGACTTGACACTTTTTTTTACCGTTTTGGATTTTTTATGAATTAAAAATAAAAAAATTAAATTTTTTAGGCAAAATATAGTTTTTTTCTTCATACATTTATTTATAATTGCGAAACTGTTGCTTATGTGGCGAAACGTTGTATGAACGTATAAAAACGAATTGTAATTCCTAATTTTTTTTGTAATTCCTAAATTTGTTTCAGCAAAATCGGACTAGTGGTTCTCGAGTTATGTCAAAAAAAAAGACCACCAAAGGAAACAATTTCCCCTATATGATAGTTACTAACTTTAAATCGATATATCTCGATTCCTAGACGTGACCCAGCGAAACGCCGGGACACGTATAACTTCTTTTTTACCGACATAACTTTCCCCTGTAGTTTGAACCCTTCCTGATCACTGACCCCTACCATTTGTCTCACAGTGTTATTACAGTGTCGTAAACAGCCAAAAATCAAAAAAGGAAATTTTGTTCAGATTTCGTGATTTTTTTTTTATTTTAAAAAATGAAGGCCCTAATCATGCAAAACGCAGCGCAACGCCAAAGAATAACAACATTGAAAGCACAAACAATGTCATAATTATTTTGTAATTTTGTTGTTGCTTTCTATAGAAATTCATGTAACGTTTTAAAATTCTTAACGTCCCAAGCTATGCAGCGTTTGAAATTTTGAAACGCAATGTGGATTAATGGAGAAAGCAACAACAAAATTACAACATATTTATGACATTGCTTGCGCTTTCAATGTTATTCTTTGGCGTTGCGCTGCGTTTTACTTGATTAGGGCCTAAATTTTGCTTACAAAAAAAAATAGTATTATATTATTAAAGTCAAAAACCGGCAAAAACTAAAACACGTCAAAATCATTAAAAAAAAATGTTTAAATATCTTTAAGAACAAAAGTTGTTGTTGGGAATACAGAAGAGATTTTGTTTGAAGAGATTTTGTTTGTTGTGCTTAATTCCCTATTTTTATAAATGATAAAAAAATTGAAATTTATTGTTGGAGGATAAGCTGTTCCTATGCGCATTTCTCTGGTTTCTTAGGTCAGATCATCAGGAAACGTTCTCCTGAATAATTTTAACAATAAATTTTGCTTGTGATAATAAATTGTCACATGTTATAAATGGAAAAATTTCCTAAACTTCAAATACCTATTCTCATGTTTAAGGAAATCCTCAAACTCAAAATGGCAGAATAAAAAAAATTTTTTTCGTATCGACTTTAAGGATTCTCAAAACAAATCTATGGCCAACCAAAAATAGCCAACAAAATCGCCAACTATTTTATAATTTGGCAAAAAAAAATCGGCATGTCGTCAAATGGAAACATTTATGATTCTCGCCACTTTAGGCGAGAAAACGCCACATCTGACAGCCCCGATTAAGCCCTGGTAAGTACAGATTTTCTTTAATCAAGTACAGAATGCTTGATTCTAGTACGTATTATTCAAGTTTCAAATACTTAACTTGGTGATATTTAATCCCTGATCCATACATAAAATAATCCGAAAACGGGATTGACTTAATTAAAAGTGAAATACAAATTAATCTCAAACTGTGTTTGATTCAAGAATTTCTAAGTTGGTTTAATCCCGATTCGTACTTGAAAAAATCCGAAAGTGAGATTAGTTTCTAACCTATCTAAACAGTTACCCCCAGAGAACCAAAGATAGGGAGAGTATTATTATTCACCTTTCCGTTACATATGTTTGTTCCACTTCTATTCCGCCCTTTGCTGACAGAAAAACCCTCAACTACAGGATACCTGTTGCATGCCCGATATGGCTTTCGCAATAATCCTACTTTGAAAATTTGATGAATTTTACTAAATAATTTAAGCAAACGAATATTGGAATTATTGCTTCTTATTTTACTTTTTAAACATGAAAACAGTCAGTATTTTTCTTCTTGTCATGTTGTTGTTGTTGCTACGACAAACTTTTAACTCCACATGCGTCGGCACGCATATTTGTTTCTGAAAGTTCTCCCATTTTGAAATGTTTTAAGTATTTTATTTTTAGTGTTATTAGTACTTTAATATGTAAGAACGACTCGTACTATAGTTAGTAGAAAAAACTTAAATTTAGTACACGTTTTTTCTTCCTGTGTATGTTCCCTTAAAAATGCATTTAGAAATCTATTCTATGAACGCGTATTTAGTTATTTACTACGCGACGTTCAGCTCGAAATTCTCCAAGCTATAGACTGACTGAACATTGTCAAAAATGGAGTTTTCCAATAAGAAAGTAAACGTTTTGTTCCGATTTTTAGAAACAAATAATTAATTATTTACTGAGCTCGGGTTTAGAAAAACTGAGTGCAAAATTCTGTAAAGTTCTTCTTATATATCATAAAACGTTACGTTTAGCAAAGTGGATGGTAAAAAAAACTTTGGACAACCTAACGCACTGTTTAAAAAACTGAACGAAACGTATTTAAAATTTTTGGTAAATTTTTTAAAAACTTTAATATTATTTCACCAGTTTGCTACAGAATTAACGGTATTCTAATGTTAGCCCAGCAAACATTTTCGAAGGGGGCTTCAAAATAAAAGTTTTGTATTCCAAACAATAATCTTTATATTATCAAGGGGCGAGTAGATATTTTTGGTCATACATATATGTTTTAAATTAAATTTCAATATTTTCCTTATTTAATTAAAAAATTTTATACATAGAAATAATTGGACGTAGTGTTCCATGAACTTTGCGAACGTGGGCTATTATGTCAGTCTTGAGCGAGTAGTTTTTTTGATTGGAACCCAATTTTATATCTTAATCTGTCAGTCGATACTGAACGAATGGAAATTATTTTTTCAGTGTTGTGAAAACTGAAATAAATTCTTTACAACACTAGAAAAAAAAATTTCGATTCGTTCATTATCGACTGAAATAATAAGAAACAAAATGGCTTTCGAATCTAAAAATATTAAATCACGATTGCCAGAATTAGCCCTCAGATATTTTTTTTCAAGGTAAATTTCCATAATTTGGAAGCGTTGTTCTAGCTTCTTAAACGATTCATGATGACTTGGCAAACCTTTTACTGGACAAAAATGTCAACACAGTTTGACATTCTCGGCTGTCAAACTATAGTTATCGATATTGAAAGTTCCCATGCAGCTAAAGGAAACACCATTTTTTTGTAAAATTGGCATTCTAATAGAACCGTGTTTATTTTAAAGATTTTTCTAAAGTCTTTATGCTTTTGTGAAAAAGTTCTTCTGAAATCGGACAGTATGGATTGAGGCAAAGATATTCCGTTAGTCATTTTTAAGCTTAAAAAATATGATTGTTTAGGCTTTTGGTTTTGCTTAATTTTTCTAACGTACTTTTAGTTTTTTTATTTCTCAACAATTTTTTGAATTTTTTTTTTTTTTTATATAAATATTTATATTAATTCGAATGTGTATTCTAAGTCAAATTACAATTTTTAAAGCTTTCATACTTTAATAGTCTGATTCCTTCAATATTTTCCAGGATAATTTTTTTAATTTTCCTATTTGAAAAACATAACACTTTACATTCCTTTAGCTGTGGTGAAGGGTTTAATTATCAACGTAATGATAAGTAAATAAATAATACACTTGGCATTTGAAATGAAGGGTCTTAAAAACACTTGTTCAATTAGAATTTCCTAAAGTTTAATGATAAGTACTTAAATTCTGTTGGCATGATTAACAGTGTAAGTTTTCTCACGTTTTTCAGTTCGAATAATTGGAATCTCTTGATAGATATTAATTACTATTTAAGTATTCTCATTAATGTCTGATTAAATCAATATTTTAGGAAATCCGTTAAATCATGCCGCACAGAAGAACATAATAAAGTACTTTTTAAGCCGCTTACATTTCATATTCGTATTATTTGTTGTTTATTTAATTATTATCCGTTTTTTTTTTAATTTAATTATTATTTTGTAAATATTAAAAAATTTGTTTGAAATTGTTCACGTACTTTAATTTATTCTTTATTATTAATGGATTTTTTTATGTTGAAGGATATAAGCCACGTGCAAATTGTTTTGATAACAGGCAATAAATTTGTTTTTTTTAAATTTATGGATTTATAAATTTTTTTATAATATTATTCCCATAATCAACCATATTTGTCTTATTTAATACAGCATATAAAATCATGCATACATATTTAGTTCAACAAGAAAGGAGATATAATATTTTTATTCATTTTTAATGACTTTATTTTCATATTGAAAAAAAACGCTATGGTACAGTGAAAACACGCATTTTACATTTTAAGTTATCTTGAAGGCAAATAACGGCTCTAACTATTGATCGAAATTCACATTTTAATTGTTTTGGAATATTCCCACTATTTCGGTTACCTCCTTAATAACGATAAAAATGCAGCTCAGGGACAAAAACATTTAGTACTATAATCACTATTCGTCCGAGTTAAGCAGGATAGGAGATTCTACGAATTGAACTTTCTCAATATTCTAGGTATCGGTTACCACACATTCTAAGCGAAATGGTTTTAGTTCCGTGTTATACCGAATTGTTTTCACTTTCGATCGGAATTAATTTCTGAGACAGCCCCATAAACAAAAGTTTTTTTTTTTTATTGTTTTTTTGTATATTAAAATATTAAAAAAATAAACCTTATTTCCAGATATTGTCAAAACTTTTAACTTCAATGCCGATTTTTGCAACACTCAGTTTAATATCCTTTGAACACTTTCATACATTTCGGAGGAACGCATGGAAAATGTTAAAAATATGAGACATGCATTCGATATGATCGAAATTCACATTTACTGCCGGTTCGCCGATATCGAAGGTTAACGTTCGCATAGAAAATTACATTTAAAACAAAAACAATTTTTTAAATTTTGTTTTTGTTTTAAATGTTATTTACTATGCGAACGTTAACGTTCGATATCGGCGAACGGGCAGTTAAATTGTTTTGGAATTTCGCGGGAAATGTCATAATTTTACCCCTGGTGTATATTCCCACAATTTCGGTTACCTCCTTAATAACGATAAAAATGCACCTCAGGGACAAAAACATTTAATACTATAATCACTTTTCGTCCGATTTGAGCAGGATAGGAGATTCTCCGAATTAAACTTTCTCAATATTCTAGATATCGGCCTATCACACATTCTAAGCGAAATGGTTTTAGTTCTGTAGTTTCAGTTCCGATCGAATTTGTTCTAGCTTCTTTACAAATTATTTTATACCGAATTGCTTTCACTTTCGATCGAAATTAATTTGTGAGACAGCCCCATAAACAAAAGTTTTTTTTTTGTAAATTTTTTTGTATATTAATATATTTATAAAAATAAACCTTATATTCATATACATATTGTCAACACTTTTAACTTCGATGATAATTTTTTGCAACACTCAGTTTAATACCCTTTGAAAACTTGCATACATTTCGAAGAAACGCACGGAAGATGTTAAAAATATGAGACAGGCATTAACACTTGAAACATCTTCTATCAATAAAAAGTCACCATTTCTGAGAAAGAACTTTTATTTTTTTATATACTTATTTTCTACAAAAGTGCCAAAATTTTTAAAAAGAAAACACAAAAATGTATTTAGAATTCATTCTGTTTAATAACATAAAAATAAAATTATTTTTTAATCAGGCTTTTTAGTTCATTAAATTTAATTTTCATTAAATTATTTTTTTATTAAATTATTAAATTTAAATTTAATGTACTTAAGCCTGATTACAAAAAAAAAAAATTGGATAAAAAACCATAAAAAGATCAATAAATTAATCACATTTCTAATTATAAAAAACATAAACTAAAAAAGGCTTGAAAAACGGAAAAACTTGACAAATGGTAACGCTGTTTTCAAAATAAATGCCATTTCGTCAGTGATGCTGCAGATGTTATATTATTTGTTGTCACTTTTATAGAAATAACACTTAAATAATCGGAAGATGTAGAATGGAATTCACGGAGATAGAAACATATTGTAAAGATGTGGATTTTTTTTTCGAAGTATTTCTTATGCGAAAATTTCAACATATTCGCAAATTGATGGTAGATGTTGACAAGCGTGAAAGCTCTATAAGATATTATTTTTGAATTATTGAATTTCGAAATCAAAATATAAACAGTAAAATAAACCCATTACTGCATTCGCGAAATTATCTACATATATAGAGTACTCTTTCTGAACGAAAATCATCCTTAAGCAGACACCTTCCTTAAGCGGACAACCCTTGTAGACGGAGGCTGTTACCTGAATGCGTCAGACTTCCATTAGAAAAGCATTGAGTTGTTTTGACTCACGACTCATTTTAATGGTCTCTTTGGTGTCCGATAATGATAGATTCAAATGTAAATACATATTTTTCTAAAAAAGAAATGTGGAGTTTTATACCCTTCCATACCACGAGTGATAAATGGAGTTTTATTCAGTTTGTTTGTTTCTGTTCTCAGTAGAAAATACTTGCCAAAAAACTTTCAAACAAACGACATATTTGAAATTTTATTAAATTTCGATAAATTTGTTAACTGTTTCTATTTACATTTTTGTTGGATTTTTATTTTAGCGATAAAAATGTTGACAACTATACAAAATATATTACTCGTTAATTGTTTCAAGTTTTAACAACATTTGTATGAAATACTTAACGCTTTTAAGTGTGGTCGATTTTGCAACTTTTTTTATTGTAAGCAACACTTCTTTTTTTTTTGTTGTTTTAATTTTTTCATATGTCATATAGTTTTTTTTACGCATCAAAGATGTGCAAGATGAAAAATAACGTGACGACTTTTGTTGAAGGAACAACAACAACACTGCAACAGTAGGTAAAAGCCATGAAGTTGCTTGTGTAAAAACTACAACAACTCTCAAAAAACTTTAAAATTAAGTTGGTTTATTAGATGATAACATAATTCACAAAAAAAAGCAACAATTTCCATATTCTTTTTTCAAGATTAGTTACTTAAATTCAGTCGAATTCGGATAAGTGTGTGCTGCATAATTGAAAAAATCGTTTAATTGTAATGAAGCGAATGTTTCGCTTAACCCATTAATGCCTGCCTATACATAGAAAATTTTTTGATAGATTTAGCTGTGTACCTGAGGGTCCGTAGGAACTGCTTGCAGTGAACAAAAAAATTTTACGTCTTCCCACTCCTGGGATAAGACATGGGTATTTAAATGCCCAGCTTTTAATTAGATTTATTTCATGATTTATAAATTTTTTTTTCTTGATTATAGATAAAATATTAATTATTAATATGTGTATTAAAATATTATTTTACCACGATAAATTTTATGGACTTTCTTTGCGCTGTTGAAAACAACCAAAATATTGTTTCGAACTGCGTTATTATTCTGAGGATAGCATCACAAAAACAGAAATTTAGCTTCAAAATCGTCTGCTAAGAGGTTTTATTATAAAAAGTGGACTAGGAACTTGTCATTACATTAGGAAGTCGATAAAATCATTGCGAGAATTTACACGGCTAAAGACGAATATTTATAATTTCGACAGAGTAAAGAATTTGCCACTTTATTCCGTGGTTATCTAGTAAGTCACTTGTGCTTAAAAAAGTGAACTAAGGAAACTAGCAGAATAAGTTGCTTCGTACGTATGCTAGACCTGTCATGGTGAATGTCTTGGCTGCATAAAATATCGCAGAGTATAGATTGATCGCCAAACAACCCACACGTCAATGTTTTCCAAAGTGCGGTGGTAATACCTAATGCGAATCCTGGATGTGCCAGGCGAATTTGCATCCAAGATTACCACAATGAAGTTGGTCTACATGATTCTATTATTGCAAAAAGTTTAAATGTTCTTCAAATAAATTTTAAAGAAATACATTTTTGGAGATATGGAAAAATTGTCATATTTGGAACTCATTATAGACGGTAGGGTATTTAAACACCCATATTCATTATTCAACGTGAGTCAGCCAGGTGTATAAGAAAATCGAGTTTAAGTTTTTTACATTGATAAGGGGACGCCTAAGACTATTTTTTCGATTTTGCGTTGTGCTTTATTTGGGAACAGCCTTTTAGCATTTACAGAAATAGAAAAAAAACTTAATTTTACCTTTACCTTAACTAGTTGTAAAAACCAAAAAATTTTACTGCCTTAATTTTTTCCAAAATAATAAATGTCTAGTTTCAAAAAAATTTTAAGTTGCTGCAATTATATCTTATCTGACCTTTTCTAGAATTTTTTTAATGTCTTAATTTTTTTGGGTATTGAAGTACCCATTAGACAGGACGGGGTTAAGAGAAGATCGTCAAAATTTTCTAAACAGATAGCTTTTTTATAGCACAAATACTCTTTTCCTGGAAAACATTAGTATTGAGGCTTTTTGAGATAATGAAACGGTACAAAATATTTTCATTAGGCTTCGTTTTTGGCTAACTAAAAACTTGTAAATCAAATTTCATTTAATTGTATTCAAAACTGCATTTTATGCGCAACTTTCATATGGACGTAGAGACAAAAATCCTGTCAGTTAGATGGATAGACATGATTCTAAATTTTTCGGTATACCAAGAGTTGTGTCTAGAACATATTCAGGAATGAGATGTGATTCGATTTAAAAAACGAAACAATTTGAAACCGAAAATATTGTTTTTAGTAACTTTTAAAATGGATTTTTAATACTTATTCTTTTAATTTTTTTTGTCTTTATTCATTTAAATTTTATATTAAATATGTTAACTGAAGTGTATTCTGAACAAAATTTTAAGACTATAAGTCAGAAACGGATTTTAAAATTGCTCGAAATTCATTACACCTTTTAAAAACGTTCGTTCTTAAATCGATCGATTTTTATCACATACCTGATTAATTTTTTTATTACAAGCGTTTGGACAAATAATACCCTTCCTACTTCAGGCTTGGAACTGTTTAATATTTACACGTAATTCCCGAAAGACTTTTGGAACAAAAGGTTGTCAACTTTGTTACAACGGGGTGTCACAAACTACAGGCTCTAGCACTAACAAAATTTAATTTTTCGGTTTTAAATGGATTCATTTTCAAAATTTATTTCTATGCTATACCCGTATGTAGTACTTTTCTTTTAATACGATGAGACACATTAATTTAGTTTTGAGTTGTTAAATGAAGTGCCACACTCGGGTTTGAATAATCAAATTAATATAGGGAGCATTTTTTAACATGAATAGAAATACAATCACCCCTATCATATAAACTAAAATTTGGTCTTACTTAAATTTAAGTCATCGCAACATATCCTGTCAACTAAATTAGAGTCAAATCTAGACGACGTTGACTTAAACGCGCCATAGAAAATACTAATTACCTTTCAATGGTTATATATTATTGACAAAAGCGACTAAGGAAATATAATAATTGTATCGTGACCGTTGACTTACACAATAAATATTCTTCTTATTTTAACAAAATCTTTCAAAAGGGAGAATGTCACTAGACTCTATGACCTTAAAATAAGTTAACATGTCTCGGCGTTTTGGTATGTCAAATTTACATACTTACTGTGAAATAAACTTTAGTAAATAAACAAGAATTTAAAGGTTCATTAAAAATTGTCACACAGGTTTTTTTATTATTATTATTTTTTTTTTTTTAATTTTTTAATACTGTTTTTTTTGTAATTCTTTATAATAACTTTTTCCATTTCACAAATACCATTAAATAGTGTATGAGTATATGTATAATAAGTATTTAAATACGTTTAAATAAACAACAAGAAATATAATTTAAAATTAAATAAAACAAATTTTTTTTCATAAACGTTTGTTTGTCTAGTAATTAATTTTAATTTGTTGAGCAAAAATCACTTAAATTGATAATATGGCGTGAGTTTAAAATTATATATTTGCGGTTATTTTAATGAATAAGTAAATAAATGTGCGTATTTTCTAATTGAATGCATTATGGGCTTAATGAAAAAAAAATGTAATTACCAGTTTGATTTTTTATTTCGTACTACTTGCTAATTAACTTACCGCACCGGTTTCTCGTAAGGGGGTTCACTCAAAAATTATAGATTTTCAGTAGAGGCAAAAAACTTTTTTTTTTAATATTTTCTGTTATATCACAAAGTGGGATGGATAAACTGTATTTTTATAAATTTTTTTTTTTTTGCAAAATACTAGACAAATTGATGTAGTATTTTTACAGTGGGAGAAATAAGACAAGTGCTTATCGTTTTCCAGAAAAAAGTGAAATTGTGTTAATTTTGAGTTGACTCTCTTTAGAGCAGCGATGGGCGCTGGGTTTTCGGCGTTTTTATATTTACTCATCGTGTTTTTTTACCAAAGCAACTAAAAATGCAATATTTTCCCTTCTAAGATATTCCTTTAAATCCCCAAAACATAGTTATCATACACGTGTTTTGTTATACTACATTTTAACTGCCAAGACGAAGGTTTAAAATAGAGAAAATTGAAAACAATTTTCAAGAAAACAAAACAGAAAGGAACAAAAATTTTTACATTGGAATCAAATTATAAAAAAAATCTACCGTATACCAAATACACGTGTTTGTGCGATGGTGTTTTCGCTCATAGTATACAACTAGTATGCCGACTCGAGAGAGAGTTCTCAATTTTTTAGTTCACCCCTCACACATATAGGTTCTGTGTGAATTCAACACACATAAAAACAACAAAAACAAAACAAAATTTTAAATTTTTCTCTTTAAAATTTTTCACAATATAACACTTTTTGTTTAATTTAATGACACAAACATTTAATTAATAATTTTTTTCAATACATTTTGCTAATTTGCTTTTGCAAAATGTTTTTATTTTTCACAAACTAAAAATTTTTAAATAAATTTTTTTGACACTAAATTTTTTCTGTTGTTGATATTATTAAAGCCAGCAGAGTAGCATTTTGTGGTATAAAAATAATATTTGAAATCATTAATTATTTATATATTATCCGATATTGCAGAATAAAAATTTAGCAAACATGGCTTTTAAAAGTTTATAAATGCAGCCAGCATTCAATAAATTGAAAATTTATTGAACTAAGAAAATTTTATTTTGGAAAAAAAATTGTTGCCACATTCTATACGATTTTATGCAACTATGTTTAGTGTTGGAAATAGTTTTATACACCAATACATTTGAAAAAAATCTTACTAATCCAAACATATAATATGTACCACTGACAGTTGAGTTATGTACTTGTCAAAGTGTCGGCATACTTGTTGTATACTATGTTTTCGCTCATTTACTACTGTCCAAAAACTGAACATCTGGTATTCAGAGTTGCCATAATGGTTTGATGAGTATATGGAAAAACTTCGGAAAAATCTGCTACATCGTAAAATAAAGAAAATATGCTAAAAAAAATCTGCTGAGAATAAAACTTGAAATTTTCAATATTTCAAACTTGCTAAAAATACCTTAATTTTTTCAAAAAACATTTGCTTATATCTGCTGAATTTTTATAAAAAAATTTGCTAAAAATCTGATCAATACAAATGAATTTTAATATATCGAGCCCTTACCGCACAGAAAGCTTTAGCGACAATAACACAATTTTACAGGAGATAGTTCTTTTTATTATATTTAATTAAATTTTTTATTAAGGTTGGCGCTTAAGCTAAAATATTTTTTTCTATAAAATCGTAACGGTACCTTATGTGACCACGATATTTTAGGAGATGATGCAAGTGTTGGTAATAAATTCATTTATTAAAAAAAAACGAAAATTGCACATGATATAGCTTAAGCTATTCATGCGGTTAGGGCTCGATATATATCATAAAAACTTTTATTTTTTTAAATAAAAATTATGCCAAAATATGCCAAAAAAAAAAACTGCAGGTGGATAAGTAAATATGCTTAAAAGCAGTTAGCATTTAAAAAAAAAAATATTCAATTCCTCAACTCAATTTGCTAAAGCCAGCAGAAAATATGCTAAAATGTTAGCACTGGTTGTATTTATTGATTCATACATAAAAAGTAACAAGAGCGCCCCTAATACATTTCAACGAAACAGGAGTGTTGCTGCTGTTGTTATTTTGGCAATTTATGCAACTTTGTTATGGTACACTGGTAAAATATGAATTGTGTTGAGATCAAGCTGTGCTTTTATGCCTTGGATAACTTGCATGCTTGGATAACTCTTTCGTGTAGGTATTTTTTTCTTTCGTATAGTTATATAATATATATTTGGTTATTACATAACATAATCAATCAAAAAAATAGATTAAAAAGTTTCCACTTACGGCCTTATCGATTTTAGGTGGCCATATGTATATATATTTTTACCGTTATTGAAAACTTGGTGGATTATATAATAATAGTTATGCCATAAGTTTTTTACTGAGTTCCTTTTTTGCATATTCACATACTTTTTAAGAACTTTCTAAAAATGTCTCCAAGTGTAAAGAAAATTATTTACTCTCTTTTATTTAATGTTCTCTATCTGGCCTTCGCTGCTTTAGACGAACCAGTGCAATATTTTCTTAAAATCTGTTAAATGTTTATTAATTTAATTTCGTTTATTAATTTTACTTAGGAATTTATTAAAATTTAGAGTATCAGGCCTATTTAAAAATAAACGCGTAATTTCAAATCGCGTGTTTTTAAAATCACCCGTGTGATTTTGTGGTGTTCTGAAAATCATTCCGTTGTTGTGTTTCTCCGAGTACTGTTGGCAATTGAAAATCACAGCGAAATACTCAAAATCGGAACACAAAAATATCACACGTGTGATTTTAAAAGGCACATGTGATTTCAAATCACGGGTTTTGAATAAAAGTGATTTTCAGAACAGAAACAGGCCTGTTGACATTATGTTCTTTTGATAATATCTTTCGAATGGTGCTCATCATTTCTTCGAGCTGACGTGCTCTTTCGACAGCACTTCTTATAAACTTCAAAAGAATTTCAGGTCCCAGCGCCCTCACTTCTTCTCGGATATTCACCTTAAGCTGTTGGATGGTTCTTGGCTTATTGGCATACAACTTACTCTTTGGGGAACCCCAAAGAAAAAGCGGGAGCCGTTAAATCGGAAATATGTGGTGGACAATTAAAATTAGAGAAAACGTGATATTATTCGATCGCCAAAAATTTCGTGCAGGTGAGCCATAGTAATACGAGCTTTGGCTCCTTTGGCTCTTTGGAAGTACAAATCTGGATAGTTGTCTAATTAAGGTTTAAAAAAGTTTAACCCGGTATTAAATCCATTCACATCAACCTTTACTAGTAAAAAAATATGTGCATTTTGATGCAGCACATTCTGCAGCTTTGTTTAATCACGTGACCATTGAGGTAAAAATGGGCCTCATCGCTATTTATTCGATATGATCTTTGTATCTGAATAATCGAATGCTGACTCTCAATATGAAATTGAAAAACTTTGGTTCGATGCTATATACTGGATCTTTCCATGATAAGCTTTCAAGTTTTGCAAAGTGAATTCTGAAAAAACCCAAAAAAATGTACATAAAAAATTTATGTACCAGTGTGCGAAAATGTTTAAACAGTTGACAAGTTAAGTAAGTGGTTGTATGGATTAACATCATACTTTGAAGCTAGATAGATATGAGTAGGTGAGATGCAAAACTCGTTCGTTACAAAATTAAAACGCGATATGGCAATTGATTCTCACAGTTCCGTTGGGCGTTTTAGAGATGAAATATACTGATTGTATTAATACATGTCCTTGAAAAAAAACCTGGAATAGGACAAACATTAATACAATCCGTATATTTCATCTCATAAAGCGCCCAACGGAACTGTGAGAATCAATTGCCATCTCGATTTTTAATTTTGTAACGAACGAGTTTTGCATCTCACCTACTCATATACATAAGAGTACCGAAATTCTACTACAAGGCTACGAAAAAAACAAGCTCCTGAAAGGTTTTTGCATATCTCTTTATTGTAATTTAAGTTTGAGCTACAGCCTTAAAGAGCTGTAAATAGCTACAGAACGAATTTATTCCCGCTGGCTACTAATTGGTGTTATTCCAGTACCCATGTTCTGTAACTTTGGTGAGAACTTCTCGCATCGAAAACATGTGAAACAAAATATTCCATCGTTTCTCGAAATGTAAGAAAAAAGTGTGTCTGTAACTCATGTCGAAAACTATCAAAAGATATTACGTCGTTACGTTATAAATGTCATAATATTCCACTCGAAGCCGATTAGAAATTGCAGATGTTTGTTATAATTATCTGAACAACGCTTTAAAGTGACGAAAAAGTTAATTTAATAACTTTAATTTGAATCTTACTTTTTTTGTTGTTGTAAAATTCCAAAAAATCTACCAAATGTGACGAACCCAGCAAAAACGTTACTTACCTGGTAAGTTAGCAAGTAACGTTGGAGAAAAATAAACATTACTTGTTTTTCGGCGGAATAACTACTTATTTTTGTTCGAGGTGTCCACAGAATTCAGTACTTACAATACACTTACTAGTAGTTAAAAAATATCTAGTTATTATTTAACCACCAGTAGGTTGAATTGTAAGAACTTACAATATACTTACTAGAAGCCAAAAAATTACTAGTTTTTATTTAATTGGCGCTAGTTAATAGACGTAATAAGTAGTTATGGAGCTAGTTACCAGTAAGTAAATATTCAGGTCTGAAAACAAGACAACTAATAAGTAGTTATTTAGCTGATTATTAGTAAGCAAATATTCATAACTGAAAATAATAGTAGTGAAAAGTACTTAATGAGGTCATTACTAGCAAGTACTTATTGAGGTTTTCAGAATAATGACAATTATAATGACAACTAGTTACCAAGTAACGTATGAAATAACTACGACCTATTACCAAAATTCAAAAAGTTTTTCCTGGGAAGTACTTAAAATTCGTAGACAATCGAAAAACAGTCTACCAATTGCTTGGAGGGAAAAGTTTGAATGTCTAACAGTATGAATGAACAAACATTATTACGGTTCTTACAACAACTTATTTCTGACAATACAAGTCAGTAAGTAGGAAACAAAAAACCGTTTAAAAAATCTTAAACATTTCACAGTTTATATAATTCCAGAGTTAAAAAAACTGACAAACACTTTAGGGTGTTACCTTTGTTCAAGTAATAAATGCATGTTTAAACTTAACTCAGCTGATCGTTTACATCAGCTGTGTTAAGTTTTGTGTTACTTCAGCTTTCTTCTGTTTCAAATGTATTCTTTTGTACAATTTTCCTATTGCATATTAAAGCAGTTTGTCAGCAAAGTATTTCTTTTCATTATTTTAAGTGAGAAGTGATGGATAACAAAACAATTAAAATGTTTAAACAAAAAATGTATTTGACATTTTATGGTCGTATTTTAGGTCTTGTTTTAAATGAAAACCGAAAATCTTAAGCCCATAGTGCACTTTTATAATAAAAATTCATGTTAAACTTAACGCAATACCGTTAAAGATTCAATCACAGTTTTTAAAAACTTTTTTAAATCAATAAAAACCAAAATTGAACAAAAAGTCAAATATAAAATAAGTACATTTTTTATTTTGTTCCTTTAAAGACTTTTTGATTTCAAACCAATTTTATTTTTGTTTAACTACATAAATATTTTTGTTCTGTTTCATACCAGTGTTTAGTCGTATAAATACAATTTAACATTTTACAATGAAAAGTACCTCACACACATGCACACATTTACAATCACCTGTAACTGTGAGTACTTTCGTGTCCTGGATTAACTAAACTGCAACTATTTGATTTAATGTTTGTATGTTTGAGAGTCTGGCAAACTAACTAGCCATCCAGTTACTTAGTTTAGTATGAAGTACTTTGTGCTATTGCACATGTGAATCGATGTGTAAGTATTGTACCTAACTAGAAATTAAATTTCATTATTTCTATTTGTTGACCAACTGCACCATTATCACTATCCCGTGCCTCTCCGCCCCTCAAGAAGGATGGTTTTTTCGTTTGATTGTTGATTTCATGTTCCAGGGGCACTAGTGTTTCGGCTGTCTGCATCATTTCATTTTGTGTTTCATTGTACTGCCAGGCATTGGTGGACACTTGTCGTGTCTTTCGTACAATGGCCTGTGCTTGTGGTCACGAGGCCATGTAGGTGCATTGTGTTTTTGCTTGTGGTTCAGTCTGTTCGATGGGTGTGATGGCAGCACGTTTCCAAAATTCTCTTACATTTTCTACGGTTTCCATAATGCGTAAGAAATTTTTACCCGCCAACATGGCAACATCCTCTTCACTCCAATTGTGATCTTCCAAGAGGGTGGCCAAAAGATCGGGATATTTGGAGACATCTTCTAGACCTATAGGTGGCAGTTCTATGCTATCATAGCCAGCTCCTAAGCCAATGTGTTGTATACCTGCAATAGCTCTAATGTATTTAATATGTTCGACTACATCCTTAAGGCGAGCTTGGCGTCCACACGTTACGTCTTCCGAATCAAAAGAAATCATTATGAGGCCACCATTTTCAGCAACCAACCTAAGTATATCATCGGGTACATTGCGTGTTGAGTTGCACAATTGGCGTGCTCCCGAATGGGAAAATATCACTGGGGCTCGCGTGGCTTGTAAAACATCACGGGCCGTGTTATCAGAACTGTACGACAAGTCAATCATCATTCCTAAACGATTCATTTCACGAACTACTGCTTTCCCAAACTGTGTCAGACCCGTATCGATAATGGCAGAACTGGAACTGGCCCAAGAAACATCGCACTTATGTGTTAAGCTTAAGTAGCGTGCACCCAAAGAGTAAAAAGATCTTAATACCCCCAAAGAGGAGCCAATGGCATGGCCACCTTCTATGCCAATCAAAGAGGCCATTAATCCATGACGCTGTGCCGTTTGTATGTCAGCCGATGATTGCACTAAGACTGTGTCTTGCTGGTACATGTCAGTGAGGCGCCTTATTATGTCGATTTGTTCTAATGCCAATTGGACAGCATCCAAACCTTGTGCTTCACACGGCACATAGGCTGACCTGTAATGATGGAGTAAACAAGAAGAAAATGGAAATAAGAAAAATGTAAAAGAAATATATATATAAAAATATTTTTAGTTTTTTTTTTGCAGGATGTAAAAGAAAAGTGCAAACTAAGAAATTTTGTTATTTAATGAAACTGCTGTAATTTCAATACTGTGTTTCAATAATAGAGAGTAGGCGGCATAGTCAATTAGAAAAGTTGTTTGTAACACTCTCAGACAGTTCTCGATTTTGATCTGAAATAAAATGTAAAGAATACTGGTAATCAGTATTTTTTTATGCGCTCTTCAGTGGGGAATTTTGTAAAAATAGAGCGCCAAATTTTTAATTCCTAAAGAGAATTTTTGATTTTCAAATATATTAAAAAGCTGTATTAAAATTTGTTCTTAAATCTTAATAAAAATAAATCAAGAATATAAGAACACCTCATTTAGCCAAGAATAAATTGAAAGCAACAGAAGTTCATAGAAATGGATTTAATTTTAATTTCAATGGCTTTAGTTTTAAAGATCATTCTATATATATAACAAGGCATGTCGCACCTATTTACATGAGCATCTGCCATACGGCCAAATCTCATGGTAGATATTCGTGCTTTGGCTAGCTCACATACATACAGTAATTTGAGTGTATAATCCGAAAAAAAGTATGCACCCACTCCATGTTTAGGAGCTGGAGCTATCTACCCTCCGTTGCTTAGAAATAGCCAGCAGCATCTGTTGAATATAAAAAGCACCTAGAGAGATTCGTCACAGACAGAACTTCCCCCTTTGGAAAGGCTAGTTGGTAGTGAGCTAGTCTATTAGTCCGAGGGCTGCGGATGCGATTCTAGCCAGAGACTCCGCTCACTGGCAGACATGATTAGAGACTTGCGGGATTAGCATAAAATATCTCATGATAATTGTCAAAAACTAACGCACACTTAGCAAAAAGTCACGCACTCCTGATTTTAATTTCAGAGTCTGCAACGGTCATCCTGGGCACCAGATTACCAAGAAAAAACAAGATAACTGCTAACAGACTACTAAATCTTCCACTAACCATTCACTCTGTTCCAACTGTCTCACTAAATATACTACAATAGTGAAAAATCAGCCCTTGATATGGAAGTCTCCCTTTCCGCCGTTTTGAGTACAAAACCACAGGCACAACGTGATCCCTCAAAGTATCCCTTCGGCAAGAAAGTATCCTTCTATTGCCAGTTTTCCATCAGAAAAGTCACCGGGGGCTACTTACTTCCGCAGCACAAATGTTAAGAACTTTGGTAAAAATTCTAACTCAAAAAATCAAAGGACTTCAAGAGCCCTGTCATTTTTGCTGTTTGCTGCAACTTATATATGCACACACCTCTTGTTTCACCCCGTGTATGTAACATCAAGAGGTCGAAGTTTATCAAGATGGTTAACTATGCCACCTGATAAGCGTAGCACATTCTCTGGGGGAATATAACAAGGAATGTTAAGTTGGCTTTTTTGGGTACCTCGGTAGTCCAGTTGGTATTGAGCTGGTCTATCTGTGCGAGCATTGCGTGTTCGATTCCCACCAGAAACTCTGGTCTGTTTCACTACAACGGACTGAAGGTCTAAGTTACTACTGCTCGGTTAATTAAGTTAATTTGAATCTTAAGACCTGCACAATCGGCTCAATAATCGGCTATTGAGCAAAGAATAGACCAAAAACACAAAACGTTAATCCTGAATTTGGCCCCTGTATTAAATTTTTTTTTTTTTTAATTTCATAGAACGTTTTCTTCGAACAACTCTTAACTTTTAAAGTTTTTAGGGCTCGGTACGTAAGTTCGAATAACTAAATTTTATTCCGAAATTATTCGCCATTATAAACTTGTTGTTCTAGTTGTCATATACACAAAAAAAATTACGACAAAGGAACTGTCTTATTGACTGCCATATTCGTCAATACAATTAATTTGTAAATATAAAATTTTTTTTTTCAAATTGTTCAAATTCAATAAATGTTTTGAATAATGCTAATTAACAAGGCGAATTGATTACAGGTGATCTTAAAAGCCCTGCTGATTACTTTTTTTCTTTAGCTTTATAATTGTTGAATGTCAAAATTTTGGTTATTATCTTTGTTTCTGTTTTGATTTGTTTCGGTTTTTGACATTGTACAATGATTTTACAAAAACAAATTGCTTGTGGTTTTTGTACGAGTTGTACTTGTTGTACTACCGAGATTACCTGGAATGAATTCGCCTTGGTTTGTAACATAAAATAAAATATTTGTTAGCAATCAAATAAAAGTTTTTATTACAAAATCTGTCATATTAACAAAATGTGTTGTTGCACATTAATTTTGAAAAATATATTGCAATTTTAAAAGAAAAACAATATGCATTAAAAATTTTATTTAAATTCATTTTTTTATTTAAATATAATAAAAATCTTATCACAAATATCTGTAACATAAACAGACTTAGGAGTGGATGCAGAAGAAGGTTTTAACACGTGCACAAAACGGATTCTTGGCACAATCATCAACTATAATTTAAAATCTAGAATTAATAATACCGCGATAAAACTTCGATAAAAAGTTTTAAACAAAAGCTTGAATGGACTCAGATGTCAATAACAGTCCTATCGCTTATTCTTAACGAGAATAAAACCAAAACACAAAATTGAATTTTTTAATTTTGTATTGAAAATTTTTCACAGAAAATGATTTTATTTTTTCAACTAAAACAAATTGTTAATATGACATTTTACAAACAATTCAAATAATAAAATTTTAAAAATACTAACTGCTGTATTCATAAAAAATTAAATAGATTTCAAACGTATTTTAAAACAAAATTTCCATACAAATTTTCCTTAAATTAGTTTTTTATGAATACGGCAGTAAGTATTTTTGAATTTTGTTTTGATTATACTTTCCTAATTGTTTGTTATTTTGCTTGTTTGTATTATTAAATAAATAAAAAACAAACTTTCATCTTTTATTGTAGCTCATTTTTCTATCTGTCCCAATTGTCTACGAAACTTCTTCCATTTTTCTTTTATCCACAAATTGTAAAAGGCCAAAACTTTTGCTCTACTTTGATTAAATTGGCACTTGTTTAGTGTCGTAAATATTTATGTAGTGCCTACAGTGATCAGAGAATTTAACTCAAGTCAATAGTTGGCAAAGAAATGAATATAATTTGAATTAAATTTGCATCAACTGTAACACTTTAACATATTTATGTATTTGTATGTTTACATAAGCAAAATAGTTAAGCAAGTGTTAGAAGTGAAGGGAAAAATTTTATGCATTTACGAGTTAGAACAAATGCTGTAAAAATTTTAAAGACTGCTCTAAGACTTAATGAATTATGTATATCCTGTGGTCATTTGGAAAAGTTGCTTAAGCCGATAGAAGTTAAAATTGAGTTTTACAAGTAGAAAAGGTGTTTAATCATTTATATTTACTATAATTTTTTTTAAACATTTACTTTTCGCCATTACATTAGTTGTTACTAATACGATAATATACAGACTTAACGCAAAAACTCTTCGAATAAGACTAAGGATATCTCGAAACTACGACCTAAAATATTTTTCCATATTGGGACAGAATTTTATATGTCTTATGAAAAAACTGGCATAAAACTTATTTTTGGCTAAATTTTATATTGATGCGAAAATTTTTGGGAGCGTTTCTCGCGAATAGGGCTTATATGAGGGTAATGATCTATTAAAGACCTAACATTAAAAAAATTTTCTGGGATGGTTTTAACATATATGAGAGTTGCTTTTGCGGAATTTAAACTTTTCTTTGGAGTGGGGCTTACACCATCATCCAACGATCCCAAAATTTTGTGAAATGGAGGAATACATATCAATAATGTCTTGACAGTAAGCGTGACTATGGACGTAAGGCATATATAGGAGATACTGTTAGTTACGAAACTGTGACTCCGGCTGCCATTTGTCTCTAACATTCTTATTAAATTTCAATTACATATATTTTCAATTGCGATCTAGGATCAAATAGTCGCAATCGTGATCGAACTATGTATATTTCGTATTAAAAATCGGATTGTGGCATTCGAAAGCGTCTGAATTGGAATTTGTTTAAAAATATAATAAATTTTTTTTCTTTGCAGTCAAAGACCGGAAACGTTTTTTAATTAGTTTTTTTTTTAAATATTTATCATTGAAGTTAAAAAAATATTTTAAACTGTACCAAGGCGAATTCATTACAGGTGATTCTAAAAGCTCTGCTAATAACTTTTTTTTTAGCTTTATAATTGTTGGATGTCAAAATTTTGTTTATTATCTTTGTTTCTGTTTTGATTTGTTTCGGTTTTTGACATTGTACAATGATTTTACAAAGACAAATTGCTTGTGGTTTTTGTACGAGTTGTACTTGTTGTACTACCGAGATTACCTGGGATGAATTCGCCTTGAACTGTTTAACCCTTTCAGTGTTTTTGTCGAATATATTCGACATTGCATTGTACTCTCTTTCTACGCACTTTTACTGTATAAAAATGTACAGTTAATTATATTTTTTTTTGTTTTATCTGAAAGAGGGACACTTTGATATTTTAAATTGTTATTATAGTTGACATTGACTTTCTTTTCTTATTATTGAGTACATTGTCGTACCCAAGTCATTTGTCAAATTTGTAAAAAGCTTAGATTTAGGAAGAAAGAAAAAAATAATAATTTCGGGGATCAGGCGATATTAAAAAAAAAAATTTAAGTATTGATACATGTGTAAATAAGTATTTTCTTTAAAAAAATACTGCAAAAATAAAATAATAAAGTTCTCACATTAAAAAGTTTTGGAAGAAAAAAATAATTAAAAAAAAAAATTTTTTTTGTACATTTTAAAATTTTAACTTGAAATTAAAATTTTTTATAGAAATATACTTTAAATTTGAATAAAGAAAATTGAAATAAAGTTTTTTAAGAAAATAGGTCGCGCAAAGCGATATATTATAGAATCCTACGCAAATCTAAGTGCAAACTGTCGGTATGGCAAAATGTTTATCTATTGTGCAAATACCTTAAAGCTCATATGGGTAACATCAAACGCTATTACTCCTCATTACACAGTTATCATACATTAGATAAGGAAGACGTATTGCCAAACTCACCACAGCTAAAGTTCCAACATGGTTTTTTAAAATGGATCAAAACGCACTTTTCAAAACTATTGTTAAAACGGTAATGGAAATGCGTATGCCATTTCTAGTTTTTGCCAACGACGCATTACAAAAACTACTGCAAGCATGGACAGATGGATTTGGAATAAAGTACAACTCCAAATCCGTTCGCACGTCTGTTAATGATATGTCAAAATTCCTCTGATTTTGATTGTAATAAAAAAGGTTGGACCAAATTTAATTTAAACACCAATTTATAAAGAGGGTTTGTGGGCATAAAGGCCCTATTCCGGAAAAAGGCTTACATGGGGTATGTAAAATTAGTCCATCAAAGCTATTTTTAAAAGGATTAGTCCTTGTGCCAATTAGAGCTGATGTACCGACTTTCATCAAATTATCTTTCAGATTGCGAACTGTACTTTGCGCACAAGGTATACATGGACAGCCAGCCAGCCGGACGGACATCGTTAAATCGACCCAGAAAGTGATTTTAATTTTAGTATACGTAGGAGCAATATATTAAGGCGTTACAACCATCAGTACAAATGCATAAAACCCTCTCCACTGCCATGGCCATCGGCGTTTATTTTATTTATTGTCATTCCTTATAGTTATAAACAACTTGATTTAAAATATTGATAATTTTTTTTTTGCTGATTTTAGAGCATGTTAAATTCTTATGAAATTTAATTTAAAATTAAAATTTTTTTTTTTTTTTTTTTGTACAAAAAGAAAAGTTTTTGATTTTTTTTCATGTTCAAAATAAATATTGTTCTTTCAAAATAAATATCTTTTTATACCCTCCACCACCACTAGTGGTGAATTAGGGTATACTAAGTTTGTCATTCCGTGTGAACCTATTTTATTACACATCTAAGACCCCATAAAGTATATATGTATATTCTGGCTCCTTGATTTAGCCATGGTAATTCTAAGTCGATTTAGCCATGTCCGCCTGTCTGTCCGTCTGTCCGCCTGTCCGTCTGTCCAACTGTTGAAAACACACTCACTTTTGAAAAACGCAAAAGAAAAAAACAAACTTGGTCTCAAATTGCTTGTAGTTAACCTAAGCAGTTTGGGATTAAAACCCAGCAACATTGGTTCATTAGGATCAGAACTATGAATCAAAATGTGGAACCACAACCCTAAAAAAATTGATAATTTTGCTACAAAAACTAACATAAATGGTGGTTTGCACGAATTCGCTTTATACGACTGCAAATCATACTGTTGAATTTCGTGAAGATCGCTCCATAATTGCCCATAGGTTCCATATAAACCCTTCTCACGGAAAACACCTTAGTACGCCTTAAACCGAAATAGATAACGCTATCATACTAAAATTTGGTACGTCATAGTTTTATAGCACCTGAAATCACACTGTAAAATTTTTGGAAGATCGGGCCATAATTTACTCTAGGCGCCATACAAACCCTACCCCGGAAAACCGTTAAGTACGCCTAAAACCGTAATGAATCATGCTAAATTAATAAGAACTTGGTACGTCACAGTTTTATAGGACGAGAAATCACACTGCCAAATACCGTAAAGATCGGTCCATAATTTACCCTAGGCCCCCATGCATTTTGTGAAATTCACTGTTAACGCTTTAACTAATTACACTGCTGTATTGAAATTTATTTTTTGTAATACCAGAAATCAGTCTTTAGAATTTTGGGATGATTGGTCCATAATTTACCGTAAATCCACTACAAATTACCATCCTAAAAATCATTTCAGTACGGCTGAAACTGTTACGAATCCATTGAACTGGTTTTAGCTAGAATCGCATAAAACTTTATTATTGTTGGTGAATAATTTAATATAGGTCTAAACCGAAACTAATTTTAATGCTGACGTTCGTTTTTGTGAAGCTTAGTTAATTAGATATATGTATTTATCATGTAGAGCCCAATCCTTTCGGTGGATGGTGTCAAAGATTTGGCGCAGCCGAATCACTCTAACTTAATTTTTTTTATAAATCCTCAAACTGTTCTGTAAAAATCCTGAAACTTTGAAAGAGGTGTTTTACCCCTTATTAAGATATTATTTTTTTTTCGTTCGCAACCTGTAAAAAATAATCCTAAAATAAAATTTTAATATGATACTTTTGAGCAATAAGTATTTATTAAATCTGATTTGTTTGGCTTAAGGTGTTTAAAAAAAGTAACTACATTGATAAAGTTTCTTATGTTTATTTATTGCATTTATTGTTAGAGCTCAATGTGAGCACTTTCAAAGAAAATTACACTTTTTGTCACGTTTCGTTAATTTAGCGAAGTCGATTTTTCTTTGGCTCTTTTACTATCGTTCATGTTATGCAACCTTTTTAATTTTTATGTTGTAAAAACGGAATAAATTAGTTCTTTTGGTACTTTGTCTCTTTTGGAATACATATTAGATATGGTCCAGTGGCAGGAAAATACATATTTAGAGACCCCTTGCTTTTCATATGGGCTGTTGAATGTCGGTTTCCCAAGAGTTTCGAGTGCTCATATGTTATGAGTGTGTTTTGGCAGAAAATTATAATTTCTATAATGTTGTTTAGTGAAATATTTAAACATAAAAAGGCATAGATGTAGAAAACTTCATAAACTTTTTGTCAATTTCTTATAGAATAAGCCCTTTTATTAAACATTTGGCCAAATTTTCTCGTGAACGAAGTTACGCTAGTTTAAAATAAACATACAAAGTGATTGGCTATAAAAACAATTTTTAATTGTCTTTTTGTTAATGTTATATTTTTTAAATATTACTTTTTTAATATGGTCACACTTTTTTTCTCTCTCTTTGCGCAAACAGCAAACAATTTTCATAATTATTAAAATTACCTAGTTAATCGTATTTTTACTGAAAAATTCGTCGTGTTGGGAGAAATTCGTCGTGTTAGGAGAAATTCCTCGTTCGTCCCAAATTTGGCAAATTTATTTTATATTTTTTAATAATAGATATTGGGTATTATTTCATTTCATAAGCAACTTTATTATAATCTTTTTTTTTTTTTTTTGCAGTATTTATTTATTGAATCTTCATATATTAAATATGAACTAACAATAATTAATCAAATCTTATCCTAATTTTTACTTAATGTCCTGCCAGTGCCAGACAAAAAGATTTAGTCATCACGGTTTCTGTTCACATATGTAGGTGTTTATCGCTCATCTGATTGGGTGAGTGCTGCAGTGTCTCTTCTCCTTAATCGAGTGTGGCCGCCATAATTTAAAATATTTCGAGCTAATGGATTTGGGTGCAGTTTCAGCCTTTTTAAATATTTTACTGCATATTTCGTTATCATAGTTTTTACCAATGGCACATTGAGATCCTTGTGGATATTTGAGTTTTTGACATACCAGGGAGCGGCTGTTATTATTCGAAGAAGTTTATTTTGGCGCCTTTGAATTTTTTCGATATTAGAAGCCGAGGCAGTGCCCCATAACTGAATACCGTAGCACCAAATTGGCTTTAAGATAGAGTTGTAAAGTAGAAGTTTGCAATCGAGACTAAGAACAGAATTTCTTCCAATGAGCCAATTAATTTGAATTGCTTTTAGTTTCATTTGAGTTAATTTTGCTTCTATGTGCCATTTCCACGTTAAACGCCGATCTAGATGTATACCGAGGTATTTTACATGCGAGTGTTGGGGTATTATTTGATTATTGATTTTAATAGGGGGGCATGTTTCCCGACGCAATGTGAATGTTATATGTGCGCATTATAATCAACATTTTTATTTTTCGAATTTATTCTATGAGTTAAATTTCAGTTATGTATTTTATAAAGCTTTTTGTAATAGTTCTATTCCTTAAATTTTTAACTGATTCTAACAATACTTTTTTATATGATTACGATTGCCACACAATATTTTTGAAACAAATTATATCTAAAGTCTTACAAACCTAGTTTTTATGCACATAAATCGGTGCATAAAAACTCTATTCCGCAAAAAATTGGATGTGCTCCATGTAAAATTATGAACCGCTTCTTACCATTTTTAATAGGCTTCGCCCTTTGGAAACTTTCATGCTAATTGTCACATATGTGGCAAATTTAATCAAATTATTTCCAAAATTGCGACCAGTACTTTTGCGCAAAAGGTTAACAGGGACAGAAAACCACTCAGCCAGGCGGATGGAAGGACGGACTTCGTTAGATCGGTTTTAAGTCTATCGGTATGCTTAAAGGTGGGTCAGAACATAAAGTTAAATGTGTTATATACATAAGCAGTAACGCATAATACCGCCTTTACAAGAAGTAGTGTGTGGGTATATAAAGTAAGAGCAAAATGTAGTGGTAAAGTGGCTCGGGCACCTCAATTTCTTCCCCTTTATATTAAAAGATTTGAAACAAGCATATGGGGTATTATTTGTGAAGCAGGCAACCCAATAAACAAATTTTGTTGGAATTCCTTTATATTTGGCATAACTATAGTTCTAGTAAATATGAATAAGTGTGCGAAATATTTTTGTCTACGATGTTTATTTGTCGAGTTACGGGGTGGTAAAGTGTTACCGTTTTTAAAATAATGTTTATTTTTTAAATTATTTTTTCGAATTAAAAACTTACCAAAAAAAAAAAAAAATCTTAAAACAAATACAAATTAATTTGAAAAAAAATTTTTTTTTCATCTTAAAAACCGGAAATGACCAATTTAAATCAACATTTTTCTAACTTAATAATAATTTTTTTTTTAATAAATTTATTTGCTTATGAAGATTAAGGTTTTATATTAAAATTTTTAAATTTCTTTTTTTTTTTTTTTAAAAATTCATAAAAAATTGGAAAATGCAGCTAATCTTCTAATTTTTCCCAGACATATAACAAACGAAGTTTCAAACAAAACAAGCTATAAATGATTAATATCTACTAACAGCTTTTGATTTTATTCACAAAAGCCGAAAATTTTTAATTAAAAAGTGTTTACAACTTAAGACGCAATATTTGTCCCTTTGCCCCCTACGAATTGGTGGTGAAGGGCAAATATATTTTTTAGAAAAAGTTAGGAACAAAAATATTAAGGGAGATCGCTCATACAAGTTATCCCCCAAAGGGCGACTCCTTGGAAGTTTTGGGGCTTTTTAGTCAATATATTTCTAGTCTGTATTAAAAATTTTGTATAGAAACTAAATTAAGGAATGGAAATAGAGGGTAGGTTTTTTTGAAATATATAATGAATATGAAAAATCAAGTGGGGTTGGCCATACATTTGACCCATCTAGAAGCAGCTTACGCGCTGCAGGGGCGATACTTGTATGGTTAAAATTCCTTAATTATGCCCATACAGCGGGTAGGATGTTCCTAGATGGGTCAAATGTATGGCCAACCCCACTTTATTTTATGTATTAACATACGTATCTTTTTTAGACATATGATCAAAATTTACTCGATTTCATACATGTTTTATAAATTTTTTTTTAGCAAATTTATTTTATATTTTTTATTAATTATCAAAGTTGTTTTTGGGAATACATAATTTTTCATTATAAGATTTCGTTTGTTGTGCTTAATTCCCTATTTTTATAATTGATAAAAATACTGAAATTTATTGTTGGAGGATAAGCTGTTCCTGTGCGCATTTCACTGGTTGGAAACGTTCTCCTAAATAATTTTATAAAAGCCAAAGCTATCAGCAACCAAGACTACAGAGGGAATGGGAATTTCCTACATACACTCAAAAAGTCTTATTTGCAACGATATCAAAGCTTAAACAAAATACCAACAATAAAACAGTGCGTTTATCTTTTCTTACATTCCCTACTACAATTAGTTTGAATTCTCCCAACATTAATTGTAGTTGTAAGTGGGTAAAGAAAAAACAAATTAAAAACAAAAAAAAAATTGTTTTTGCAAGAAATCAAAATAAAAACCATTTGCCAGTTCAGTTTTTTATGCACGCGCACTTGCCAAAATTTTATTATCAAAGTTGTTTTTGGGAATACAATTATTTATTTAAAGATTTTGTTTGTTGTGCTTAATTCCCTTTTTTTTAATAATTGATAAAAAAAAAAAAATACTGAAATTTATGGTTTATTTATTTAGTAATATTTCAACTTGACCGTTTCCAAATTTTTACCGTTATTTGTCGTTAATATTTTCTTAACGAAACTATTTGTCAACATAAAGATGAGAATTACAAATTCCTTTAGGTAACCGAGCTCACTGGTTACTTAATGTTATCGGTAGTTTAATTCTGGAAGTTACAGAATTGGGGTACTTTCAAATTTTTAATACAGTTTTAAAAAGCAAATATTTCGAAATTTTGCTAATAAAATAAATATGTTTCTAAAACGGCTGCGTATATAAGAAAAAGATTTAGCTTTACTTAAAGGTAATTTTATCGCGGAATTTCTTTTTTTTTATTAAATTCATCAAACTAAGCCATTTTTGAGTTACACGAATATATGTTGTGCTACCTTATCCAAAACAAGAGCTAACGTTAAAAAAACGGTAAGCACCACTGGATTCAGCGTAATCTAGTTATGTTGACCCCTTGACAGTTTTTTCCTCAAGAACATTCTTATTGTTATTTCATATAATAATACATGAATATTCATTAAATATATTATAAAAAAAACAAATTCGTAAAGAATAATTAATTCCCAGATGAATGAATTCGTATGGAATATTAAATGATTCGTATTTGCATTAATTCAATCTTTCAGAAATTGAATTTCAATATTTGTTTTAACTAGAAGAATAAAGCCAAGGAATCATTTGGTTTATTGGAATGGTAAATTAAAATGTTCAAAGCTTAATTTTGCTTCTCTGTTTTCAAATAGAATTCATGCTTCTAAAGGTTTTTATGTTAAACAATTAAATGTAAATTGCAAAGTTTACATTAATCAAAAACATTATTCCAGAAACAATTAAAACAAATATCGTCAATTCAAAATTACATGAGCAACTGAATTATTACAAATGTTTTTTTCTTTCCACTGAAAGATTTTGTTAATGCCACTATGACAATGGCTTTTAATTTCTCAGAATAATTTATGCAACTAATCGAGTTTTTATTCAAATTGAAATTTAACAATAAAAATCATAGAATAGAAACATACTTTGTTGGATAAAGTTTTGTGTTTAGATATAACAACCTTCAACACTTTCCACTCATTTTCAAATTAGGAATGACTAAATCTCCAATTTATACGCTCAAATGAATGTAAAGGGTGGTTAAATTTTAAGGCCCGATGTTGATTTTGAATAAAACACTTTTTATTATGATAATCTTTGTATGGTTAAATTATGTATGGAACAAAATATCGGCATAATGGACGCCGCGCCCTCGGCGGCACACCTCCATCCGATGGTCCAAATTTTCGATGACACTGAGGCATAATTGAGGTTCTATGCCAATAATGTGCCAAATCCTTAAGCTCTTGAATTGTTGCTGGCTTATCGAGGTACACCTTTTCTTTCAAATAACCCCAAAGAAAAAAGTACAACGGTGTCAAATCACATGATCTTGGCGGCCAATTGACATCGCCACCACGTGAGATAAGACGGCCATTGAATTTGTCGAGCAAAAGAGCCATTGTTTCGTTAGCTGTGTGGCAAGTGGCACCGTCCTGTTGAAATCACATATAGTGCACATCCATATCTTCCAATTCGGGCCATAAAAAGTTCGTTATCATCTCACGATAGCGAACACCATTCACAGTAACTGCCGGAAAAAATAAGGCCCGATATTGCCGACAGCCCATAAACAACACCAAACAGTCACTCTTTGTGGGTGCATTGGTTTTTCGACAATCACTCATGGATTATCATTCGCCCAAATGCGACAATTCTGCTTATTGACGAATCCACTAAGGTGAAAAGGTGCCTTATCACTGCAGATGATTTTCACGATATGCATTTTTATTTAAACGCCCATTTTCATAATAAGCCTGAATTACTTTAACGCGTTGCTCGATTGTGCATATTCCATGGTTCAAATTGAATTAGTCTGAAATTGAGAAGTGTTAAATGAAATGCAGAAAAAAACTTGACGTTTAGGTGTGGTTCACATTCAACATCGGCCTTTGAAATTTAACCACCCGTTATATCTAAATTTAAAAATATTGCGATTACAAATAAATTTTCATTTGCCCACATAGAAATGCGAATATATTTGCTGAATTTTACAATACTTTTGTGTGTGTGTGTAAAAGATAATTAATTGTTTTTAATTTATTTTGATTTATACGCACACAAAAACGTCAAAAATTTTCCAGTTGTTTAACACTTAAATTTAAACGAAATTTTCCATAGAATTTTTAATTTTTGTAAAACTATTTATGCAAATTTAAATAAAATGCAGTTGTTAAAAAGAGTTTTAGTTTAACAGTTGAAAAACTAAAACACAATTAAATGCAAATTTAATATGTTTAACCCTGTATGCTTAAGGCTATTTTTTAAACGTTATGACTAGGGAGATCGAACGGTTATTATTCGACCGGTCTTAACCGGTTATTTTAGCTTTGCCCAAGTCGGTTATTTTATAATGCCCACTTTTCGAATATCGAATAACCGGTTATTTTGGTGTAATAAACCGGTTATTTTAATAATGTGTAATTAGTATACATTTTCCTTAATCTTGTTGTAGATGTAGCCGTAATTTAAGTATTTTCTAATTGAATATTGGTCAAACTTAAATTTTTAACGAACCAAATGTAACAAAGATCAAAAAACATTATGAACACTGTAAATACAAATCGCTTATAAAAACCTTATAAAAAAACAAACAAAAATTATTCAAAATACTACAAAAATGTGTGCTGTTAAAAAGTAAATAGTAATTTGGGCGAGAGTATTCTAGATATTAAATATAATTTTATATAGAGATTATCTCTAGAGATTTTTCGAACGCGATTAAAAAGACAAAGTTAGGTGCTTGAAGTGCCCTAAAATGATAAATTACAAAGGTTCTTTTATGTCACGACTTATTAATCACCTTTAATAAGTCTCATTGGTGAAATATTAGCTTATTGTGTTGCCGAGGACGAAATGCCCTTTAAGGCACTAAAAACTCTTAAGTAGTTCTAGCATCTCTTCATGCGGAAAACTACAACATTCCGGCGGAATCGACGATATGGGAAAAATTTCTACCAGTTTTATTTATTAAAACACCAAGAACTAAAAAACAAAATTGAACAAATCAAACAATGTCATGGAAGGCTTTAAATTGTAGTCGACGACGACTTGACAAATATTTCACACAAAAAGCATGTTCATTTTACTATTCGTTACTATAATGCTGAAACAAAATAATTTGAAATAGATAATACTTGCTAAGAGGTTTCGTTTGCAACTTTTCAAAAATATGGTGGGTTTATATAGACATGCTCAACCACCAACAAATTAAAACTCATTCAAAATAAATTTGGGAAAATATTTCAAATAATAACTTTATTAAATTCCTATAATTTATTTGCTTCTGCAAAACGTTTGTCTAGATCAAATGTCGTTCAATATTTTCTAAATTACATTATACAAATATCTTCTTACAAATAAAGTTTAGTAAATCGATAAAAAATTGTTGAAAATTAAGCTTAAGTTTGATCAATTTTCTGTTGCCACTTTTCTTGGACTTTATCGTCAAATATTTGTTAGGTCTGCTCTAAGGCATATCCATCGTTGCCAAATGTGCAGATTTATCTGCATTTTACAGTTTATCTAAGCATTGGGCAGTTTTAAAGTTTTTTGTTAAAAAAAATAAGTTTTTTTGTAAATCTTGCAGATTTTGCAGTTTTTGTATTACAATTTTTTATTATGAATTTTTTTATATTATTTTTATTTCTTAAGCCATAATCTTACCTAATTTGCTTAACACATACTCATGTTACAGAGGCAAGCTTTAAGAGTCAAACAAAAAACACAATCGGTTTGGGAAACACGCACTTTTCGTTATCAAATAAGTTTAATTACATCCTTGTTACAATTTGTGATTTTTAATGTTTCATTTTATTACAGCATCTTTTCATGTATGTTCACTTGACAAATTGCAAATCTGAGGCCGAACTAAAATTTATTTTGTATTAAATCGCAAGACTATATTTTATTGTTACCCCTCTTAATTCCACTCTCTTTCATCTAGACTACAAAGTACCGATATTCGTTAATAATTTACTATAAATTTTTATATTAATAAGAATGTATATTCTAAGTCAATTTACAACTTTTTAAGCTTTCATTCTTTCATAGTCTTATAACTTCAATATTTTCCAGGAATATTTTCTATGCACTATCAAAAAAAATTTTTTTTTTTTTTTTTTTTTCGGCGCCCTATGCTTCAGTGGGAGTTAAAGGAACATATATATATATAAACTATCCAAATTTTTGGTTGTATATTTTTTTACGAGGCTTATTTTAGCTATCCTTTGGCTAGCAATGAAGTAAATTGTAAACTTTTAGATACTAGCAGAATGTAAAGCATTTTTTTCGTAATAAAAATGAAACCGAACATGAGAACTTAAATTCCCAAATTCTATTTGTTAATAATTTATGTAATATTGTATTTGTTTCTGTATTACACGTATGTTAAAAAATCTTAATAAATATTTATATGTACGAGTATATATATATATATATTTTGCTACTTTTATGTGCAGTTTTTATAAGTTAAATTCAGTTTTTTTTTTCCTAAAGATGCAGTTACTTTCAAAAAAATTATGGCAACGCTGGTCATATCTATGTTTTTTGTTGGTTCCTTACCTTTGCAAATTGTTTTGTTTTTATTCAAATTAACGTTTAATTACAAAAACTTATTTGATTTTTGTGTTTTTATGTATTCGAATTAAAGCCGGTTAACCGGTTATTTAAAAAATGCTTAATCGAAAACCGGTTGTTTTAAAATAGCAACTATTCGTAATATTCAAAAACCGGTTATTGAAAAAAGTCGATCTCCCTAGTTATGACTAATGTTAGTTAATTCGACTAACATGTCCGAAATATTAACTCTGTGAAACGGGAAGTGTTCCTAATCCATAAAATGTACTGGAAAAGTAAAATACTATGGCTTACTGTATATAAAAACAAAAAACATTTATATTTGTTTTTTTTTATTATATTTATAAATACATTATTTGCTGTCCTTCTTCAGAAAAATCATAGAAAAAGTAACAATGTAAGTCGATACGACTAACATTAAGCATGCAGGGTTACAAAAAATAGTTTTGGAGTAACACAGAAGTTGAATTTAGTACATACGAATGTAAATGTATATTAGAGAAAGTTTACACGTTGCGCTTTGTCCCTGCCTTTAACAACCCTGCTACACAAGTTCACATAAAGTGAAGCTAGAGTAGTAAGAAAAGTAGCATGAAACGAAAATAGTGGGGAGAATTTTGCAAATTTACAGTTAAATCTATCATTTCTTATATTTCCGCAGATTTTTCGGTAAAAAATTCGGGAAAATTTTTTCGCGAATTCCCGATATTTTTTTTTTATTAAATTATGGAAAATGCATAAAAGACTTTTTGGAACAGTTTTGAAAATGTAGTAAAAATTTATATACACAGAAAAGGTTATCAGTAGTTTGTTATCAATTAAAAAAATTGTTTAAAAAGTATTTAAATTTAATTAATGTGATAATTGAATCAACTATATTTTTAGTTGAAATATTTAATTAACATTTCAGTTGTTTTGAAATAAATTTTTAATTAAGATATTAATAAAATTTAAAAAAATCTTAATTGATTTTTTCATTTAATATAAAATAATTTAAACTTGTAGAATTGTTGTTGCTAACTGTCAAGGCCTGAGCTATATTTAATTAATGTGCTGTTTTCACAACACAAGTGATTTAACGTTTAGTAAAATTTACATGAAAAACACTTAAAAAACTGAGTGCTTTTTACATAGATTTTACTTCACATTAAATCATTTGTGTTGTGAAAACAGCACATAAATTAATTTACACATTGTTTGATATGGCAAAGTTTTTTAGATAATTTTTTATTTAAAATTAAAAATATAATTTATTGGAAAAAAAAAATAGTCACTATTTAAAAATTTTTAAATTTTTAGTAATCAATACAATCGTTTTCGTAATAGGTACAAAATCAACAAATTGTTTGCTTGATTCTATGAATTGGGTATGAAATTGAGGATTAGAGGCAAAGATGTTCACAAAAGTGATAAATTAACATTTGAGGAAATTTTAAATTATTTATTTTAAATAATGCTCTTGTGGCTATAAGGCCAATATCCGTAGCAGGTGAACGCGTTCCTCCTAGACGGGAGTTGCCTTAAATAATATTATAAATTGGCTGTCAAATGATTCTGCAAAGGCGTATTCTATACTAAAATCCTATTTTTAAGGAAAGAATTTGTATTTTTTTTTTTAATAATTTAACTTATTTTGTTTTATATCGGGTGATTCATCGTGAGGTTTGATTTGTGAACTTGTAATTTTTGTTATCGGTTAAAAGAACAATTTATGAAATTTACTGTTTGAAAATTATATAATGTAAATATTAGCCAAGACTACGCCTGTGGCAGTCCATTGAAAAGGTTAAATCTTAGGCAACTCGGTCGAGCATAGCGACTGGTGTTTCGCGAATAACACGAGTAATGTTGGCTTGCAATACTTTACATATCCCCAGAGAAAATAGTCCAAAGGTGTGATTTCACATGACCTAGGTGGTCAATTAACCGTAGCAAAACGGGAGATTAAATGCTCATCAAAATGATTTCTCAACAAGATATGAACTCCATTCCTAAAAATCATTTTAAGGCGGAAATATTCCATATTAATATTAGTATATATACATTATATTTGGTAAACATTACTCTTATATGAATCTTAACTTCTGTTGTTGGAGAAAGAGGTGCATATGGTCGGTATTGGCAAACTATATTTTTTACTTGTTTAAAGATTTTGTTTGTTGTGCTTAATTCGCTTTTTTAATAATTGATAAAAATACGGAAATTTATTGTTGGAAGGTAAGCTGTTCCTTTGAGCATTTCTTTGGTTGCTTAGGCCAGATCATCAGGCAACATTCTCCTAAATAATTTTAGAAAAGAAAGAAATAATTGTATTCCCAAAAACAACTTTGATAGTAAAATTTTTTACTTGTTTCATAAAACATTTTATTGACTTTACATAATTTTGATTGTAAAAATCAACATTTACCATTCTAGTCCTTAGTTCTTGTAAAATAACGATAAGCTACACAGAAAAAATTTAAAAATTTCTCTAATAACCAAATTTATACCAAATTCATAATATATCAAGCAAACAATTTGTTGATTTTGCACCTATCACCAAAATAATTATATTGACTACTAAAAATTGTAAAATTTTTAATATTTTTTTTTTCAATAAATGATATTTTTTATTTTTATTAAAAAATTATGAAAAAAAAACTTTGCCATTTCAAACAACGCGTTAATTTATTTAATTAAATATCGACAATTCCCAACAATTCTAAAGGGTCCGCCAAATAACCTTTTTTTTTTTTGAAAATGCTATAAAAAAAAACTACTGAATATTTTCTCAAATTTCTTTTTTTATTTGAAAGTACAATCCTTCCGGTTAATAATGGAAAATAATTTCATTCAAATGGCTGCCTCGGCTGGCCATGCAGTAGCCTACACGATCGGTCCAATTTTTAAGCATATTATCAATTGTGTGCAGCTGTATTTCACCAATGGCTTCACGCATATTGTCCTTTAAAGCGTCAATTATCTCTGGCTTGTCGGCGTAACACTTATCTTTGACGGCACCCCACAAATAATAGTCCAACGGTGTCAAATCTCAGCTCCGAGGTGGCCAAACGACATCAGCTCTGCGGCTGATAATGCGATCTTCAAAAACAGGGCGCAAAACATCGAGTGTAGCTTCGGCTGTGTGGCACGTAGCGCCTTCCTGTTGAAACCAAATGTTGCCAATATCCTCCTCTTCAATTTTTGTGAACAAAAATTCGTTCAAAATGGTCCGATAACGAACGCCATTGACTGTAACGGCCACTCCTTGCTCATTTTCGAAGAAAAATGGCCCAATTATACCTCTGGACCAAAATCCGCACCAAACAGTAACTCGTTTTGGGTGTCTAGGCTTTTCAATGTATGCGTGCGGGTTTTCTGTGCCCCAAATGCTACAATTTTGCTTGTTTACATACCCGCCAAGATCAAAATGAGCTTCATCTGAAAAGGTGATTTTTTTTTGGCAAAATCGGCATCTTCTGTAAGTCGATCGCAGGCCCACTTAGCGAAGCGAAAACGCATTGGATGGTCAGTTGGCTTCAACTCCTGAACCAATTGGACTTTGTATGGCGTCATACCAAAGTCTTGATGTAAAATTCGTCTCAATGATGTCTCCGAAATGTTCAATTGTTGAGAACGACGGTGAATTGATGTTGATGGCGCTTCACGCACACTTTCTGCCACAGCAGCAATATTCTCGGGTGTACGAACTGTTTTTGGCTTTTCACGCTTTGGTTTATCGATGAGGCTGCCAGTTTCTTTCACTTTTTTCACAAAATAACGAACATACGGAGCTGACGGTGCTTCTCTTCTTCCAAAATCCGTACGCAATTTTCGCACACATTCTGCAACATTACCATGATTTTCAAAGTAATGTCGCAATATTTCCCAGAGTTGTTCAAGCGTATACACAACCATATTCGTTCAGCGGAAGGATAAAACTAATCTGTCAAATCAGACATGAGCTAAGTGTTACCATTCACGAAATAAGCACTAGTTGAAAAAAAAAACGTTAGATAGCGGACCCTTTACAAGATAAAATTATTTTATTTTAAACGAAAAAATCAATTAAGATTTTTTGTTATTTAATCAATATTTTAATTAAAAATTTATTTCAAAACAACTAAAATGTTTATTAAATCAAAATTAAATTTTTAATTTTCTTTCAATTAAAAAAATAATTGACTGATTTATCACATTAATTAAATTTAAATAATTTTTAAACCATTTCTTTAATTGATAAATAAACTTTGTTCTGTGTAGTTAAATAACAAAAATCATAATTTGTTAAATTAAATTTTTTTAGACATTTTAAACCAGCATAACGCTATTCTCGTGAGCTCTACTTATTAACATCCGCCAATAAGATTTCTGGAAGATAAAGAAAAAACATGGACAACTTGTATAATATAATTGTTGGAGCTAATAATTGCTTATATTTATGTGTATGCAAAATTATTTTAACAACAAATCATCTGCATTGTCAGCAGAAAGTGACACTGGTATTATTCTAATACTTTGTCTAAAAAAAAAAATGATATTTCTATGTGAATGAGAAGTAATTGAACAGTGGAATAGGTTTTTAATACTACAAACATAATAATTTTATTTATTATGAAATTTATCTCGATATCAGCATTTGTATGTTATATGTATATACATACATATGTACAATGTTTATTTATTGTACAATATACAATACGAATTTTAAAATAACCAAAATAAAAAAATATTTTGGAATGTTTGCAAACGTGCAGCATTTTAACAAACCATTGTTAGAATTTTAAAATAGTTTAAGCTCAACATTTTTATCAAAAGAACAAAATACATTGAAATAAGAATACATACACTCTTTAGAGTATCGAAAATTAAATAAAGTAAAATACAGTTTGAGCGAAACCGGAATAATAGCAAAATACAATACACGTAGCAATAGCAGCCGTGTTAAATAAAAATCTACAGCTTCATGCTACAATAAAATGACATGTTATTAACTCATGTGTATGTGCAAAATATAGAGGTACACACACATTTTCTTGTTATTCGATATTGAATCCATGTTATTTAATAATATTTTTAAGTCTATATGGCATTTAAGCTGCTAGATATTCTTATGGACCCACTGCTTCCAGTTATTTAAAGGGCAAATTTTGCAAGCAAATTTTAAAATATTCGATCAGAATAGTTAAAAAGTAATACTTGTAACTTATTAATCATTTTAAATTTTTAAATTGGAAATTACTGCTATATCCAGGTGGAATAGTCAAAAAATAGTTCAAACTCCAACCGCTGAAATTTTTTCGACTCCGAATCCAAAACCGATTATTCCGCTCCGCACTCCGACTCCTACTCTTAAAATGATGCTAAATCTATAAGAGACTGGCCCTTATTTGACTTAAAGCTCTTTTTTTCGATATTTTATATATTGCATTGCCAATTTCAAAGAATTTTTATTTTGGAAAATTGTAGAAAATTTTTTTTAATTTGATATCCGAAAAATTTATGAGTTGGAGCCGCGAGTTGTTGTATGTACTTCGACTCCGACTCCGGTACAAAAACCTCAACTCACACTGTTCAGCTGGGATCACACGATTGCCGCAATGCACCAATTTTCACACTTTTTAATACCCCAATCGTGTGACTGAACAATCAAATGGCTCATGAACTAATAGAGGACAATATTGTAATTACTCTTACCAATAAAATGCAACCCTGGTGCGGCAAACGTGTGACTACTTCATATGCAACCGCGCGTCAATAAAAATAACAAAAATGTACCAATATTTATTGGGTTCTTGTGCTCCAATATTTGCCTTTTTTTAAAATAAATTTACTATTGTGTGTTTCTTTTAGTAGGAATAAATATATTTATATTTATTTATTTATCATTATAATTATATATATTTTTTTTAATTAGTGCAATAGCTGTTCAGGATGAATATTTTAAATCAACATTTTTAATTTTTCGAATTTATTCTATGAGTTAAATATCAGTTATGTATTTTATAAAGCTTTTTGTAATAGTTCTATTCCTTGAATTTGTTAGGAATGTCTTTATACACTACCAGACTATTATCTTGTATCTTCTGGTTACATTTTACCTTAGCTATCCGTTGGATAGCAATGAAGTATATTGTTTGTACAGAAAAACTTACAATTATTAGACACAAGCAGAATGTAATGCATTTTCTGGCCCGCTACGGCCTTCGTCAGCATTCTTTGTGTCACACTGGATAGTCATACTTTATAAATTGAATTAAATTCGAAATATAAAATATGTTGAATATAATAAAGTTGCTTATGAAAAGAAAAAATTCCCAATATCTATTTTTATTCAAGATATTTAATAAAATTAAAATAAAACGGCGTATTATTTTTTTTAATGAATATTTAGGTATGTGATGAAAATCGCTCGATTTTTAATTCTATTTAATTCTATTATAAAGTCTTAACTTTTTGTTCAAAACATAGTTTTAATAATAAATAAAATAAGCAATTTAAAAGAATATATACAGGAAAACGGAGTAAAATGTATTGAAATTCTTTAAACATTTTAACCAATTTTTGTCGTTAATATTTCTTAAAGAAAATATATATACGAGAAGAACGAATTCGTTAAAGTAGCCGAGATTTCTCGCTACTTAACGATATCGGTAGTAAAATTCAAAAAGTTACAGATTTAAGGTGCTAGTATTTAAATAATATTATTCAAAACCGAAATTTCATTCAACTTTAGCGATACAAATATTTTTAATTTGCATTCTTAAAATTTGAATAGAAATATTCTATATATCTTAATATATTTTAAAATAGAATTTTACTTTATTTAATTTTTGGTATTTCATATATTTTACTTAAAAAACTTCAAATAAAACTGCTCAACAAAAATTTGCTTGAATATATGATAAAGTTTTCTCTTTTTTAAGAACAAACCAACAAGAACTTCCAAACAAATAAAAAAGCTACAACAACTGCTGTTTTCGTAGTTGACACAAGTAAGGACAATCGTGTGTCGGTGCTGCGGCAATTATTGTACCCATTTCGCTTTGTACCAACTAACAGCAAATACATTTGTATAAAACTGGGCAAATCGTGTGATTTCAGAATATTTTATTGCGGCAATTTCATTATTATCCATCAATAAAGCACAATGAAAATTGTGTCATATTGGTCCATTTGCGGCAATCGTGTGATCCCAGATTTCAACTTCGACTCCGACTCCGACTCTCCAGAGCGACGTAATTTGTAAGCTCCACCAAAACAGAACCCCAGCGTGTTATTCATCAGGTTGTTTAGATAAAGCTATCAGTTATCGGAGAAGTTAATAAATTGTATCGAACAACATCTCTTTCTCTTATTTTATTTTAGAAGTACGCCTAATTTTACTATAGTATTTCGAAAATCGGAAAGTTATGCTAAAAATCATTTAGAAAATTGTGCATTTATTTCCAAAATTGCCGCTTATTTTGATAATGTTGTGGTGTTAGTCAGTATTTAACGACATTAATCTAATCTTGTATTACGGAAGCCGGTTTAACTAGAGCTTCTACAGTGGAAATAAGGTCCTCTCGAATTTCGAAAAGCACTTTATTTAAATGCCGGAAACATTGGATAGCTGAAGCCATAATGGATAGTTTCTTTTTCTTCAAACAGGATGTAACTAAAGTCTTTTAACACCGAAGGAAAACAATGTTCCTACTAATGCTTAAGTTGGACAGGTAGAAATTCTGTCACTTACTTAGGAACAGGAGTTTTTTTTACCTCTTATGCAAAATAAACTTTAATAGCTTAATAGTTTGAAAGTTAAAGGGACAACCTCCTGCAGGCCGCTTAAATTTACGAGCAGAGATAAGTCCCTAAACATCATGTTTGAAATCTCCCTTTCCATGACATGTTTTTAAACCACAGCCTTATAAAAGCCCCCAAAAGAGTTCTAACATAAAATTACTTCAGTGTCTCTTTTTTTATCCCTGGTTGCTACAATTTGCCGCTTTATTAAATGGATCAATGCTTTTTATGTTTTTTAGGAGATTCACTAATTTTAAAATTTACGTGTTATCAGCACCTACATCACTGTAGAGTTTGCTGTAAAGAGGTGGGTACTGCCGAACACGCAAAATATATAATTGGTGTGGCACTTATTGCATGTTTTTCAACTGTTTTATCTGTACCACAGCTGTGGCAGTAATAAAAGTGTCTAACATCTATTGTTGGTTTTATTGAAGAATATCACTTGCTGTTCAACACGAAAATTTCCACATAAGCCAGTTATTAAATATTAACTACAGGTATGAATATTGATTATAAATATTTAAATATCACGCAAGCATACAGAATTCTAGAACATTTTAATCAAACAAGTTTCGTAATTGAAATAAAATTACCCAGAATTTTGTGTGAATGCGTGTTGTATTTGTATAAATTTTTTTATTAAGAGCTTCGCACTTTTTTCAATTAAAGTAAGTTGAGAAAATTACTTCTAATGACAATAAATTCGTTCAAGTTTCCGTTGCGAAAGCACTGGAATGAGTACTGGGGAATACGCTGGTCGCTTTTCTACTATTCTAGCATACAAGCCGACCGAAATATCAGGGATGGTATGCTCTACATGGTTGCTGGCTTGTTGGAATGGACCAGTGAAATAACGTCTTAAAGGGCTAATGAACGAGACTGGAGCATCTCGAGCACCGCTGTGTGCGATAACTCGCTGGCCAAAATTTGGTCTTAAAATATTTGATTATGTCATACATGGAATTCGGCAAAAATCAAAAATTGGCAGATCCAAAGAGTTTTGTAGAATCGTTTCAGATTGCGGCAGACCAGAGATCCTATCTGGTTACACGGGTGTCGGAAGTAACACGGTACCAGTCCGCCTTTAAGTTAAGCCTTAAGTTAAGTATTGCGAAATGCGTTCGGGTTTTCAGGAAGAATATCTTTGAGGGGAGTTTTACTTTTCCATTGAAAATATACTTTCGCGAATCACGAGGTGTTTGTAGTTCACTACCCAAGGTAGCGGAAAAGGAGATCCTTAAACCCCCACACAAGGGCTGATTTTTCAACACTTGTGGAAGAGTTCGGCCTAAAGAAGGGATCATCCCATAGTGCTGTTGCTACCCAACTGATGGTGCTAGCATATTTCAAAAAGCAGCGGAGGGTAGATAGCTCCAGCTGGATTATGAACGCAAATTGCTACCTGATTATGCTGGTTGCTCTAACACGCAGGAGCGGTTGGCAAACACATTGTTTACCACTCAGTGGATAAGATCCACTATAAGGTTCCCTGCGGGGAATTTGTATCAATTATTCTTAAAGCTCGTATCATGTGGCCTGTAAACACAATCGGGCATGTTCTGAAAATCACGTGATTTCAAATCACGGACTTTTAAAATCACGCGTGTGACTCTGTGGTGTTCTGAAAAAACATTTCGTTTTAATGTTTCTCGGTATGCTTTCGGCAGTTGAAAATCTCGCCAAAACATACAAAAACAGAACACAAAAATATCAAACGTGTGATTTTAAAAGGCACATGTGATTTGAAATCACGTGATTTGAATAAAAGTGATTTTCAGAACAGGCCTGAATATTTTAATAAAAAGGAACGAATGGAAATAGGTAAAAACAAGACATATAATTTAATTGGTGATAATGTGCTTAAAGTACAATTACTCCCAAGGACAGGCAATTGAAAGAAAAGGAGAAGTGATTGGATTTTCTGCGGGTACTGGCTGATTCTCTCTGGTTCTATTACTTTATATGAAGGGGATCTTTCATATTAACATGATTTACTCGGTTCAATATCTGCGACAGACATTATTAAAATCGAAACTGAACGTGTTTATTTTTGTTATTTCAATGATGTGTTACAAAGTGCCAAAAAGTGACCAATTAACCCCCTCCTAGGATATGTCAATGTTAAAGTGACAAGTCCGCTAAAGCGCTAGAACTTGAACTGGTCTCTACAACTTTAGACTTGTCACGTGACAAGTTTTTTGTTAGCCCCCTTTCCCCTAGGGTAAGGACATATGGCAGTTGCTTATGTAAATCTCTTTAACTAGTGTAGCCAACGCCTTTAACGGATAAAAAGCACCGACTTTACCACCATACCAAAATTAAAACTCCTCCGACTAAGCCGCCGCAATTTTTTATAAAGTTGTGTAAAAAAGTATTTATTTTCAAATAATCTTGAAGCATGTAACCCTTCACGTTTAAATAGGATACACTAACGTTTCAAAATTGCGAAGATGTTTGAGAAATGCAAAATGCCTCGTACCCCCTGCAAAACCTTGTATTTTAAAAACTCTTTTTTTTTGCAATAAACTAAATTAAGTTATTCGTCTATTTAATTTTTTATAAATTCTTTAAGTAACATGAAAAAACAAATCAACTACTTCACAATCCCAGTCAGACTTGTTTATTTAACTGAAATTTTATTTTTCTTGCTCGAAATTTCCCCAAACTTACCAGTCGACACTTGAAATTTAAAGGAAACTTAAACAGAAAACACCACTAGTACAAAGTTTTAGATACCTTTTGATTTGCACATTTATATTCGAATAGTATCAATGCATAAAAATTCTTTAGATACAGACAGAAAGGAGAAAAAAGGCTTTGCATGAAATAATGTTGAACATGAAAGTATCTGGAAAATTTTGCAGACTTGCACATTGCCGACCAGACAAACAATTTTACTATTGAGGATAAGAGATAAGCTGCATGTTAAATAAGAACATGATGACGACTGTAAAAAAGGTAACAATTTAGAAAATTTTCAAACATGAAATGCCAATTTAAAAGAAACAAATTTACAGAATATCGAAGAATAAATAGAGAGGAAGACTGAAAATTTCTTTAAGAGTGTATACTTAGTTTGTCATATCGTGTGAAGCTTCTTTGATATTCAACTCACACCACATAAAGTATATACATATACATTTTGGGTCATTGATTAATTCTGAGTCGATTTTACCATGTCCGTTGAAACTTTTAACAGAAAAGAACAATATTGATAACAAATTCTTTCTTAAGCCTGGTACTCTGTTCAGTATTTCGTGCGAAATGTTGTCAAACTCAATATAAAAAAATTTTTGTGAAATACAAGCGAAAAGATGGTGATAGAGTTGTACTCTATTTATTATTCGAAAAACATTCGAAATGTTTTTAGCAACATTTTTATTTTCCGTGGGTTGAAATGGTTTGATGCATGAATACCAATGTTCGTATTTTCATAAGTTTATGGAACTATACGCCGAGAATTTTCTTTGTGTAAATGGTGATATGTTCACTATTTTCACAAAGCTTAAGTCCATAAACGTATCTAGTTAAGCGCATTGATTTGCTGGCATACTATTTGTGTAACTCAAAATTTTAAAAACAGGTGTACCTGGGATGCGCCAGATATCCAAATAAAAGGGCTCTTGGTGACCGAAAAGATTTCAAAGAGTTCGAAGTTACACCAAAGTATTTTCTCCTTCTGGTGCCACGTGAGTCAGTAGGCACCGATGCGTAGTACACCGGTCTGACTATTGGTTAGGACTCAGTAAGTGGTTTTTTTTTTTTTTTTTTTTTTTTTTTTGGGATATACTTTCGGGGAGAACGTGGTGGTTGTGGTTTGAACCCAAAATCGGGGACACGGGACGTCCATATGGAGGGCTGAATTTTTCGCCCTTGAGGGAAAGCTCGGTCTGTTGAGGGATCCCTAGGTTCTGCTGCTTTTAAGCAAAAGCTGCTTGGGTTAAGATTTCTGGTGGGATATAGACTCGAATTGCGACTTGTGTGTATAAGTGATACTTAAGACACACGAGATTGTTAACGTAAACACACCATGTGGTAAGGCTCGACCGTGAGATGAGCCCATATGGCAGGTGCTCACGTTAATCGAATCACAAATGTGGCAATCACAAATTTGGCTGAATATATTTCCTTTGGAATCCAATATCTCATTCGATATGCACACAGAGAAACATAAAAATGGGTTTCAATTAATAAATTTGTGATATAATTTAAAAAATCAATAAAATTTGTACCAGTTAACAAATAAATTAGTAATAATTAAATTTTATTTGATAGAAACAACATTTTCTACAGTAATGTTGTTGATATAAGCAAATGTTTAATTCAGTTGATTAAATTTTTAATTAAAACTGATTTTATTTTTGATTAATTTTTCGATTAAAAAAAATTGGCGAACATATTTTTCTATGCAGGCTTTATATTTGTGCTTGGTTCCCTCATATGCCAACCGTGTTGTCATCAAAACCGCGGTAAAATCAAAAATAGGTCTGTGTAGAGTTATAAGTGCGTATCAACCATTTAGTTTATAATCGTGAATAAATATAAGGTTATGTTCTATTGGCAGCTGTAATCAAGCACAGCTCACGTGGGTTCATTAACTAGTTCCCGTTGTGTTACCATGTCGCATAGTCTCCCAAGGGTACTATATTACCTGGCTGCTAATGTTCTCATTTAGCCACCCAGTTGCCTAAATAAGGGAGTGGAACCTGTTAAATTTAATATCAGAGAGACAAGTTTTGTCTCGAAGGGTTCTTCGACCAAACAGTTTAAGTCTCAGATCTCCGAAAGCCCGACAATGACACAGAAGATGTTTCGTCGACTCTTCCTCCTCCTCGTCACCGCAACTTCTACAAAGGTCATTGTAAGAGAGCCCTAGCCTTTGGGCGTACCTCCCAATGGGCCAGCGGTTTCTAAGCTGACGTACGGATAGCTGTAATGATCGCCTAGTCCTTTTTTCATCTATGATGGGCCAAACTTTCCTGATTTCCCTACAGGTGGTTTCATCAAACCATCTCTGACCAACAATAAGATACAACTTGTGCGCAATAAGTTGTTTATTTCTTGGGAGCGAAACACCTATATCATATGTTGAATCGTTGTGATTCAAAGTGGTGCCTGTATGCGCCAACGAGTCCGCCATACAGTTTCCATGTATATCCCTGTGTCCGGGGACCCATTTAAGAGTAACCACTGGATGTCTCACTATCTCCTCCAGAGACATCCGGCATTCTAGAACAATTCTCGATGTAATGACCACATTCTCCAGGGACCTTATCGCGAATAAAAGTGTACAATAATATATAAGCGGCCTGATTTTGAGCTTATTATATGCGCAGTAGTCGCTTGTAGTAAGTCATGAACAGATTCCTCTTTAAAACGCTAAACAAAAAAAGTTGTGCACACATTAATATGCAAACCGCCTGTACAGACCTTGTTGAACCCCGTAGGGTTAATAGCAAAAGTGACTCTACAGAATGTTGTGACAATTGATGCATAATTTATCATCGGTCTATTGAAATTAACTTCTGGAAATCATTTTAATACGGCTAGAACTGTTACTAATCAAGATAATTTATTCAAAATGCATCAAATTAAGTTTGATATGACTGGAAACAAAAGCATAAAACTTATCTGATGCTCGACCAATAATTTAAGGCAAGCAATTAAAATTCTTACGTCAGTTTTTATAAATATTGTTAAACATATAGAGCCCACTCCGGAAATATTCTAACTGTGGAGGGTATCAAATATTTGGAAATATTCGAACTGTGAAGCGTATCAAAGATTCCGCAAATCTGATTTATATGCTCGTATAGCTATCATTTAAAAAAAAAATCTCCTTTTTAGCTTAAATTATTAACGGACAATTTCCCCAAGTTCAGCTATAGTTACCTATTACTATAACTGTCAGTCAACAAACATTTTTTTGACAGTTATATTTAGTAATAGATATTTATAATTGAAGTTGGTGAAATCGGCCGTGAATCATATAAGTACTAGAGGTTCTTTAATTGTTCCCATTGTTTTAACCAACGTGTGATGTCTATTAACTCTCGTTTACCGAAGCCCAGCTAGCATTTCGAAGATTGTTTTTCTACAAATCAGATTATTGAGGCTTTTTCGAGTACTTTTGGTGAACAAAAGCTGTTTTATCAGTTAAACGCTTAAAAAAAGACTCAAAAATGACTCATGCTTATGATTCTAAAGTGTTTGATTTAAACTGCAATAACCAATCGTACTGAAATCGCAAACGGATCACCTAAGCGTTTAAAATGTGAGTATCTTATTTGTTATTTATTATCAAATTTCGAGCAGCTAGAAGATTGTAAACTGATCGATTGCAAACTGATTATGTAGGCATTTGAACAGTGATTAATTTGTTGTTGTTTATGATCATATTTCATGTAGCTGGATGAATAAAAACTGCTTGCTTAGTTTTTTTTATACTAATCGCAAACGGATCATTTAGGCGCTTAAAAGGTGAGTTTTCCATTCGTTTTTTATAATCACATTGCGCGCAATTACATAATTGAAAGCTTCTTGGGTGATTAAAAACTACTTTTTAAGTTTAATTTTTTTAGCATTGAAAACTTGTTTGTTTATTGTCCAGAAAATATCAAAAAATTTAATTTTTCTTTATTCATAAAACTTCTATCTCGTCATTATCAATTATTGTGTAAATAATTTGTGATTTAAAATGACTTGATGTTTTAGTGCAGGAAAACGAGGAAAAGCTGAACAAAATTTTAAGTATAGGGTATATCAAAAACAAACAAGCAATTAAATTAACTAACTAATTACACTATGCTAGTTAAAAAAACAGACAAGCTGGGCACATGGCGTTTTAACATGATTCGGGTACGCTGAATCCAGTGGTGCGGTTTTTTAAGATTGGCTCTGGTTTTCGAGATATACCGTTATTTCCAAAATGGAGGAAGTTGCACAATATATGTTCGCGTAACTCAAAAACGCTTTAGCTGATTGAAAAAACTTAAAAAAACCGATATTCCGCAATAAAATTTTCTTTAAGAAAAGTAAAAATTCTTTCTAATATGTGCAGTCGTTTTAGAAACATAATTTTTTTTGGAAAAAAAAATAATTTTTTTAACAAAATTTCGATATTTTTGTTTTTTAAAAATTCATAAAAAATTGGAAAATGCAGCTATGCTTCTAATTTTTTGAAGACGTAAACAAAACAAGCCATAAATGATTAAAATCTGTTTGCAACTTTTGATATTATTCACAAAAGTCGACAAATTTTAATTAATTTAAGAATTTCATAAAACGCAATATTTGTATGGGAGCACCCCTAAGAAGTGATGATAAGGGGCAAGTATGTCTCGAGAAAATGTAACATACTTGCCCCTTTTCAATTTTTTATGAATTTTTAAAAAACAAAAATTTCGAAACTTTGTTAAAAAAATTATTTTTTTTTTCGGTATATCTCGAAAATTAGAACCAATCTTAAAAAACCGCGGGCACCACTGGATTCAGCGTACCCGAGTTATGTTAAAACGCCAGGTGCCCAGCTTGTCACGAAAAAAAAGTGTCAATTTCTTGCACAGTGTTATTAGTCTTACTTAGTTTTTAATAAACTTTTGCATTTTTACTCAGAATTTATTGCAAAAACCGGCGATGAAGGACCGGCCCAATTGTTAAGAGCTGCAGTTAGAAAATTAGTTTCCGACTTCTTAGCTTTTTTTGCATAGCTGTAAAGGGACAACAGTGCGTTTTTATATCATCAATTTAATAAAGGTATGTTATAAAACATATAGTTCTGTTATAAAATTTTAGTTACTTGTGTAAATTTTAAAATTATGCAACTATTTTTTTTTAAATAATATTATGTTTTGTAAACTTGTTGTGCAAATATGTAAACTATTTAACAAATTGTTTTATTTAGTTCTTCTTTTTGAATAAACTGAAATGTAAATATAAAAATACACTAAATGTTTTATTTCTATAATGGAAACTTTTAGAAATACGACTGAAAAAAGTTAAATACGATTACCAATACGACTCGAAAAACGATCATGAATTATGTAGAAAAGGCTCTTAAATGGATAGATATACGACTGACAAATAACTATAAAAAGACTCATAAGTTATTAGAAATGTGACTAATAAATGACTCGAGAATGACTCTCATATGAAGCGAAATAATAAATTTATCGAAAAACAATCACAAGCAACTAAGAAAAGACTCCTAGAAGACTGATAAATGACTAGAAAAGTATTCAAAAACGGCTATAAATACTATTAGAAAAGAGTCGAAAATGACTCCAAACTGACAAGAAAAAAACGTTTCATAAATGACTCGCCAAGATAAGTAGCGGGTAGGGTACCATTTTGTCGCGACAAACGTAGCTGCATATAAGTGTTTGTTTTTTTAAGCAAAATATTCAAATGAGCTGATACACTAAACATATCAGTCATTTAATTGTGTAGGTCCTTCCAACTTTCTAGACCAAAATATAAAAATTCTTATTTTTTTTTTGAGACATTCGACATGAACGAAAAATACACAACAACAACAACAACATAAAACAAAGAAAGAAAGATAAAAATTTAATTTTATGTAAAAAGTTCTTCTCTGGTCTTTTGCATGGCTAAAAATGCCAACATTTTGGTTAGTTAGTAACAGTAATAAGCATGTCCTTTGGGGTAAAAAAAAGAAAGGCAACCCAATCCAAGCAACAGAGATAAAAATATTTCGTTGTTTGTTAAGAACTTTTTTCTGGAAAATTGATTTTAGCTACAATACTTGATACTTTAAAAGCTTAAAATGGATTTAATTAAAAAGTTTCGTATTTTATTAAGTTGATTGTTCAGACAACACCACAATGTAATAAACGAGGACAAATCTATTTTTTTGTAAGGAAAATAAACAGAAGTTTACAGTTCACCATAAAAACTCTTCGCCATTAAGAAACTAGTCTCGCATATTTTTGGATCTTATAAGGTTTTAGTTAAGGTAAAAAAAAATTAGTAAGAGCACTTTATTCGCATGTTCCGAATCTTGGCTTCCTTTCGCTAAGAACTATAAGAATTTTGGTTTTTAAGTTTCGGGCATATGAATCTAACCCATATTTATAATATAATGTTTATGTGTTTTTTTTCCAATTTTAACTTTTTTGGTGTTTTAGAATTCATAAAAAATTTTAAGGTGATTTTTCATCAATTGGGGTCACATTTTTTTTGGGAATTTTGTATTAAAAAGACATAAGACATAATATTGCGTTATGCAAAATAGATCCAAATTTAAGCTCAATTTTTGTGGGTTAATTTTTCCTAAGGCCATATTTCGCAGCGCCATCGATGAGTCAAAAGTCAACAACGGGTTTAACGCCGAAAGCAGGTAGGAAGATATCCTAAGGATATTTAACCTTTTGGTGTTACATATTTCGAAAAAATGAGGTCTAATAAATAGCTGGAATTCGATAGCGTTCAAAATTTACAGATCTTTAGAGATGACGGCTGATCAAAGATCATTTCTGGTACAATGGGATCCCTCAACTTTCGGTGATAACGTAGCGATTGGGATTGAAACTCAAATACACATGAAGGGTAATCTTTAAAATCGGCTTTGCAGGCAAATTTTCCAGCTTAAGGGGAAGTTCGGTTGCTGGCGGATCTCCCTGAGTGCTGTGGCTAGTTCAATAAATGTTGCTTGCCTGTAACGGAGATTAGATAGCTCCGGTGCCAAAACAAGAAACGAATGTTTTATTGTTTCGACTTATACACTCAATGTGCTACATAAGTATGTTGATTGCACTCACATATGGAGGCAGTTGGGAAACGAATTGTTTGTCACCAAGTACTGAGATCACATTGAGGTAGACCACCATTGCAGGTTCTTTCGTTAATATTTTGCATCATTGTTTCCCGAGGGTACTCCAACCACTGATGTAACATCCTAGGGCGTAAAGATGCATCCAATTACTCGACAGAGGTGAAATTGGCAGGTGACTTCTAGATCGAGGCCCAATATTATATCTGACACCAGGAATATCAATTGGACTCGAAACTTCGGTCTTAATCTGGCTGTTGATGAGGCTTCATCGGAAATCATAGTGTTAACGGTTTTGGCAAACAGGGGCGCTTCCCGCTCATTTATACGCCCTGAGACTTTCGTCGGCGCCTCTGCTAGTCACATGAAAAGGTCGTTGCAGACATGGTCCTATCCTGAATACCTTCGCACATGGAAGTCCCTTTCTGGATAAAGACCGTCCAAGAGGTTTGTGACTCTCCTCTTAATAGGGCTTGAACTTTGGCAACTGGTTGGCCTATTTTCGGAGCACTGTGGTCGCATATACCAGCAATTTATAATGGGTAATGTAAGTACCAAGATTCTGTAAGGTGGATGACGAAACGTCGGAACATTTACTCTGCTGCTGTCCCGTCTTGGATACTTCAAGGCGGACATGATGAGTCCAACTGAATTTTTATATAATCTTTCAGCATGCAGAGTGAAAGGCTTTATACGCAGCCTAAACCTGACTTGGTGAAAGACATAGGCTGCACGAAAGATCCTCTGGGTCGCGGTGCGTATGGCCTTCTACATATATCTATTTAACGGCTAGTATAAATTCTGCTGCAATAAATGGACGAATCCTTCACTACCGACCCACTCTAATATAAAGCGTAATCCATTTCGAGGTTCCCTGCTTTTTTAAAGAAAAAAAACCTTAAAATGCAAATTTAATGGGGAATGTTTATTATCATTTGAAAGAACATTATTTGGAATTTATTTTTTGAAAATTATGTCTATCAAATGTTGGCCGTTGCCATCCGTTGAGTCCAATTTTCGATGAATCGTTCGAGCATTTCGACTGGTAAGTGGCGAATGACACGCGTGATGTTTTCCTCTAAGGCCTGAATCGAAGCGGGTTTGTCCGCATAAACTTTAGACTTTACATATCCCCACAGGAAAAAGTCTAACGGTGTGATATCACACGATCTTGGTCGACCACGATCGACCAACCCAAAACGTAAAATTATGTGCTCACCGAACTGTTCTCTCAATAAATCCATTGATTGATGCGATGTGTGGAAAGTGGCGCCGTCTTGCTGAAACTAAACGTCGTCGAGATCACGAGCTTCAATTTCAGGCATCAAATAGTCGGTTATCATGGCACGATAACGTTCGCCATTGACGGTTACGTTCACACCGGCATGATTTTTAAAGAAATATGGACCGGTGATTCCACCGGCCCACAAACCACATCAAACCGTTGTTTTTGCTAGATGAAGTGGCAGTTCTTGAATCTCTTCAGGTTGCTCTTCGTCCCAAATGGGTTTGTTTACATACCCAATGAGCCAGAAATGGGCCTCATCGCTGAACAAAATTTGCTTCGAAAACTTAGGATCTTCTTGGAACTTTTCAAGAGCCCATGGAACGAAGCGATGTCGCTTGGAAAAGGCCGAGCGGCTTCAGTTGCTGCACAAGCTGTATTTTGTACGCTTGCAATTTAAGATCTCGACGTAATATGCGAAGAGTCGTTCTATACGTCAGTCCGAGTTGCTGCGAACGGCGCCGAATCGACTCTCCACGGTCTTCGTGTACACTCTCAGCTACGGCCGCTATATTTTCTTCACAGCGTGCTGGACGTGTTCTATTCGGTCGAATATTATACAATAACGAATGCTGGGTCTAACTAGGCCGATTATGTTGACCATAAGTTGAGCGAAGTGCACGAAACACATTCCTCACAGAACGTGAATTTTCGTAATAAAGTTGAACGATTTGTAAACGTTGTTCAGGCGTAAGTCTTTCCATTATGAAATACCAAACAATACTAAACAAAAATAACATCACAGCATGACACGACTCACACGTGATCTATCAAAAAAGGCTATTGAAAAAAGTATTTCTACTTAAATAACCCATTATTATTCAAAATCAGATTTCTTAATTCAAAAATAGGTGCGATTATTCTTTTTTTTACTACACGCAAAGAAAAAACATGGTTGATACAATCACAATCGCAAACTATCATTAATGTTTGTGGTTATGATTGTGTCAAACACGTCTTCAGTTACAATATATGTTCAGACAATTTTATAGCTTATTTTTGTCTCAAAAATATTATTGGGTTTAGAAGAAAACCCCAAATGATCTTCCTTATTATGTTTCTATATTTCCCAACACCATTCAAAATATCTATTTGAACATGTTATATGGGTCTGACAATAAAACCAATAAAAAAATTTATTTAAAAAATTTTATGTTTTATTAAAAATATTTTGTATCATATAAAAAAATAAAATAAAATTAAGTACATACATTTATACATATATTACTTACCTGTTTCAATTAACGTATAATAATTTATTTCCTTAATTCACCCGAAAAACTTTTATTATTTTGTAGTCATTCATGTTTCCCGATTAACTGACTCTCGCAGACGGAAAATGACGTGGAAGAAGATTTTATTTGCTTTATAAACGCACACTATTTGTTTTGACAATAAATGTTTGCTGATTTAGAGATTGTGTTTTAAAGCGCACAAAAATGATGGTATCAAACATACCTTTTGTGTACAGCTAATATTATGATTTTATTTGAATAGTTGAAAATATATACATTACAATAGCAAACATTTAACATAATTTAATATGTTTAGCTAGATCACGGTAACTTTTTAGGTGTAAAACACCATATAATATTATTATAGTGAATTAAAAAATGTTAAGGAGAAAAAATATTTTTTCAAGCTATATAAGGACTATAATAAGTTTATTACGGTAAACATCTTAGGCAAATATGAATAAAAATGGCCGTAGTGACCATTCATTAAACATGTTTTTTCTCTGCGTGTAAGCCTGGCTAGTATTTCTCATAAAATGTTTCCATAAAACTTTTTCGATCCCTATTAATAGCACTTGCAATTCATGTTTATTTAAGAAAAAAACATTTTACACTTGTTATCAAATTCAAGATCATTTGTCACAAAAGACAATCACACTATAAACCCTGCTGCAATAAACCTTGAAATTATCGTTCATAAATAACAATTTTGAAAAACACAGTTTTGCTACAGTTTTCATTTATAAACGAATTCTGGCGAAACCAAACCAAAAAAACACCTCGTAAAGTGTTGTTTCTTAATGCAATTTCTATTGTCTTTTACCTCCTGCTGATGATTATTTTAAGTACAGTTTATTTTATGTTTCAACTTACCACACTTGTACACCCACATGCCCCTGCTTCAAACGTTCCATGTCCGTTTGTGCCCAGGCCGGTCGCACCCACATCGACTTATGATTTATATCATTGCTAACGTGCACCAATTCCAAACTACTGTGTGCATATTTGCGTACATTCCAGGCAAAATTATTATGCCCATCGACCAGGGGTACCTCACGCAATATGCGCGTAACGATTTTCAGTCTTTGTGTGTGTGAATTGCGGCTGGGTGTCATAAAAAAATGCTGATACAAGAGTGTGGCTGCCACAGCCAAAAGACCCAGTGCAACAATCAGTGTTAATACAATAACACATGAACTACGACCGAGTTTATGCTGTACATTGTCACTGCCACCGCTATGACGATGGCGATTGTGATGCAGATGATGATGGCTGTTGTGATGATGCTGTTGCTGGGAGCCTTTCGATTTACGTTTTGTTTTCGTGGCCGCATCTACGGTGGTGGTTTCAGTGGCATCTGAAGGTGATTTAGTGTCATTGAAATTAACTTTTGATTTTTGTATACTCGATATTTCCCCACCTGAATCACTGTTCGATGTTGAGTTTTGGCGGGATATGGTACGACGTATATTGGAGTGTTCGGTAACATCAGGTAAACCGCCAAACCCGGTGGTCTGCAAATAAAAACAATCACAATAAAAAAGCCATAAATACTTATGCATATAAAAAACATATTGAAATATATGATGAAAACCAAGAAATAATATAAAATATTGGTTAAAGATAAAATAAAATTTATTCGAGGGTTAAATTTTATAATGGATTTTAAAGGAGTTATTGATTGTGGCATTAACTGCTTTTATCTATTAAGAGCTTATAAATATTGAAGTTTTTTATTATATATATTGTACATATTAATACAAAAATAACAAATTATTTTTAAACGGCAAAGGTGTTCTTTTTAGTTGTCATACAAAATGTCGATAGTTCTGCATTAAATTTCACAATCTTTATCGTAAAACAGAACAGAATTAACTGTTTCTTTTTACAAAAATACAAGACAAACATTTTGATATAAGTAAATCTAATAACATATTTGGGCTGGAGATAATAGGCCAATTCCAGCCATTAAGTGTTTAAACAGAACTGCTTTGAGACCACATTCTCCATACAATTTGACAAAAAAAATTTTCGTAGAAAGCCGTCGTTAATTGAAGAAAAAAGTTTTTATATAGTCCAAAATGTGGATTATATAAAAAAATAATATAAAAAAAAATTGGTTATAGGCCAAATTCGCTTATAGTCCACTACTATAGTTGCACAACGTTTGTAAAGTACTGTATACATATATAAGTTTGTCATTCCGTTTGTAATTTGTAAAATATTGATCTAAGACCCTTTAAAGTATATTTTTGTTCTGGGTCCTTATGAGTAGTGAAGTTAATTTAACGATGACCGTCTGTTGAAATCGGTATTCCGAAGACCTCAGATACGATGATGACTTGGCTGATATATATTTCTGTCACATCTGCTCCATTTAATTTTGTAATTGAAATTCAGCCATGTCGGTCAGTAAATAGCTGAGAAATGAGTGAAAAACTATCACTGCCTCCAAATTTTTTCATAAAATCCCATGTTGATTTTTAATTTTTATACCCATCATCGAAAGTAACAAGGTATATATATGTATATATATATATATACATATATACATTTATCTTGTTTCAGTTGGTTTTTAGTGTCTAGACTTTTTTTTGCTTTTTTATACATGACAAATACGAAGGCGGATTAATAAGTCCGTGACTTTTCGAACTTCCCTCGTAGTTATATGCAATGCAACCACCTCTTAATAGACTACTGTCAAATTTTGAGCAAGTTCCGTCATTTACTTTGCGTTTAACAGCTATTCAAAACATACAAGCTCGTGGATTTTTTTTTTCAAATGGAAAAAAGTGAATTTCGAGTGCTCATTAAACATTATTTTTTGCGGAAAAAAACCGTCAATCAAACCAAGGAAAAGCTTGTCAAAAATCTACGTGTGTTGTCAGAATAAACTTAAGTGTTGAGAATGTATTAGTGATCATTTTATCATTGTGTTAGTTTGAAATAACCCAGCTAGCATAGGCTGTTTGTTAGGCGATTATGTTAATATACCACTGCTAAAAGAATATTCTGATGATTATATGACGAGTTACAAAAACAAAAACATCTAAATTTTTTTTTATTTATTACTTTTTTATATATTTTTGACACGCTCGTTTTTTATTCTTGGAATGAACCCTTTGCGACTCGACTATCTGGAGTCATATAACAATTACTGAGCTACATAAATAAGAGCGTTTTTGAAATATGAAAATTATATTGCCAATACAATTTCAATAAAACAAATCGACCTAAGGATCTGTAAAATAAAATTTTCCGACAGGATGGTGTTGATTTCGCGACCTTAAGGTTTGTTTCATATAAATTGTATGAATATTAGAAGTTTTGACAGGAAAAAGACGCTTGTTGCCCTTATGTAGGTAGCTCAGTTATACGGCTGAGGATTTCACGAGTTGGAAAATAATCCCTACGTGAGTCTCATACGATTCTTGGCATGTTTTTTTTAAAGATTCGTTAGATAATCTCTACATACATCATAAACGATTCTCTTTAGGATTAATATAAGAGTTTTTTGCTGTGTTATGGAAGAACCTCTTATACGAATCAGCACGTGTAACAGTTTCTCCCGTGCGAAGAATCGTCTACAATTAAAAAATGAGCTCGTCGATGATCAAAAAGACTCTTCATGAGATTCCCAGTAGACTCCTAGACGATTGAAAATGCTAGCTGGGAAATATTTCCCACATACCCAGCAAACACAAATAAAAGGTCTGAAAATATTATGTATTTTATTTGAATTTTATTAAGAAATTCAAAATCCCCTTTTTTTGAAAATGCTATTAGTTTTGAATGATATTTACCCAAATTGTAGCAATATATATTTGGGAATGGGTTTAATTAAATATCATTATTAATTTCACATCAAACTTTACTGTTTGCTGGGAATATTTTACCACTTTAATGATTTTTACCTAATTATAAAAAACAAATGAGAAATCTTGACGACATAATACCCTACACCAAGAAATTTTTTCGAGAGTGTACCCTACTTGGGACTAATGTGCAATCATGAACTCGCCAAAACAAAATTAGGTTATTAGTTTAAGATTCATGTACTTATACGAGTTCTTTGGGGCAAATACTATCTAGATATATTCATCTAGATAGTATTTGCCCTGTGGGAAATTTTGGACCTACATGTCATGGCATTGAAGTTATCGTGACCAAATTTCATATCAATATCAATATTTATAAGGTTGTAATGGCGTTAAAAGCTTTATTGGGGACTGTTTTTTTTTATGGTAGCTGTGGTCACATGGAGTCCGATTCAAATAAAATTTAGTTGAATAATAAGGGTTTGAATAAAATATTTCTGGGCCAAGTTCAACCGAAATATCAGCATAATAAGATGGTTTCATATAAACCATGAAAGACTCTATTCTGGAAAGAAGTTAATATAGGGACTTTATGAAGGCCGATTCCTGCTATTCGTCCTTATGAAAATTTAATAATTTGTACAAAATCTCATCAAATTGTCTCTAAAATTGTGAACTGTTATTTGCGGACAAAAGTATAAAGCCAGCCGGATGAACAGATATTGTTAGGTCGATTCAGGAGGTAATTCTTAGTCTAGCGTAAGTATAGCGGTATGCTAAAATTAGGGTCGAACACCTATATTTTTTGGTGTTACACATATTAGCACAAGCAATACCCTCTCTACGTATGGAGTGAGTATACCTACTGATTACCATAATTCCAGATGAGACTTTGGGCAACCGCTGTTTATTAAAGGTGTAAATTTGATGCTGTAAAAGATTGAGATATATACTATTGTTTTACCCAGAGAGCAACGCCTAAAGAACAAGCTCCTCATCACGCATAAGACAACCCACGGAAACACTCAGTTTTTTGAGTGTTCTTAATATAAATTTTACTACACGTTCAGTCACTTGTGTTGTGAAAACAGCACATTAAAAACGCGAATTTGGCTTTTGTTTCTTTTGGGTTTTCTACGTTTTAATACGATAAAAACCAGCGCCAAGGTAAGTGCGGAATAAAACTTTAAGAATTGTTTTAAATACAATAAAATATAAAAAAAATTAAATTTCTTTTAAGAAATTGAAAAGAAATACATCAAATAAAATTTTATAAAAAAATGGTTTTTTAATTATCTTTTATTTACAAAATATTTGTCAAATAATTGAGGTGAACTTTTTCACACATTTCCTTTATGTGTGTTGAGGTAAATATATTTTTTTTCAATTTTAAGGGAGTTTCATATCTGTGTAATCTATGGCCGTCGTGAAAAAAAATATGTTTTATTTTGAGAACGTTTTTTCTAATGCTCAACAATTATTCACCCAACAAGGCTACCATACTTTCATTAAATTTCATACATTTTGTAAACAGAAAATTAAAAACAAAAGAATATAAGAAATTTAAACAATAAAATTAGAGAGAATTTAAAGTTACCCACCAACGTTTTAAGTATGGGCTTTAGGATTTTTGCCTGGAGACTCAATTCTGTTTGAACCCTAATTCTATTATTCTTCGCTTATTATCAAAAGTAAATATTTTAGCTTAATTATATTACTTGAGCTCAGCCAAAATAGTAGCCATATCATGGCAAAAATCTTTTTTAAGAGAAACATTTGCATGGGGGCTATGGAAAATGATAGACTGATTTGGCTTTTTTGCCAAATGAGTTTTTTTATTTGAAAATAATTTTTACCAAAATTCATATTCTTAAGTCTTCTTCGGCGAACTCAATTGTACTTTTAACAAATAGACAGAAAGGGCGGAAAGGGCTGGATTGTCTTAGAGTACCACAAGCATCAATATTTGTTTAAAATAACCATAATATTTATTATGTGATTTGATACTATCGAATATAAGTTTTGGAGGATCGGTCATAGCTCGCGCCTAAAATGTTTCTCCGAAGAAACACTTAAGCGTGTCTCCGTCCATACCATAAAATATTTGCACTGAAACATTTGAGTGTGATGGATAAAGAGTAAAAACGAATGGTAAAGCATACTTTACTTCGGGTAGAAAAATAAGAAGAAAGGGAAAACTCATACAACATACCTAAATGCTGCAAAAAAGAAGCTTTTGTGTAGTCAAGAGTGCAATTTCAAGAGAGGACTGAAGAAAGTATCTGCAGCAAATGTTTTAAAACATGGGGGAGAACTAAGGAAAGCAATTTGACACTAAACATTGTTATTGTGTTAAAATTCATCTTTGACCCCATATAGTATATATGAACATTTTAAGTATATTATAGCTTTTGCAGATGATATCATTATATATCATGCTGATGATACAATTGAAAAAATAAATTCAAAACTTCAAGAGTATTTCAATGTAGTAGAGCAGTTTTCAGTTGATTGGTTTATGAAAATTAATATAAATAAATGCGAAACAATTTTATTTAGACCGCCAGTTAAAAGATGTAATAATAATATTAAAAGAAATTGGAAATGCTTCGGAATTAGATCGAATTTAAATAATGCCAATATATCAAACAAACAAATTGTCAAATATTTAGGAATTCAATTAGATAAATTCTTATACTATAATAATCATGACATTGAAACAATAAGAAAAGCACAAAAAGCGTTTTTCATGTATAAAGCATTATTTTATTCAAAATACCTAAAGCCTAAAGTAAATATAATAATAATGTACCAATCGCTCATTAGACCAATCCTCACATATGGATGTCCGATATGGTTTAATATCTCACCTTCATATATGGAAAAAATAAGGGTATTTGAAAGAAAATGTTTGAGAGCTTGCACAGGGTTATTTAGATCATCTCATAGTAACTTTTTAAAATACGTATCTAATAAAAAATTATATGACACATCAAACATTATAAGGATAGACAATTTTATAATAAGTTTAACAAGAAACTACATTTTGAGATGTACTTCATGCAATGAAAATAATTTGATAATGGCACCTTATTACACAAATTTTAATTATATATCTAATGCTCTACAAAATGGCTTTGGTCCCCCAGAGTCATTTTTGTTCTTAGACAAACTAAAATTAATACAAGACAATAATGGTATTCCAATTTTCTATCATAGTTATAGACGTGCCAATATCAAAGCAATTGATTGCAACAGCATATCAAATTTGTTAAACAGGTTTGATAAAAGTATAGCTAATAAAGAATTCCTTGCATTACAAAGCACAAAAACCAAAAAGTTTTGGTGGATAATAGAATAGTAATATATAAAACTCTCTTTTTTATTTTTTTAGACTTTTGCTTTTATTTTTGCCATATATATGTAATGTTTTTATTCACATTTTTCATTACAAATAAAAATATAAATCAAAACTAATGTTATATCCTTAAGCTCGTTTCTGGGACTTTGTATTTATGTAAATATGTATTATATTATACTAGGGTTTATTATAGTAGAAATTGTTAAATTTTGTAAATAAATAAACACAAAAAAAAAAAAAAAAAAAAGTAATTCTAAGTCAATTTAACTGCCTGTTTTCAAAATCAAATAAAAATTTTCGTTTAAAAATTTATATTCAAGACAAAAACAAATATGAGTTGTTTCAATGTAAATTCCCAAGCGAAATATTTTTTTTCATTTAAAAAAGTATGCAGTTAAATTGACTTGGAATTGACTTGGAAATCAAGGACCTTAAATATTCATATGTACTTTATGGGGTCAAAGATCAATTTTTAAAGTTACGCCTGGAAGGGCGAACTCATTATTCCCTTTTCTAGTGGTGTAGGATGTAGGGAATATAAATTATGATACCAAGTTTTGGAAGGATCAATATTTCAAATATTTTTTTTAAATATTTTGTCTTATTTCTCAATAAATATTATTCTTAATCTTGGCAAAGAGTAAAAATTATTTGTAGCCGCAATTTGTTAAAAGTTATTAAAATATATGTATATAAAAAAATATTAATAAAAATATTCTTGAAATTGTTCAAAATAGGGCTTACGAAATTCTAATATATACGTTTACAACTAAAGATCGGCTGGACCGATTTCGACGATTCGTACCAATTCGGAATGGTCTCTGACCAAGTAAGAAGAATAGCAAAAAAAAAAAATCTAAAATAAGTGTCGCCATTGAAAATTACTCAGTATGAATTAAATCGTAAACTCTGCATTTGACGATGCTATGATCTTTAGCAAAGTTGTTGAGCATGAGCCGGCGTAGGTTTATAAGTTGATTTGACCAATTTCCGATAGGCGGCACCATTGAAAATTACTCATAATAAATTATATCATTTGATCATGCTATGGTCTTTAGTAAAGTTGTTGCGTATGAGCCGGCAAAGGTTTCTATGTTGGTATGAACAATTTCCGACAGGAAGTGCCATTGAAAATGAATCAAATCGTAAGCTATGCAATTGATCATGCTTTGATCTGTATCAAAGTAGTTGTGCATGAGCCGACGGAGGTTTCTAAATTGATGTGATTTCATTGCGTGTTTGTGGCCTCAATTTGGAGAACGACTGTTTTTCATACGGTCAAATCGATGTCGCAAGTTTCCGTGTCGGAAAGCCATCCTCTTTGTTCATTTTCGCACCTGACAACAAAACGAAAAATATTGTTTATCACAAAGTGCTTCAATGATATTCTCTTAACTTATTCAATAGTTTACTTATAATTCACATTTTCATATTCTTTTTTTTTTTTTTTTTGTAAATAAAGATAAATTATCTGCACCGAATATTACCTGTACTTGATTCTGTATTTTAAATATACACAAAAACAATACTTTTCTAGGCAAAACAACGTTTGCCGGATCAGCTAGTAAAATACTAAATGATAAATTTAAAATGACAAATTTTACTGCAAAAATTTTAAAATGGTTACACTCATGTATTCTCATTCCGCCATATTCATAAAAAATATTTTAGGTTTATTGCAGGTTTATGAAACGAATATTCTATGAAAATTTTTTTATTTATCAAAAAAAATTTTTATGAATATGGGGGTTTATGTTTTCTATACGTTTTAGCAGCGTTGTCATATATTTTTTAAAATCCTACTTTTTTCTGAAAAAAAACTTTATTCTTCAAAAATCCCAAAATTTAAAAAAAAAAATACAAAAAGTGCTTGGAATTTATTTTGTCCAAAAATATAAAAAAAAATAAATAAAAACATTTTTTTTTACCAAAAAATTATTGTAGAAGGAAATAATTATTAAAAAAAAATAAAAATAAAATTTTTATTAATTTAAAGCCATTTTCTTTTGATATCTTAAGCGCCCTGTAGACTACCCAATAAACACATAAATCACATTGATGTGTGCGTGCAGTCAGATTTTTACGGCAACACGTACGTATTGCTGGTAATAGTAAATGAAAATCAAAAAAGTGTTAATATCTTTATTTGATGACTGATTATTTGATTGTCTCCTGTTGTGATTGAAAAAAAAATTTAATTTGCTTTGTGGTTGCCAGTGTTACTGCTAATGAATAAGTTGTTCAAAACCAAGGGCCTAATTCACAAAGAAGACAACAAGGCAATTGAGAAAATTTCGTATGAAAAAAATACTCAAATTGTGCTCTCTTCCATACAAATATTTTAAAATTGTCCTGCTGTCTTCTTTGTGAATTGGGGGTCAAATAATTCAGGTAATTTGTGTGTCCTGCAAGAAAATTTTTTTTTAAATTACAGAAATTATGATGTTATTTTGCTTAGCATTTTTTAAACAAGGTTTGAATCTAAATAGAGTCCCGCTTATGCAGTACGATAGAAAATTTTTTTAAGAAGCCTAATTTTGCTAATGTAAAAATTGCGGAAAATTCGAACAAAATATGGGCTTATATAAAATTAATTTCTACTATAAGTAAAACTACAACAAAACCAATGGTTTAAAAACTGTTCCAAAAATTCATAAAACTGTAGGGTTTTAGAATATTTAATTAGAAAGTTGCAATACTGCAAATAAAAATAAATCATCGGAAATCTTAATTGACGAGTTTATTTGTAGGTTTCCAAAAAAAGCGTCAAATAAACGAACTAACACATATGCACTGATTGATGGCTTTATTTGATAGTACGTAGGGCTCCTTAAAGTTTTTACAATCGCTATTATTTTTTTTTTTTTCTCAAAAACACTTTTTTTTTCTCAAAAACACTTTTTTTTTTCTTAAAATAGCACATTAATTTGGTATTTCTAATTTTTGTCTTATATTATTTTTGTTTCAATGATTATTTCGACAATTAATATAAACTTAAACCCAGAAAATATAATAAACTTATTTTTGAAAATACGGAAACACTTTGGACTAATCGCAATGGATTAGATACTTTTAATACTTCCTCTCAAAAATTCTCAATATTCTGCTTTTTCAATTTATTATATTCTAAAAAATTAATATAGAGCAGACCACAACGCTTATTATCAACTACTTAAATGTAACCTAAATCTACTAAATTTGGCACAATGATCCATAATTGAGAAGTATTCAATTGGTTATCTTGGATTATACAAAAGAGTACTTAAAAAATTATATTTGGAATCTTCAACGTAGGCAGTAACTTGCGGTGTTGCTCAGGAAAGTGTCCTTGGTCCGTTGTTGTTTAAAGTTTTTGTTTATTACATATTCAATATAATCTTTAATAGAAAATTATTCATGTATGCTAATGATGTTTGCATGTTTTACAGATAACACATTTAAAGATTCTGGCGACCCAGGTTGAGTAAAATGCTGCTTTAAAAATGTAATGTAAAAATGCTGATTTACCAGTCATTTGCCTCTTCCCATTTGATATATCTTCCAATAATATATGGGTGTAGAATTAATCAGTCATTCAAGTCTCTTCAGTCTGCTCAAAATAAAGCTCTAAAGCTTGTTTATAACCTTCCTATAATGAATTCTACGTTGGAGCTGTTTCAACTTATGCTAAAAATATTTTGCCGATTCGAGGTCTTTTAAAATATAAAATGTTTACATATGTTTTTAAATCATTAAGCGAAAATCCTCTTATCCATTCTTATGTAAATTTCTTGTGTAAAATATGTAACTTTTTTTTTATTTAAGTTCTTTTAATTTTTGTTTTTTTTTTTTTTTTTTGTTTTTAAATTAAAAAAAAAAATATATATATTATGTAAATTATCTTCTAAGAATATAATGTCATGTTGCCTACTATAGCCTCTTCTAAGATTGCACGGCGCTGAGGCGCTAATTTTTGCCAACTGTTATCTAATTTTTTTTTTTTATCGAATTAATAAAATATATATAAAAGAAAAAAAGTAGTAAATCCAATTGAACACCGTTGTAATAATAAAGGAGGACATATAAAATATAAGATAAATTTAAAAAGTTTAATTGCAAAATAATTTCACATAATAGTTTCATTCATAATACTGCAAATTTTAAATTATCTATTTAAAAAAAAATTGATAAAACTTTATACACAGAAAAAATTAAAAATTTTCTCGAATGACCAAATTTATACCAAACTCATAGAATCAAGCAAACAATTTGTTGATTTTGCACTTACTACCAAAATGATTATATTGATTACTAAAAATTTTAAAAATTTAAAATTTTTAATATTTTTTTCAATAAATAATATTTTTAATTTTAATTAAAAAAATTATCAAAAAACTTTGCCATTTAATTGATTTCATTAAATATAGCACACGCTGACAATTCCCAACAACAATTCTACAAGTTTAAAGTATTTTATATTTCAAACGAAAATAGTCAATTATGAGTTTTTTATTTAATTATTATTTTAATTAAAAATTTATTTCAAAACAACAAAGATGATAATTAAATCAATATTAAATTTTTAAGTTGCTTTCAAATAAAAAAAATTGGTACAATTATCACATTAATTAAATTTAAATAATTTTTAAACAATTTTTTTTATTGATAAAAAAAACAACTGATAATTTTTTCTGTGTATAAATTTAAAATTTTTTTATATCTCAAAAAACTTGCAAAAGGGGAAAAATTTACTAATGACAACACTGCGTATGAGTAATATTTGCATATTTAAATACTACCCATACGTTCCGATCAAAAATTATAAATAGTATTATAAAATATTCTTTGAATAAAGAAAGTTTAAGGGCTCTGTTGTGTTTTCGGAAAAAAAAAAATACTTTTATATTCTTAAACGAGAAACAAAATCTGAAAAGTATAAAGAGAATAATACTGAAATAAAGTTTATAATTTTTTTTTTTATTCCTAAAAGAGATCATAAAAGTATTGATGATGATAATGATGATGTTAAAGAAATACTTTTTAAACATTATTTCCTACACATACTTTCTGAACATTAATATATTCGCTAAATGAAAAATTTTTTCTTTGAAATGGGCCACGAATTTTTTGCCAAAATGTTGGTCCTAAAGTTAAGTATTTGTAACATTAATATAAATTGTAAATCTCTTTATTATGCCTTTTACAAATTGAAGATATTTTTGAAGAATATGGGTGTTATAATTTACGTATCTTATCAACAATAAAATAATAAAAATACAACTAGATCAACGACTTTTGGTCTAGGATAGGTCGGTTCTGCAGAATCTTTTGATTAGGCAGAAAATATGGATTGGACAGCAAACATTGCATTTTTTCCTTGCTTAGGAGCTTCATCTATTTAACCTCCAATGCTGAAATAAACTACAGCAGCTTCTGTTTATTAAAAACTGCTCCTAAGGATTTGCCGTGAAGTCGAATTTTTCCATAATGGCTTAAAGACAGCCTTCAGTTCCGAATTTTTAAGATCTTTCTAAACGAGGTCTTATGCATTAACCACTGCCATCACGTAATTTCCGAAGACGCCTCACCAATCACCATTCCACGAACTAAGTTCCTAGGGATTTATGTTTTCTCAGTACCAGATAGAAACTTTGTTTAGCTTAGATAGGAAATCATCTGAATCCGAGCCCTGCCTGCCGTATTCAGGGTATTTGGTGCATCCAGTTTTCCCGCGTGAACGCTACACCAAACACATCACCGGTTGAATAAAACAGGAATGTAAAATCTTCCAATTTCAAGCAAATGTTAAAAGTTATCAGTTCATAAGTTTTCCAAAATTAACTCTCTTAAATCTTTTGTTTTAAAATGCGACGATTTCACGAGTAAAGCGACTGCGGTTAAACTCGATTTTCTTAAAACAAATTTCACAATACATGGGCAACAAACAAAGCAATACAACACAAATGGAAATTCATCTTTACATACGTCAAACACTGAACTTGGGAAAATAAATACATTGTTGCCTATTTATTAAATTAAAACTAACTAATCACAATACAAAACATGAACTTGTTGCAAACATAAACAAAAGTTTGATAGACCACTGGCCAATCAATGCTAGAGCTAAAAGTCTTCGTCAAATGTCACCTATTTATCTCATCATGTTACAAGCATTACAAACGATTTATGTGCTGTTTTCAAGTGACAGGCGATTGATTGTGTAGTTTAATTTATATGAAAAACACTCAGTTTTATTTAGTGCTTTTCATATATTATAAAGTATAATTAAGTATATGAAAAGCTCTAAGTAAAACTGAGTGCTTTTTATATAAATTAAACTACACAATCAAGCGCCTGTCACTTGGAAGAGCACATTAATCGTTTTTAATAGCTTGCCGATTTTGTAAAAACAGTATCATTTCGAAGACATTTGTCCTATTTTATTAAAAACGGAATTACAAAATCAGTGTAACCCTCATCTTAATAAAAAGTTAATAAATATTCCACAATTTTCTTCTTGTCTATTCAAATTTAAAGCATTTGCAAAAACTTTTTATCATTTTAAATGCATCGAAAAATATATGTTTGTTCATTTCCAGAAAATAATTGCTTATTTTCAATAATTGTTACTAATGAGTGTTCACGTACTCGAAAAACCTGCAACGAGAGAGTGAAAAAAGAGCATACAAATTTGAGTGACAAAAAAATATTTGAAAATTTTTGATAGTTAAACTTTTATTAAAAACAATTATTCAACCACCTGTTTCATGTTCTTGTTTACCAAACAAAAATAGTTTTCATAATTTTGAAATTATTTGAATTTTTCAGTAACATAAAATATTTATTTTTCTAAATTTTGCGAACAATATTTTTGCGCAAATAGTTCAAAACAATTGAATTTATCGAGAAATAATCTCGTATCTTACACCTGAATAGTATCGCTATGCCTACACAGAAAAAATTATTAAATTTCTCCAAACACCAAATTTATTCGAAATTCATAATATCTAGCAAACAAGTTGTTGATTTTGCACCTATTACCAAAATGATTATATTGATTACTAAAAATTTCAAAATTTTGAAAAAATATTTTCTATATATTTTTAATTTTAATTAGAAAAGTGGTCAAAAAACTTTGCCATTTCAAACAATGTGTTAATTTATTTAAATAAATATTGACAATTCCCAACAACAATTCCAAATGCTTAAATTATTTTATTTTAAACGAAAAAAGTCAATTAAGATTTTGTGATATTTAATTAAAATTTTAATTGAAAATTTATTTTAAAGCAACTAAAATTTTAATTAAATCAAAATTAAATTTTTAATTTTTCTTTCAACTTAAAAAAATAAGTGATTCAATTATCACATTAATTAAATTTAAATACTTTTTAAACCATTTTTTTAATTGATCAAAATTTTTTTCTGTGTAACTGTATATGTTTGGCTGGTTATTAAATTATTTTATTTATTTTTTATTTTCCCACAATTTTATTGTAGGTGCATTTTGCTTTCCTTTAAGAAAATAATATTAGAAAAATCCAAACTTAATTATAATAAGTTTTGTGGTTATTTTATTGAACTGCTAACGGTTTTTAATCCAACTTTCGACATTTTATTCAGGCATAAGGTCATTGCATTTAATTTTCATTAAATTATTTTTATGAAGAAAGGAATTTTACAACATGAAATGAATTAAAATTTATTGATAATTTTTTATTCTTGACTGAGCTGGGAATTGAACCCAGGTTTTAACGGACAGGTTGCCCTGACTAGTCTCGATTGTAACCACACAATGTCTACAGAGGGGTTTGCCGTTTAGCACTCACCGCCATTGACGACGGATGACGTCATTTGACAAACATCAATCTTTAAACCAAATGGTATTTTACCCTGGTAGATCGAACCTTGCTTTGAATGAATGATTATCTATTTTAATTGATTTACATGTTTTTCCTTTCTTCTGTTTTTTCGCACTTTTTTGTCAAGAACTCTTCTTGAAATCCAAAGTACATTTTTTGTTTTTCATGTTTTTGTCTTTCTTTTTTCTTGTTGACCTTTTTCAGCACAACTTGGACAAATGTAAACATATTGCTCGTGCCTTAGATGTTAACAATTTATTTATTTATTTTTTATTTATTTGTCTATGGAATATAATCCTTACAGACTTCTTAATTAAATAAAAATAAATTTTAAAAAATAACAAAAATTATGGATTTAAATAGATTAATATACTAGTTTTAATATCAGTGGAACTATAAGAATAGTCAATAAATTTATAAAACTTGTTGAACTCGTTACACATCCTTCTTAACGGGTCACCATTAGCATAATTAGCTCTAAAAAATTGAATTGATAACGGAAACAAGTGACGTGATGGAACATTAAATGTTATATTGTTGATTAAGTATCCAGAGCAAACGTTGCCAATAATTATGTTGAAAATAAATGTTGAAGATGTTAAGCACAGTTCTACGGCTCTTTAGAGTTGGCAGCTTGATGAGGGCTAGTCTAGCAGAATAAGGCGGCAGATTCCATTGGTTAAAGTTCAACCCACGTAGACAAAAGGTCAGAAACTGTTTTTGGACTGATTCAATTTGGTCGGAATGTTTTTTATATATAGGGTCCCATACTCTAATACAGGTCTTACCAGGGAAGTATACAGACATTTCGTAACATATGGATCCTTGAACTCTTTAGCCCATCGTTATACAAAACCGATCATACCTCTGCCTTTATTAGCTGTCAAAAAATTTAGTTTCGAGTCAAGCAGAATTCCAAGATCTACGAAGCTATCCACCGACTCCAACTGATGACTTTCAAAAAAGTAGAATGCAGATATTGGACTATTTCTAACAAACATGCGTTTTGTTTTACATTTTTTTAGATTATGTTGCATAAGATTTACATTGCACCACATGTAAAAAGAATTTATTTCGTTTTGAAGAAGTTGTTAATCAGATATTTTACGATAGCTAAGAAAAACTTTGACGTCGTCCGCATGCATCAGAATATTGGATGAATAAATCACCTCAGGTAGGTCGTTAATAAATAATGTAAAAAGAAGTGGCCCAAGGTGGCTTCCCTGAGGCACACCAGACAGAACATCTATGCTTCTAGAAATAGCGTTATTAAAGTTAATGGATTCTGTTCTGTTGCTTAGGTGTGAATATATCCAATCTATACTAATATCAGTAAAACCCAGTAAATGAAGTTTAACCTTAAAAAGTCTATGGTTAATTTTATCAAAGGCCTTGGTAAAATCAGTGTATATCACGTCAGTTTGTTGTTGTTGTATAAATCCTCGATATATGGCAGTTGTAAGATGAAGGAGATTCGTTGTAGTAGAGCATCTTTTTTGAAACCCATGCTGGTAATAACACCTTGATACTTGATAACAAAGGAATTCGGTAATAATTTTTTCGAATAGTTTAGGTATAATACTCTATATTATACCTAATTTGTTCTATAATTAGTATTGTGGTTATTTTGTTGAACTGTAAATGGTTTACAATCCATATTTTGATATTTTAATCAGGCTTAAGTTCATTGAATTTAAAGTGCTGTGTTTACAACACAACTGATTGAACGTGTAGTAAAATTTATATGAAAAACACTCAAAAAAGTGAGTGCTATTCATATAAATTTTACTTCACGTTCAATCACTTGTGTTGTGAAAACAGCACACAATTTTCATTAAATTATTTTTAGAAAGAAAGGAATTTTTTAACATGAAATGAATTAAAACTCATTGATAATTTTTCATTCTTGACTGAGCTTCAAATTTATTAAAACTTTTCTTTGTTTTTTTCATCTTTTTATTTGCTTCAAATAGTCAATCTGAAATCACACAAAAATAAGGTCGTAACCGGTATATGAAATAGATTTATATATATCGTCGGTTGATAATTTAAATGTCGTATGTGGATTTTTTGCGATTTTGAGTTAAGATCGATTCCTTAGGTTTTCCGACCTGATCTTTTATTTGGCGTACGGTTTTCGAGATATGGAGTGTTGTCTTATGTGGTATTTGCTAAAGCAATTTTCAAATTTAATGTGTTCAAACTCAATTTACTCGAAACTATCGGAATCCACGTACGACAATTAAATTATCAGCCGACGATATGTCGATGCATGACGTAGATATGCTTTTAAGCTTGCGTCAACCATTTTGTGTCTTTGTATTAAATACTACACGTTTTTATTTGATACCGTATCTACGTCATACGCTACTGCGTTCATATGTTGCAATTGTGTGGTTCTCCTTGCTGGTTTCTGCTAGCAAAGCAAATGAACACACCTTATATCAATGTATCGTATAAATTCTTTATTAAATTAAATATTTTCATACGTGTACAACTTAAATAAACTTTGATTTCTTTTCGCTTTTTTACAGTTTAATTAAGAAATAATGTTTGTGTGTCATACTATACTATGTTGTTCATTCGAAGTGAGATACTTTTTCTTTCTTCGGGGTTTTCATTAAAGAAAAAACACACACACACACAAAAGCAAATAAGGAGAAACAGTGTTTGTTCTACATACGCGTCACATTTAAGTTTAAAATTATTCTAGAGCGCGTCAATCTGGTCTAATGAAGTTCATATTTATATATTTCTTTGCGCTCGCGACGTTGTTCTAATTACAAACTCAACAGTGAAAACAACGAGAACAAATTGTATTAAGCAAAAAAGTTGTATCATTTTCCGTTTGGTTTTTTTTTGTTTTTAAAAAAAAATGTCGCTTTGTAAAAGAAACAGCAAAATACCGAGTACTTTGTTTTTGTATTAGAAAAAACTGAAAAGAAAATCTAGATGTATGTGCTGGTATTTTTTGTATGAACTTTTTTAAAATGTTCACAAAGAAGAAACATTTTTGGTACCTGTGGTACTGATACAATGTTTTTAAATAAAGTGGTCTATTATATTAGGAATTTAGTAAGGAAAAAGTCTGAAATAGTTATAAAATGTGTATTGCTAAAAAATTTTAACAAGTTTAAGGATATTAACTTTATATCTGCGTCAGATACTAGTCTGATCGTACGGCCCATTTTTAGGTTTGATATTAAATAACATGTATATTTAAAATTGTTTTTAATACAAATTCTCTTATTCACTAAACACTTAACTGAAACTTAATTCACCAAGCTGGTACATTATAATTCAATTTAAGGTTCCATTGTATCTAATACAAGAACAAATTCTTGGAGCTAATGTAATAGAAGATTAAAAACATTCCAAGGCATTTGACACTGTAAACCATCAAACCTTATGCATGAAATTGAGAAATTTTTTCAACTTTTCATCCTCAGCAACACAACATTTCACGCCACTAAGAGTAAGGCAACTTCTTGCAAAGGCTTACCGAATACCTAGTCTAATTTACGGTTGTGAACTTTTCGCTAACTGTGATTCCATCAGTAGGAAAAAATTAGATGTTTAGTACAACAACATTATAAGGTATGTTTATGGATTGAGGAAAAGTGATGGAGTCTCTGCATTCTCAAAAACTCTTTATGGTGTATCTTTCGAAAACCTTCTTAAAATTAGAGGCCTTATTTTTCTGCACAAAGTTGCATACACAAAAAACCCACAATACCTTTATAATTTTATCCAATTTGCTAGATCTACCAGGGGCAAGAACATGATTATACCTAGATTTAAATGTCTTGTGTCAGAATGGCAATTTTTAATAAACGCAGTTCGTCTTTGGAATGATGTACCAAATAACCAACAAACAAATAGCAACGCAATTCTTTTTAGGAAATTTTTATTTTAAACTTTCGCTTAACTTAAACTAAAAATTCTGTGATTGATTAATTTGTTTGTGATTTAATTAAAATGTTATCCTATCTTAATTTTTTGTGTAATTTTTATATATTGTTTTAAACTTTTATTTTTTATAAAACTTGTAATATTACGCTCAGTATATTTTCTTTTTATTTAATGTATAATGCTTAGTCTGGATATTTTTTATATGTCAATCCTTGTAAACCAATATAATCCTATACTTTAATTATAAGACTTGTTCTTGTTGTGCAGTAAATCAGTAAATAAATAAATAATTTTTTTTTTTTTTTGTAAGAACTGACGCGGCATTAGCTCCAAGAATTTATGGACTTCCTAAGATACATAAGGAAAATTTCCCACTGAAACCTATATGTTCTTCTGTAAAATCGCCTTCTATGGAATTAGGTAAATTGATGACGAATATTTTAAAATAATTGACAATAAATTCGGAATTCAACGTGTGTGCAATTTAGAGATAGAGTTAACAATAGTGTAATAGGAGGCGATCAGAGAATTATATCATTTGATGTAGGTTCATTATTCCAGTATACCTGTGGATTTTTCTATGGAAACGATCATGACAAAATGGGCAGACATAAAATATACACTGAAATGTCAAAGGAGCTATTTATGAAAATACTGAAATTTTGTATAAAGGACGACAGATATTTTAAGTATAAAGGCGAGATGTACACGCAATGTAGAGGACTTCCAATGGAGTCACCGGCATCTTCAATTATATCAGACATTGTAATGGAGGAACTGCTAGACTAACAATAAAGCCGAGAATGCTTACTAAATACGTTGACGACCTATTTGGGATTATAAATGAAAGTGCAATAGGAGAAGCATGGACACAATTATACAGTTTTCACAAACAAATAAAATTCACTTTGGTGAAAGAATAAAACGTACGACTGCCTTATTTGGATACAATAGTTATAAGAAAAGGAAACAAACTAAAAACAGATTGGTGCCAGAAACCAACCTCATCTGGTAGAATTGTGAACTTTTTTTTCATGTCAACCAAGAAATATTATAATAAATACGGCGGTAAATTTAATACGACGAGTTTTGACAGTTAGTGACAGAATGGAGAGAATATTATAAAAGTTAAGGACTTATTACGAAAAAATTCATTTTCTTAACAACTCATTAAATATTTGATCAATAAAAACAAGAACATTAGAAAGCAGACTGAAGAAACCGACGATAAGAATCCGAAAATATACAAATCAATAACATATATACCAGGTATAACGGAAAGAGTAAAAAATTCCAAAATATACAACGATAAGAAATATAAAATAGTAGCGAGGGCCGATAACACGATAAGAAAACTTTTCTCATGCACCAAAGCTAAAGTGGACAAATTTGACAAAGCTGATTCAATTTATCAGATAAAATGCAATGGCAATGAAAACAAGAGTTGCGAACAAGTAGAAACAAATTAAGAACGAGAATTTCCGAACACAAATCAGACATTAAATGTAAAAATAAAATATCGACACAAAAAAACAGTACTAGTAGGCCACTGTAAAGAAAGAGAACATACGCCTAACTTTAAAGATGTTAAAATATTACAATTGAAATATAATAGAAGATATACACTGAAGATGCTAAACATAATCAACACACCGTTACAGAAGAAAATGAATTTTAAGAGTGACACTGATAATTGCGCTCAAAGTTACAGAGACATTATTAACAAAAGGAAAAAGAAAAGCTACAATTAGTGCAATAATAGACCTACAAGATAATTGTTGTGTATTTTTGTGACTCGTTGTAAGTGTTAATTTTGTAACATTATAATTTTTAGATATTGGGAATTATTTCTTTTCATAAGCTACTTTATTATATTCAACATTTTTTTATTTTTCGAATTTATTCTATGATTTAAATTTCAGTTATGTATTTTATAAAGCTTTTTTGTAATAGTTCTATTCCTTAATTTTTAGGAATGACTTTATACACTACCAGACTATTATCTTGTATCTTCTTGTTACATTTTACCTTAGCTATCCGTTGGATAGCAATAAAGTATATTGTATGTACAGAAAAATTTACAATTATTAGACACCAGCAGAATGTAATGCATTTTCTAGCCCGCTACGGCCTTCGTCAGCATTCTTTGTGTCACACTGGATAGTGATACTTTATAAATTGAATGTATTTAACTCAACTACAAGAAGAAACAAGATAATAGTCTGGTAGTGTACAAAGTCATTCCTAAAAATTAAGGAATAGAACTATTACAAAAAAGCTTTATAAAATACATAACTGAAATTTTTACTCATAGAATAAATTCGAAAAATAAAAAATGTTGATTATAATTTTTATTTTGTTTATATGTATATTGTTCAATAGTATAGTGACATAGAAAAATGATTTGTGTTTACTTATAATTCTTTCAAGATTCCTGAAGATGACACCCAAAGGATGTCGAAATATTGAAAAATAAAGCATTTAAAAAATAAGACAGACCTCAAGCTTAAACAATTTTTTTAGTTTATAAATTATTATAAAAAAAGGTCGAAAAACTAAAAACTTAAAAAAGAATAAATTAAAAATTAAAAAAAAAAATAGAATATCAATAAAAAAGCCAACCAATTGTAGTCGGGAATGTAAGAAAAGATAAGCTCAGAATAAAACATGGAAGTTAAGCACATCAAAAATTTTGTATGTCACTTTTAGTCCTTTTTCCCTTAAGTTGTTATTAAGTCCAATCCCATCTCAATGAATACTGTCTCATTAAGACTTTTTTTTCTCTATTATACAAACAAAAGAAGCGAACAAATGTTGCATTTCTTGTATTTAATATTGTTTCTTAAAACACAGCATTAAAAAACAAGTATAGGGTGAATTTTTTTAAGAGTTTAATAAATAATTTCAAGCAAGCAAGAATGTAGTATATGACTTTGCTTTATAAACAATCTCAAGACAATCTAGCCAAAATAGGGACATACGTGAATGTACACACCACAACATCATATTCGGATGTTTGGATCAGCCCAGGATCATCCCCGGGGGATGTAACACCATGAGGTCTGAATCATCAAAATGCTTCACTTACCCCCCTTGGAGACGCAGCATATACTCCGGGGGGAATAAATAAGAGATGCCGGATTAGACACTCGATTGACAGGTTAATGCCTCGGAATTAAAACCTTAAAAAAACACTATTTTCTTAAAACAATTGTCGGCTACATTTAACTCGCGCAAAAGTTTCTTGTTTTTATGTCATTCGTTGATTGCTGAAAGAAAAAAATACAACTTGAATTCAGTCTCAAATATTAATTTGCAAATGTACCCTGCCACATTTTGTGGCAGTAATGAAAGAAGTTAAAGCCGCAGTCGTTAAATGGCAACATTTTAACTTTGTGTGTAAAAGTGTGTATGTAAATGTGTGTCGAAGAAAAAACTTTATTTTGTTTTTTTTTCTTAATGAGGAGAATTAAAGACAAGAATTGACATTGAAAAAAAAAAAGAAATAGTTTTTTGAAGACTTTAAAATAAACGGTAATATTTTTGTCTCTGTCGAATCGTGTATACCTTTCTGAATGGTGATAGGAGTAAATTTTATTCCCCGACATAATAAAATACATGTAAAATAATAAATTTATAAAACATTTTCTTAAGCCTTCTCTTAATACTTCTCTTTTGTTTGCTTCATCGTTCATAATTCTATTCCAATAGCACATTCGTATGAGCTCTAGGTGAAGTAATGGCGCATCGCTAACCTCAAAATATAAAGGCTGATTCATTGTGAGGTTTGATTTTCCATATATTTTTTTTTACAGTGCACGCGCGACACATATTAGTATCGTTTGGCAAGTCATCATGGAAATGCTCGCACCACAACAGCGCACACTAAGGCCAAAAGCCCTTTTTTCGAGGAATAATTGATAGCTCCTCAGCTACAACAGTGAGGCACACTAAATTTGATGAGGGTAACTCTTAGAACAAACTTCTTGGTCTAGCAAAATCTTGGGGGTATACGAGTGGGGATACTGGTACCCCCCATACAAAAAAATTAGTTTATTTCTTATAGCTGAAGAACTACAATAGTCAAGAAAACTAAATTTGATGTGCGTAACTCTTAGAACATACTTGATTTTTCAACAAAATCTTGTAGGTATAAGAGAGGGGAAAGAAGTACCCCCCATAAAAAAAATAGTTTTTTTCTTATATCTGAAGAACTACAATAGTGAAGAATACTAAATTTGCTGTGCGTAACTCTTAGAACATACTCAATTTTTCAACAAAATATTGAAGCTATAAGAGGAGGGATACGGGTACCCCCCATACAAAAAAATTAGCTTTTTTCTTATATCTGAAGAAATACAATAGTGTAGAATACTTAATTGGATGTGCGTAAATCTTAAAACAAACTTAATGTTCCAACAAAACTTTGGAGGTATAAGAGGGAGGAGACGGGTAGCTCCCATGCAAAAAAATAATTAATTAAAAAAAAAACATGATTTTTTATTGACGCACACTCCTGCTAAATTGCTGATGGTAGCAAATTTATGCTATTATGCAATGCTTTCGATTTGTATACGTAAATAATCGTTCTTAATTTGATTTTTGCAGCAGGTACTTAAACTTGTAATTCTGTAGAGTCCCTTACAACTTTAGTTTTTTTTTTCAATTTACATGTGTCGCTTGAATTACTAAAATAAATGTCTTTTCGACCACGCTTTGGGGTCTTAGCACACGGAAATGCAATTGATAATTGCAGCCAATTCTTATTTGTTTCACTGGAAAATCAGTCTTCGTTTCTGTGAGTTTTATTCCATTTAGTCTTATACTCAAAAACGAAACTGTTAAACGTATTATTGAAAACTTGAGAGTTGCCCTCCGAATAACCAGTGCGTTTCTTTAGTTCTTCATTTAAATAGGTAATTTTTTCATCTATTGTTTTACAATTAAAACTTTTCAAAATATCATAAAAGCTTTAGCGGCTAAAAAAAACAACGCTCGAGCTTGTTCCTGCAAAATGTAAGCATATTGCATTGAAAAGTACTAAACAACATTCAAAATATATAAATTATAATATATAATATATTAATTTAATCACGGTCGTGCGTGACTCATGTGTGACTCACGCGTAAGAAATCACGACATTTGCACATCTCTAATAAAAATTATAGCAGAAGTCGTGAAGCGCTTTTTGTTGGTAACACAACGCGTCTTGCAACTAATTCGTACATAACTTCTAAGTCGCACCGGTGCGCACTCTAATTTTTCTACGTTTAAAATGAAGTTAATAGTTTGGCAGTGTATAAAAGTCATTCCTAAAAAATTTAAGGAATAGAACTATTACAAAAAAAAAAAAAAAAAAAAAAGTTATAAAATACATAACTGCTATTAAACTCATAGAATAAATTCGAAAAATTAAAGATGTTGGATATAATAAAATTGCTTATGAAAAAGATATAGTTCCCAATATCAATTTGTTAAAATCTCTACTTAATTAAGCCTAATTAATAACTTTATGTCCACTTAAATTGAGAAAATTAATTTTTTTTGCATTTACCATATAAACTTAAAAAATAAAAGCAAATAATTTTTTTCACAAATTTAACCTCCACATTTGAATAAATACCTGAGCTTGATGTTTGCACGGTTATATTAATTACTTTTAGAATTCACTTTCGGTAAATCGGATTTATTTACGGAAAAAAATTTAGCTTTTATACCAATTTTATTAAATATTTTGTTACAATGTTTAATTTCAACGCTTCAGTACAAAAGCACCGTAACATATTTGACATTTATTTTTCTGCCTACTGATGCAGAACTTTGTGCACTTTAACCGAGTACTTTTAGTTTTCACGGTACTTGAACTTTTTTTTTGAATTAACGTGAAATCACTGCCTTTGGCCCCTGTGTGCAGCGCCACGAATTTGTTCAGCTGTATTACGAAAATCAACGCTCTGTGAGAAATGTTTTTCTTGAGATTCGAGGAGTAATCGACCTATGGAAATCACTGTTGCCAACACCATTCATTAATTTGGGTGCCAGTTTACATAAGTGTATGATACTCGACCGGGTAGACCACAATCAGCACTTAGTGATATAAATATATCAGATGTAGCTGAGAGTATACGGAAGACCAATCAATTCGTCGTTGTTCTCAGCAGCTTGGCTTGCCGCATTCGACAACTCGACAAAGCTCATGGTCTCGGTGAGCTTTGGTTTCAACACTACGAGAAACAAATCGCGTAAAATAATGACAATGTTGATAAATCATTTTGGTGAGCACTTAATTTCACATTTTGCTACGGTAAATTGGCCACCCAGATGGTTCGATCACACATTTGAACTATATTTTCTGGGGATATGTAAAGTCTAAGATGTTCAGGAATAAGTTTCGATTGACGCTTTTAAAGCCAACATTAGTCGTATTTTTCGCGAGATACCAGTCGCTATGCTCGAACGAGTCGCCCAAAATTGGATCTTGCGAATGTATCACCTAACACGTAATCATGACCAACATGTACAATATATAATTTCGAAACAGTAAACAAATTTCAAATTTATGTGCTTTATTCTAAATTATAAATCAAACCTCACGATGAATCGCTCTACAAATAAATTCACCCCTATCGTGAAAAACAAGTGGAATTTTTGTTCCCATGAAATTTTTATTCCCCTCGAAGGGAAAAATGCTATCGTGAAACTGCCGTGAACGATTTTTCGCGCTATCAATTCTCAGTAAATGTAAAAAAGAAGATACATATATTAAAAAACATTAAAAAAAAATTTTTGTTCAAAAATATACACGTATATTTGAAAAGTTAAAAAAAAAACAAATTAAAATATATTGTAATGGAGTGATTGCAACATTAGCTTATTGCGCTTTTATGCAGTAAAAAATTTTCTAAAATTCTGCCACCACGTCTTTGAAAAGCTTCATAACTCCTCAGGCAATCGACCTGTTTTTTGCATTTTGTTGAACAATATACATATGTACATACTATAAGCTTGTGCTTCTTTCAACGGAAATTGACCTTAAAATTAATTTTGTAAACTTCAATATTCGAATTATGAGAAGAATTACTTACATAAATGTATTGTTCCCCAGCAAAAATAAAGTGGGAAATTCAAAGGGAAAAGTGAACAAATTACGTGGGAAAAAATTGTTCACGATAAGGGGAATTTTCTCCCGAGAACATTTTTTTCACGTTGTTATTCTCCTATGAATGAATTTTTTCATGGGAGTTTTTCATGATCGCATATACGTGAAAAGGGAAAAAATTACGAGGGAAAAATTATTCACGATAGTGGTGATTGTGTCTTTGTATAGGAGGTGCCACGTTCACTACTACAATCCATCCCAATTTTTTCCAGATGTTGTGTATTAACCCTCTGCGACTGACATGGTTGTCTAACAGACACCAATGAACGAAAAAAGGGCTTTTCTCCACTCTTCTCAAAACATCGGCTCTCACGCATTCAGGACCTTCTTAATACGTTTTCATTAGTTCGTTGGCGTCATGAATGCAATAAAATAGAGCGCACACGTCGCGCTGAGCAGAAAAGTATCTTCAAGACAACCACGTCAATATTACAGTAGGCATCTGAGAAACAACCATCTCAATATTTTTGTGATATTTTTGTTATATTTTTCTAGTGGCTCCCAAACAACACGGCAGTAAAATTGTTTCAATATTTAATATCTCTTATTATTTTATTTTTGATGGGTCGCTCTAATACAAAACCAATTTTTCATTGTACTAAGAGAAAATCATCTGGAACTTTCAAAAGCCGTGAAGTGCAGATTCTAACCTTTGAATCAAACAATTTGACTATGCTGACAATAGCAACAGACCTTCCAAATTTCATCAAAATTCCGACCTCTGCTTTGGGCAGATGGTAACATGTAGAGACAACTAGTCAGCCAGCCGGACGGACAGACATCATTAGATCGACTCAGAAAATGTTTTTGAGTCGATCGACATACTAAAAGGTGGGTCTAAGACAAAGCACAAACGCATATTTCCTCCGAAATTGTGGTGTGGGTGTAACTTTGAGTTTATTCGATGACTTTTTTATTTATTTGAACAAAAAACGTATAACAATTCGTCAGGTCTATTAAATAACTGTAACAACGCATTAAATGGTAGTAATTAAATAAAAAAATTCAGTTGTTTAGTTAAATTATTAAAAACTATATGTTTGAAAAAAGCATTTTAGTAAATAATAACCCTTTACAGAATCATTTGAATCGTTTCTAATTGTAATCAAGAAGAGTCTTGTCAATGAGAAAACTCTTTCCCTTTCTACGCATGTTTGCATTTTTAGTCAAAATAACATATATAATGTCTACTAAATACACTTTCAGTTTTGTCGCCACATTCTTTAAAAACTTGTATTTTTTTAAAGATAATTATTTTCTTTGAAACAAACACCCCGAAATGTTAATTTTTCACTTCTGTCATTATCCCATATAGAAATTGTAATAACTGCATTTTCAGAATATTATCCAAAATATATTTTACGCAAATGCTCTGTATATAAGATCATTAACTTTTTTGAAACAAGGACACAACTTTTTTTTCGTTTTTATAAAACAAATCGTGGTTTAAAAAAAGTGTTTGTAATTCTCATTCGCTTTACATGTTTTATTTGTATATCTTATGCTTTTCTTAAGTCTTTGGCAAAATGTTTCCTGATGATCTGGCCTAAGCGCATAGGAACAGGCTTATCCGATCAACAATAAATTTCCGTGTATTTATCAAGAGTTAGAATTGGGAACTTAGCGCATTAAAACAAAATCTTTTTAATGAAATTTTTAACCCCAAGAAAAAGTTTGATGAAAATTTTTACTCCTCTTATTTAATAGTTAAAAATTTCAGAGCATCAAACAATTAACCTTGCCCTACTAATCGGATTTGAATTTACATCTATTCTCTAGAGAAAACTTATTTACAATTATATCAGCACTTTTTTTCGAAAAATCTGTGGGATTCTTGCACTTTTGTCCCGAGATATCGCGTATGAACAACACAATATAACTTAATTTAGTGGACAATATTTACTTATGGTGTTTTCTTATCCACAAAGAATGTGACATTATATTTAAAAAAAAAAATACAATTTGGTGTTCGTTCTTAAAAACGCTTCCCTCTCTAAAAGGGTGGCTTGTTTTATTCTAAAAATATGGCATAAGGCATTGCACTTTACGCCCCGTATAAATCGACAGTGTTGATAATGCCCTGTAAAAAGATGGCTTCTGTTTATGAATAGGGTTCCCAGACGAAGTTGGGAAAAAATCGCCTCTAATCAGGACAGTAAAAATTTAAAATTTTAATAGTTATTTTTTCTATTATTTAATAGTAAAAACATAAGAAAGCATTACATTGTTAATGGTAGGATTTCAGTGAAATTAAGGTGGATTCGTTCTTACACGCAAAGAAAAAACATGGTTGATACAATCACAATCGGAAACTATCATTAATGTTTGTGGTTATGATTGTGTCAAACACGTCTTCAGTAACAATATATGTTCAGACATGTTTAAAGCTTATAATTGTCTCAAAAATATTATTATGTTTAGAAGAAAAACACAAATAATCTTCCTAATCATGTTTTCCTAATACCATGCAGAATGTTTATTTGAACATATTATATGGTTCTCACAATAAAACCAATAAAAACATGTATTTCAAAAATTTTATGTTTTATTAAAAATATATACATATACTTTGCAACATACATACATATACAGTTTAGCACATAATTGCAAATACAATTAAATACATACATTTATATTTCGATCTTACACGAAAAAATATTTGCGGAAATCTCCTCATCTACAACACGGTTCCATTCTAACATGATAAAATGGAATTGCAGCTTTATCATGATTGAGTTGTTAAAATTGTACCAAAATAGTACAAAAGTGATATTTACAACGACCTCGTAAGGACCAGTAAACAGACTAAAATAATAGATTTTCTGAAGAGAACAGGCACTGAAAGTCGTAACGGAGAAATAGATTCGGGATATCGTTCGGCCACAAAAACACTCCCAAAATGTAACTCTTGCTTATTTTTTTCTATGTATTTGTATGTATGTACATATTTCTAATAAAAACAATGAATTTAAAGAAAATATTTCATTAAAAAAAAAATTTATATTTTACACTGTCTCCTAGCCTCATAAACCACGCTTTCCTACAACAAGGCGTTTTCTAGGAACCTATATACCGTGTTGTAGGAGGGTTACCTGTATATATATAACTTACCTGTTTCAATAAACGTATATTAATTTATTTCCTTAATTTTGCAATCATGAAAAACTTTTAATTATTTTGTAGTCATTCATGTTTCCCGATTAACTGACTCTTGTAGACGGAAAATGACGTGGAAGAAGATTTTATTTGCTTTATAAACACACACTGTTTGCTTTGGCAATAAATGTTTGCTCATTTATTTAGAGAATGTGTTTTAAAGCGAACAAAAATTATGGTATCAAACATAACTTTTGTGTACAGCTAATATTATGATTTGTATAGATGAAAAAATATATTATAGTAGCAAATATTTCACATAATTTAATATGTTTAGCTAGATCATGGTAACTTTTTAGGTCTAAAACAACATATAATATTATTATAATGAATTAAAAAATGTTGAGGAGAAAAAATATTTTTTTCAATTTATATAAGGATTATAATAAATTTATTAGGTTAAACATATTAGGCAAATATGAATAAAAAAATGGTCGTAGTGACCATTCATTAATCATGTTTTTTCTCTGCGTGTATAAAATTGTTTTTGAAAAGTAAACGTCAAATCAAGAAATCTGAACAACTTGGTGTTAATAAATCATCAATCTGGCAAAAACAAACTAAAGAAATTTTAATTTCGTCATTCATTTTGTTCATTTATTTATTTATTTAATATCGATCTATTAAAAAATTTTGGTTTATGCATATATTTTTTATATTTTGTAGAACAAACTTTTTGTCAGCTTTTAAAATCAGGGCGGTCCAATTTTGTGTTTTGTTCTCGTCAAATAAGAAATTGCATAATTACAGGGTCGGCAAGACATTTTGTACTTCTACCTTTTAACAAGGTGCTATTTTTTTGCAGGAAAGAAAACACCATTAAACATTCTGTACATTGTAGCATAATTTCCACCCACTTTTTGTCTATTTAATCGATTTTAGAGTGCTTCTAGGCCCAGTGAATTATTTTCGATAGATTTTTTGAAAGTTTGCGTGTTTTTTGTAGGCAAACGGTCATAAGGACAAACAGATGCACAAATATATACTTAAAGGGTTGTAAGATTAATAGTAGAATACAAACTGTGGCAAACTTAATATACCGTCATTAAACACTTGTGGAGGTGTAGGGTATAATAACATTTGCTAAAATTTTAACCATGCAAACGGTCTTAAAAGCGAATTACTGAAAGTTATAATTTAATTAAACTTTAAAAACAAAAATTATAATGTAATTTGCATAAATGTATGTAAATGTATACAGAAAGTATAAAGTTTTTAATTACATTTTCCATAATCCTTTAAGGTGTTGTTTATACATGATTCCACGCATTTATAATTTAGTGCAGAACTTTCGGTTATAGTGAAATTAAATGTTTGCACAATGAAAAATGTGTAATTAGTTTGCGGTGAAATTTGTAAATATGCGACAAAATTTTCTATTTTTTTTTTAATATAGTTTAAAAAAAAAATTTTTTATCAAATTAACAACGTTAAAATGGAAAATAATTTTATAACAAAATCAAGAAATTTATATTCGTATGTAATTTATTTTATTTTTGCAAATAAAATGAAACTTTTTAATATTCAAATTAGAAAAACAAAGTTTTTTAATTCTTTTTTCAATGAAAAACGAAAAATGTGACTTAACTTGCCAAAACTTTAAATTCATAATAGTGATTTTTGTACCCCCACCACTAGTTGTTGTTGTTGTAACAGGTCGAACTGAAAAACCAGTATGTATAAAATTGTATTTTCTATTCTTCTTCACTAAGTCCATCCAACTCAGCTAAGGCAAGGCTTAGTAGCTGTTCTACCTCACGTGGGCGGGTCCAGAAGGACACTGTTTCTAACTGGGTTTGGCTTACACTGCAGTTGAATATTTGTTGTACGTCATGTGTGCCTATTCCAAGCGCAGGGCAGAGGTCTGGGATGGTAATATTTATTCTGGACCAGTACGCTATTACACGTGTGCACCATCCCGATCTCAACTCTGCCAGTATCACTCTAGTCCGACGTGGTAAATCCCGTTCTTCGTTTGCATGTTCTCGGTGGCTATGCATTGCACTCTTCACCGACTCCCTATGAATTTCATTCAGAGCTGCCCATGTCTGTCATAGAGGCCAAGTGTTGTTGGACTTCACCCTCATAATTCGGATGCCCCTACTGATGACATCCCAGAAGGAACTACTTTGTAAGCATTATGTTGTGCTCCTTGACCGTCATCATCTTCGCTTCATCATGCAGGTGTTCTATTGATGTCATTTGATCCGTTATGGTCCTTAGGGTCGCATTCTGACAGCTCTGAAGCTTTTTCCATTGAGTATCGCTGACTCTTAGGGTCCACGTATGTGCTACGTACTTAAGCACTGACCGGCCAATCGTTCTGTATGTAGCTAACAAGGTTTCATTTTCCATGCCCCAGGTGCTGCCGGCTAGTGACTTGAGGACCTTGTTTCTACTCCGCATTCTATCGCAGATTGCAGTGGCATGCGCCGATGACAGGAACAGGCTGTCAAATCTGACTACAAATATCTTTGGGTGATTCTTCGTTGGAATTATGGCGCCATCGACATTCTCATTCAACTGTAACCCCACTTCCATTTTCCATATCATGAATAGAGTCGCCAAGGATTTTGCGGGAGAGATCTTTCTATTCCTCGCATGTAAAAAGTTCACCATTAGTGGTGAATTATGGTATACATACTAAGTTTTTCATTCCGCGTGAAACTTTTTTATTATTCATCTAAATATAAAATAAGTATAAAAATCCTTGAGTCCTTGAGTTATTCCAAATCTATTTGGGCATGTCCGTCTGTCCATATTCCTGTCCGATTGTCCATCTTCCCGTCCGTCTGTTAAAAACACGCTCACTTTCGAAATACTCAATAGAAAGAAGAATATTGGTTTGTAATTGTTTCTAGTTCTCCTGAGCAGCTTGGGAGTGAAAGGTAGCACAATACGTTCAGTGGGAAAAGAGTTATACACGCAAATGCCGAACAGACTTTCTAAAAATGTAATATTTTCGTTAAAAAAAACCAACATTAACTGGTGACGGAATGCTCCGATTCTCGTTAAATTTTGCACAAACTTTTTTTCTACGACTTAAAATTATACTACTATATTTTATATAAAATTAATCCATAATTTTCCAGAGACGCCATATAAAGCCCACTCTCGAAAAACATTTTAATAGGCCGTTAGCCGTAAGGATTAACCCTTTTGTGGTGAAATTTAGGTGAATTTAGTCTCATAAGTCTAAAAATCTCACTGCCAACTTTGGTGAAAATTGGCCAATATAAACTCAGTTCTCAGAATACAATTAATCATAGCAGAAAAAATTGCAGAACGTTTTGTAAAAATCACACTGCCGAATTTCATAAAGTTCAGTCCATAATTCACCATATGCTCTATACAAGCCGTTCTTTTGGATTTTTTTTCTTTTCATGGTAATCCCGCGAAGCTCTACGCTTGTCTGCAGGAATGAAGCTAGAGTCTCTGGCGGAAATCGAGCCAGCACCCCGGCGCACAGTGTGACTTTTGTTACTTTTAGGATGCCAAAAGTCGTAACAGTCAAATAAAAGTAGATATCATTAATAAATGAATTAATTAATATATGGCAATAAAATTTAGCAATAATAATGATGAGATCGATATAGCATTGGACACAAAAAATGGGCGTGGTCCGCCCACTTTTTTGGCCACCTCCCATATAAGGTGTATTTTCAAAATACCATAATTTCTAATTTAATAGTACTTATTATGGCGGAAAGATATAAAAATAATTTTAATTTCACTAAATTTAGATACACACAAATGCCTTCAATTAGTAGTTGTTTTAAGATGATTAATATATATTTTTGAAAACAAATTTAAATTTCATATTAAAAAAAAGCTATCTGGAAATAAAAATAATTACTCCGAGTCAATATCGTTTCCATATTCCGGTACGGATAATAAGCCAATAACTTCTTTTGGTAATATTAATTATACTGCAAATGTGATTATATACGGCATCATTTTTGTCTATTTTCTTGCTTGTGAGCCAAACATCAAAGAGCGCATTTCGTGAAACAGCCATTTTTTTTTTGCGAAAAAATTAAAATATAGCAGAAAGGAGCAAAAACTTATTTTTGAATCTGAAACTAGATATATAAACCTTCAATCTCCATATAATCACTTAACAGAATTCTACAGAATCATGCAAGTTTTTCTCTATCGAAAAACAAACATTTTTGGAAATCACTCAATTTTTAGTGATTGCATATTTTCATTGATTAAAAATTGGAATAATAACGTTAAAGCTTCAGAAACTTGCCAGTGTTTATAGAAAAGGTTCCAACTTAATTAAAGCAAAAAGACTTTTGTAAAAATATTTTGCCAAATAAAAGTAATGCCACAGCAAAGTTTAACAAAAAATGAAAACTATAAACAGATTTACTACACTTGTCACAGTGATACAAGTTTGATAACAGTTTTTATGTTAATTGTTGTTTTTTTGATTTGTTTTGAGTACATATTCGTAATAGTTGCACATTTTACTATTACATAGCATAAAATTATTAAAATCGGAGAACATTTTTTTTCTTCCTTTTGGCATCCTAAAAGTAACAAAAGTCACACTGTGTGGCGCTTATAGACTAGCTCACTACCAACTAGCCTACCGGGACCTTAATGCGCAACAAATCAAACTATTCAGTTTTAATATTGTTTTGTAATTTATAGAACACATATAACGCCCATTCATAAAATATTCTTACTGTCGATGGAGGGTATTTAAGATTCGGTACAGCCGAATATAGATAGCATTTTGCCTTGTTTTTCTTCAAGTTAATTTAAAATCAAGTATACGCCTTGTTAAACATTTATTTCGTTTATAAGCCTAAAATTTTTTTTTAACTTTATTGTTAATAGCCGCTATTTTCGCAAAAGAACATTTTGAATAGTGAATAAAATTTTATAAACATTTTGGTAATAAAATAAAATGAAAATGTCCCATTATGTTGTCGCTTTTAAGCATTCACACGTTAAATTTATGAGATGTTTGAATTGTTTGTTTCTTATTGCGCTGTGTCGCATAAAATTTTAAATCCTTTTTTAATATTTACGACTGCAATGGCATTTATGACCCAATAAAATGTGTTCCATTTTTTTCTATTTTTTGCTTTGTTTGTTTTGTAAATACCAACTCGCGATTCATAAATCAAAGGAGAAGTCATTTTAATTTTATTTGAAAGAAATAAAAGCAACGGGTTGGTTGGACTGTATTCTTTGGTACAGTATTCAAATTAGGGATGTAACGATACGTCTTTTTGCCGATACGATAGCGATACCGACACTCAAGGGGAAATTTCTCCGATACTGATACCGATACGAATATAAAATTAAAATTTAAGGTAAAATTGACAAAACTCAGGTAGAGTAAATTCTTTATTGTACAAAACTACAGCGTAAGATATTATTTATATTTAAAATTAATTTTTATAAGATTTTAACGAAATCAAAAATAAAAATTTGGAATTGCACGTCATATAGAAATCGTATTTAAAATAAATTTTATATTCCCGAACATAACTTTTGATAATAAATTTGCATGTGCCCGGCAAAAAAAAAAAACTGAACTGGAAAGTAGCTTTTTTAAGCAATTTGTTTTTTTTTTATTTTTTTTCGTCAGCTCTTTTAGACTTATCAGAATGTAAAATATTTTGTTTGTTGTGCTTCATTCCCTTTTTTTAATAGCGTCTGGAAAAAATATCAAAAAGAAACATACGCATAAAACGCGCGGTGTGGACCGAATTCCAGTTTAAAAATTAAAAGAAACAATTTATTATTCTGTTTAATTTTTTTTTTCTAAGTTTGTTCAAAAAATCTATAAAAAAAGCATCGCCGTATCGCCAGTAAAATATCGCCAATACCGATATATCGGAAAACTTGAAGTTTCGGCGATATATCGGTATCGGAAGACGTTACTTCCCTAATTAAAATATAATGATATAAATTTTTTTAATTCCGAATTTTAGAGAAAAATTTCCGCTTTATAATTAAAAAGGGAAAAAAATCAACTAAGGTTAGATATCGTTTTACAAGTGAACATGTTGAATGCAGAATGTCTAACACTCACCATCATTAGATCCAACTCTAGGAAAACTATTAGCTCGAAATATCGAATTTTTAATTTTTTTTTTATTTTCGCTTATTAGTTTATCTGTGCGTATGAGCAATATTTTTAAATTGCAAAATGGAATATCTGTTTTCCCCCGCAACAATACCCATCAATCAACTACGGATATAGTCATGCAAGCAGCCTTTTAAAACAGAAATAAAAAGCTAAAATGGAAGCAGATAAGGAATACGCTTTTAAAAGAAGAATATGAAATAACCAGAAAATTGCCTGATTGAATCCCTTAGAAAAGCAGGCGGGTTTGGAGCTAGAAAAGCTCACACCTGGTTGCGGAAAAAAATAACTAAGCTGTTGTGATTGCGATTAAAATGTAACAGTTTTGTTGTGATCCTATGCTTCCTAGAAGAGTTAAAAAAGTCTTTATATATTTAAACCGAACAAGCACTTTATTCTTCTTTATGTTCGCTAACGTACCAAAATGTTCAATAAAAGAGAGACATTTGCAGCTTTTACCTTCTTTACTACCCTTCTCCACTATCTATCAACTTAGTTCGAACAGTATGTCACACATAAATACTGCTAGACTCTTCATGTTCATATTTATTTTATGTGCTGCCATCGTTCCCCTAACATATGTCTTAGAAACCATGTTTGCCACTATGATCGCCTTACAATATCATTTTCTGTCGCCAACCAAAATCACAACCAAAAAAAAAATTGGGTTAATTAGAACATGAACATCAACACGTATTTGCCACTTACAAGAACATGAACAAATTAATACCGTTGCTCTGCAGTCGTTATGCTCATGTCTTGTTCAAGTCGATAGCGCTTGAAGGGTCAGTGTTACTCCATATTTATTCGTTCGCTTTTGTGCCAAAAGTTTTTTCAGGGGGAACTTAAACGTTTTCATTTGTCTGGGGACCAATTGAAATAATCAACTGATGATTAATTTCTCGTAAACAAAAAGTATTTTGTACACTGGAGTTTTATTGGAGGAAATAGTGATCCTCCTCTCTTAAATTATTTTTATGAAAATCTCTAAAACAGCAGGGCTAATTTAAATTGGCAAAGTTTCCAGATTTAAAACCTCGAAAATTCTCAATTCAAAACACTCAAAATTACAAATAAAATGTTTTACTTGCAGCAATTGAATTTCTAAGAAGTTTAAAACATTTAAACTATTTTTTTCCAACGATTTAGATTAAAGCATTGAAAGCCATTCAGTGGCTACAACAAAAAACTTATTATATCAGTTTTATCTCACACTTAGATTTAAAAAAAAAAAAATATACGAAACCTATTTAAATCTCACTGAAAAACTAAAAAAGCGTATTTGTGAATACAAAAGAACAGAACAGACTTCATTCCCTGAAGTATTAAGCATTCAGAAACATTCCACGCCTTAAAAAATTATACAACTGTTAAACAAAATGAAAAAAAAATTTTTTTTTTATTATTATTGTGTCTAACATTTCGTTTCAACAATTTGTTAGAGGCATTGTACGTTTTCGTTTGTTTCATTTATTCATACAATACAATTTTTTTTTTTTTTTTTTGTTTTGGGTTTTGGAGTTCTTATTTATACAGTTTTAACTACAGTTAAAGTTTAAACTAAATGAAAAACTCTCAACTTCCATTTATGTCTGAAAGGCAAAACAAATAGTACACACCAGTATACAACAGGCAACAAAACTGTTAAAAGTATTCACAAATATTTGTAAATGTTCGAAAAAAAAGTCAAGTTAAAAGGAATTTCAAACAAATCAACAAACTACTGAGTACATACCCCAACGAAAACCAGACATGAAGACAAACAATCAAAACAAATACAAGGAAAATGTTTTGCCTGCATGTTGTGGTGCAGGTGGCAAAGGAACTTTAACAAACTACCCTCCAAGCAACTGGAAGAGGGTTTTTCGATTATCTACGAGTTTTAACTATTTCGGCACATTTGGTAGTTAAGCAGTAGATTTTTCGGAATTTAACAACAATAAAATACGTTAGAATCGATTTGTGAGTTCTTAGATTATACTTTCTCGACACTCTAAAGAGTTGTTCAGATAATTGTAACAATTATATATAGTTACAACAATAGGACTATTGAACATTTCCTATATTATATTGACTTCTTTGCAACGATTTAATGTTTAATAGAGAATACTACAAAAGCAAAATGCGTATAAGAGGACAGACAGTTTGTTTTTAAATTGCAATGTGATTTTTGGGTCCGAAATTAGCAAAGTGCCGATTTGCTGATTTTTTCTAAAAAGTGACGATTTTATTCAGTCTTTAAAATAAGACAATTTTAAATCTTTCGATGTTTCTTATTAGGCAGCACAGAAAAAAATTTATTTGTAAATAAGAGAGCTTAAATTTTTATATTCATCCATATTGTTAATAATTTTTATTATAAATTTTTGCTCTTTTCCATAAAAAATTTTTTGGACAAAAGCTAAATTTTGAGTCAAGTCAATTTAAGTAAAAATTCGTACCAAAACCTTGATTTTGAAATGGTGCATTTACTCGTGTTGGGAGCAGGTGAGGTTATGGACTGATTTGGCTAATTTTTAACATTCAATACTCCATATATATGAAAAAATGTTAAGCCAACTTTTATCCTCCTAGCTTATATGGGTGCCATGGTGCCAAGACTATAATTTCGTGAAGAAAGATTATTTCAGGTAAAAAAAGAAAAAATAATAATAAATTATAAGAAAATTACAAGAATCACAGAAGGTTTACAGGTCAAAATTAGAGATTTATGGGTATAAATTACAAGCAGTCGTGGCTTTTTGTTCATATCTTAGGTATTTGTAGTCCGCTGTGTAGACCTGAAATATAATATCACACTACCGTACTATATCTTATATAAATGTATAGGAATATTTATATACGAGTCTTCGTAAATCCCATTTCAACAAACACATGGTTGGACTGACATCGTTAAACCAACTTTGCTATTCATAAGGACTCAGAATATACATCACCCTCTCTGGTGAACGGTATACAAATTTAAAATTTTGTACAAAATGTCCCGATTGAAAGTAGATTATTATAATATAGTAATAAAAGTTTAGCAAAACAGATTTTTTATGAAAATAAAACGTTTGTTAAATTTAATTATCAATTTCATAAACATACGGGGGTATTTGTATGTATATATGTTTTTGTTAGCTTGTTTTTAAATAAAAATCGAACAAACTTTGTTTAAAATCTAGATCTTAATTGTCCGATTTTTTTGACGAACAGAAAAAGACGATTTTTTTATATTTTTCTCAGGATATTGACGATTTTTTCCACAATTTTATCTGGCAGCCCTGACCCCGGGAAATCCAAATTTAACCGAAACGTGTTCTAGTACTCGATAGTTGTATAAATGAGTGTATAAAATAGCCCAAACGTATTCTTCGGTTAGACTGGGTAAATTTTTAATAATTTCTCATACATTTATTTTTTTAGAGCCAATGAAAGTGAAATTAAAAATATAAAATTGATAATTGTCTATTTTTAAAAGAATTAAGTGATTTTGTGAAACTGTTTAAAAATGTTTGTGGAAAATTTGTATTTTTATTTAATTTTTTCAGTAAAGATCAACGTTGTCTATCTGTGAAGAAAATTTGTAATATAAGTTTTGTAAAGCTGTAAAAAAATATGCTAGTAATAATATAAAATTTCTGTAAATTTTTTTTAAAATATTGCTCCCCATTAGGGTTTTAACTGTAAATCATTAACAGCTATTTTAATTAAATGTATAGTATATTTTTTTTATATTTCTTATTTTCTATTTTACTCAGACTTTTCCTACAAAATCATACATAGATAAACAGTTATTATAAAAAACAATAAGAAAAAATGTAGTTTGAAAGTAGTAATTTTTGGGGCCAAAAGCGATTCTACTGAATTTAATTGATATTAAACTACCAAAGCACTCTAATTCGTCATAAAATATAGATACTAAGTGAATTCCTAATGTAAATACTACCATCGTGGGACGCTTCTTCCTGAATGATGTAACTACATCAATTAGAATTGAATAGCAAAAGCGATATATTTTTGCTAAATGGAGAAACTATTTAGATTATTTTTCGATCGAAATTGTTTGCAGGGTAAATACATACAACTGCAAAATTTCCTCACATACACTTCCCTTTTGTACAACCCTGCAAGCATTTGGTATTGCGGACACAGAAAAAGTTAAAAATTGCCTCTAATTAACAAATGTATACCAAATTCATAATAAAAGGTCCGCCAAATAAATTTTTTTTTGAAAATGCTATAAAAAAAAACTACTGAATATTTTCTCAAATTTATTTATTTATTTTTTTGAAAGTACAATCCTTCCGGTTAATAATGGAAAATAATTTCATTCAAATGGCTTCATACCAAGGTCTTTATGCAAAATTCGTCTCAATGCTGTGTCCGAAATGTTCAATTCTTGAGAACGACGGTGAATTGACTTTCTGCCACAGCTGCAATATTCTCGGGTGTACGCACTGTTTTTGGCTTTTCACGCTTTGGTTTATCGATGAGGATGCCAGTTTCTTTCACTTTTTTCACAATATAACGAACATACAGAGCTGACGGTGCTTCTTTTCTTCCAAAATCCGTACGCAATTTTCGCACACATTCTGCAACATTACCATGATTTTCAAAGTAATGTCGCAATATTTTCCAGCGTTGTTCAAGCGTATACACAACCATATTCGTTCAGCGGAAGGATTAAACTAATTATCTGTCGTATCAGACATGAGCTAAGTGTTACCATTCACGAAATAAGCACTAGTTGATGGCGGACCCTTTATTAAGCAAACAAGTTTTTTAATTTGCATCTATTTCCAAAATGATTATATTGATTAATAAAAATTTTAATATTGTGAATATTTTTTTAATAAATGATATTCTTAGTTTTAATTAAAAAACTGATCAAAAAACTTTGCCATTTCAAACAGTGTGTTAATTTGCTTAATTAAATATTGACAATTGAACACAATAATTCTACAAGCTTAAATTATTTTTTTTCAAACGGAAAAATCAATTAACATTTTTTGATATTTTAATAATATTTTAGTTTCTTTTTTTTTTTTTTTTGGTGATGTTTTTGTTTAAGTGATGAATTAAGAATCCGGGTTTGTAATCTTTGAACATATTTCCCGATTTAACGAGTTATTGAAGGAATTGAACTTTCATGGAATATTTTGAAAATATTTTTTTAGTAGAATCTTTGATGAACTTTGGTATAATCCCCTCATTACGGCATCTTATCAAAAATGTTATTGTTGCCTTACATTTTATTATCTTGTTCCACACTATTTTGAACCTGTTGATCCATTTCTTATTACCCTCATATCTCTTGAAATCTCTATAATTCATTGTGCTCTTTTCTCTTTTATTAATTATATTCCCATTAATTCGACCTTTTTTCAATTAAATAGTATTAAATTAAATTGAAAAAAGGTCGAATTAATGGGAATATAAATAATATGTTAATTAAAAATTTATTTAAAAATAACTTAAATATTATTTAAATCCAAATTATATTTTTAATTTTCTTTCAACTAAAAAATAATTTATTCATTTATCACATTAATTAAATTAAATTTTTTTTTTTTTTTACTCCTACACTAAATCCCGCGAAGCTTTTTGCTTGTCTGCAGGAGACCAGAGTCTCTGGCGGGAATCGAACCCGCAACCTCGGTACTGATAGGCGAGCTCACTACCAGCTAGCCTACCGGGGCACCATACCATGTTTTAATTGATAAAAAACTTTTTTCTGTGGAGGAAAAGAGTCGCCATTCAATTTATTTGATCTCAAATCATATTAGTAAACTATCATTTCTGAAATTCTCCGCCTGGGAAGACTAGTTCATTGTATAAGTGTTGTCTGTGTTGGGATACGAATAATGACGACTCTTTTAAAATACTTCCAGAATGCTTCTTAATTGTCTCTAAAAAGTAACGAAAAGTATTAGATCAGTTGTGCGATTCACTAACGATCCGACAATCGAAATTTTTGTCGACATATATATTCGCTTGCAGTAACGATAGTGTGATTCTGTAATTTATTTTTAACGATTGTAAACAGCTGTAGTTTTTGTAACATCTCTGTCTACAAATTGTTAAAATAAACGAAATCCACAAAATAGAATAAAGAATAAACAAATGACAGTGTGCTTAATTTACTCTTTTTATATTTTATTTTGTGAATTTTACATTTAGAATTTTTATTTTGTTCATAATTTGCTTTTGTTTTTGTACATTTTGAATTTGGAATTCTCTTTTTGTTCATATATAAACATGACAATGGCAATAACATCTGGAAACTTTTTTGAGAAAATAAATTGAAACAATCGTTCTAATCAAGAAAATACTTATAGGTAAACATTAAAAAAATAATAAAGTATACGATTCTAAACGCACTTCTGTTAAGAGTGTATAAATTTCTTGATTCCTTTTGAATTTTCTTAGAATTTCTTATAGATTTTACTATAAGATTTTTCACAAGGATACTGACAACCTTTTTAAGATTTTCTGATGATTTGATAAAATGCTGAAATTTCTTCAAGATGTTTGTTAAAAATTAATTTACAGTATGCAATTTTATTAAAAACTAAAAAGATTTTATTATCTAATTTTAACAAAATTAAGACGGAACAAAATTAAACGGTTATATTTCAATAAGTGGGTCGATTTTTAAAAATATATATATCTGAGCACAGGAAGTTGAGCTTCAGTTTTAATTTAGGCGGCCAGCAAATTACAAACGATTTTGATGTTGTGCTTTGCTCCGATTTAAAATATTCTATAAAAGGAGTTTTAAGACTATTAGTTTTTCGGCCGTTTTATTAATAGATGTTTTGCAGGCTTAAAACGATATGTGCAAACATTTACTCCCTTATGCAAAAAAAATTTATGTGAACTTTAAGTGTTCGTTAAACAAAAAATTTGTATCGAAAGCCAGGCATAATGAACACTTCAAGTTCACATTAATTTTTTGCCTATAGATAGTTTTTTTTTCTTGGGATCAATAAATTCAGTTGTTACATTACGTTTATATGCTGAGTTATTGCTCCTAATATATATATGAATTTTTTTACAAAACAGGTAAAACGTTCTTAAGATATAAATTGTCATTTTTTAACTCTCTGTAGTCAAAGTATATATATAAAAATAATACAAAACAAAGCTTAAAACAGTTTTTTGAAAATACTTAAAAAATTCCAAAATGGTCACATTCTAGTGAACAGTTATTAAATATCGCTCATACGTAACCTTTTATGTGAAGAAATATTGCAATGCAACTCTGTAGCATACTTTTCTGGGTTATATACATGCAAGCACTCGTATGCGTATGAGTAATATTTCATAAATTGAAATTTAGTGGAAATATTTTAAAATTTTGAAAAAATATTTTCAATAAATGATATTTTTAATTTTAATTGAAAAAGTGATCAAAAAACAAATTTAAAACAATGTGTTAATTTATTTAAATAAATATTGACAATTCCCAACAACAATTCTACATGTTTAAATTATTTTATTTTAAACGAAAAAAGTCAATTAAGATTTTTTGTTATTTAATTAAAACTTTACTTGAAAATTTATTTCAAACCAACTAAAATGTTAATTAAATCAAAATTAAAATTTTCATTTTCTTTCAACTAAAAAAATAATGGATTCAATTATCACATTAATTAAATTTAAATACTTTTGAAACAACTTTTTTAATTAAAAAATACTTTATTCTGTGTACCCAGCAAACCAATCGATATTGTAACTACGCCTTTTTGCCGATAAGATACCGGTACCCATACTCAATATATAATATCCCCGATATCGATACCGATGCCGATATTCATATTGATTTTGAATTCAAGTTAAAAGTAATAAAACGCAAGTAGAGTTATTAGTTTTATTATACAAAATAGCAGTGTGACTATTAATTTATTAAACTTAATAAGATTTTTAATAAGAGTTAAAAAACAAAGAATTAGATTTGAATTCATGAAAATATTGACAAAAAATAAGATTTTTTTACAAAAATAAGGCGTTAGAAATAAATTATTCATATTTAAAATTGACATTAATAAGAGTTTTGCTAAAAAACTAAGTTTTAGCAACTTTTACGGAGATAGACAATTTTCAGCCTTTTTAAACATAAAATACACTTTATAGTTTAAATAAACACAACGTAAATTATTGTCGCTAAAATAACGAAACTACCTAAAGTAACAGCTGACTTTAATCGACAGCGAATATCGTTAAAAATGTTACTGCAAATTCGATACATTTTCGTTAAATTTATTTTAACCATACGATTATCGTAAACAAAGTTAGTGAATCGCACTACAGGAGTATCGAAATCATTTAATTCATGGCTGACATAAAACGACACGAACCTTTCCCATTATAAGTGCTCGTTAAAATTCTAACGTCGTGGGAGGTGAATGGGACTTATGTTGTTCCTCATTTGAGACGAATTTTTTTTATGGCGTCAAAAAATTGTTGGAAGAGTATTTCAATTTAATTAATGAAACAATTTAATCAATTGAAACAATTATTTTATTATTATCATTCTTTAAATTGAAAAATTAATTTAAAAAAATAATATTGATTTAAAAAACATTTTAGTTGTTTTAAAATAAGTTTTTAATTAAAATATTAATTAAATAACCAAAAATCTTAATTGATTTTTTCGCTTAAAATAAAATAATTTAAGCTTGTAGAATTGTGGTTGGGAATTTTGAAAACCTGAGCTATATTTAGTTAAATTAATTAACACATTGTTTGAAATGCAAACTTTTTGATAATTTTTTTAATTTAAATTAAAAATATCATTTATTGAAAAAAAATATTCACAATTTTACACTTTTTAGTAATCAATATAATCATTTTGGTAATAGGTGAAAAATCAACAAATTGTTTGCGTGATATTATGAATTTGGTAAAAATTTGGTGATTAGAGAAACTTATTAATTTTTTCTCTTTATGATTTTCAAAAAAATCATATTTTAAAGTGATTCTGCGCCGACGGAAAAGTATCTATCATTCGTTGCATAAACGTTTGGTTTCTCTTGATGTATGTAAGGATAATACTTGTACTTAAGAACTAACTCCAACCAGAAGAAAATCGACCGAAAAATGACAAAGTAAGCAATTGAGTAAATAAATAACAGTTCCATATTTTCCCATTGCCATCAACTTTTCTTTATTATTTATTTGAGACGAAAGAGGGGCGATAATTAAGATTTTAATACTTTTAGAAGCAGCTCGATCTGGTGTTGCACAGCCAACATAAACAGAATCTGGTACCTTAAGAACAGATACACGTTTCTCAATCAATATTTGTCTGTATTTCTTAGCTGCCTTTTTAAAAATATTAAGCGTCTTATACTTTCGGCCGCCAAAATATAAAGCTTTTTTTTTGAATATATTCTTAACATGCTTGTTTTCTTTTCCGTCGTAGCTTTGATTTATCAATTGGTTCACTGCTAGGAGATATATCGTGCTGCTCTATCCGAAACACCGTAACGGTCACAAGTTTTTGACAACATAGGCCAACTAAAATTTTTGGCCTATGGTTTTGGAACTATCTTCCTCCGAGTCTACAAAAGTGACGACAAAGAGAAGCCTCAAGCTCCGGTAACTACCACATCAATCACCGGAAGTATGGAGGACGATTCTGCCCCGTTTTGTAAGATGGAAGTGGCAGACGATAAGAACATCCTTCTGGGGTCGGACGACGATCCAGAGGATGCCAACGTCACAGTCGTCCATAGCGATTAGCTACGATGAAGGGTACACAAATCAACCTTCATCACCCTAAAGCGGCGTCAACTGCCCTTCTCCTCCGATTGGCTTCACGCATGGAGGAGCTGATATGCATCCAAGAACCATTGTTATATAAAGACAGGGTTTGTGGACTCAGTTTAGACGGCTATAGTACTCTGTACGCAGCCGATTAAGGTAAGACCAGAGCTAGTGTTATGGTCAAATATATCCTTAAAGCTTTCATTCTCTCTGATTTTAGCGATATGGATACTTGCACTGTCGCAGTTGAAAACAAAAACCGTTCATGACCAGGGTGATAATCCTCCAAACTCCATAACAAGGAAGGCGATGTGGTGTGCTAACAGACGCAACATCCCCCTAATAATATGTTCTGACACTAATGCACATCACACCGTCTGAGGAAGCTCGGATGTCAATCTATTAGGTCAACAGAACATCTTCTGTAAATTGTCCGGCATTCGGAAATCTGAGACTTGAAATGTTTGGTCGAACAACCCTTCGAGACAAAACGTGTCTCTCTAATATTGAATTAAACAGGATCCACTCCTTATTTAGTCGACTTGGTGGCTGAGCGAGAATATTAGCAGCCAGGTAATATAGGACCATTGTGAGACGGTGTAACATCGTAACACAACGGGAAATAATTAATGGACCCACGTGAGCTGTGGGTGATTGCTGCTTCCAATGAAGCCTTACCTAATCAATGATAAGCGTTTATTAGTTGTATGTATTTGAAACTGTAGGAAGAGACGATTTTCCCCAAATATATTCTATCCTTTGAGCTACATATTTTGGCAATATCTATCTATCTATCTATCTATATCGTGCAGAGTTAGCCTTACCTTCTGGTTTCCATAATAACGATTAGAAGCTTAAACAGTTTATATAAAAAAATTAACACAAAAAATCGAGAACTGAAAAGTCGTTAATAATAATAATAATCATATGTTTTTATATTCAAAATTTAACAAATTTAAAGATCAAAGCGCGGGATCTTACACTAAAAATAATTTAAAAATATTTTACAGGGGTCTAATGAAGACAAAAAAAAAACATATCGACGGCTGGTAATTTAATTGCCGTATGTGGATTCCGATAGTTTCGAGTAAATTGGGTTTGAACACACTTAATTTTAAAATTGCTTCAGCATATACCACATTCGACAAACTCAACACTCCATATTTCGAAAACCCTATGAGGTATCGAAAAACTGAGTACGCCAAATGAAAGATCAGGTCGGAAAACCTAAGGAATCGATCTTAACTCAAAACCGCAAAAAATCCACATAAGACATTTAAATTATCAACCTACGATATTTAAGCTATTAGAAGTCGATACGAGAAAAAAAATTTTTGACCCCCCCTAGTGTTTATATTCGTTCTCTTCTTATAATCGTCCAGAAGTAAAAATGAGTCATAATTAGACGATGAAAATACAATTGCAATGTTTTTTTTCTAACATGTATGAAATCTTTTTTTATTCGCCCAGAGGGAAGGAAGACGTGACGCCCGAGCAGTTTCATGTTTTGAAAATCATTCAACTGTTTGCAGGGTACCAAACAAGTTTTATACGAATACAATCGAATATTCATGCATGTGCGCGGTTCTTCAGTCAATAGTTTATATATAATTTGCCTTAAATTACCAGACTTGAATGTTTGTTCTGTTACAGTTTAACAGCACATGTTTGTAATTTTGTAATTAAATTCAAAAGGATAAATTGCATTTGAAGATGTTAGTGATTAGTAATAAATGAAAGTTTTTAATTACATTGATTTTTCAATTTAAAAAGTGAAATATCTTGCGGTTTTTTTTTGGAAAATATTTAATTTTTTAATTTGCACATAAGGATTTGGGCCAATCTCAAAAAAATGATGTGTTTAATATTTGTCTTAATCTTTCAAAACTTGGCTCTTTGTGCAAGATTTGACCCCGACCATGTGATATCCAAGACCTTTAAAAGGTGCAGACAACGATGGCTTACGAAAGCGTAACTCGATTCGGGGGAAGAAAAACTTATATTAATTATATGAGCAGGTTTTAAATGCAATATTAAATGAAAATGCTGGCATTTTTATACTTTAGCCTCCTGCAATTTTAAGGCAAGGTGTATTTGACATTTGTCTATCAGAATTAACAATAAACGCTATCTAAAAAAAATTCATACATAAATATATATACTTTTTTCAGTTTTTATTTATTAAATCTTCATATATTAACTATGAACTAAAAACATTTACTCAAATAGTGGATTTGGGTGTAGTTCTAGCCTTTTGAAATATTTTACTGCATATTTCGTAATTATAGTTTTTACTAATGGCACATTGAGATCCTTGGGAATATTTGAGTTTTTACATACCAGGGAGCGACTGTGATTAATCGAAGAAGATTATTTACGCGACTTTGAATTTTTTCGATATTTGAGGCCGAGGCAGTGCCCCATAACGGAATACCGTAGCACCAAATTGCCTTCGAAATAAATTTGTAAAGCAGAAGTTTGCAATCGGGACTAAGAACAGAGTTTCTTCCAATAAGCCAATTATTAGTAATGAGATGCTTCATGACAGTTTTTGTGTACACTTAAAAAAGCTGTATCATCCGCAAATATTGAAGATTATGTGTTATTGTTTGTTGGCATGTCCGAAGTATAAATTAAGTAAAATAGAGGGCCCAGGATGCTGCCTTGTGGGACTCCAGCGTCAATTGCCTGTGGAGATTTTAAATTCTCCTTCTTGCCTTCTTTAGTAATAAATTGACGACCGACTAAGTAGCTTGTGTATGTTTGCTGGTAAGTTTTGCTGCAATTTATGTAATAATCCTTCATGCCAGAATTTATCATAAGCTGGAGACACATCGAAGAAGAGTGCTGAGCAATATTTTTTTTTCTTCAAAGGCTTCAAAGGCAAAACTCTGCCCAATGAGACATTCAGTTTTAAAAGGAAGCGGTTTTTATAAGCCTTTTTTATTAAGACTATTATTAAAATATTTACACTCAAAATATTATGAAGGTAAATCCCACAGAAAATTCATTTAAGACATCTAAAAATTTATTTAAAAAACGGATCTCATGTAAATTTCATTTAAAATAAATGAGTTTAACATACATTTTTGAATATTTTTTTTTAACAGAATATTCCGTAAAATTTAACAGTTATTTCTTTAAAAAAATATAATTTAACTGACAAAAAATCAAAGTACATAATAATATTATTAAGGAAAAATAGAATTTTTGGTAGTTTGTTTTTTGAATAACAAACATAAAATTTAAAAAATAAATTGATTCGCAAAATAGCTTTTTTTTTATTAAATCTTAACAGTTCTGAAAACGAATTTAATAACATACAATTAGTTACTGTAATAATTTTATGAGTGTACACATTTTCTTTTATTCTTATTTTACATATTTTTTTTAAATACCAAATTCCTTGAAAACCTTTGACACCTTTGATGACTTTTTTTGTGGCCCAAGTCCAATATCTTTCTACTGGACGGAGTTCAGGACAGGTTGGTGGATTTGCTTCTCGAGGCACCAAAAGCACATTATTATTTACGTACCACTCCAAGGCCGCTTTACTGTAATCGCAAGAGGCTATAATGCGCCGAAATAAAGTAGACAATCGATGCTGCCTTACAAAAGGCTTAAGACACTTATCCAAGCACTCTTAAATATAAACTTCTGAATTTATTATACCTGTGGTCATGAAAGATTTGCTCCTCTCACGAAAATTGCCAAATAGCTTGCCATGCCAATATCTTAAATTTTTCATCCGCATTCCCCTGTGCATCTACAAAATGGTATTCCTGCCCTGGAAGCTGTAAGGAGTCAGCTAAAGCCAATGTCTCGCCATCCACAATGGAGCAATTGAATTTATCAAAAAAAAAAAATTATTTTAATTTTTTGGACATTGTCTTGCTGCCGTGACAGCCAGCAACCTTTTTTACATTGCGTACAAAAAACTCCGAACAACCCATTTTTTGACCGACTTTTCTCCCAGGGATTCTTCTTCAACATGGCTCTGATTTTGTTCGCTTTAATCTAGTCACATATGTGTGCCCTTTTTACTGCCAGAACCTGCCTTTCGAGTGATCTCCAAGTCGTCCATGAACTTCTTTAGCCCTCTAGAAACAGTTTTCGGGCCAACTTTTAGTTCCGAAGCTTTTATTTTATATGTCCACAGAGGGTGGTTTTGGAAAATCTTCACAATATTTTTACGCACTTCCAATACGCTTGCCATTTTGAATCAAATAAAAGTTTATAGCAAAAAAAATTTAATGTAAAAATTTCGTACATTCATTTCAAAGCCAACTCGAAAAATTGTTAAATTTGAATGAATTTTAAGAAAGTTATTGCAAAAAATATCATAGACTATTTATTAAACGCAGTCCTTAATTTATCGGATAAGGATATTTTGTAGGTTTATAATATAAGTCCCACCTTCAAAAGCATTGCTTTTTTTAAATACTCTTGTTCTTCTTTTACTTTATTAAAGAAAGAGGATAACATTAAACCAAAAGGATTATCCACATCAAATAGACTATATAATATATAATATAAAATAAATAATATATAATATACACCCTCATATTCATAAAAAATATTTTTGATTAATAAAAGCTTTATTAAACAAATTTTCATGGAGAATTCGTTTCATAAACCTGCCATAAACCTAAAATATATTTTATGAATATGGGGGAAAGTATATAGTATATAATATATAGTACACTGTACATATTTGTTATCTATTTTTTAAAGAAAAATCGGCAAGGAAAACATCTGTCAAGTTACTTGGTTGAATACTATTATTAAATTTTAATTTATTAACATGCATAACATGCATGTGGTACAACTAATAAATAATAAATACATTTTTGAATGGTGACCCCCCCAGCGGTGTTCCAGGGGATGAACCACTAGCATGGGTGGGTCGGCCCTCCAAAGTTAGTGGGGCCGGTCATACATTTAGACTCAATTAGGGCACTTTAAATGGGTCAAAGTGGGATTTTTTTACCTTATTAGAGAAAGAGCATAACATTAAACCAAAAGGCTTATCCACATCAAATAGACTATATAATATATAATATATAGTATATAATAGTACACTGTACATATTTTTTATCTGTTATTTTTTTTAAGAAAAATCGGTAAGGTAAACATCTGTCAAGTTACTTGGTTACGTATGAGTATTATTTAATTTTAATTTATTAACCACATGCATGGTACATCTAATAAAAAAATAAATAAATTTTTGTATACTGACCCCTCTCCCAGGGGGTTCCAGCGGATGTACCACTAGCATGGGTGGGTTTGCCCTCCAAAGAAAGTGGGGGTCGGTCATACATTTAGATTCAATTGGGGCACTTTAAATGGGTCAAAGTGCGATTTTTCAAAATTTGACCTTTGGGTCCAAATAAGAAACATCAGAATTCATTTTACAGGTATGATTCATTGGGCAAAGTTTCTTAATTTGATGCCCAGAATACAATTATCCTTGTCACTTGGGCGATTTTATTGCATCCCTACAAATCGACCCGCCCTAATATACAGGCCTGTTCTGAAAATCACATTTTATTAAAGTGATTTGAAACCACAAGAAAAGTGTTCTGGGCAAATAATTTTGTGATTTCAAAACGTTCAGCTACGTAAACAACATTTTAAAATCACTTTGTTATTTTTGCGACTATTGTAAGATGACCATCATAATAAATTACCTAATAAAATATTCAATGTGTTGTTTATTAATTTGTTTATGCAATAAGCTGTTTTATTTACAACAAATCGTTTAAAATTAAGAAAATTCGACGACAGTACAAAAATAAAATTTGCTTTTGTGACTTCTGCTGTAATTTCAGGCTTGTTTTTTTAGTTGAATAAAAGATCGCTTATTTGCTAACAGCTGCATGATAGCAAAGTCTAATATTTATTAAAAATCGTAAAAGCTGTGAAGAATCACAGGAAAAAATCGCTTTTATCCGCGAACATGTCTTAAAATTCACTAAAAAGTGCAAACTTGTAAACAAACCCTAAAAATTATTTGAAATCGCTAGATGAGCTAAAAAGAAAAAACAAAATATCGGAAAATAAAAAAATATTTTTGCAAAAATAGCCAAAATTCGCGAAAATTTTTAATATTACAAACAAGAAATAAAATTGATTAAAAATCCTAAATACCATAAGAAATGGCAAAAATTCGTTAAAAATTGCTAAATTGGTGGAAATTCGCAAAAATTTGCTAACAGCGGCAAGATAGCAGAGTCTTCTATTTATTATAAATCTTTAAAACTGTAAAGAATCAGAAAACTTATAGGAACAAATCGCTTCTATCGCGAACATGGCTAGAATTCACGAAAAAATGCAAAATTTTAAACAAGCCCTAAAACCAACTTGAGATCGGCAAATCGGTTAAAAAACAAATTATCGGAAAAAACATAAAAAGCGTTAAAAAATGAGCTACGCCTTTGTAGAACAAGCAAGTGTTAAAAACTTGTGTTTGCTTGTGCTTTCGACAATTGAAAATCACACCGAAAAACACAAAAACGGTGTGATTTACAGAACACCAATTTTTACAAAAGCACATGTGATTTGAAATCACGTGATTTTCAGAACAGGCCTGATAATAAATGCCGCTAATTTTATTTTATTTTTTTAACTAATCTGAAACACTGCAAAAGTTTCGCGTTTTATTAAATTACTGGGACCACCAGATGGCCGAAATTCGACAGTTAAAATGGAAAAGTATGGAATATGCAATTCTTATTTATCTGGGCTACCTGAATTTAAGAAAATAACAAATGTCGTTCCATATTTCTTTGTTTCGTGATTACTTAAGCATTTATTTACTAAATAATAAAGTATAAAAGGAAAAATAAAGTTTAAATTGCCTGTTCTTAGAAATAAAATAATAAAAACAATATGTATATTGAAACAACAATAAAAAAATATAAATATCTGAACGAAAATTATTATATTATTTTAAAAAACACAATTTTTTAGGACGTGTGTGTGTGTTTGCAAGCAAATTTAAAACAATTTTCAAACACTTTAATCCTAATTTGTCCATCTCTTCGCAAAATCTCTTTAAAACGATATATATTTTATTAAAATCGGTGGACGATTAGTTACTCAAAAATCAACTGCAATAAAATTGCTCTCGTATTTTTATATAAGATTAAATTTCAATTCAAAATTTGTTTATTGCAATCGCATTTCTGTATGTTTAAACTTTTGGGCATTCAACATGCAACTGGTTAACGTGACACATTCAAAGAGTTAATTTTACTACAGAGCAATTCTCTTTTATTGTGGTTGCGTTACGCTTTGAGTTTTTCGTTTCACTTTTTCTATTGCAAAATATTTACAAGTCAACTAAACCACTGTATTGGATGTTTGCAACTTGTCACAAACATGCAAACTTGTGATATATTTTTTAATGTTTTACTGAACAATATAATGGACCGTGCATGTACCAGGGAGTGAAAGGGTGACAGTGTTAGGTTTTTGTATGCCAGAGAGCTTTTAGGATATTGTGTTGTTGCTTATCATAATGACGTCACATATAAGATACTTTTAGATCATAGAAAGTAAGAAAACATTATGGACAGCAGCATTCCGAAACAAAAAAAATATTGTGAATATGGAATTTATTTATCGAACTGAGATTATTTTTTTACAACAGGTGGTGATCGGGAGTGTATAAATTGTATCAATCCAGGTTAGTACTAGTCATGTTTGACCCTACAAAGTAAAAATATTATGGGGTCTTAAAAAATTCTAAGTCCAATTATAGCTTTATTCGTCTGTCTGTACATCTCACTTCCCACGATATAAAAGAAACAATGCAGTTTATGTCAAATTGCTTAAATTCCCCTAAATAAATTCCCTGCAGGAAATGTCACTAGTGAATCTGTACTGATTCATTACTGACACAGTACGAGTACTAGTGACTTATTATACCACAGACAAAGTTATTTATTATAGACATTTAACATGTGCGTGTCATAAGAAAACTACTACTGACGTTGGTACTATTGACAAGGTAGTTCTTTTGGGACCAAATGTAGGCATGGCAACCAGAGAATTACCAGCACATTTTAGAAAATCTAGTCTACACTTTGGTAATTTTTAAAGTAGATGTCGAAATGATTATGGTTTTTTTAACATTTTTTAACAAAAAAAATTAAAATACGCATTCATAACAGAATTTTTTTTCGCATTAAAGGCAAATATAAATGTGTAGACACTTCGTTGACAAAGTCGCCAAAAAGACGACAAAATTGAAGACTTGGAGACACTTGCACCCAGGTTTCCTTCAGGGTTGTACTTTTCACATTTATACTTATACACATGTATATATGTATACGCATACACATGCTTATTACTATTATATCGAAAATGCAAAAAAAAATTAAAGAAACAGTGTTGCCATTTTTTGTAATATTTTTGAAGATTTTTTGACCAAAATATGATATGATGATTTTTTTTTCAAACTATGATTTAAATTTCTGGAAATTATGATTTTTTACCAGAGGCCGTAACTGTTATGAATAAAAAAAAAAACGGCAACAGTTTCCAAATAAGGTACAAACAACATGTTTATCAATACACAATAGGGTATTCATTCTGTTAACCGTTAATCAGTTAACCGATTTATTAGTACCCGATTAACTGATCGGTTAATTTAAAATTGCCTTTTTTTGATTTACGATTAAAACGATTAATTTCAGTCGATTAACCGATGAACCAAAATTTTTAAATTTGTATAGAATTAAAACATATTTTTTTATGTTTTTCTTTTTTTTTTTTTTTTTTTTGTTATTTATTTCATTTAACATATGTGGTATGTGTTTAGAAAATATGTTTCCATCCTAACGAAGAAGGTGTTTATTGAACTTCATTTTAAATAAGTGTTCGCTGTCAACAACTTTTTGTTTCACGTTCTTTTTATATGTATGCGCTTAGTTATTTGTTTCTCCTCATTTCAATATTTTAACAGAATTAACCGAAACAATTACAAGTGTTAATTTCTTAAAAAATTAAAACAGGACTCTTATGGCATAATGGAAGATTTTATATTTTTAGAGAATCCAGGAAAAGGACTGAGAACTTTGATATTCTGTATTACGGTTTGCTTTTGATTTCTTCAACATCTGCGATAAATTAAAGAATCTTTTCCAAGTCAAGTTTTATCAAAACCAAAGACGAATTTTTTGATGATTTGTCTGTCTCTTTAAAATATGATTTTTTTTTTTTATTGCCAAATGGGATGTTCGATCGAAAAATTTTTACGAATATGCGTTATATGCGCACTTTTATGATGGTGTGTTTTCTCTATATAAAATATATTTATTTCCTTATTAGAATTACATTTTGTCGGTATAAAGCTCTGCTTTCTCGCGTCATTCGACTTATAAAATTTTTGTGTGTTTATTGATTGTCATTTAAATTTACAGTACGAGCATTGACATTTTTTAATTATTGATTTTTAATCCTGCATTTAAAATTTAAATCTTAATAATGAGGTTTTCAATTCAGGTTAAGACAAGAACCCAAAGTATGAAGAAACTTTTTAAACTGAATCATTTTCAAAGTTTGTTCGATTTCAATTTCACTCATATGTGTTAGATTTATCGAACATGGCTGATAACTTTATTTTTCTTCAACAACGATTAATTGAGTGGATACTCTACTGGGTAGTATGCAGAAAAAGTTGAATTAAAAGCGAAAGTAAATCGCTTTTTAAAGAAATTTGCATTGATATCAGGTTTTATATAACATTATCAATGTGGTGGGCAGAGCAAAAAAGTCACAGTTTTTTAATATATTTTGACTCGAGTTTTTACGAAATAAAATCAAAAATTTTTTATAAACATTACTTAGAAAATTAAAAAAAAAATTCGCCTTAAATTATTTAAAACCATGATTTCATATAGAATCGAGAACGAATCTGATTTAGAAGTTAATTTTCAAAAATAATTAATGTAATGAATTTGCTTAGAAGACATAGTTGACTTTAAGTATCCCAATCCAATTCGAAATACAAAATTTAACACAAAATTTAAAACATTTATCCTTTGCTTCATTTCTTGTCGAAGTAACATTATGTTTCAATTTTACAATATTCTGACTTATTTTCACATAGAAAATCACACTTATAAAAACTGATTTTTTTTTGTATCAAACTCTAGTCATTTTGCATATTTGATAAAATTAATATTTCTGAAAATTCAATTAACTGATCTCACAAGTTTTAGGTTTTAAGATAGTCAGCCTTGTTATGACAATCGCACGATTTAAAATCGCAGACTGCCAGATTTATTTTTTGCTTGCGATCTGCCATAGTTAGTTCAGTTGCCTTCACGCAAAACTTCTTGCGATTGCGATTTACTAAACACCTATTGTGCGATTTTAAGTCAGAATTGCAAATGTTAGGCGTTTTGCTATTGTCGGAACATTCCCGATTTATTTAAAACGTTAAAAATACTAAAATATAAGCACACTAATAGCGTAAGGCTAAATATTGAACATTTTAATAAAGGTTTAATAAACGTGTACTCCTATTTAGCGATTTTTGGCGATTTCTTTTTTACTAAAAATCTATAAAAAAAATTTTTTTTTGGCGATTTTTGGTATACTATTTGGCGTTGAAGGTGAAAACAAAATCTGACAACCTTCTGTCTGCGACTGTTTGGGACTTGCAAAAGCATAGGACTGATCATTTGTACTCCTATTTGGCGATTTTTGGTGATTTTTTTTTTACTAAAAACCTAAGAGACTGATTGTACTTTTACTTGCGAAAAGAAGATAAACTCAAAATCAAAGTTTTCAGAGCAACTGCAGTCTCAACCGTCGCTCAACTGTTTGTGCTTTTGCTTTTAATAAAACTATTGGTAAATTCAGAAGCACAAGCAGAAGTAAAATCAAAATAAGGTAAAGTTATGACAGTTTTTTAAACACTGGTGCAAATCTCTTCATGATGATTTGGTAGTGTATTCTGATCATGCAGCGTCATTGAAAAGTCTATATACCCCTCCCCCAACCACTTATTTTTGACTAAGTATGCTAAGGTTATTTAGTTAAACAACTACATTAAGTCATATCGAGCCTTTGGTGCAAGACCGTAGTAACTCAAAATTTTAATTTTTTGAACTGGGTATGCAGTAATGATCTTTGGGGATATATCTATCTGAAGAAAAAAAGATTATGGTTCTATCTCTAACTGTTCAGATTTCACAGCTAAAAATGGCTTTATTGCCTCTAGCTTTCTCCAACAATATTTATTTGCAATAATGAAATATTTCCTTTAACTTACAAACAGAAAACAAATTGTGAAAAAACAATAAGGCAATAATTTTTTTTGCTACGTTTTAGGCACAAAAACACAACTGCATAATTTGTGTTCTTTTTTACTTGTTCGTATTATTTCACAATTCATCTTTGTTGAAAAAAAATTAGTTATCATTTCTTCTTATGCTTTATTTGCTATATCGATATATTCCGAATTAATTCATAATTTTGTCGTTAATTTTGTGACAATAACGATACATTATTGATAGGTTATTACAAAATACTTAAATATAAATAAATATTTCATATTTTTAGTAATTTTTTACCTAATTTAATTATAAAACATTCCTCTTTATTAAAAAACTTGTAAAAAAATAACTTTAGTAAACGAAAATACTATAAAAAAGGTGATTCAAAACTTCAAATGCATTTTTCTCAGTTCGCGATTTTTTGACTTACTACGGTATTGCACCAAAGGCTCGATATATGTTTTACTAAATCAAAAATAAGGGGGTATATATATATTTCTGCGCCACTGTATATGTCAAAAATTAAACGTAGTATTATAGTTCGTTTGACAGCAAGCTTTTTCGTTAGTTCTATCGGATTAGGAAAAACCACCTTATGTCACGTATACGACAAAATACCAAAACAAAAAAAAAAAGGATTAAGCTGGTAGCGGAATGGATGTATGTTTATGGACTTTGGCTTAACCTCGTTTTAAGCTTAAGATTCTCGGTTCATAATTTACTATATATAACTGCCAAATTTAATGGAGATCAGTCCAAAGTTTATAACATATCTCTATTTAACATTACGTATACAATTTTTCTTAGGCTAATCCATCAAAGCTCTACGCTTGTCTGCAGGATATAATGCGTAAATAAAAATGTTTACACAGAAAAAATTATTAAATTTCTCCAATCACCAAATTTATTATAAATTCATAGTTTTAAGCAAACAAGTTGTTGCACCTATTACCAAAATGATTATATTGATTACTAAAAATTTTAAAATTTTTAAAAAATATTTTCAATAAATGATATTTTTAATTTTAATTAAAAAAGTGATCAAAAAACTTTGCCATTTCAAACAATGTGTTAATTTATTTAATTAAATATTGACAATTCCCAACAATAATTCTACATGTTTAAATTATTTTATTTTAAACGAAAAAAGTGAATTAAGATTTTGTGTTATTTAATTAAAATTTTAATTGAAAATTTATTTCAAAACAACTAAAATGTTTATTAAATCAAAATTAAATTTTTAATTTTCTTTCAACAAAAAAAAATAATTGATTCAATTATCACATTAATTTAATTTAAATACTTTTTAAATCATTTATTAATTGATAAAACTCTTTTTACTGTGTAATACATTTTATTTATTTATTTATAAGGAGTTATAAAGACAATTACAAATTATTCCCTAAGCTGATTATCCGAGCAATAGAAACATAGACCTTCGGCCTTTTATAGTGAAACAGAGGAATCGAACCCGGATAGACTAGCTCACTACCAACTAGCCTACTTGGGCATCAGAATATATCATGTATGGTATCGATAGGTAGCATAAGGAAAATGTAATGAAATTAGTTTCAACTTAGTTTTAAAGGAATACAAATTTTGATTCCAATTGTTGTGACAATCGGTATATAATTTAAAGTCAAAAAAAAAAAAAAAAAACGGTAGCATAGAATAATATTTTAGGAAATTTTGTCCAATTTTCTTTAAAAAGACAGAAAATTACACCCTCTTATTTTGAGATTAACGATCCATAATTTACCATATGTCTCAAATAAAGTCACCGGTTTTAATAAACTTTAATACACCTCATGAAATTTGGGATACGTTGGTTTTATTTGTCTAGAAATTTTAATGTCAGATATAAGAAAGATGGTAATGATCTAATAAATATTCCGTTACGGTCCACATGCAAGAAAAATTCTTAAAATGCTCCTTCCTAGTAAATGGTACCAAAAATTCAGACAAGCAATTTTATTAATCTGAGTTATTATCAATTTCTTTCAAACATTTATTTATATTAACTAAATCGTTTTTGATTCTTTCCTTATAAAAATGGTTCGCTGGGTGAACCCATATGTACTTGTCTTAGTTTAGTGTTAAGTGTAGTTGTTTTTATGTGTACCCAGTGGGAAAATTCACAGGTTTTTCTTACTTCATGCCTTATAAAAGGCCAGCTTAAAAATTTGTTGGATTTAATTACTGTACAACTCTTTTAAAATATAAAACAATTTTGGTTGAATGTTTGTAAGACACACATTTTATTTTCTTAATCTATTTTCTTATATACTAATTTTCAATCTTAAAACTGATTATAATGTACAGATGGTAGACAAACCCCTGTAATAAATGGCTTATCTATTTTATGTTTTGTTTACTTAAATCATAAGTAGAAAACACGTGAATGTTTCATACCTAAATCCTGAGTGGAAAACACATTAATGTTTGTTTACTTAGGCTTAAATTATTAACTGTAAATTAAATGTATTTTATTCCTTATCGACCTTGTAAATTCATGTTCAAGTATTATTTGAACAATTACCATTCATATCTTACTGCTAAAGAATTTCTCATAAAAGGCCTCGGCTCTTTCGTATAAAAGACAAGATACACATTCCACACTCGCTTCGATGAGAAGGGAGAAGAGAATGAGTAGAATTTTTTGTTTTGTTTTTTGCCAAAGCAAAAGTAAAAGAATTATTATTTTTTTTATTCAGTTGCCATTCTTATGTACTTGCTAAGGAAGCGAGAGCGGAAGACCTACCCCGCAATGGCAACGTGTTTAAATCCAAAAGAAGGCGTACAAAGGCCTTCTAGAAGGCATTCGTACTCCTTCTTTTTCTCGCTGGTTAACTATTAAATACAAAACTAAACAAAGGTTGACATGTATGTTGAAGCCTAAATGAAAATGTCATTCAACTTTTATGTTGATGCACAGATAAATAAACTAAACCGAATGTAACAAGAGGACAAGAACATTTCAGTTGTAGGAATTTAAAGTTACGACTGTTTTTTGGGTTTGTTAATGTCTGTGTGGATTTCAAATGTTGTTGAAAGTTTTGGCTAAAAAAGAACTTGAGTAAAGGTTTATTTTGTTATCAAGTAGAAGTAAAATCGTTACTTTTTTTTATTAAAATTTGCTTATTCTGGTTTAAAATGTGAAGTTGTCTTTTCAAGTATTTAAACTAAAAAAGTATACAAATGAGATTGTAGTTTTACATATAATCACAAAATAAAAGGCAAATTTATATTTAATTTCTATACTTATACATACAATAAATATTTTCAGTACTCTATTTTACACATTTTCTCCTTTTCTGCTTTCCCTAAAAAAATAACTTAAACATCTGAGATTTTCTTCCTTTCATATCACTTGTTGCAAGCTGTATTTTTCTGTAAAACTAGTTACAAAACTAATTTTATAATATCGTGTTGAAAATTCGTAATCAACTTTTAAGCCCTTCTGTATTTTGTGTTTTTTAAATCACTTTTTTCTACAAAAACAAGTTTCAAGCTCCTTTTTCTAAAAATGTGTCTCTGTATTTTTGTTTCCTGTACATGTCATCACCATAAGACATAATCGTTCATTATACTCAAACTTACACATACACGTACTTTAACATCCGAGTTTGTACTAGACATGAAGACAAACGAGTTGATAGAGAGCATAAAATAACATATTTGTTATAAAATATTTTAATATATGTATTAGTGTTTAAGAGGGCTGTAAGTTAAGTCTTTTAAAATTGTTTGTTAATTCATTATTTTTTTTTTTTTTTACTTTATTGTTCCAAGCTGAACATTTTTTGCAATGCTAAGTCGAAAGGTTGCGATAAAACGAAATGTCCCACAAATTTGAAGATTTTTAAATAACTAATTTAATACATATTAAATTAATTTACACATAAAAACGTATTCACACATTCACCACCATAGATGGGAAATCTACAATGCGTTTGTGCCGTCAATTTCAATATATCAATATATTATTCAATATATCAAAGTCTATTACTATGCGAAGTAATTTTTGATCACCATGCCGATTCATGGCTATAGGATTGGAGTCCAGCAAAATCGGTTTAGTTGGAAAAGAGTTATAGAATCTTATAAAGGCAACTTCGCCAAAGACATCAATATTTCCATGATACATCGTTCAACATCGTAATGATTCACAGAAAAAATTCAAAAATTTCTCTAATCACCAAATTTATACCAAATTCATAAAATCAAGCAAACAATTTGTTGATTTTGCACCTATTACCAAAATGATTATATTGATTACTAAAAATTGTAACATTGTGAATATTTTTTTTTTCAATAAATGATATTTTTAATTTTAGATATTGGGAATTATTTCCCTTTCATAAGCAACTTTATTATATTCAACATTTTTCATTCTTCGAATTTATTCTATGAGTTAAATTTCTGTTATGTATTTTATAAAGCTTTTTGTAATACATAACTGAAATTTAACTCATAGAATAAATTCGAAGAATGAAAAATGTTGAATATAATAAATTTTTAATTTTAATTAAAAAAATTATGAAAAAACTTTGCCATTTTAAACAATGTGTTAATTTATTTAATTAAATATTGAAAATTCCCAACAACAGTTCTACAAGTTGAAATTATTTTATTTTAAACGAAAAAAGTCAATTAAGATATTTTGTTATTTAATTAATATTTTAATTGAAAATTTAATATTTTGTAATTTTAATTTAATTAGAAATTTATTTCAAAACAACTAAAATATTAATAAAATCAAAATTAAATTTTTAATTTTCTTCCAATTCAAAAATAATTAATTCAATTATCACATTAATTAAATTTAAATACTTTTTAAACCATTTTTTTAAATTAAAAAAATAACTTTTTTCTGTGTTTGTTTAAATTTGCTTTATTTCATATGTAGGTCCCATTTAAATCTCTCACTCTCGAAAATCATTCAATACGCCTTAACCCGAAACAAATAATGATATAGTATTGGCTTTTGGTCCCAAATGGTTTTATCTGACTTTAACTTATATATACACAAAAAAAATTTTCAATACACGCAGAGAAAAAATATTTTTAAATATGGTCACCTCCAACAAAACTATTTTTAAAAAAAATTGTAAACATATTATGTTTAATTTAACCATATTATTGTCACCGACAACAATATTATTGTTAAATTAGTCCTCCATCAAGAAGCCACAACCATACTATGGTTGCCTCTAAACATGTTATGGCTATATATGACAATAATTTGTTTTTAAGTTAACAATAGTATTTTCCTCTTTTCCAAGTGCATCATTCTATTGTTGAAAATCAACAACGCTATTATAAATGTTAAACATATTTTAGTTATTATTAACCAAAACATGTTCGGAGGCAGCCATAATATGGTTGGGCCTTCTTGATGGAGGACTAATTTAACCATAATATGGTTGCCGATGACAATAATATGGTCAAAACAACCATAGTATGTTTACAATTTTCTTTAAAAATAGTTTTGCTGGAGGTGACCATATTTATACATATTTATTCTATGGGTGTAGTTTTTAATCTAATAAAAATTGTTTAAAATGTACATATTTCAATTTAGTTAATATGATAATTGAATCAATTATCTTTTTTGTTGATAGAAAATTGAAAACTTACTCGTAATTTCGATTTAATTAACATTTTAGTTGTTTTGAAGCCAAGCTTTAATTAAGATATTAAGAAGTAAATAACAAAAAATCTTAATTGATTTTTCCGTTAAAAAGAAAATAATTTAAACTTGTAGAATTGCTGTTGGAAATTGTCAAAACCTGAGCTATAGTTAATTAAATCAAATAACACATTGGTTGAAACGGCAAAGTTGTTTCAATAATTTAATTAATTAAAATTCAAAATATCCTTTATTAAAAAAAAAAATTAAAATATTAAATTTTTAGTAATCAAAATAATCAATCATCTTGGTAAATGGTGCAAAATCAACAAATTTTTTGCTTGATTCTATGAATTTGGCATGAAAGATTAGGTGATTAGAGACAATTTTTAATTTTTTTTTTTTTTGTTATTACCAGCACTCAGGGGATGAACCCAACACAATGCAATGTATTTGGAACTAGTGCTTGTGAACATTCGACTTGAACTTATTTCTGTTGAAAGTTAGAAGAAAGGCTTAAGCAGGAAGGTTATTCTACGTATTAACAGTCCAGCAAATAAAACAAATTTTCTCTGTTTCCATTGTACGATGCACCGGCCAAAAGGACGGACTGTTGAGGAAAAGCGTGAATTTCGAACAAAAGTACGAGTTTCGGGAACCAGATCCCTAATTCCATCAGAACACATCCCATTGTAGTAACGATAAAATAGGCAAATACAACGATGATGCTCAAGGGAGTCAATAGAATTGGATACTCTACTGCCACGAATAAGAAACTTCGCCTTTTCCACCACGCAGCCGAAAAGCTCCAAAATATACATTAAAGCACCGGCTCACACATGAGAGTTGTATTCCATACGCGGTTGGATAAAGGTGGTATATAGTAAGGAGATCAGATGGAGTGAAGTTTATCTTAAACCGTTTTTTAAAACCGATGCACTTAAATGCTTCTTTCGATACCTCGAATATTTGGTACCTATAAGTAACACAGGGTCCCAACATATACTTAACAGATCCGCTTATATGCTGCTGTTCTTTTTCGGTTTAATGACAAGCTGTCTTCACCATGTGTAAATCAGATGACCTCTTCTGAGTCTTCCTAATCTAAGTCTTTTCTAGCGATTTTATCCTAAGGTAGGGAATGACCGCTCCAGCGCCCTATCAGCTCTCTGCGATTACGTTGGCAAGGTCATGTTGTGAGAATGAACGAAAATACTCAATATAAAAGGTCATTAGAATACGAACATACTGATGGTTCACGCAGAAGGAGAAGACGAAAACTGCGGTGGAAAGATCAGGTGGAGGAAGACATCTCAAAACTTGGTGTCACAAAATGGAGAAGAAGCACAGAAGATCGAAGCGCTTGGAAATCTATTCTACGTGCGGCTTCAGGAACCAGTGCTCTGTAATAGACGATTAAGTAAATAAGCAAGTAGTCCCATTTTTTTTTTATTCCTACGCTAATCCCGCGAAGCTCTTCTTGTCTGCAGGAGACCAGAGTCTCTGGCGGGAATCGAACCCGCAACCCCGGTACTGATAGACTAGCTCACTACCAGCTAGCCTACCGGGGCAAATTCTGATTATTTTAATTACGGGGCGCCTGGAATTTTTGTACTTTATTCAATCATTTTGTACATGATATACTATTGACACCGTTCGGCTTGATGAAAGTACGGATGGATTCATTTTTCTTTTCATTGCTTTTTATTTTAAATAAAAAGAAAGATGGTGCAAGAAAAAGGATGCATCTTCGGGCTCGGTTAACATCTTAAGAATAGAGCCTCCTCTCGAAAGACGAAAATTTCACATTACAACACACTTATACTGTCTATATGGCGCCGAAATATGGGTACTTGTAAAAGCACCGAAGCAGTATTGACGTGTATTCCACATTAAGGTCCTTCCTAAAATTTATCAGTACATCTGCGTGAACAGAGAGTATAGATGTCGAACGAACCGAGAGCTGTACGAGATGTATCCCGATTGAATGTAGTTGGGCGCATACAAATATAGCGATTGCGCTTGCTTAGAAATGTCGATCGAATGAAAACAAAAGCTCCAGTTAGAAAGTCGTTAGATTACAAGTACCACTTAAAACGCCGACAGGGAACGCCGAGACTCTGGTAAACGGACCAAGAGGAATAAGATGCAAAAATGCTGGGTATTACAAACTGGAGGTAACACGCAAGAGATCGAAATGCTTGGAGATAATTTATTAGGCAGGACAGGAGCAACAATAGGTTGCAAAGCCAAATGAAGTAAAGTAAGTTACTCGAAAAAGTCTACATAGCAAGGCGAATCAATTTTCAGGTGGGGTTCATGGCCCAATTAGTAGGTCTGCGCACAACTACAACAATGCAATAATAGAAAAAACAACACGAGTTTTGTTTGTATATACAAATGGTAAAAATGTCATAAACTTGTCACCTGTTAAGAAAAATGTGTTTTGTTTTTATCATGTATTTATTTTGTTAAATGAAAATTTTCAACCGGAATTTTGGCGTACAATGTTTGCTTCCGAAAAATGGCCTGCGCAAATTTTATGTGATTGGGCCAAATTCATGTCACAAATTTCACCCCATTTTGCACTTTCCACTGGGTCTTTTGGCACTGAAAATAACGTACCGCATACACTTTTAAAATGGTTTTTACACACTGCACAATAACGCATTTTAATGTTATTACACTTTTTTTTATTATTATGGTTATTTAAAATTTTTTTTCACAATTTTTTTCACAATTATTATATTTTATTTTTATTTTCACAGTAAGAAAAACGATTTCTTGAAATCGAAAAGAATATTAAAAAAAGAATGTATAATAAAAAATCTAAACAACTTTTGACATTTTGCCTATTTATGCCTATGTATTATGATTAAAAACACAACTCTACAAAAAATCAGCAGGCGTTTCGAGCAGACCTACTAATTGGGCCATGGTGAGGTTGAAAACACAGCTGTGTTACTTTTTTTTTACTAAAGGCGTCTGTACACGGCCAAGCATTTCTCATCAAGCGCTATGGTAGTATTAGTGAAAATGTGGTTGTATGTTTGACACCGAAGAATCTGGATGGAAAATCAAAAAATTTTGATATGCACACGTACACGAGTGAATTCGCCAGCATTACAAGCATTTTGACCGTGTACAGACCCCTTAAGAGAGAGAAATGTCAAAAGTTCTTGTGTTTTTGACATATTGATCAATTAAAGCAACAAAAAAAAAAGAAATTGTTGTGTTTTTGGTGTGGTTTCTTGTTGTCGCATCGACGCCACCGTATACATGAATTCGACTTGCTACACAGTAATTCATAAACATTTTTAATTATTATTTTTTTTTTTTTTTTTTTTTTTGTTTCATAAATTTTTATATTTTTCAGCTTAATATTGTAAGTTATATTTATGTTAGTGAAATTTTAAAAATTCTATAAACTTTATCCAACTGCCTGCGCACCTTTCTTCCCTCATAAACTGCAAAGAGACACATCCGGCTGTAGACATTTCCGTTTTAATGTTTTTTTTTTGTCTACAATTTAGTTCTGCTTCATTTAAAAATTTTTTTTTTTTATTTGATATTTATTTTTCAATTTTTTCTTTTTGAAAAATTTTTTTTTTTATAAGAGTTTTAATAAGGCAAAAGTAAAAGAAGAACAAAAAGGGAATAACAAGAATTTTTATGTTTTTATGTTTGTAAGTGTGCAATGATTTGTATGTATGTAAGTGTAAAAGTGTATGTGTGGTTCTAAAATAAATTTTATTTTTGTTTCTGCTTATTTAAGTTAAATTGCTTTTCTTGAATTTTAAAATTAAAATTTTTTTTTACATGAGCCCATTAAGTTATTTTGTTTTTATTTTCTTTCCAGTTCTGGTCCTGATTTTGTAAATTAAACCACAAAGCGGATTTCTTGGAATTTTATATTTTAAATAAACATAAATACAAGATTAAGTTTCAAAGATATAACATTTCAAGTAACTCAAACAGTGTTGTTATTACCTTAAAGGCAAAAAGCTGTGAAAAGCCAAGAATATGGTATCTTAGTAAAAAAAAAACTTTGCAAAAAAAATTAAAAAAAAAAATTTTTGTATTAAAATCTTAATAAAAATTTGTTTTTAAGGTTTGTAACTGACACCGCTTTCCCGTATTTACTTGGGCTTAAAGTTGCTAATTTTTGATTTTGAAAACAGAGGGAATTAATAGGGTGGTTCAAGCTCTTAAACAAAATAGGGAAGGCTGCCAGTCTGTGAATTTTTCTTGTTACTCAAATATATACCAAAATAATGTTGCGCTTAAAAAAACAGATCAAGCCCACTACAACTTTGCGTTGAGAGTTTGAATTAAATGTGTTTCATTATATTTATTTAATATCTCAATTGTAACCACAAAATCTCCTCACAGGGGTTTGCTGTTTAACACTCACCGCCATCGAAGGCAGCTGGCAGTCAATAGTCAAACATCAATTATTAAACCAAATTAGTAGATCGAAATTTGTTTTGAATGAATTATATATTTTATATATTTTAATTGATTTACATGTTCCTCCTTACTTCTGTCCAACCTGTCTGTGAAAACCTGGGTTCAATTCCCAGCTCAGTCAAACCATAACCATAAACAGTTCAATAAAATAAGCACACTACTAACTTTTTAATATCCTTCAAAGCATAACGCTTAGTCTAGACGAGCAATTAGTTTGACAACTATCAAATTCTATTGCCAACACTAGATATTAACTTGTTGACCGCATGAATATGTATTCGAACACTTGCTCATCAACAAATGTTATAATTCATTGCTGAGCAATTATCTTTTAACATTAGCTTAAGAATATATCAATTATCAGTTACATAAAAGAAAAAAATTAAACTTTAAATGTATGTATACAATTTTAATAAAAAATTTTACATATTTATAAAAAAAATAATTTAAAAAAAAAATTATTGTCATAGAAACTGTTAGTTTACTTACATACAAGTTCATGGTGTGTGTGTTTAAAAATATGTACGTTTACATAAAAATGATAGAAATAAAGATTACGACATCAGACAGGCTTACATTTTTTTACTGCGCATGTAGTTACTCTGACGTCACACAACCTGTGTTCTCATTGGATAAAATTTATTTTTTAGCTTTCAAACTGATATAACGCGTGATCCTATTTCGAGGTTCCTTACTTTTTTAAAGAAAAAAACAAAGAAAATTCAAATTTTGTTGCATTTATTTTTTGACGATTATGTCTATCAAATGTTGACCGTTGCTACGTTGCAGATGGTCCATCCGTTGAGTCCAATTATCGATGACTCGTGCGAGCATTTCGACTGGTAACTGGCGAATGAAGCGGGTTTGTCCGCATAACCTGTAGACTTTACATATCCCCACACGAAAAAGTCTAACGGTATGATATCACACGATCTTGGTGGCCAATCAACCGGCCCAAAACGTGAAATTATGTGCTCACCGAAGTGTTCTCTCAATAAATCCATTGATTGATGCGATGTGTGGAAAGTGGCGCCGTCTTGCTGAAAGAAAATGTCGCAGAGATCACGATCTTCAATTTCAGGCATCAAATAGTCGGTTATCATGGCACGATAACGGTCGCCATTGACGGTTACGTTCGCACCGGCATTATTTTTAAAGAAATATGGACCGATGATTCCACCGGCCCACAAACCACACATAACCGTTATTTTTTCTGGATGAAGTGGCAGTTCTTGAATCTCTTCAGGTTGCTCTTCGTCCCAAATGCGGCAATTTTGTTTGTTTATATATCCATTGATCCAGAAATGGGCCTCATCGCTGAACAAAATTTGCCTCGGATCTTCTTGGAACTTTTCATGAGCCCATAGAGCGAAGCGATGTCGCTTGGGTTGTTGCACGCTTTTTTTGTACGCTTGCAATTTAAGATCTCGACGTAAAATGCGAAAAGTAGTTCCATACGTCAGTCCGAGTTGCTGCGAACAGCGCCGAATCGACTCTCCACGGTCTGCGTGTACACTCTCAGCTACGGCCGCTATATTTTCTTCACAGCGTCCTGGACGTGGTCTATTCGGTCGAATATTATCCAATAATGAATGCTGGGGCTCAAAATGGGTGATGGTGTCAGTAGGCCGATTACGTTGACCATAAGTTGAGCGAAGTGCACGAAACACATTCCTCACAGAACGTGAATTTTCGTAATAAAGTTGAACGATTTGTTAACGTTGTTCCGGCGTAAGTCTTTCCAGTATGAAAAGACGGCACTACTTCCCATACATCGCATCAATCAATGGATTTATTGAGAGAACACTTCGGTGAGCACATAATTCCACGTTTTGGGCCGGTCGATTGGCCACCAAGATCGTGTGATATCACACCGTTAGACTTTATCCTGTGGGGATATGTAAAGTTTAAAGTTTATGCGGACACAAACGCTTCGTTTCAGTCCTTGGAGGAAAACATCACGCATGTCATTCGCCAGTTACCAGTCGAAATGCTCAAAATATAAATGCCAAAGAATGTTCTTTCAAATGATAATAAACATTCCCCATTAAATTGGAATTTTCTGTGTTTTTTTCTTTAAAAAAGATCACGATTTATTAGCCCAAATCACAATCTTGTGCAAACGGTCTTGCATCGTAGCATTTGCATAGGATTGTGTATTGGGCTTTTATGATCGTTCAATATAGACAGTTTACCGGAGGAACATTTGCTTTGACTCAAGTTGAAATAACTTATTTAGCCTATTTACAGGGTGGTGCAGATTTTACTTGAATTCTTTATAACTTTTTTAATTATTATTTTTTCTTTTTTTAGAATCTTGCAAAAAAGGTTTGAATTTCGCAAAAAAGGTTTGAGGAAAATTGAGGATGAATAAGTACACAATCAAACAGCGTAGCAAAACAATTAAATTTCATTTTTGAAACCGATAATCCCTTGTGTTGATACAGTGTGCATATTGTCGGTACTTTAGTGTGCGTTGTGCATAAGTTGGAAGTTTTTACCAACATATAAGAAAACCAGATACCGTAAACAATGCCAAAATATTTAACATGTACGGGAGGGCATACACTATAGTTTTATTACAACAACAAGGCCACTTTCGATTAAACTTGGGTTGCCATGACGGTCGCTGCAAAAAGTTTTAAAGTGTCCTAATATAAATGTCAACTTGTGCAAGAATTGAAGCCGACAAGCTACCAGCATTAGTTTCCGTGAAAAGGCAAAAGATAATCATGACTTTTTTCATAGTTTTTTAGGAGCCATAGAGCCCATTTTCTATTAAATGGATATGCTTAAAAGCAAAACTGCAGGATGTGAGCAAGCGACAATTACACCTTCTTAGGTCTGCTGTTTGGTGCGGTGTATCTTTTAAAAGAAAAAAATCTCTTTAAACGGTGGTGCATATTGGACAATGTGTGAAAATTTTATTAGGCTTGCTTTAGAGCACCATCTTGCCTTGTGGGTTAACAAGATGGGGAAAAAAGTACATAATGCATGGGTCTCAATAGAACATATTCGACTTACTGGCCTCTGTGTCCACCGGATTTGATAGCTTGACGTATTCTTTTTCGATATTTTAAAGAAAGGATGCATGTTAACAATCCAGGAAGTATTTCCTAACTAAAAACCAACATTTCCGTATGAAAGCTTGGCCATTACATCCAAAACTTGGCGAAAAGTTGTAGAAAGAGCACGTATGTGCGAAGTAGAAAATGCCCATCACTAAGAGATTATAAATTTTCATTAAAAGTTATTTTTGAGAATAAAAAATTTATTATTAATAAGATTTCTCCATGACGTGCTAATTTTTATTTTTGATAAATACGCTGAAATTTATTGTTGAGAGAAAGCCAGTTTCTATGGGCATTTCACTGGTTGCTTAGGCCAGATCATCAGGAAACCTTTTTCCAAAGACTTTAGAAAACCTACAAATATTATAGAAATAAAACTGTAAAGCCAATAAGAATTATAAACACACGCAGAGAAAAAACATGATTAATGAATGTTCACTACGACCATTTTTATTCATATTTGCCTAATATGTTTACCCTAATAAACTCATTATAATCCTTATTTAACTTGAAAAAATATTTTTTCTCCTTAACATTTTTTAATTCACTATAATAATATTATATGGTGTTTTACACCTAAAAATTTGCTATGATCTAGCTAAACATATTAAATTATGTGAAATATTTGCCACTATAATGTTTATATTTTCAACTTTACAATTAAAATCATAATATTGGCTTTACACAAAAGGTATGTTTGATATCATCATTTTTGTTCGCTTTAAAATACATTCTCTAAATGAGCAAACATTTATTGTCATAAAAAACAGTGTGTGTTTATAAAGCAAATAAAATCTTATTCCATGTCATTTTCCGTCTGCGAGAGTCAGTAAACCGGGAAACATGAATGACTGCAGTTTTTCGGGAGAAAAAGGCCATGCATGAATGCAATATTAAGGAAATAAACTATTACACGTTTATTGAAACAGGTAAATTATATATATATATATATATATATATATATATACATGTATGTTGTTAATTTTATTTATTAAAATATGCTAAGCTGTAAATGCATGTATTTTTAATAAAACATAAAATTTTTGAAATAAATTTTTTTATTGGTTTTATTGTGAGAACCATATTGCATTGTGTTAGGAAAATTAGAGACATGCTTAGGAAGATCATTTGTGTTTTTCTTCTAAACATAATAATATTTTTGAGATAATAATAAGCTATAAACATGTCTGAACATATATTGTTACTGAAGACGTGTTTGGTACAATCATAACCACAAACATTAATGATAGTTTGCGATTGTGATTGTATCAACCATGTTTTTTCTTTGCGTGCACCCAAGTTTTATTTGAAACAATATTAAAGCTTAAACATCACAACAGCAATAAACAGTGAGTAAAGTTTTTCTTGCATTTCCCTACAATTGGCTGTTTTTCCCGATTTTAAGTGGGTAAAAAGAAAACCCAAAATTAAAAAAAAAACTGCTTCACTTTATTCTTTTCGTAAGATAACTAAAATAAAGCAACTTACCAGTTCAGTTTTTTTTTTGCACGGCCACACGCAAATTTATTATAAACAATAATTTTTGGGAATAATTCTCTATGATGTGTTAAATTTGCAATTTTCCAGGCTCATCTAAAAAATTTCCAATATTGTACTGTACTATAGTATAGCTCATTAGGTGCCACCCTGTATTAAATCGAATTTTTTTTTAATTTAAAACTCATTTCTACCAAAATCAAAACTAAATATATACTAGAGTATACGAGTACTCTCAAAGAGAAACTAATGGGTAGATTACGGATGGCAACTGAACTGAAGTTGTATTGCCAGCAGCGAACTTAGGCTGATGTTTAAATATAAAATAAAAAAAATTTTGTATATTTTAACATGAGTGGCGTTGCCTGGGGGCTAATTCGGGCAGTCGTGATCGATTTGGATTCGAAAGCAATATTATATCTAATTCTGTAAGTCGATACTGAACGAACTGAAATAATTTTTTCAGTGTTGTTAAGTATTTATTTGAGTTTTCACAACACTGAACAAAACTTTCGATTCGTCCAATATCGAATGTTTGAATGAGAAATAAGATTTCTTTCGAATTGAACAAGTATTCGGTCACGACTGCCAGAATTAGCTCCCAGATTTCAGTGCTGGCAACACAACTTCAGTTCAGTTGCCATTCACAATCGACCCATTAATTTACATTTATCCACAACTTGTTTTTAAATGGGGGGGTTGTAAGTAATTACTGAAATATTTAAACGACTTTAACTAATTCATCCAGCTGGAGCACTCTTTTATATTTATTTCTAACTCCATAAATATCAAACATAAAATTTTCTTATTTACTTGCCGTGGGGATATCAAACTTTGCTTGAATGGCTTAAAAAAAGCAAATAAAATTAATGACGTTTTTAAGTCTCAAAATCTATTCGAAAAAAGTAATATATTTTATGGAATTCCATTTAATGTGTTAGTAACATCATTAGTTTGCATCATCGATTTTATATCAAGCCGTTTGTTTAAAATATTTTCATCACTGTCACAACAACCTAAGGGCATGTTTTTTTTTTTTTTTTGAATATAAAAAGGAGAAAAAATAATAAATATAAAACTTATTAATGAATGTCTGTTGTATGTGTCTCGATTCTACTGCTAAATCATTTAATTTTCCCCTTCCCCATCTCTTAAACAAAATTCCCTTTGTTCAAAATATTAACAATTTTTTAAGGAATATCCATCAAAGTTTCAAATAATTTCATGGAGTGTAGGAAAGTTCGTTCATTTCTTTATTTTAACAGTCATTCATAAATTTTAATGCAATATTTTATTTACATTTTTCCACATTTCTATATAAATAAAAAAGTATTTTATTAATATTATTTTTATTTTTTAGGCCATTTTTTATTTGTTTTTTTTTTAACACAAACTCCCCGGAGTATAAAATAAAACACAGAGCTTAATGGATCTTTTGAAATCTCAAGAAAAGCTGGGGAGCATGATTGAAAAAAGATACACAATATTTTCAAAACAAAGAAATTTTTTTATTTAATAAAATAAGAAGGAACAGGACAAATAAGCCGTTCGAATAGAATGAAAAACTTTTAAGCAGACAGAATATTAAAAATCAATAATTTTAACAAAAGATGTTAAAAAAAATTCTTGAAAATACGCCATTACAAAAGAACAAAAGTTTTTTAAGTGGTAACGCAATTAAAATTCTTGGGTAAATGGAAAGTAATTGTTTAAGTAGTGAAGTCAAAAAAGGTCTTAGCTTTTAGTGGGTTACATGAGTTGAAAGTTTATGGTTACACATAAAGATTTTTAAAAATATCTGGCAAATAAAGGGTGGGAAATGATTTTGAATAAAACACAAATTTTTAAGGAAATTATTGTCATTTCTTTTATTATGATAATATTGGTATTGTTCAATTCTGTATGGAACAAAATATCGGGCAAATGGCCGCACCGACGTCGTCGGCACACCTCTATCCGATGGTCCAAATTTTCGATTACGCTGAGGCAAAATTGAGGTTCTATACCGTTAATGTGCCGAATTATTTCATCCTTTAGCTCTTGAATTGTTGCTGTCTTATCGACGTACACCTTTTCTTTCAAATAACCCCAAAGAAAGAAGTCCAACGGTGTCAAATCACATGATATTGGCGGCCACCATGTGAGATAACATGGCCATTGTATTTGTCGCGCAAAAGGGCCATTGTTTCGTTAGTTGTGTGGCAAGTGGCACCGTTCTGTTGAAACTGCATATCGTCCACATCCATATCATCCAATTCGGGCCATAAACAGCTCGTTATCATATCACGATAGCGAATACCATTCACCGTTACTACATGACCGGCCTCATTTTGGAAAAATAAGGCCCGATGATGTCGCCAGCCCATAAAGTGCACCAAACAGTTACTCTTTGTGGGTGCATTGGTTTTTTGACAATCACTCTTGGATTATCATTCGCCCAAATGCGACAATTCTGCTTATTGACGAATCCACTTAGGTGAAAATGTGCCTCATCACTGAAGATGATTTTCACGATATGCATTTTGAATTGAAAGCCCACTTTCATAATAAGCCTGAATACCTTAGCGCGTTGCGCGGTCCTGTATCTTTCCATGGTTCAAATTGAATTAGTCTGAAATTGAGAACGTCAAATGAAATGCAGAAAAAAACTTGACGTTTAGGTGTGGTTCACATTCAACATCGGCCCTTAAAATTTAACCACCCGTTATGTATATGTATTTCTTTTTAGTTTAATATCAGTAAAATAACTGAAAAAAGGAATTTTTACTTTATATTAAAAACCCAGTTGCTGTGCAATCATTGAAATCATTTTATTTAAATCCAATTCCAAATGACTTTTAATTTTTTTTTTACTTTTTACTTAAAGAGAAAATGCAAAAAAGATCTTCGTTTTATCTAGGACATCTTGTGTGTTTTTTTTTATAGATATGAAGTACTTAACCCTGTTGTTCTGTATACTTTTTCTTACTTCAACTTGTGCTCATTCCGTTTCTTAATGGTTTGTAACAGAAATGTAAGATTTTAAAGAGAAAAGAAAAACACAAATAGAACAACAGCAAGAAAGCTACATTCGGTCCTGTCGAAATGTTAATCTCCATTTCTATCTGCTCATAAGATACGGCTTTATAAAGCTTAACAAAAAAAAGAAATCCATGTGCGCTCTATTGTAGGAGGGAGTTTGCACGGTGTCTTTTCAGACATGTCAAACAAACACGTTTGTTTTGTTTGTTGGCGATCGGATTAGAGCAGAAAGGGGGGTTATCAGACGACACGAAACAAGCTTTCATGTTTGTTTTTATGAATTTTCATGTTGTTTTAATTTGCATGTATATGGATATTAGACTTTAAGACATGAAAACAGACAAGTTTGGAAAAACATTGTGAAAAGATAAAAGGTTTTTGAAAGCATGTTCAAAAGAGAAGGAATAAAACAGACGTGTCTGAAAAGACACCGTGTAAAAGCCCCCTATGAAAATGTCTATCGGTAAAACATTTACAAATGTTGAGAGAAAAACTGCGATACAGAAGTTGTTATCCAACAAATATTTTCGATAACAATTAACGGATCCCTATTATGAAGTCATTCACTATGAAATAACATGCACGAGTAGGAACATGGAACGTACGCACTCTCCGAGACCTACTTAAACTGGCCCTAGTATGTCGAGAATCCGTCAGCTACAACCTGTTACGTTTAAGACTATGCAAAATAAGATTACCTGAAGCAGGAGAAATTGTTTCTCTTGGGAACCATATCAAGAGGGTATTAACTATAAATTTCAACATTTTTCGAAGAAGTAAGACAATTTTTAATTTGACATTAAAGACATATGAAAAGGAATTTTTAAAACAACCGTTTCATTACCAAAAATTAGACAAAAAACACGATATTTTTACAGTCAGTCTTGGCTGTGCTTTAACACAATACGGTTGTATAACCGCTTCTATTCAATTTTACCATTTTAGTTGTTTTTTATATTTTTTTACAATCACATATCAAATAAGGCGCTTAAGTAGTGTAGATGAGATATCGTCGGCTTAAAATGCAGACCTGTTGAGTCCACTTGTTAAGTAGAATGAGATTTTGATGCCGTGTGGTAGAGAAAAATGGAAAGACCTTGGTTCAAAAGAATTGTCTCTGTTTAGTAGATTTTAATATAATATTATAATAAAATCATATACTGTGGGGAGCAGAGGCGAGTACGTGTTTGTATATCTTCCACTTTTTACTGAATAAGAAAAACATTAATAAAGATATTCCAAAAAAAAAAATTTTTTTTTTTATTTCTTCTTTAATTCTTAGCAAAAGTCAATTTAAAATAAAATAAAAAAAACACAAATTCATAGTTAAGCCTAAATAAAACAAAAATAACAGTCATATACTCAATTTTGCACCCGCGTGTTGTCTACCATATTTTTAGAAAAATTCAAACACAGAAAAAATTATTAAATTTCTCCAATCACCAAATTTATTCCAAATTCATAATATCAAGCAAACAAGTTGTTGATTTTGCACCTATTACCAAAATGATTATATTGATTACTAAAAATTGTAAAATTTTGAAAAAATATTTTCAATAATTGATATTTTTAATTTTAATTAAAAAAGTGATCAAAAACTTTGTCATTTCAAACAATGTGTTAATTTATTTAAATAAATATTGACAATTCCCAACAACAATTCTACATGTTTAAATTATTTTATTTTAAAAGAAAAAAGTCAATTAAGATTTTTTGTTATTTATTTAAAATTTTAATTGAAAATTTATTTCAAAACAACTAAAATGTTAATTAAATCAAAATTAAATTTTTAATTTTCTTTCATTAAAAAAAATATTTGATTCAATTATCACATTAATTAAATTTAAATACTTTTTAAACCATTTTATTAATTGATAAAACACTTTTATCTGTGAAATTAACTGTTATTTTTGATTTGGTTTATGATTTTGTTCATGTTATTTATGTTTCTGTTAATGTAAATTTTAGTTAAACATCGTTTTTGATAAGCTGCGTAAGGTTTAAAAAAGGTATGTATTAGAAATAAAATACAAATTTCAAATTATTTAAAATTATGAGAAAGCTATCGCGAACCGTGGAAAATAGTATTTTAAGCATGACAGAGAATGGCTGCTCATCAAGAGTTATGGCCAAAGAAATTAAAGTAAATCAATCAGTGGTGATAAAAGTCCTGAAAAGGCGAAATATTACCCCCCAATCTAAAGTTGTAGGTCGCCGCAAACTTTTAACGGATGGCGACGCACTTTTGTATAATGAGAAAGATGAAGGCAGATCTCTTACACGAAAGGAAGCTTTTCTTGCAATTTACAAAAATGTTTGACGATGAACAGTAAGAAGGGCGTTCCACAACGCAGTGATGTCAGATGGAATTTTTAAAATTCCCTACGTTTTGATAAAAAAAAATCCCCACATTTCCCTACAACAGAAAATTTTTCCCCCTACAATTTTCCCTACCATATATTAGTAATAGGTGAACTCAAAAATTATACATAATTCTATATAGTATATTTTATTTACACTAAACACAAAACAAAAATATAAATTTTAAATAAATTTCAGGTAGGTTAAAGTAAAAAACAAAAATAATATAACATAACATAAAAGCTTGTACAGTTTAACATTTTTGATTGTAAGTGAGATTGAAGAATACATATGGAATCTTAAACCTCGTGACTCAGTTTATCTCGTTTTATCGCGCGGATGTCAGTAACAATTAAAAATATCCTCTCAGCATCTGCGTTGGTAAACTCAGTAGAATTTTGGATAATTTTGAGTGGCAAGGGAATACTAAATTGTCATTGAAATTCTTAGTCTTTGACCAAAATGGTTGCTAATTCATCTTTGAAATATAATTTATTTCTTGTTCTGAAAAATTATATTCTAGGGTTAGCCATTAATGAGTAAGTAGTAATCTGTGGTATATTTTACCGTGTGCAAGTAAGCCCCCTTCAAGACGAGGCAAGTTAAGCTAAGGTCGCGGTAAGGGGAAAAATTAAGTGCAGACTTTGTTATACTCGACAAGTTACTTGCTCAACTAACTAGCCGAGTCTGTGTTATAAAAGTATTGAGTACTTGGGAATTGATACTCAAAAACAGTTATTTAATAACAAAGTAGCCATATTGTAATTATTGAAGCGATATGCTTTTATACCACAAAGATGTTTTCAGAAGTCAGTTATATTTGAATATACATACAAAGGAAAAATTCCCTACATTTGTACGAAAATAAAAAATCTGTCTTTTTTTCCCTGCAGTCTGATTTTTGGAGAAAAATCCCTACAAGTAGGGAATTTTCCCTACATCTGACATCACTGCCACAACGTTGGGTTCATATCAGCTGTGAAGAAACATAAACCTGCATTGTTAAAGAAAAATGTTGCATCACGGTTAAAGGGAATACAAAAATTGTACAGCCGATTACTGGTCATATGAATCCAAATTCCACAGACTTCAGGCAGACGGTAAGCAATATTGCTGGCGCCGACATGGGGAGACTACACAAAGACACTATTATGTAAAGACAATATTATGATATGTTGTTGCTTTACTTGGTGGCATATTGGACCACTTTAGAAAATTAATGGTATCATGCAAAAAGAGGATTATTTGAAAATTTTCGAGACCCATCTTCCCGGTTTTGTTGATAGGAGCGCATATCATGAGGAAGAATACATATTTCAGCAGGATGGCGACCCAAAACACACCTCCAAAATCGTAAAGGTTGACTGGGCAAAATTTTCACTTAATGCAGTGGCCAGCGCAATGTCCCGACCTCAATTCAATAGAGAACTTGTAGTGAATCGTAAAAAGACGGTTGGGACAGTATCAAACAGTCCCATCGAACTTAAACCAGCTATAGCAACGTGTGCAGCTGATGAAATTATTCAGAACATAGTGGAAAGTATGCCAAAACGCATGATTATTGTTTTAGATAACAAAGGATTGTGGACTATATACTAGACGTCGTATTCATAAAAATTTATTTATGATTAATTAACCGTTTATAAGCAAAAAGTGCTAAAGTTGTATTCATAAACGAAATATAGTTTATTAAAACTTTAATAAATCGTTAATAAAGTAAGAAAATTTATCGTTGGATTTACCGTTCTTTAAACCAAAAGTAAAATGAAATTTAGATAAATGTTTGCATTTAATTATATTGTTTTTGGGTAATATGCTTAAAAATAATGCAAAAAGTGTCTTATTTATTAATATGGGCATTGGTGTGTACCAAAAAAAATATTATTTTTTGCCCCACCTTTTTTTGAAAGCTTATAGTGTGAAGTATTTTTAGAGGTCGCTAAAATCGAATTTAACCCGAAAATCGGATCTCTCGACTTTTTTGAATTTTGCTGATTACTCGGCCCATTAGCTCGATTTTCTTTGTAACTTAGTCAATTTTTTTAAAGAAAACTTCTCAAACTTTACTTCTCTGTGCAGGTATTAAAAGTTTCGTTTATTTTTTTGCTCATTTGGGGCCCCTTAATCACATTTTTTTTTTTGTAAATTTAGCATAAATTTAAATAATTAAGTTTTGTAACTTTTAAAATTTATATTGAAGTTAAAAAAACTAATGATTCAGTTTTAAAGGTGGATAAATTCTGAGTCATTGCAAAAAAACATAATTGAATTTGCTCTTACTGTTCCAAAGTTATACCCTGTTTAAGTTTTGTACCCATTTTGTGAAATTAAAAATATTGTAATGTGTTTGCCAGTAATGCATCGAATTTGTACCACTGATGCCGCAGAAGAGTTTTTAACGTGGCGCATGCGATTGATTCGTTAAAGCTTTTGTATTCATCCAATTGGAAAAATGGCATACAAACAAATCATTTAATGAAGCAAAGAACAAAGTTCAGCAATTGCACATGGTAAGTGATGTCACAGATCGCGGCGTGGTCTTAGCTAATACTTACATTAATCTAACAACCTCTGCAACAGACTTTCAGAATTTATTGCAGGGCATAGAGCTTCATCGTAAAAGCTCTAATAACTAATTGAAAGCTAAAACAAATAGTTTTTTAATTTTTTTTTTTTTTTGGGTATGGGAAGTAAGCTGCGTAGAATTTGTTGGACTCGCATTGCTGAAGTCTGTGCAACAGAACAAAAATCCACCCATATTTAATATTTTGAAAGAATAGCTTATATCTAAATATCTAACATTAAAACAAATCCGAAGCATAACTGGCAAACACATTACAATATTTTTAATTTCACAAAATGGGTACAAAATTTAAACAGGGTATAACTTTGGAACAGTAAAAGCAAATTCAATTATTTTTGTTTTGCAATGACTCAGAATTTACCCACCTTTTAAACTGAATCATTAGTTTTTTTAACTTCAATATAAATTTTAAAAGTTACAAAGCTTTATTTTTTAAATTTATGCTAAATTTACAAAAAAAACTGTGATTAAGGGGACCCAAATGAGCAAAAAATAACCAAAACTTTTAATATCTGCACAGAGAAGTAAAGTTTGAGAAGTTTTCTTTGAAAAAATTGACTTAGTAACAAAGAAAATCGTGCTAATGGGCCGAGTAATCAGCAAAATTCAAAAAAGTCAAAAAGTTTTTGGACACACTAATGGGCATTTTACTTATGATAACCAATTTAAAGTTATATTTTAAAAATATTTTATGTATATTATTTATGTTGCTCAAAATTATAAAAAAATAAAATAAACAAATCATTATAATAGTGATGTTAATAAAAAGTAAACAAACGCTTTATTCGAATAATTTCTTATCTTATATTTAAAAAAAGTTTCAAACAAAAATTGTTTTAATACCTTTCCGCAAAATCTTGTTCAGAAACTAAAATAATGTGTATAATTATTTTACACGAATTATTTTTAAGATCTTAAATTATAAAAAAATATATTAATTATAGAATATCATGTGAACCGAAAAGAAGTTTAATGCATCACTACCAAAAAATTGGCAACAAAACGTAAAGAAAGTTGCCATACTTAAACACAAAATTGCTGCAAAAAGTTAATAGTTAAAAAGCTGTTAATGTACGTTTCTGAATACAAAAGGTTTATAAGACAAAAATCGTTTGATAGTTATTGCATACTTTAAGCTTAAAATAAGAACTGTTAATAAATATGGCCGTAGAAATATATCTAATGATAATTGTAGTGGAATGTTGCAAAATTGAGTACATGAGGGTTATTTTAGTTTTCTAAGAATTTGATGTTTTTATATATTGTTTTAAATTGAGTTTTGCTAAGAATTAAGAAATAAATAAAATACAAAATAAATTTTTGAAATAGCTTTATTATTGTGTTTCTTATTCCCTAAAAAGTGCAAGATATACAAATATGTACTCACCTCTGCTCCCCACTGTACATAAGTCTTTTGGCAACACTTCTTGTATTTATTTCTTTTCTCACTATTTAGCAGAAAACATATTTCAATGTATGTGCTTGCCGGGTTCTACTCTAAGTCCTCTGTTGCGTGGCCTATCTTTACTTCAACGTATTAACATACAGTTAGACATATATGCAAGTGGTGCCACAATTTTATGAAGATCCATGTTTTTAAAATTATTGTTAGAAGTACAAACAGAATGTCAAAATCAAAACACCCCACTATTTTTAGTAGGTATAAAATTTTTTTGTGAATGAATTTTTTTTCAACGTTCTAGTCCATTTGTTTGTATTTTTATGTTTTATTTAATTTGTAGGCCAACATCATTTGTAACTTTCACTTTTCATTTTATTTTATTTCCAACAATTTTTTCCCCCACTTTGTACTACAATAATTTTCTTTTTGTCATTTTCATTTACACTTTAGTACGTTAAAAGCAAAACAGAAAAAAAACCGTGCTTGTTCTAGTCAAATGTTTTATTTCTTTTATTTTATGTAGAAAAAAAAAGAAGAATAAAAAAATGTTTTTAAATTTTTCCTTTAAATTGCTTTTCTTTTTAGATGTTTATAGTAAATACTTGTTCTATTCGTCTAACATTTGTTAAAACTCAGCATGTTTGTAATCTTAGATGACCATTTAAGTGCATTTAGTCATTAAGTTCTGGGTATAGAAGACATGAAAAAACTACATGAAATTACTTAAGTTGGCATTTTTATGGACTGCTCAAAATACTTTTAATGGCCCAGTTAAGCAGTTTTATGTTTTGTTAGAAAGAACATGTAATAAAATTCAAGAAAAAGGGTATTTGGTCTGATAGCTATTAATTTGGGTGAACGATTAAGATCTTAGATATGATATGTATATCATGTATTTCAGTAATTAACTGTAAACACTTTTAGATTGCTGGAAAATATTTTTTTTTTAATTTAAAGTTTTTTAAAGAATAATTGGTTGGTTGTTAAAGATTATGCACAGTCAAGTTAAGCTGTATCAGTTGGTTTTATATTTGATTGAAACTTGCCTGATATATCTTATATGAATGTATTTTTACAAAGTCTGTTTGGTGGTGACACCACCACATTTTTTAAAGAAGGTTAGAGTAATTATAAAAATCAATTTTTTTTACAAAAAGTCACTCTATTCTACAACAAGCCAAGAATTTTAGAAAAAAACCTAACTTTGCATGAGTTTCTTCAGAAAAAGGCCTGGTTTTACAAAAAGCCTTTTTTACGCTTATTGCTTTTTTAAAAGTTTGCTTTATTAGTTGTACCACATGGCGTATGCATGTTAATAAATTGGAGTTAAATAATACTTATACGTAACCAATTAACTTCACAGATGTTTTCCTCGCAGATTTTTTTTAACAAAAATTGTATAATAAATATTTACACTAGGGCGGGTCGATTTAAAAATCGCACAAGTGACAAGGGTGGGTCGGCCCTCCAAAGTCAGTGGGGGTCGGTCATTAATTTAAACTCGATTTGGGCACTTTAAATGGGTCAAAGTGGGATTTTTCAAAATTTGACATTTGGTTCAATATAAGGAACATCAGAATTCATTTTAGAGGTATGGTCCCTTGATCCCTAGAATACGATTTTCTTTGTCACTTGGGCGATTTTTAAAAAAATTCTGAAATTTTAAAGGAGGTGTTTTTTTTTTCTTTTTTAAGATATGATTTTTTTCTACTGCAACCTGTAAAAAATAATACAAAAATAAAATTTTAATGTTGTAATTTTGAGAAATAAGTACATTGAAACCGTTTTTTATGTTTATTTGTTGCATTTTTTGTTGGAGCTCAATGTGGGCACTTTCAAAGAAAAGTACACTTTTTGTCACGTTACGTCTCCGAGCAATCAAATGACTTTTTTTTAATATACTGTTTGTAGCCCCAAGTATTCTCTTTAAAATAACATACAAATTATCTTCGTATGTGCAATAGTTTTTGAGATATTGAAGAAATAAACTCAACACATTTGGCTAATTCGGAGAAATTATGACATTTTGAATATGACGTAACTTTTGCAAAAAAAAAAAATTAAAATTTTTTTTCGTTAATATATGTTCCTTTTAGGGTGAAAGAAACCTTCACACCAAATTTCATTCAAATCGAAGGGGGTCGGGTGCCACTCTTGGTCGATTTGACATGGAATTGCCCACATGGGATATGTATGTACGAAATATTTTGTAAATTTATTTTTTGGATATTATCACAACAACAATTTTTTCCAAAACAATACTTTGTTTGTGTACAATACACAAATAAACACATAACATTCTCGCAGTCTGCATGAAATAATTCTAGGCATATTTTTTTACTGTATTGAAAGGTTTTGAAAGAAACAAAAACTGTCTTGAGTGTATTTTTTTGAATTACTATTTGAATTCCGCGAGGAACAGTACCGTATAGCATTTGTTTGCGTGGCTGTGCACTAACAATTTGTGCACACATTTGAATTTTGTTGTGTGTTTGATTTTCAAATACATTTATGCCTTTACTTTACTGGGAGATAAAAAAAAATACTTGATGTATTTTACCATATACATAAAGAATTCTGTAAGAAAAATTTGCGTACATTTTTTTACCATATTATTGTTTCTTAAAACACATTATGATTGTGTTAGTCTTCTAATTACTCTTCGCAAACATTTATGGTTGCTATTGGTAATTTTGCGGGTTTTCACAATGCTTTTATATTTTCAAAACCAAAAAAAATTCTATTGTTGCTAAAACAGTCATAATATATTCCTCCTTAATGTGGTAAGAACAAAAAAATCAAATATTTAAACATATAAATACTTGTACACGCAGAGAAATAAATATGTTTAAATATGGTCAACTCCAAAAAAAACTATTTTTGAAAAAAATTGTAAACAAATTATGTTTAAGTTACCGACAACCATATTATTGTTATATTAGTCCTCCATCAAGAAGCCGCAACCTTATTATGGTTGCCTATAAACATGTTATGGTTAAATATGACAATAATTTGTTTTAAAATTAACAATAGTATTTTCCTCTTTTCCAAGAGCAACATTCTATGGCTGAAAATTAACCATGCTATTATAAATGTAAAACATATTTTAGTTATTATTAACCAAAACATGTTCGGAGGGAACCATAATATGGTTGTGCCTTCTTGATGGAGGACTAATTTAAAAATTGTCGATGACAATAATATGGTTAAAATAACCATAGTATGTTTACAATTTTATTTGAAAATAGTTTTGTTGCAGGTGACCATATATTAATATCTTTTTTCTCTGGGTTTAGACATACACAATCATAATATGAAAAAGCCGTGAAAAAGGCGATGTTTTATCAAAATATTGTTGGGTTTACAATAATTATGATAACGTGACCAAAATATGCTTTGAAATTTTTTTAAACATATCCCATCATATTCTTCTTCTTTAATCCATAAGATAAACAAAGATAAATTAATATATTATGATATACTAACAAATATATTAAGCAAAACTCGTGCCAAGTCTATATAATACAAACTCTAAATCTTTTTTAAAGCCAAAAAAAAAGGGGAAAAGAAAAAGTACAACAATAACATTAAGTCTTCTATCTTTTTATCTAATACTACAACCCGAAAGTAAAACATAATTTGTAGATATTTTTTTTTTAATATAAAAGTTTCACTAAAAATAAGTAATTTTCCATGCCAACAAATTGCTGCTGCTAGAAACTTTTGTTATACCATTTCTTTTGAATCTTCAACTTGAAGTCAATTGCGTTCCCTTTTTCAGAGTTTTACAGCACAAACTTATACCAGGGAAAATCTTGACCTTTAAAATCGAAATGAAAACAGATGGAGGAGAAACGGTTGAGAATATCTAGGACAATAATAATAAATGGATTTCTTATTGTTACTGATTATTGTTTGTACGAGTTTATCCTTTTTTCCCCCAACAATTTCTATTTTATTTTAACATTTTACTTTTTCTTTAGCTTATCCTTTTTATTTTTTTTTATATGTATAAAGCAACTCAACGAGCTTTTGGATTTTCTGGACAAAGTTTTTTTTTAATAAAAATTTATGTTGAAATGACATTAATTTAAGTTAAATGTAGTTTTTGTGTTGTATAAAGAAAAAATTTTATATTTTCTTATATGAATTTGTTGTTTTTTTTTTATTATTTGTGAACGATATACTTTAATTTTATATTCACTTAATTGTTTATAAAAAAAACAAGAGTGCTAAATTCGTCTTTGCCGAATCTCATATACCCTTCACAACTGTTCGATAAGAACAGGGAGTCATATAAATACCGCTCTATAAATACTGTTCTAAAGATATACATAGATCTATATTGTGCCATGCTTACTTCTCCAAAACTTCCAACATTTTGTCCGATGTTGTGTATTAGTGATGTTACGAATATCAATTTTTAATATTCGCGAATACGAATGCGAATATCTGCGGCAATATTCATCGTATACGTATATCCAGTTTGAAATTTAGTGCCACACGATATTTAAAATTTAACTGATAAAATCCCCTAGTCTCGTCCATAACAATAAACAAGAAAAACACTGTCACACTACTAAATGAAATTACAAAGTTCGCACCTGAATGTCACTACTAAACATTTTTAAATGATTATAATAACATTATTATTATCATATAAAAGCCATAAGCACCGCGGCCCAAAGGTTCTAATGTGGAACCCAAGTGTTAACTGTAGTATTTTAAGGCTACAAATAAAGCAAATTATTCTATACGGTGAAAGATTGTTTACTTTACCTGACGTCATTAAGATAACTCCAAGGAACTGTTTGCATATTTATCAGTGTGACCAGATTTTAAAATTGTTTACAGCTAAATATTTCATTAGACAAGGCCAGAAAATGCCAAAAATTATTTTATAAAATGCTAAAATTTTTCAAGATTTTTGCTAACAATTTATTTACAGTATTAAATTTTGGGGTGCCCGGTAGGCTAGCTAGTAGTGAGCTGGTCTATCAGTACCGGGGTTGCGGGTTCGATTCCCTCTCATGCAGACAAGCGAAGAGCTTTGCGGGATTAGCGTAGGAATAAAAAAAAATAAAAGTGCTATAAATTTTAGGATCTTATTTTAAACAAAATTTAAAAAATTAGAAATATTTTAACAAATTTAGGAGGCCTGCAATACCCCTGATGTAAAAAAAATAAAAGCGATTTTATTTACATGCTTTGCTCTGATTTAAAAGATTCTATAAAAAGTAATTTTAGACCGGCTTATTTCTTAAAGTTTAAGAAAAGCTTAAAATTCAAAATTATTATTTTTTTTCAGCAGTTTGCAGCACAAATTTGTGTAAGATATTTCAGTTGATTAACATGAAATGCCCAAAAACTTACCCTATGGAATTTTTATCGTGGGTCATTGAATACAATTTTTATAATCATGATTAGGGCATTTCTAAGATTCCCTGAATGTTAATTTTTTTACAAAACAGGTAAGACGTTTTCTAAGCAAATCCACTATTATACGAAATTTCTTTTTGAGTGCAACTGTTTGTAGTCAACATTTAACCCCAAGATAACCGTCTAGGCCTGGCCAGACCAAATTTGTGTTTTGCTTGTAATATTTTTCGCATAAAACAAAAAATCAAAAAAACAGGGCCGTGAATTCTATGAATTATATGTTCTGAATCGAATGAAACTAATTTGGATTCGATTGGAGCAAATAAGTGGGGTTAAATTACATTTTTATGTAAAATTCTAGCCAGACCAGTTTTTTTTCCTTGAAAGATATTTCAAATAGGACAAAATATTACAAAAACATGTTCTAAATCGAATGAATCAAGTTTGAATCAAATCAGAAAACTACGGCCCATTATGCGCTCAGTTCAATCGAACTACAAAAACCTAACGCAAAACTCGTTTCAGCTGTGGTAGATCCGAATTAGTAATGTGCGAAATTAAAGACTACATTCGATTACTTGCATATGGAATAAAATAATGAAATAATAAAATTATATAATAAATTTGTATAATCTAAAGTAATAAGCATACGTTCAATAATAAATATATATATTTACTTTTTATTTAATTGGGGGTTTTAGCTGTAAAAATTGTGGTCTGGCCAGACCAACCAGAGTACTTAAAAGTTACCGCGAATCCTAGGGTTAAAAAAGTTCAGTTAAAGGTATAGAAACTGAAAACATTTTATAAAAATCCTAAATAAAATACCGAAATGCCAAATGAAAGTTTTGCAGCTAAATCAAAATGTTTAATGCTAAATTTAATTGCAAAAATGATATTGATGAAATGATTGTCACACTGATACTCCTACTAAAATACTTTAAAATTTCGGGTTTCTCACTCTTTTTGAGCTTTTACTTAGTAATTAACCGACCTATTGCGATGGTTTTTCTCATATAAAATTTTTTTGCTTAACATTATTTCTCACAGTGTTTAGCAACGCTGCATTTACACATGAAAGTACTTTCATGAAAATTCACCACAAATTTCACAGAAAAATAATAAAATTTCATCAAAATTTACATGAAAGTGAAATTTCATTTTTAAAATGTCGTCAAAGGGCAAACTTCTATCAAAAATTTCTCTTCTTCTTCTTTTATTGTTTTCCTTATTTTAAGTTTCAGAGTTTCTGAGCCACTTATTCACGCCGAACTTCAGGCATTCGTTCAAAATAATATTTATTTTTATTATTGTTCATGATATTTTTAAATTTTAATTATAATCATTGTGTTCTTAATATTTAGTTGAACAAATATATTAAAATTCTTTATATATACGACAAAAAAATTTTAATTGGCAACACTGCTTAGTTATTGTCATTTACTTTCATGAAATCGTTTTCGTGAAATGTTCATTAAGAGCTAGCGGAAAGTTGGACTGAAAGTAGAAAAATGTAAATGTGTTAGTGAAAAAGTGTAAGTGTATTACGACCTTCAATAAACTATTTTAATGTGTTAATGCACAGTAATGGATATCAAACTGTTGAGCTTTCCACTCGTAATAATTGTATAGTAAGCAGAACGAAAAGATCTCTCCGCGCTTCTTTAAATGATAAATGTCAATCCACCGCAGTGAACGCATAATCTTGATATTTAATTTACTCATTCCAGCTGTCGATCATTTTCGTACGATTATTAGACAATTGCTGCAAATGATGGTTTATCTAGGAATCATTAAAATCAACTTGAGTAATATTCATAAACGCTTTTTGTGGCGGCACAATGTTTGTTTGTTTTTTACTTTACTAAAAGAAGATTTTATTTTGCATTAAAGGCAAAAGGTATTTTTTTAATAACAATTTATATTTTTGGTTTAATTTTGTGTGTTTTTTACACATTTGTATTCTTTTCTTTTGGAATGTATTAACAAAATATTCGTGAAATATTCGATTGAACTTGGGGAATACAAATACGAATGTCGTAGAATAGGCGAATATGCGGCATTTCGAATACGAACATTTGTAGCATCACTATTGTATACTGATAACCAAGTTGCTTCAAGTTACTTGTACCCAATTTGGAAGCTTTTGCTTTTGACGTTCTCCAGATATACAGGAAAAAAAAACAAACAGAACAAGGGGTTTATGGATAAAATTAGAGGCAGTCGTCAATATTGTAAGCATTACAAATGGAATGAAAAGCTTATTTACACCCTTTCCACCTGTGGTAGAGGGTATAATATTTTAAAATAAATTTATAAAATACCAATATGTAAAAGGTTTTAATTTTAATAAATTTTTTTATTATGCCACCACACTATTTCCGTTTTGCCTTTACAATATAAATTTCACTGTGTGGTACATTCTGCGGTCATTATAAAAAAATATTTAATTATGAAGTAAGAAAAGTTATAATTTTCCTTTTTTATAAAATGGCCATAATGCGCTCACGATTTGACCATAGAAAATAATATTTGGTATATTGAATTAAAGAATTTAAACTTCTAGTGCAAAAAAAAAACTGATGATTACATTAAAGTTTTCGTTAAATAGCTGATAAACTAATGACCTTTTTCTCAATTTATCGAAAAACGTCCTGTTACTTAATCTCAACATAAATTTATTGGACTAATAACCGCTCCGTTGAAGACTGTGGTTGTATCAATATACCAACGAAACCCTTTTTTCAGTTGGCAATACCACTCAAAGTAGATCTTAGAGTTTTAAAAGCACACCGAAAACACAGAAAAACAGTGTGATTATGTGAACACATATTAAATCAATAAAATGGGGAAAGTGCTAATGAACTTCGCCGCGGGCTGAAAAATTAATAACACAATAAAGCAAACATTTTGTTCACAACCACACACATTTTCAATTAAAAACACCGTTTGCTAATTTTGACCAGCACTAGAGTACGTATTTATTAGGGTATTCATTCGGTTAATCATTAAGCGATTAACTGATTAGTTACTACCCGATTAACTGATGGGTTAGTTTAAAATTGGCCATTTTCGTTTATCGATTAAATCGGGTAATTTCAGTCGATTAACAGATGTAACAAAATTTTAATTTTTTGTAGTTTTATAACATATTTTTTTGTGTTTTAAATAACTCTTTTCGTCTCATATACAAAAGGTGTGTGTTTAGAAAATATTTAAAAATGCTAAAAATTATTTTAAAAATACTAAAAATAGTGCTACATTTTTTTTTAAAGATTTTTGTTAAAAATGTATTACCAGTATGAAATTTTATTCGAAGCAAAATACATTTTAGTGATTAATTTTTAACGAAATTGAAATAAATGTTTATATTTAAACAAGTGGATAGATTTTGGTAAAGCATCTGATACACAAAAATATGAAGCACAGGTAGTTAAAGTTAAATTTACGGGCCTTAAATTTACATGCTAAAATTAAACTATTAGCAGTTTAGAGCATACAATTTTTTCACATATTTACACCATTGAATTTTTATCCTAATACAAAGGATAAAATAGACAGGTAAGATGTTTTTTATCATAAGAATTATCCCTTTTAATACGAAATTATTTTAGTTACAACTATTTTAAATCAAAATTTATTATAATTTATAAAAATATTTAAAAAATAGAATCTGGGAATTATTTCTTTTCATAAGCTATTTTATTATATTCAACATTTTTTATTTTTCGAATTTATTCTATGAGCTAAATTTCAGTTATGTATTTTATAAAGCTTTTTTGGAATAGCTCACAGAAAACCTTAATCATTTTCTCCAATCACCAAATTTATACCAAATTCCTAATATCAAGCCAACAATGATTATATTGTGTAAGCGCATGAATGTTTAAAATGCATTGTTGAACGAGTTGACGAGAAACACTCAAAGTGATCAGACGTGCGCGGAAGAATAATTTATAATTTAACTCTCTTTTTTTCTATTTTATTTTATCTTGTGTTTTAGTATTAAATAAATGAATTACATATCCTGACAAACGTGTTTAATTTTATATAAGAAACGACTTCGTCTTATTATTGATTACTAAAAATTGTTAAAATGTGAATATATTTTTTCAATAAATGATATTAATTATTAATTAATAATATTATTAGTTTTAATTAAAAAAGGGATCAAAAAACTTTGCTATTTCAAACAATGTGTTAATTTATTTAAATAAATATGGACAATTCCCAACAACAATTCTACATGTTAAAATTATTTTATTTTAAACGAAAAAAGTCAATTAAGATTTTTTGTTAATTAATTAAAATTTTAATACAAAATTTATTTAAAAACAACTAAAATGTTAATTAAATCAAAATAAAATTTTTAATATTCTTTCAACTAAAAAAATAATTGATTCAATTATCACACTAATTAAATTTTAATACTTTAAAAACCAGTTTTTTAATTGATAAAACACTTTTTTCTGTGCTCTATTCCTTAAATTTTTAATTTATCAGTCATTCCTAAAAAAAGGACTGGAACTATTACAAAAAAGCTTTATAAAATACATAACTAAAACTTAGCTCATAGAATAAATTCGAAAAATAAGAAATGTTGAATAAAAACATTTAAGTAAAATCAATAGAATTATACGTCCAAATTTTTAAAAGAAATAATGCTAAAAAAAAGCTAAAAACATTTTCTGAAAATGCTAAATAAAATGACAAGTGCTAAATGAAAATTTTGCAGCTAAATAAAATTTTTTAAGGCTTAATTTAGCTGCAAAAATGCCAAAATGGCCACACTGACGTGAACAATTGAAAATGCATATTCAAAATGTATGAATGTGGTTGCGACAAAAATTGTTTCTTTATTGTGAACACCAAGTGAAAATAGTTCTGCCATTGCGAACGAAGCTTAAAGTATTTCATATATTTTCCTTTAATTTTTCGAGCAAAAATGTAACTAAAGTTTTTTAAACTACTTCTACTTCAGCAAAAATTTGTATGAAAATGCAAATGACGTTTAGAATAATTTTTATTTAGTTAAAAAATTAAAATAAATGCATAATAAATTTGTGGGAAAAATTTTCAAACGTTTTCTTAATTGAAAATGTGTGTGGTTGCGAAAAAATGTTTTGCTCTATTATGAACACCAGTGAAAATGCTGCTGCCATTGTCAACGAAGCTTAATTCCCTTGCTTTTTTAAATCAGAGGTTTTATTTTACTTTAACTACAATTTATAAAATTTTAAGGCACTTAAATTTGTTAAAATTTTATAGTAAAATAAAGAGTGTTATCTCTCTTAACCGGCACTTTTCTTAAGCAGACTTTACCTATCGATGGATAATTTTGCCTTAGCCCGGAGCATTGCATAAATTAAGCTTTAAAATCTTTTGAGAGGACATTTTCGTTCTACGAACACATTTCAATGAACCCTTCGTTGGCCGGTCATATGAGATTCCACTGTATTTATTATATCTATTATATTTTACCATCTCCCACACCCCTTAATGATCATTTCATTTAATCCACATTTGTTATTTTATTTGATATGTACATATTTATTTTGTATTTATCTATAAACATTTTTGTGGTTTATTTGAAAATAATATTTTAGAATTTCATACAAAATGACACGTACACATTCTCTTCCCAAAACATGTTTCCAAATACAAAAAAAAATTTTGTGGCGGGTACATTTAGGGTATTTTTATGTTTTTACTTGGAAAAGATTTCATTCTTTCTTTCCTCGCAACTGTCTGGTTGCCTTTTCTTCAACCAGCATTTGAGAGCAGCAGTTACCATTATTTGACATTGGCAAACAACAACACAACAACTACAGCAATATGCTGCACTTTCTTTCTGCCAAACCAAAGTTGATATTTGTTGTTGTTCATGGTTACAGAATGTTATATTGGTCGTTACAAATTACTGCTACAAGTTTCAAAGTGCTTTAATTTATTAGTTTTTGTATCTAAGAGATACAAGCTATTGATACAGTTCCAATATTTTTTCATAATGTAATTTTCAAATATTTTTTGTTGCTTTTGGTATCTTTTTCTTCTTCTTTGTTACGCCATCGTTTGCCTCGTTATTATGAAGTGAAATGTAGTATGATGATGGCCTTTAATAAAACCAAGAAGTTTGTTAAGGAAACGATTAATTTCAACTTATAAATTATAAAAAATAATGTGCTTAAAAGTTTGTTAAAACAAAAACTGTTGTAAGCAAAGTTAATGAGAAATGTCGTTAGGATTGAATTTTAAGTAAAATTAAAAAAACAAATATTAAACATAAAATTTATTTAATTTAATAAAGGATTTATAATAAATTAATTATAGCCACTTGAAAAAAGATTAAAAATTTCTGCAAACAGTGTGGAATATTAGAAAAAGAATAAGTTAGAAATAATAGTCGGCCAAGCTTGACCACGTGGTACCCTAAGCTAAAGTATTTAGAAAAAAATTTCCGAGAGTGTAGCCCATTTGGGTACGATAAGCAATCATGGGGCTTAAGATTCATATAAGATTTTTGTTAAATAGAAGTTATGGCATGAATGTGCTTAAAAGTTTGTTAAAACAAAAACTGTTGTAAGCAAAGTTAATGAGAAATATCGTTAGGATTTAATTTTAAGTATAATTAAAAAAAGTAGTTAAAAGAACATAAAATTTAATTAATTTAATAAAAGATTAATAATAAATTCATTAAAGCCACTTAAAAACAGATTCCAAATTTCTGCAAATAGTGCGGAATATTAGAAAAAGAATAAGTTAGAAATTGTAGTCGATCAAGTTCGAGAAAAAAATTTCCGAGATTGTAGCCCATTTAGGTACTATAAGCAATCATGAGCTTAAGATTTATGTTATGTTTAACAGAAGTTATGGCATGAATAGCTTTTTTGGTAGAAGTATTTGTATGGGAGCAGTGGTAAAATATAGATCGATTCTACCCTCACGAGAAAATGCATCTTCATATTGATGATGCCCTAACGTCAGAATTGTAACATCAACGTTATTCCAACTGGCATTAATGAGGAAAAAATTGACATTAATCCAATGACGAACGTCATCCAAAAATGTTCTAATTTTTTATACGTCATCTATGCCATGAGTACAGTGACATAAATTCGAAGCCACATTTTGTGTATTATTAACATTATTATATGAGAAGCAAAAATTCCCTTATTCTATTTTTTTTTAAATTATTTGGTTAAATAGATCAAATTTTAAAGTAGAATTACTACGTAAACCATATCAGGCATAATGCTGGTGTCTAATAATTGAGAGTTCTTACGTAAACAAAGGGCGGAATACAACAAAAGTGAAGCAAATATGTGTAACGGGTAAGTAAATAATAATGTTCTCTCACTTTGACTTAAGTCAATCCTAATGACTAAATTTAATGACAATTTGCCTAATGAGTCCTTTCGACGATGTTACTAAGTCACCGCACTGATTACATGTTTTATTAAGCTGATTCCAATTTGTCATTTTTGTGATGTCGATGTGTCATCCCAGTGATGTTATAATTGAAATTTTTGACCATGTTGACAATTTGTTCATGTGATGTTAACCTTTAAATCACCATTGTGTGAAAAACCTCACAATAGTAATAATGTTTACACGATAAACAAAAAATTGTTAGGTACACAAAAGAAACTTCTTAACTTTATTAGCAATATCAATTAAGTACTTAAGTACTTTTAAAATATTTTTTTGTACCAATATATTTCAGAACTTCCCTGCGGGAAATTTGTGTCTATTGCTCGTAAAGTACTTATCCCGTGACCAGTTTTTATAATTAAAAGGACAGAATTGTGATAGGTGAAACAAGACCTATCACTGAACTGGTGATAATGTGTTTAGAGTGTAGTTAGTCCAGAAAAACTACACACGAGGGTAACTAACGTAAGTTTTTTTGAGGATGACTTGAGGGTTAAGGCTGACATCACAATGATGAAAAGTGTCATGTTGTCAAAAACGAAGACACTTGTCATAGCACTGATGTCAAACTACATCAGCGTTATGCCGCCTTTTCTATCAGTGTAGTAAAATTTAGTTTGCAATAAAATATTTTTGTACCAAGTTTTATGTAAATAGCAATAGAATAAGATGGTTTATGGACACAAAGACGCCATTCCGGAAAGAATTTGAATGGGGGCTATGGAAAATTATAGACCAATTTTAACCATTTTCAATTGGCTTGTTCCTTGCGGCAATTAAAACGTATATAGCAGGTTTTATTTCATTCTCTCCACATTTGCGACGCACAGTGTTGGAGGCGGCCAAAAATAGTAAAATGGAAAAAGAATTAAATAAAAATGTTATTTTTAGCTGAAGTTATAGAGCGTCAAAGTTACACTTTGTAAACAAGTTCAATAATTTTTTTTTAAAATAAGTAAAACTGGCGTGTGCTTTAAAGGTCTAAAAAAGTAAATTACATCAATTCACATAAAAAATGTTTACTAAATGGTTTAGTCTAATATGATTTTAATATGGCAACGCTATTTTCAATTTGAAATATTAATGACAATAGGAGTACCGTAATAATAAAGACAATAACAAAACAGAAATAATTTTTCTGCAAAATCACAATTTTTGACAGAAGCTTCAAAAAACGTTTCGATATATCCCACAGAACCTTTTATATAATTTAATTACTACAAGTACGTATAAAAAAAAAACATAACTTTAGGTGCGCCTAGTTGCAACTTTTAAACTAATTGCATTTTTTTAGTGTCAGATCATATGAAAATACGTGATTTTTTTAATTGTTGGATTGAAGTAAAAAATTGTTCCGAGGAAGATGTTACACAAAAATTAAATAAATATGTAGAAATTCGATTGGGAGTAAAGTTAAAACATAAAGGTGTACACAAAATAAGACGGTTAAAATCAAAAATAGCCACCTCTTGGAGCAAAAAATATCGATCCAAACAAAATTTTGAAAATAAAATTTTTTTCACTTTTTTTAATTTTTGGAACATTTTTCTCCGATTTTGAAAAAACTTGGCCAAAAATTTTTGTGTATAAAATTCAAAAAATATACAAAGTTTCATGAAGCTCGAACTTTTTTTTTTATAATCTATGATATTTTTTAATTTCAGGATATATGGGAAGGATGCGAATGCTTGCACTGCACATAAATTTTTGAAATTTTAAATTTGGTTACCATTTACCAATTAAAATATGTGAGCCAAATTTCAACTTTTTACAATAACTCTTTCTATTTTTGGCCGCTCGTTATATAAATTGACGACACTGTGCGACGTGTTCTTCGCGCACAAGGTTTTCATGAACAGGCTGCCTGCCAACCAGTTGGACGGACATCGTTAGATAGATTTAATAAGTTATTCTAAGTCTCCACTCTTGTGGTGTGGGTATAAAAATAATAAAGTTGCACAACGGATAGTCGTATACCTTCATCACAGCTGCAAAGGGTCTGTTCTACATGAGGCCAATGATAAATAAGTTTGCCATTCCGTTTGTAATTTCTGTAGTATTGATCGTAGACCTTAGAAATCGACACATATTTAAGTGCTGTAAAAAATCGTTATATATTGTCTACTTTTTGGTAATGAAACAGTTGGCTTAAGAAATCTTTTTCATATTCTTTTAATACTTAATTAAAACGTGTTTTGCTTATACTGAAAATTTTGAAATTTTGAGTTAATACAGTATCGTTGAACAAGCGATATATATTCTAGGTTCTTATAAGTAGCGAAGTTGACTTAACCATGTCCATCAGTCCACGTTTAGAACGGAACCATCAAGTCAGCCGATGATTACAAAAAATACGTGGCTCATAACAGTCATAGCGGTTTCACAAGTTTTTTTAATGAAATAAATATATTCAGACATGTTCTATAAATCGAAATTAAATGGATTTAAAATCGTATGTATAGAAAGTACATAAAAATATTCCTTTTTACTTTGGTTACCAATTATCTTCACAAAAACAACTCTTAAAAACAGGAAAAACTGCAGTCATTTTGCAAATAATTGAAATCAAAATATCGCTTAATTTCCATTTAAATTCTATTTCATTTTGATTTCTAGAACATGCCCGTTTATGTGAAGTTGAAATTGTTTTGTAGAATCTCTATATTCCTAAGTAGAATAAAAATAATAATCAATATATAGCACTGCAAAATAAAATGGAGCTTTTTTAATTTTATAGAATTGATGAAGATGGTAACATTAGTTTATCCCTACTAGCTTTCGTTTTAAAGATATAGTGACATTTATTAACTGCTTAATTTACACCATTTTCTGTTTTTTCGGTAATTTTTTTTTAAATACTTTCTGGATTATGATTCTAGACAAAAATCTCTTTCAGTTAAGTAGCATCACATCATTGAATATATCAGGAAATCACACAGTTATTGTAAGGATATTAAAATTTTTGTTGTTGTTGGTTTAGTCCTTAAAATTTTTTTATGTAAATTTTCTGAAATAAAAATAACATATCCTTATGTGTTTTTGTCCATTCATTTCGAATATAAAATTGGTTTTTGTGTACCACCTCTTGTTTAAGAGATATTGTGCATTAATTTAAAACAAATACTTTGATGTTTCCTTTTTTTACCCCCATTCAAAATAATTTGGTTTTAATGTCAAATTTATCATCAATAACAATATGGCTACGAAGAAGAGACTTTGTACAAACAATCCACAGAGTTTTGTGCCAATTTAGACTGCATATTTTATATATTTTACAATTAATATTTCCAATCAAGATTAACAATAGGTGCTTAATATTGTTTGACAAAACTGCGCGGTGTCTTTACGGCAATAGTAAATTTAAAAATACCCCACTGGGATACCAATGATTTGGCGGGAGCTCCGTAATCATCCGGAAGCTTATTATTTTTGGTACTGTTTAAACATGTAGAAAATAAGATCAAATGTAAAGAGGGTTTCTTAATATTTCAGGACCCTTTTAATGGGCTTACAATTTTCGTTGGAAGGTCTAGTCTGTGCATACACTGAAAAATGGGTGGACTCAATAGGATTTTCCAAAGTCTTAAGGACTTATTTTAAAACACATTATTTTGAACATCCTAGAAGTTAGATATCCTGATATACTTACAAATGTTATTGTATATAAATTAAAAAGATTTTTCTGTAGATTAATAGTCCGAAAAATATGTTAAAGTTTGTAGGGTCATTCGTAAAATATTAAGCAAAATTGTGTTAATTATGCAAATATTAAATGTCACTATATCTTTAAAACTAAAGCTGCTAGAAAAAAAATAATGATGTCATCGTAATCTCACTCTCAATTTATTTAAAAATAATGGACAGAAGTCAGGATATTTTTGGTGTGTTGACGAGTGTAATCTATGAACTTTATTTTGTAACTTTTGCCTAAAATAAACTTAGCAGAATGCTAGTTGTGAAAAATTAATCAAATTGGTTTATAAATAATCTAATAATAAACAAATAGCTAATTTTGGCACAATAGTCTTATAATTGAACAACCAGATTTAGCTCTGATAATACCTTAATAGATCGATCAATTATTTTATATGGCCCACATACAAGTGTTCTCCCAAATTTTGGGTTTTCGTACGATAAGGTCCATACGAAACAAGCAACGCTCCACAAATTTAGCTCAAATCTCTTTATACTAGACTTGTTTATCAAAATCAACCAAGCGCTCATACAAATATGCTCCCGGCCTAAGGATTTTGGCGCGCATACCATATCAACAAGAGAACAATTGATATTTCAATACAAAGTTGAAGGGCATAGAAAATCCGGCACAGCCGAATATATAAAATTTACTTGTTTAATGTAGATTTTGACAAGGAAGGTTCACTTGTATTACGATCTTTTAAATAAAGGAAATATCAAAAAGTAAAACTGTTTGCAATTTTGCGCATACCCAAGTTATCCTGGTTTAGAACCTCCTTGATTTTCCTCAACTACACTTATTAGTTTTTAATTTTTAACCTTAACTCGGCCAACTTTTACTAAGGCCACGTGAAGTTAAATCAACATTAACCTATTCATTTAGAAACTCCAAATTTGTTGCCCCTTTTTTTCAACATCCCCCATTTATTGATGTTAGTATCTATGTCCTTAAGAGCTTCAAAACTCGCTTTATAACACATACTTTTGGCTTAAAATCAAAGTAAAAGATAAAATTATATAACACTTATTATTATTAAATTATTTTTGCTATTTGCTAGGCACAATGTGTCGTCCTTAATTTGAAATTCATCTAACAAATTATTTCGACAAACAAACAATCTAAGTAATGGGAAAATAATTTTATTATTATGGATTTTGTATCTCATATAAAAATAGTAATTGAAAATCAAAACACGTTTTGTTTATAATTATAGCTAAAAACTACAGAAAATTTTTGTATATTAAAAGTTAAGCCAAGCAAGAAAGACGATTAAATACTCTGTGAATAGTGAACAAGAAAGTCGTTGAAATTATCATTAGGGATTCACAAAATCATCATGAAGAATTGTCAAAATCTTCACAAAAAAACTCACTATCTAGTATGTATCAATATAATTTGGGTTTTAAGTAGGAATGAGCGATTAAAGATCTCAAATAATAAAACTAATGATTAATCGAAAATGTGGTTATTCAAACTCTTCATTAGCTAAATAATTGTTATTTTGATTAATCAAAATCATAATTGATTATTCAGAATTTTTTTTAAATTTTTTTCCTTATTTATTCCTCGTGGGAATACAGGGCATCAACTATACATTTGAATCTTACTCTATCATTTACTATTCGTTTAGTTTCGTAACAATTTTTGTATATTGCACTTAAATCTCTTTGTAGTGTTCTTCTACACGTCATCTTAGGGTCAGCTAACCTTCTGCTGCCCTGTGGGTTCCAGTCCAGCTTTCTGCGAGTGTAGCCTATAAACCCTAATTTTCTTCTTTTTATCTGCATTCTTCCTGGCTTCTCATTTTCGATTTGCCACAGATCGTCGTTACTGATGTAAGTAGGCCAAAATATACCGCAACTGTTACGCAGGCAATTTATTATGATCACCTGTACCAGCCATTGAAAATAAGAAATTTGGCTTTGCGTTTGAACTGAGGGTTCCTCGACGCATTCCATTGTTGTCCAAATGCGCATCGGGCCTTCGTTATTCGGTAAGTGACATCAGCGCCAATTCCACCGTTAATTGATATAACGCAGGTAACAAAAGTTGTCCACAAACTGGATTGTCTGGCCATTGATGGTGATGTGTTTGTCATTAGAGTAATTGACTCACATCGTAAATGTCGTTTTAACGTTTATTTCGAGTTCGATATGTTTAACGAGTTTAAGCAGATTGTTTGTTTTGTCTTGCATGCCAGAGAGTCAGTGGGAGAGGAGACATGTCATTTCCGTAGTCCAGATCCTCTGAGCAACCCCCATGCTATGCCTCTTTTTTCATGCTTAGCTCTTTTATGATATTATCCGAAACAAATGCAAACAATAAAGGTGATACCGGGTAGCCTTGTCTAACTCCAACGTTGGTCGTGAATGGAGCACTTTTATTTCTCTTGTAGAGGAATTGTAGTTCAGTATTATCACACATTGACTGAATGATGTGTACTATTTTTCCCGGTAGGTACATTGGGGTCAGCCATTAAACACATTGTTCGATTATAATAAGTTGAGTACTTGTTTGATCGAGGCAAAAAGCCAGCCTGTTCATCCCTCAGAGAGCTTTCTGCGCTTTGGGTTCGGTTATACACTATAGCCGCTTGTACCGCATTTAGAACTGTTATTCCCCACCAATTATCAAATTCTTTTAAGTCGCCTTTTTTTTGGTAGTTTCACTATTGTACCCTTTGTCCACGACTTACAAACGTTTTCTGTTTCCCATGCGTGTAACATGTAAAGGTGGAGGACTGCTGAAAAAGTTTAGGGGTCTGCTGATAGAAGGTCGGTTTGAATGCCATCAACGCCCGCAACTTAAATTCTTTTAGGGTTTATTACGGCCTGTTTTACTTTTTTAAGGGATGGTGGTGAGTCGTCTAAAGATCATAGCCCTGCAGGGAATTTGTGTCAATTGCTCTTAAAGCACATATCCCGTGACCAGTGAACAACATTTTATAATTAAAAGGAACGAATTGTGATAGGGGAAAATAAGACATATCACTTAACTGGTGATAATGTATTTAGAGTGTAGTTGGTCCAGAGAAAGGTAATTGGCACAAAACTATTCATGTGACTGGATTTTGTGCGGGTAGTTGTTGATTCTCTCTAGTTCTATTTCTTTATATAAAGGGAATCTATCATATTGACATGGCTCGTTTGGGACAATATCTGCGACAGGCATTATTTTAACCGAAATTGGATGTGTGCATTAAGGTTATTTCAGTGACCTGTTACAAAGTGTCAAAAAGGTGACAATTAACCCCTCGTAGGACATCGCCATGTTAGAGTGACATATCACTTGACAAGTTTAGTGTTAGTTCCCTTTCCGCTAGAGATAAGTTGTGGTGTCTCGTTTAGTCTCGGAGTGATGTTGTAATTGTCTTCTCTACTGTTGCTAATCTCTTCGAAGTATTCCTTGCACCGGCGCGTTTCCTGCTCAGTGCTTGTGAGCAGCGCCCCATTTCGGTCGCATATTGGTTGATCAAAGTTTCTGCTTTGCTTTGCGAGTCAGTTGATGCTCTGGTACAGCTGGGATCTCACGATTGCCGCAATGCACCAATTTTCACACTTTTTAATACCCCAATCGTGTGACTGCATAATCAAATGCTTCAATATTGTGCTTACTTTTACCAATAAAATGCAACCCTGGTGTTTCTACTTGATATGCAACAGCGCGTCAATAAAAATGACAAAATTGTACCAATATTTATTGGCTTTCTGTGCGGAAATTCAACAACACAATACGCGCCAATATTTGTCTTTTTTAATAAATTTACTTTTGTGTGTTTCTTTTAGTAGGAATAAATTAAAAATAAAAATTAAATTTATCAAAAATTAAAATTGGGAATTAAGCAAGTCTATAATAAATAAATTTTGTATTCCCGAAAAATTTTTTTTTTTAAATTATTCCAATAGCTGTTCAGAACAAAATAAAAGAATATACAGGAAAACGGAGCAAAATGTATTGAAATTCTTTAAAGCGAATTTATTTTTGAATATAAATATTCTCTATTTCTTTATATATTTCAAATAGAATTTTACTTTGCTTAATTTTTGGAATTTCATATATTTTATTTAAAAAATTTTAAATAAAACTATTCAACAAAACTTTGTTTAAATATATAATACAATTTTCTTTTTTTAATGAACAAGCCAACTAGAACTTTCAAACAAATAAAAAAGCTAGCGCAACAGCTGTTTTCGCAGTTGAGACAAGTAAGAACAATCGTGTGACTGTGCTGCGGCAATTATTGTACTCATTTCGCTTTGTACAAACTAGCGGCAATTAAATTTGTATAAAACAGGGCAATCGTGTGATTTCAGAATATTTTATTGGGAAAAAAGCATAATCAAAATTGTGTCATATTGGTGCAATTGCGGCAATCATGTGATCTTAGCTTAATAACATAAAATTTTTTTCTTTGATTTATAAAATTCTTTATATGCTGCACATATTTTACATGCTTCTTATACACTTAGGCCCGTTTTCACGACTTAACTTACCGATAGCTTAACGTAGGATTTATCAGCCGTATAAAAAATTGTCCATTACAAAAACTTTACTTTAACCAGGTAGGATGAACGTTCATTCAAGTTATCGCTCACTTTAGGTTAAAGTAAAGTTGGAATAATGGTACACTTTTTATACAGCCCATAAAATCTTACCTTTAGCTATTGGTAAGTCGTGAAAACGGTCTTTAAAGTGGCATTACTTTATCTTATTTACTATAATAATTTATGTTGCTAAATTTTTACTATTTTTTTCAATCGAAAATTTTTTAATAAAATTATTTTAACACTTTATTAATCAAAATCAAAATGTTTCAATTGATCAGAACTTTAATTACTCAGAAATGTTTATTAAACGCTAATTTGATTCATTAACATTCTAGCTAATCAAAATGTTAACTAATGAACTAATGCATATTCTGGGAACTTCAAAAAAGCTTAACTGTGATGCCTTAATTACTAAGGACTATTCTTAAAGATATTTTCATACAGATACCTCTTTGCCTTTAAGCAGAGATCGTAAATCCAGTTATCCAGAAAATTTAAACTCAAAGACTCAGTCAACGAAGACCTATGATACCGAGGGATTCGTATTGACGAGCTCTTTTTGAATCTCTGGTTATCTTAAAAAACGATCTCAACTCCACAGTGAAGTGTTATTTTTAAACGTTAACATAAAAAGTCGAACAAAACTCTCAAAAATACAGTTTTATTTTTACCGACTAAAATAAAACTCATTGGAAGCGTTTTATTTTTTTCCATCGTAAATAAAACTTATTTAAGGAGTTTTATTTTTTCCGTCTAAAATAAAACTCATTTGAGGAGTTTTGTTTTTTCCTTCATAAATAAAACTCATTTTGCAGTCATAAAATTAAGCTATAACTCTTTTTGAAGAGTTTATGTTGCTTAAAACATAACATAATTAACAAACAGGAACAAAATTCTCAAATACTATTTGTTAAAATTGTTGAGTTAAATACATCAAATTTAAAAAAATAATGACTAAAAACACAGCGGACCATTCTGCTGGTGGCTGATAATTGAAAACTTATTTCTTTGAAAATATTTTTAACTATCAAAAACAAATTTAACTAATTTCTTCACAATTATTTGAAAAAAAAAAATCAAATTTTTTTCTTCAATAAACTAAATGCAATTTACTATTGTCTGAATATGCAAATTTGAATCTAACGGGTAATGAGTTATTTTATGTAGTTTATTATATGACGACGACATAAAACTCCTCAAATGAGTATTATTTTATGACGGCGGAAACTCCACAAATGAGTTTTATTTTATAACGGCGAACTAAAACTCCTCAACAAAGTTTTATTTTATGACGGTGAAATAAAACTCTTTTCTTAAGAGTTTGCTTAGACCTTTTATTTTTGCGTTGAAAAAAAGTGTTTGGGATGGAATTTTGTCTTTTAATTCACAAAATAAATGTTTTAAAATAACTTTTTCGATGTCACTTATACCCCTGCCCTTTATTCTTACCCTCCCCCATTATGTGCTTATGCCTATTTTCGAGGCTATCGTGTTAATCGCATTGAGGTCGGTCATGGCCAAATAGACTTAAGCATTTTAGCACGACAGTGGTCAGACATAATTAAAACCAAATAAAATTTTGTATTGAGAAATCCTGCGTGGGTTGATAGACACATGTTTTTGAAAAAACAAAAAAAAAAAAAAACGTTTACAATAATAGTAAATACTAAAATGGTAAGCAGAACACGATAGCAATATCAGGGTTTCTTGCATGATTTTTTCCAAATCCAAAAAGCAAAAAAAAAAAATTAAGCACGCAAGATTTGGTAAAAGCAAAAAAAAAATGTGTTTATATACATATAATTATCATTTGACAGTTTTCCGAATTAACTGCTGGTATCTAAAGTAGTTAAAAAACTTGTTAATGCTGGCTTCGCTTTTAAATAAGCAACTCCTAAACAACAACACGACACGAAAGTGTCAATTGATTGTAAAAGCTGTATATTTCGAACAGGAGACGCCACAATGAACACTTACCACAAAACAATTAAAATTGTGGAAATTTTCTATATTCTACAACACGAAACAACAGCTTATTATTAATGAACAACATTCAACGGAAACGGATATAACACACAATGGATATGAAATTATTTATACATCCATTGAAATGTACAGTATGTTTGTATGTGTAATAGTATGAAGACAAACTACAGCATATTTAACTATTGTTTTTGCCATCTGTGTTTTTGGTGTAGGTGTGTGCTAATGTGTTTTTGTTTACAAGTGTATGTATGTGTCTGCTTAGCATTAAGTGTACCACCACTACCAATACAACACTGCAAAAATGTGCAATTAACAATGACGGTGTTACGGTTTATTGGTTTTGGATTGAAAAATATACTACAGAAAAACTTAAGTGAAGGAATTTAAGAGAGTAGGAAGAGCTTTTGATGCATAAAAGTTTGCATTAATTGTAGTGAGAAAAGTGTAGAAGTCTGCTAAAATTGTTGTGATTTAAATAACCAAACACCAGGGGACATTAGAAAATTTTAAGTACCATTTGTATATATTTAAAGAGGTTTGAAATTTAAAAGAGTTTTAAGCATTTCAAGTCATACAATTATACAACAAATCTTTACGGTATTATTTTTTACATCGTAGTAGAATAGAATATAATGGGAACAAATAATTTTAGAAGGCATAAAAGAGAAAAGGCCTCTCCACTTTTCCCCAATATATATATAACGAATTATTGTACATAGCCGAAAAATATATTAAAATTAAGGCAGCCAGAAGCTGGAACACAGAAATATATATTTGGGTGAAGAATCTACTGGCATACTCTACTTTAAAGGATCAGGTCAAACATGTGAGTAGGCAATATACGGCCTTGCCGAATATCTATGACCATATAATTATTTCAATACACAAAAGAAAACCTACAAGTAAAATAAAATTTAAACAAAAATTGTTGAATCGTTGCTTTTTTGATTGATGTATTTTTACTAGCACATTCGGAACTTGTAGTTTTAAAAACTACCCCCTGTGCGTATGACTAATATTTATAGATTCCATTAAGGGCTTTGGTAATACACAATACTCACATGTTCCCAGGTGGTTGCAAATGCATAAAGTTAAAATAAAAATGTTTGCAAACATTAAATACATACTGATATTTCTTTAGTAGTAATTTTCTTTATTTACAAAATTTATATTTCTCTTACGAGCCTCTTAATAGAAATGTACAAACAAAACTGTGATAGTGCAAAGAAAATATTCCTGCACAGGAAAAAGTGTTTTATCAATAAAAAAATAATGGTTTAAAAAGTATTTAAATTTAATTAATGTGATAATTGAATCAATTATTTTTTTAGTTGAAAGAAAATTAAAAATTTAATTTTGATTTAATTAACATTTAAGTTGTTTTGAAATAAATTTTAATAATTTTTAAAATTTTAATTAAATAACAAAAAATTTTAATTGACTTTTTTCGTTTAAAATAAAATAATTTAAACATGTAGAATTGTTGTTGGGAATTGTCAATATTTATTTAAATATATTAACAAAATGTTTGAAATGGCAAAGTTTTTTGATCACTTTTTTAATTAAAATTAAAAATATAATTTATTGAAAATATTTTTTCCAAATTTTAAAATTTTTAGTAATCAATATAGTCATTTTGATAATAGGTGCAAAATCAACAACTTGTTTGCTTGATATTATGAATTTGGAATAAATTTGGTGATTGAAGAAATTTAATAATTTTTTCTGTGTTTGAATTTTTCTAAAAATATGGTAGACAACACACGGGTGCAAAATTGAGTACATGACACTTATTTTAGTTTTATTAAGGCTTAACTATGAATTTGTGGTTTTTTTATTTTATTTTAAATTGAGTTTTGCTAAGAATTAAAGAAGAAATAATAAAAAAAAAATTTTTTTTGTAATATCTTTATTAATGTTTTTCTTATTCAATAAAAAGTGGAAGATATACAAACATGTACTCGCCCTTGCTCCCCACTAATGCCAATTCTGGAAAAACAAAATATTATCCCAGATCACCAGTTTGGGTTCAGCCACAAACATGGTACAGCGGAACAATGCCACAGACTTGTTAACATGATAACAGACGCACTTTGAAAGAAAAATGTACTGCTCTGCAGCCTTTTTAGATGTAAAACAGGCATTCGACCGATTATGGCACGAAGGGCCAAAAAAACATTACCAACTCCATTTTTACTTTTTTACTGTCATATTTAAATAATCGGTCTTTTTATGTTAAAATTAACGATGAAACGTCAAATATTTGTAGAATTTTTTCTGGAGTACCACAGGGTAGTGTACTGGGTCCTGTGTTATACACTATTTATACATCCGACATACCTAAAGTCGAGAATGTAACAATGGCTACGTATGCAGATGATACTGCGATATTGACATCAAACAAATCACCAATTGAAGCGTCTTGCTTAGTTCAAAGAGAACTTAATCAACTTGAAGAATGGCTTATTCGATGGAAAATAGCTATTAATATGGATTAATCTAAACATGTTACCTTTACACTTAGATGCGAAGAATGTCCTACTCTTTTTATTACTGGCTCCGAAATACCAAGAGCAACTTCAGTTAAATATCTAGGAATGCATCTGGACAAACGATTTACGTGGAAAAAACACATAAATGCAAAAAAAGGACATCTTAACTTGAAAACAAAAAGAATGTTCTGGTTATTAGGGCCTAAGTCTGACGTAAGTCTTGAAAATAAAGTTAAATTGTACAAAACTATTTTGAAACCTGTATGGACATATGGTTTACAATTATGGGGTACTTCAAGTAACTCGAATGTAGAAATTTTACAACGCTATCAATCAAAAACTTTGAGAACAATTGCGAATGCACCTTTGTAACTTATAAAAGAATCCATGTAGATTTGAAAATTCCCTTTGTTATTGATGAAATAAATCGATTCAGCTATTGATACATTGATAGACTTAGTTGTCACAGCAATGTTTTAGCTATATCTTTATTAGATCATAGTGAAGAGGTTAAAAGACTGCATGTATAAGACCTTCCGTACAGGAAATAATCCATCTTTTTCTTATTCACTTTTATTTATATTAATGTAAATAAAATGTAAATATTGTAAATACTACTAAATCTTATTGATATCAGTGTAAATAAAAATTGTTAAGCTAAGGTTGTTAAATTTATTGAAGTTAAATAACATATGTTAAGCAATGATTTCCATTAACACATTTACTAAATATTGTACAAATAGATTGTAAATAAATTGCTTGATATTATAATATAATTATGAATGTAGTATAAATTTGGTAATTGGAGAAAATGATTATTTTTTTTCTGTGTAATTATTTCAATACACAAAAGAAAACCGTCCGTTCAAAAATTAAATCTAAAAGTTAAATAAAATTTAAACAAAAATTGTTGCTTTTTTGACTAGCAGATTCGTAACCTGGTTTGAGATATAGGCCCCTGTGCGTATGAGTATTATTTGTAGATTTCAATAAGGGCTTTTGTAATACACAATACTCATACGTTCCCAGGTGGTTGCAAATACATAAAGTTAAAATAAAAGTTTTTACAAACATTAAATTCATACTTATATTTAATCAGTTTACAAAATTTTATTAAAATTTAACATTATAGAATCTGGGAATTTAAGTTCTCATGTTGAGTTTTCATTTTTATTAAAACATTTTATATTAATTTGAATGTGTATTCTAAGTCAAATTACAATTTAAAAAGCTTTCATACTTTAATACTCTTATGCCCGTAATTTTTACAAAAAGATATCTGGCCTCGTCTTCGTACCTAACAGTTATCTTTATCTTTTTCAACGTCTATTTAGACTAAGTGTTTTTACCTTAAGTTTTCTTCTAAAACTGGCAGTATTTACACCATAGATTTCTATTCACAGCTTGATTTCTATTTGTAGAAATTGCGGGCATTATTATATTCCTTCAATATTTTCCAGGAATATTTTCTATGCACTATCACAATTTTGTTTGTTTGTATATTTCTATTCCGAGTTTTGTAATTTAGCGAATCCCGAATACCGGGATTTGAATTTTTGAATCCCGGGATTTTCGAGATTTAGTCAATCCCATTTAGTCAATTTTATAAAAAGAAATTCAACAATACATTCTCCCTTAAGAAATATTGGGAACACAATAGTGATCACTTATATTTATTTGATTAACTCGACTTTTGATTACAACGAAAGAAAAAAATTAAAGAAATTTTAATGTAAATAAAGAAATTGTAATGTGAGAAGTGCTGAAAATGATTAACGAAGAAAATTAATTTTAAAAATAAATGTCTTTTCAAATGCACAAAACAAAAAGAAAAACCAAAATTTTCATGTTGTTTTTTTTATCTAATTGATTTCACTGGGGCACCAAATGCAAAATTTAAACTTAGCTCTTTACAACTTTAGGCATATTACGGTGTTTTCCGAGAGTGGGCATGGGACCTAAGGTAATTTATGGAGCTATTTCATGAAATTAAGTAGTGTAATTTAAACAAGAATGTAAAAAATGTCTTTTTGTTTAAATAAGATTTTAATGGTTAATTAAAAAAATTTATTTTGTTAATTAATATCGAAATAAAAGTTTAATTATTCATCATAATTCATTTATTTAAAATTCTAATAGAACCTTAAAATTAAGATAATAACTAGTTTTCTATATTTGAAACATCTGAGGTAATGGAGTAAAATATAGATTTTATTATATTCAACATTTTTTTTTTCGAATTTATTCTATGAGTTAAATTCAAGTTATGTATTTTATAAAGCTTTTTGTAATAGTTCTATTCCTTAAATTTTTAGAAATGACTTTATACACTACCAGACTATTATATTGTATCTTCTTGTTACATTTTTTTTCCATACATACAATATACTTCAAAAGCTAAGGTAAACTGTAACAAGAAGTTACAATATAATAGTCTGGTAGTGTATAAAGTCATTTCTAAAAATTTAAGGAATAGAACTATTACAAAAAGCTCTATGAAATACATAACTGAAATTAAACTCATAGAATAAATTCGAAAAATAAAAAATGTTGAATATAATAAAGTTTCTTATAAAAAGAAACAATTCCCAATATCTATATAGATTTTATGTTAATTATTTTTTAATTGGATCAATTAACACATTGTTGGAAATCGTAGGCTGTTTTTTATATATTTAAAATTTAATTAATCATTTATTTAGAAAAAAATCACAATTTTAAATTTTTACAAATTTTAGTCATCAAATTAATTATAAAATTTGGAAACCTCATTTGAAGACGTTGTTTTAAAATAAATATCTATAAAAAGCATTGAACTTTGACTTTTAAAAAGCCCGACCCGGGATCCCGGGGTTTGATTTTTTGCAGTCCCGAATACCGAAGTTTTCGAAAACCAGTCCCGATTGGCGTCCCTAGTTATAATTCAACATGATAAGACCACAACGTGATTTGAAAATCTATGTTATTTTGGATAAGCTTGTGTTAGATTTTACATATCTTTGCCTTTAAAAAGTTTAAATGTTGTGTTTCTCTCATAGCATTTAATAGTTCGTTATTTTGATTAACCCATTGCTGTTTCAGAAGTTGTGTACTAGGGATGTCAGAGCTAGGGATGTAACGAATAACGATACCGATATATCGGCGATATTTCAGGTTTGCCAATAGATATCAGCGATATTTTACTGTCGATACGCCGATAATTTATTTAAAGTTTTTTTTTGCAAAAAACTATTTAACTCTCAAAGTTTCTTTTTTGCAAAACATCTAAATAAAATGACACAGTTGAAAGCAGAACATAAAATCAAAACAGAACAATAAATTTATTATTTTAATTCTTTAGCTGGAGGTCAACACCATGCGTTTTGAGCGTTTGATACTGTTTTGACCCTTTTTTAAGATACATGCAAATGTGAAAAGTAATCCCACTTAATGCGTTCTATACGAATATGCATTATGCGCGATTGTTGTGTAACTTGTCAATAAAATTTTACACTGATTCTACTTTTTCAACAGATGTTTTAACCAGGGACCGTAACATTTATTCCTTTTTTCATAAAAGTCTGATGATAACAGTTATTTTTTCGATCAAAAATAACAGTTATTTTATGATTTTGTTTTCGATCAAAAATAACAGTTATTTTATGATTTTTATTTTTTTGAACAATATTAACAGTTGTTTTATGATTTTTATTTTTTCGAGCAAAAATAAAAATTATTCTTTAAAGAAATGTTCGTGCTATAATTATTTAGTTGTTTTATGTTAATGCGCATAAGAGATTCCAATGATGATAACACATTTAAATAAATATTTAAAGACAACTCAATAATTATAACACGTACATTTTCTTAAAGAATAATTTTTATTTTTGCGCGAAAAAAAAATCAAAAAATAATTGTTATTTTTGTTCAAAAAAATAAAAATCATAAAATAACTGTTATTTTTGATCGAACAAATAAAAATCAAAAAATAACTGTTATTTTTGTTCAAAAAAATAAAAATCAAAAAATAACTGTTACTTTTGTGCAAAAAATTAAAAATCAAAAAATAACTGTAATTTTTGCTCGAAAAAATAAAAATTAAAACTTTAAAAATAGAAAAGTTCATAAGGATCAATTTGTTATACTTGAATCAATTTGCCAGTGTATACTTCTATATGCTTTTTTTGTTTTAAAATTTCAAAATAACTGTTATTTTCGGTCCCTGGTTTTAACGCATCAACTTATTGAACGAGAAGTGTGGGCCTCTAGTTCTAGCCGTTTTGCTTTGCACTATAGTAGTGAAATTTTGTCGCACTGCCAAAACTTTTATAAACTTGTAATACAAGGCCACTACTTCACTGTCTGACGTTACTCTGCTAGTTAACTGTCTTCGGATATTATAAGAAAATATAATAAATGATAGACAATAGTTCAGAGGCCCACAAATTGGCTAATTACTTAGTATTAGCTGAAATGAATGAATGAAAGATTTGAGGGCTTAAAGAATAATGAGACGTTTTGGTTTTCTAAAATTCTTCGAATAGTTTTAAGACAATCGGCTTCAATCGTAATAAAAAAAAGTCGTATTGAGCTACTATGACTATGCATTCTGAAATTGTGAAAGACATGGTCACCCCTACACTTAGTAAAAAATCGGATAGGTTTAAAAATGGCCTTTGGAGCATTTGTAAACAAATTGTTGGAAAATCCGAGGAGGATGAGCCTCTGCCCATCCTCAGCTGTGGTTCTGCTAAGGAAGAAGTCGATATATACGTTAGATCTCCTAATATTTCTAGAGACGCAGACCCGCTTGGTGCAGAAATACATAAGTTTTCAAATGAGTTCTATCGCATCTGAGAGGCTATTTTCAACTGCAGGTCTGTTTCGAACAGATTTGCGATCTCCGCAAAAGTGTAGAACACTTTACATTTTTAACAAATATCTTCTTAATTTAAATTTTGAATATTTACAATCTCTAACACTATTCTTTTCTATAAAAACATTACACTATTTTTTGTTTATATACCCAGCGGAATACTCAGAACCCCTTCTTTCTTCTTAGAAAAGATTCAGATCCCGCTATAAAAGCACCATTATCTTGAAACCCTTCTAAGACCCTTTCTAAGGCCTTAAAGGAGCTCTGCCAAAAGACGGGAGAGTAGAAATCTTAGCCCGCAATGACTACGTATGTAAAAAAATGAGTATGGAATGGAGCGAGCTGGCTTTTTACATACAAAAGAAGGAATATAGAGGCATTTTAGAAGGCATCCGTACGCATCATTTTTCCCCCTAGCTACCATTAAACAAAAGTCGTTGTTTTTTAAATCATTGAAGTTATTCTAATTATTGATAATCTCTTGTATACACAGAAAAAAGTTTATTAACAATTAAAACAATGGTTTAATAAGAATTTAAATTTAATTAATGTGATAACTGAATCAATTTTTGTTTAGTTGAAAGAAAATTAAAAACATAATTTTGATTTAATTAACATTTTAGTTGTTTTGAAATAAATTTTTAACTTATATATTAATTAAATATCCAAAAAAATATTTATTGGCTTTTTCGCGTAAAATAAAATAATTTAAACTTGTAGAATTGTTGTTGGTAATTGTCTATATGTAATTAAATAAATTAACACATTGTTTGAAATGGCAAAGTTTTTGATAATTTTTTTAAATAAAATTAAAAATATTCAAAATTTTACAATTTGTAGTAATCAATATAATCATTTTGATAATAGCTGCAACAACTGGTTTTCTTGATATTATGAATTTGGTATAAATTTGGTGATTAGAGAAAATGTTTAATTGTTTCTGTGTAATAAAAATTATTCTACTTGAGTTTTATCAATGATACTTGAATATCGTTATCAGTATCGCCGATATTTCTTTTTGAGTAGCGGTATCGTAACGGTAAAAATAAGGAGATATTGCATTTTTTTGGAGGTAACATAAACTTAAAAATGCCGTTTCTTTCTATTTTTTACTAGCATTAAACCCGCTTCTTCGTTAGCGTCTCCTTTTCTTTCGTGTACATATTTTTACGCCAAAGTTTATGTTGCATTCACTCAGGAACTTGCATGCTTAATTTTATGTGTGTAGGTCCAATATTAACGAAAATTAGAAAAAGTACCAGCTTAAGAACGAAAACGTAGCAAATAGATCCATCTTACAGATTCTTACTTACTCAGGACCTTGAATGTTTAATTTTATGTTTTTAGGACCAATACTAACGGAAATTCGAAAAGTTCTAGTTTAAGAACGAAAAAGTACCAAAAGGATCCCTCTAACAGATTCTTATTTACTCAGGACCTTTGATGTTTAATTTTATGTTTCTAGGGCCAATACTAACGGAAATTCAAAAAGTGCCAGTTAAAGAACAAAAAGTACCAAAAACTTTCGTAATAGATTTCTATCTACTCAGGATATTGCATGTTGAAGCTTATGCTTCTAGGTCCAATATTAACAATAAATAAAAATACCAGTTGTAGAACCAAAATGCTACAGAAAGAAATTAAATGTCGCCTATTTCCCCTTTTTGTAGTGGGAGCCCATAATTTAATACGTATATGTCAATGAATGGAGAAAAATGTTTTGTAAAAATGTACCAAAAATAGTTACGGATTTCACCCCTTAAACGTCCAAATTTCGAAAAGTAATAAGTATGTATTTGTAGTTTTTAGATTAGGTTCAAATGTGATATAACCTTTGTTTCTACGTTTATGGGCTTAAAAGATAGATGGGGTTACAAAAAGTACCAAAATACTGGTTTTATGTGTTTACTTCGTAAAAGGGCCGAACTTCAAAAATAGTACCAGATACATGTCCGCTTATTTTTCTAACCAACAACGATAAGTATTAAATTTTTTTTGTATCCGAATTTACACGTCCTTACCCATTTTTACCCCTAAGCAATCGAATTTCGAAAAATTCGTTTCTCGGTCGAACTAGCCGTATGTGGAATAGACTCCCGGCAGAAGTCTTACCATTCGGCTACAATTTTGAAAAATTTAAATTAAATGTTCGCAAGCCCTACTCCATCTTTCCTTAAACCCCTATCCTATTTTCCTTATACCAACGCAATGCATTGCATTAGTAGGAGGCATCCCCTGAGTGTTGGCTCAAAGTAAAAAAAAGAGAAAAGATACTGCGGAACTTATCCGAAAAGCAGACCGGTAAACACCTATGTGAAAGGAAATTGCGAGTAGGAGAATTTTCGTTCGTCGTTGGCAGGATGTAAACTTAAGAATCATAATAAAATTTGATTTATTGTTGCTATTTAATGTTTCAATATATGACTATCCAATGCAATATGAACAACGATATGAAAAAAGTTCAATTCGTCTAAATTGGCCAAGTCATCATTTATTTGAATGTGCTCCAATTGCTTATTTTTTATTCTAAAGATTGTAATTTCCTTTTTATTTTCTATTTAAATATTTCATTTCTCTTTCTCTATTTAATTAAAAGCATTAAATAAAAAAACACTTCTTAGTAAGCTACGCATTAAATTAAATAATATTTATAATAGTTTTTTTCGCCCTTATACAAGGTAATTTCTTTATAAAACACCGGAGCGTATGATTAATATTTAATAAACATTTCTATTACGTAAGCGCACCATAGAATCTTAAATGCCCGTTCGTAAGAGGAATCTCTTAATTATTTTTATTTTTCATATTTTTTACACAATTAGTGCTCATTCTAAGCAAATTAATTACATATCTGTGTGTCTTTTTTAAAATGTAAATGTAATTACTTTTTGCTTAGAACTACTGCTTCGTCGTACAAGTGTCCTTACCTGGTAATCCATGAAATTATCAAAATTCATATATGAACAATTATTAAATGTATCCATATTTGGACCATGATTACCAGCATCAAGCATTTGTAATTCTTCCGGTGAAGGTGGTGGTGGAAAATCAACACCTTTAAATGAAACCCTCTTTGGAGTTTGTGTTGTTATGCCATTTGGTTGTTGTGGATGTTGCTGGTGTTGTTGTTGTTGTTGCTGCTGCGAATGCTGTGAACGCCGGCTACGTCCCAAAGTACCAGCCAAATTGCGACTTCCTGAGTGCATGGCATCACCAGCAGCGGAAGCAAATGAACCCATCATATGGGAAAATGAAGCACAGCCAATAACCTGGGGTTCGCCATGATGTGGCGGAAGCTGTTGTTGTTGATTAAAATTTTGTGTTGGCTGCAATATAACGCCACAGCCACCAAAACGAAAGTGTGGTATACAGGTGGTAGTCGAGACACTGGCTCCACATTCGCTGCCCTCAAAATCACTTTCATCTTGGGATCCATTTAAGGCGGCATTTAAGGATTTAGCTTGAAAATTACGCGGCAAAGTTGAACACTCCAAGGCAGAGCGTGTTAACGGCGTCACTGTTTTCATTTGTTGTTGTTGTTGCTGGGGTGTTTTTGTTAGCGTGCCTGTATAAAGTATATTAACAGTTTGTTGTGGAATCTGTTGTTGAGTGTGATGTGCATGTGGATGCTGTTCATTGTTGGCTAACTGAGCAGTAGGCTGCAGCAATAAGGTGGCTGCGGGTGTAGAACTTAAAGTAAATTCTGTATTTGATGGCGTCGCTGTGGCCAATATATGTGTGGGTTGTAATTGATAGAAATGTGTAGGCTGTACTGCATTTATCGATAAATGCTGCTGCTGTTGTTGTTGTTGCTGCTGCAGATGACTGTCATTATCATAATCTGCCTCTGATAGGGGAGTAGCTGCATTTGCAGCGGCCGCGGCTGCAGGTGCTGTTGTAATGAGATGTGTACCAGGAGGCATCATAGATGTGGGTATTACCATAATTGGCAGCATTGTTGTGGTGTTTGTATTAGTGTTTTGGGTGGCTGAGGTTGGCACCGCTGCCATTGTTGTCTGGTTAGTGACAGCCAAGGAGGATGTTGGATTTGTGGAAGTATTTAAAATACCACCAGCACTAACAACACTAACGCCCCCCATACCTACACAATTTGAGCCGGTATGCATTAATTCCATTTGGCACATTTCTTCATAAGTCAAGGGTCTTAAATCCATTTTGTTTATATTCCAAAGTTCTGTCTTAGATGTTTTTCTAAAATGTTTCTAATATTTTTCAAATACATAAAATTTTTTTTTTTTTCGATTTAAACATAAATATTTTGTAAACATTGACACGCCTTAATACAAAATATTCATTATTTCTTTAACAAAAAGGAATTTTATTAAATTTTTGGGTTTTTTTTTCTTTCTAAATATTTTAAAGGCCTTAGAGCTTTTGTTTGCTTAAACACTTATACAAATTTTATATTTAAATAAAAATAAAATTTTCTGTTTTTTCCCGTCGGCTTTAATTTTAATTTTTTTTTTTTTTTTTTTTTTTGATTTACAGAAACAAAGCACTTTTTTTCTTGGCAAAAAAAACAAAATTTGTTGCTTGTATTTCAATTACAACTTTAACTCTCCACGTCTAAAAAACAACTGACTTTAAAAATCACATCTTTAGCATCCTTTTGGAAAAATTTGCTCAATTCGTTGTGACTCCTGAAATTGCGGCTCTTAAAATCCACATTCTATAACCCTGTTTGCAGCCCAGAGTCTGCGCATTTCCTGCCCAAAAATAAATCCTTTATTTAATGGCAACAAATTTCTAGTGCGTTTTTGTTTCATTATTAACTTAAGCACTTGTTATGCTGTTGTTTTAGGAAAAACAAATTAATAAATCTTTTTCTTTTCTAGGAAATTAAATAAAATTTTTTTGCTCTTTGAGTTCTCATTTTTCTAACTTATCTGTGTTTTTTAACAAATGAAAAAGTCACAGGACTTCCTTCACCAAATGTTTTGAAGTTTCTTGGAAATAGTTTTAACAAAAAAAAAAATATTTTTCTTTTACCCTTAACAGGATTTTTATTTCGGAGATTAAACAACAACCAACTGTTGGTATCTGTTTAATATTCAATGGAATGTTTGTTTTGTATCCTTTTTTTCTGCAACAGACTGCCAGAAATTCAATAAGAATTGTATTAATTTGGACGGATTGTATTTGATAAATGATTTGTGACGAATTAAAGTTGGTAAAAAACGAATTCAGCAATAAATGTTTAATGGGTTGAGAGTAATTATCTATTATCAAAAATCTGATATAACGAAGATCTATATAAAGAAAGGGTATTCCAGAAGAAGTGAAGGGGCATGTATGGCTTTGCACAGGGTGACCCAAAATTTCCGAAGGGGTTCGAATTGCTTATAACTTTTTTATTATAATTTTTTTTTCTTTTCTTTTCAGTATTTTGTAACGAAGACTTGGGGAATTAAAAATGGGGCAGTACTCAATTGAACAACGTGCCCAAATTGTTGAGCTTTATTTTTCAAATCAACGATCCATACGGGACATCTTTGGTGAACGAATTATTTCGCGTACAAGTGATTTTAATTGGCCTCCGCGTTCACCGGATTTAACCGCCCCAGACTGTTTTCTTTGGGGTTATTTGAAAGGAAAAGTCTACATTAATAAGCCTACAACCATCCAGCAAAACGCAACGCGAGATTATACGCGACGGAATAAACAACATAACACCTGAAGTTTTGTGAAAGGTTATGGAAAATGTATTGGAAAGAGCACGAATTTGCGAAGCAGAAAATGGCCACCACTTGCGAAATATTATTTTTCATAACTAAACTAAAAAATATTCCCCATTTATATACTGTATTAAAAAAAAATCATAATTATTTCTTAAATAAAAAGTTATAACGAATTCAAACCCCTTCGTTAATTTTGGGCCACCGTGTAATTTTAATATGATTTTCTTGTTTTAAAGATTTTTTTAAAGAAAAAGAATTTCTTGAAATTAGTTGCTAAAAAACTCCTTCAAATGGGGTTGCATTCAAATAGAGCATACAGCAAGGCAAGAAGTGCAGATATTACTTGAAATTTTTGATGAACGCATTGTTTTAAGAAGAAAAAGTTTCAATAAGCCGCCACATTCTCTGCACTTAACAGATTACGATTTTTTTTTCTTAACAGGTATTTAAAAGAATGGATATACATCAATTAGCCGCAAACATATCCCAACCACAAAACTTAATCGAGAAATCATTAAAACATCTTAGACAGATGCGAAATTTTGAATGGGCGTAATTTTTTACGTTTAAAATAACTATGTTCTATTAATAAATAAAATATACAGTATATTCGTATCGAATTTTATATGGAAAATATTTTAAAACTGAATGCTTTTCATAGAAATTTGCTATGCGAACGATAACATTTAAGCCGGTGGACAGGCAGATAATAGAAGAAATTGTACTGAATTTAAAATAAAAAAATTTTGACTACCCCTACACATATGTGTCCTTCCAGGTACCCAGTATTGCATTCCTTTGTACCCGTTTTAATAAGCCATAAGTCGTACTAAGTATATCATTTTGTAATTTTCAAAATTTTGAAAATATCCTTAAAATTGTAGGACTTTTTTAAGCCGTATTTTTATTTATTAAAAATTTTAATATTTGCAAAATGAAACTCATAAAATGGAGAGACTTAACCCTTCAACCAAAAAAAAAAAAAAATGAGGTTTTTGTATAAAAAGTATTTATTCCAAAGTTAATCTTTTTTCATTCAGAAAAAAATATGGCAGTGATGTAATACTTAGGGAAAAATCCCTATTCTTAGAGATTTCTTTCTAAAAAAATGGCCTTAGGGAAAAAGGGCAGACTTTTTTAACCCCAGGATTACCGTCTTGGTCTGGCCAGACCAAATTTGTAATTTGCTTGTAATATTTTTCGCATGTAACAAAAAAATCAAAAAAACAGGGACGTGAATTCTATGAATTATATGTTCTGAATCGAATGAAACTAATTTGGATCCGATTGGAGCAATAAGTGGGGTTAAATTCCATTTTTATGTAAAAGTGTATTTGGTCTAGCCAGACCAATTTTTTTTTTCTTGGAAGATATTTCAAACAGGACAAAATATTAATAAACAGATACGTGAATTCTAGAATCGATATGTTCTATATCGAATGAATCAAGTTTGAATCAAATTAGAAAACTACGGCCCATTATCCGCTTTGTTCAATCTAACTACAAAAACCTAACGCAAAACTCGTTTCAGCTGTGGTAGATGCGAAATAGAAATGTGCGAACTAAAGACTACATTTTCGATGACTTGCATATAGAATAAAATAATGAAATAATAAAATTATATCATAAATTTGTATAATCTAAAGTATTTATCACACGTTTAATAAAAAATATATTTATTTACTTTTTATTTAATTGGGGTTTTCAGCTGTACAAATTGTGGTCTGACCAGACCAAGAGGAGAGCTTAGTGGTAAAAAGTTACCGAAAATCCTAGGGTTAAATCAATAATATATGGGGAATTTTGTGTAATATGGCATAACTGCACACATTTGGCAACCTTCTTCGATTTATGATAGCATATTAGTAAAACTGTTGATAAGGCAACATTAAAAATTGTTAAACTTCTTTGAGGCATTGCTTGCCGCCATTACAGCTTTAATCAGTGATGGAAAATTTAAAAATGAAGATGGTACTGACCACCAAGCAAAAGAGTACTTTAGACAACATGTTGGTACTTCTTATAAAACATATTTCTTATTAAAAACTATACTCAAAACCCCAACAATTTCAAAAATTAAAAAAAAATAAAAATTTTAATATAAAAATATAAAATATTGGTAAACAAACATACAGAAGAAAATCAATGTAAAATCGTCGAAAACGAGTTTGATTATGCATTTTTCGTTTACAATACTCGTAACTTGATAGCAATATTTTTCGTTTAAAATAACTTCAATAAATATTAATTTACCATTCCAGTAAAGTGAGAGCAAAATGCCATTGATATTGAAATAACACTACGAATCAGGTTGAATTAAAGTTGTTTCAAGTTAAGCCATCGTGAATTTAATGTAGAATCTGCTTAATTTGATTGTGAAATAACAGTTAGAAGAAACAACAAATGTTTTTGTTTTAGAATGATTGCAAACACTTACCCCCTGAACTTGAGAGAGAGAAAGAATATTATTATTTATATTCTAGTTGCACTTTGTTGTTTTGCCCGATTAAAAGACACCACCAGAAAAGGCCCGATATGTTTTCGTCATCATTCTACTTCGAGAATACGGGAATTTTTCTTCCAAAAGAATACGGGAATTTTTCTCTTTTTTTAAATTATTTTAAATATAAAAATAAAAAATTCATGTGTATCTTCTTGCAGTGTTGTTGTTGTTTTCACACATAACACGTAAAACAGGATTTTATGGATTCAATATTGAACAATCTTATTTTAGCATTATTCATTGAAAATTAATATGAAACAATGATAAATTTAAATAAAATCCGTACTTTAGCGGAAATCGGCGATGATTTTCAATCAACATTGCGCCTTGTTGATTTGACATTGGGTACGTTCATAAGACGTAGCTGTTGAGCTCAACTGCTAGAAAACTGTTGACAACTGTTGAGACGAACATTTTCGTCTTAGAAACGGCATTATGAGTATAATGCAAAATTAACAGCTGATAAACATCAACAATTGAAAAAAAATAAAGGCTGAGGTTGAGCACAACATGTTGACTTTAGGTAGCTAAAAAATTTTATGATGGAATAAATGGCCTCAAATACCCAACTGTTGTGTTGAGCGGAAGTGCTCAACTATGCGTTTCTAAGACAAACACTAAAAGGTTACACAACAGTTACGCTTTATGAACGTGCCCATTGGTATTTTTTCTGTATGCATGTATGAACATGTACTTTCTAGAATTGTATAAGTCTTAACCCATTGGAAGCAGCCTCCATGTTTTGCAAAGTTTCAAAGCATCTTTTTATTTTCGTTCTTCATTCCCGAATAAAAAGTTTATGACATATTTTCTAGTGGTGTTCAAAATATGGTTGTTAAGTATTGGTGAGTAAAAAAAGTAAGTACATACTATATTATACTGTTATCAAATCCATGTAGTTGAAACGCATTTAAAATGACATTGGTGCTTGAAGAATATCAATATTTTTGAAACAAAAAATATGAACGAAAAAGAACAATAAATCGTATGTGTATCCTGTATGTTATTGGCCCGTAGAATATTTTGTCAGTGTTCAAAAAAAAACAGTCACCCTGGATTTCTTTTCAAGAAAACTGTGGTATTTATGAAAACAAAAAGTACTGAAAATAGTACCATAGTACTGAATTTTCCATCACTGGCTTTGATTCAAGTTAGTTTGTGAAAATCTCTTTTACAAGAATGGATTTATTTAGAATTGAATTTTCCAAAGCCACAAATAGATAACTTGTAAAAGGTGGATACCACTATTTTTCAAGACGATTTGCAAAAATTTTTATACCTTTCAGTGTACCCAAACTTATTAAAAATTATGTTTTCCTTACGATTGGCAGGAAATCACCATTTATTCGGGCAAATGATTTATTTTTCTAGTATCCAAACACAACTCAAAAGTACATAAATATGATTTAAGGTGAATTTAAATCACCTGTTTTTTACGTTTGGATTTTGTTTATTTAGTTTTTAGGTTATAAAAAGTACCGATTCAATAGTTCATATCCCGCAAGCAAAATACTCCGACGTTACCTGAAGCAGATATTACTTGCAAATGTCTGACTTCATTCTTAGGGACTTCGCTTAGATTTCTATCAGACATTGATTATAAGTACGATCTGATCGATTTCGCATGGATATATGTAAGGATATGGTTAACAGATTTCTGATTGAATTCATATAGATGAGTATAAGTTGTTATGTGTGTTTCTTTTTTTAAATAATTACAATTCTCGTTAAGTTAAAAGTATTTTATTGTTTAAAAAAAAGATTAAAAAAATGGTACGTATGTATGTATGTCGATACATGTAAAATTTTTAATTATAAGTTATTCTTTTCCAATAATATAAAAGACTTCTTATAGAAATCTGTGTGATTTTTAGATAATAACTAGCTGACCCGGTCCGCGTTGCTGGCCCTAAGCAAAAATTAGTGTTGTATTACCAGACGACTTAAATTGATCTTTAAAAGAAATTTATGGCCTTTAAATAAAAATCCATGAAATACCTATCATAAAGTTTTTCTTACGAAAAAAGTGGGCGGGGCAAAATTTTCTTTCCGTAAAAACCTAAGTTGGACCATGGCGATCATTTTAAAGAAAAAACCGTCCAAATCGGTCAAGCCGTTCTCCAGTTATGCGCTTAATAGAAAAAGTGGGCGTAAATGTAGGCGTGGTAAATTTTTCTTTCGATGAAAACTTAAAGTTGATTAATACGAATTTTGAAAGAAAAATAAGTCAACTCGATGGAGCCGTTTTCTGGTTTTAGGTAAATCAAAAAAAGTGGGCGTAAAAGTGGGCGGGGCAAAATTTTCTTTCCGTAAAACCCTAAGTTGGACCATGGCGATAATTTCAAAGAAAAAATCGTTCAAATCGGTCAAGCCGTTCTCAAGTTATGGATTTTGCCACGCCCCTCCGCCCCCAGGCCATTAATTTAAATAATAACTATCCTATCATCTAAGTTGGACCAAATTACATATATATGCCAATTTTCATGAATATCAGTTGACTCGTTTTTGAGTTTATTCGAAACATACACAGTGACACGGATTTTTTATATATTAAGATTTTATTCCATATTCTTTCAGCTATCTGACATTAAAAAACCAAGTTTAAAGAAATTGTAGGTACATTAAAAAAAAATTGTAAAGTGTCACAAAATAAAATATCAGTGCTAAAAAATTTTTAATATTGTTTGAAAATGATGCAAAACTATTGACCATTGTTTTGTGTAATTTTAGAGCAAAAGAATAAAAATTATGGTCGCTATTTGGGATGCGAGTGGGTTATGTATAAAAAAATAATAATTTGTAAGTCAAGACGTGCTAAAAAATTTTAAAATCCTCGTCTTGACTTAAAATTATTTTTTTTATACATAACCCACTCGCATCCCAAACGGCGACCATAACTAACTTAAAGGAAAAGACCTAAGCTTTATTTTGAGCAAAAAAAAAAAATACCCTTTTCAAAAAAAATACAAAAATAGTTTTAAATTTAACAAAAAAAAAATTTTAAAAATTTAAAAAAAAACAAAAAAAATTTATTTAAGGACTTATGTGATTAAGATTAAATATTTTAGATTATTCATCTTTTTGTTTTTATTATTATTATTTTATATTAATTTAATTATTATTACAAATAATAAAAAAATTTAATATGTCAACATCTCTATAGAAAAAAAGGGATTTTATTCCTGGGATTAACATATTGTGGGTATTACAGTATCGAGGGAATTAAATGCTAGTTCGGTATGTTATATATCGTCGGAAAGGTTAATTTGTCTAGTTTCTCAGCATAAGTTTTATTTTTAAGATTTTAGAAACACTTACACACAAATAGGAAATAAATTCAAAATAGTACATATGCTAAAAATTGAAAAATCCTCGTCTTGACTTAGAAATTATTTTTTTTTATATATAACCCACTCGCATCCCAAATAGCGACCATAACTAACTTAAAGAAAAAGACCTAAGCTTTCTTTTGAGCAAAAGAAAAAAAATACCCTTTTCAAAAAATATAAAAAAATAAGTTTTAAATTTAAAAAAAAAAATATCGAAAGCTTGGTGCAAATTTCATCCAAACGGAAGACATCGATTTTAAAAGTTGGGTCACTTGACATGAAATCCCCCATATATTACAAATATTTTTCGGTTTTAGATTTAATCTACATATTATTATGATTAATATGATTACTTTTTAACTTATTATGCTTAACATTATAATAATATGATTTTTTTTAACTTATTATGATTAACATGATAATAATATGATTACTTCTTATCTTAATATTATTAACATGATAATAATATTAAATTATAATATGATATAAAAAAAAAACAAATTAGGATTAAGGGAAAATTATTATGATGTAATATTGTGAATATATTTGGTCATAATATGATTCAATAATAATCGTAATATGTTGACTACAATCATGAATCTTATCATAATATGTTGCTATTAGAATATGTTTAACACAACCATGTTTTTTCTTTGCGTGTTCCTCTTCAATTTGAAAAACACGTAGGCAATGCTTAAAGTAAAAAAGAAAATTATTTTTGCTAATTTAGTTCTTCGAGCTTCGTATATCGAAGAGAGGGTATATGTAACAAAAATAATAATGTTTTGTCTTCAACGTTCATTCATAGCTAAAATCTTTTTTTTATATGTTTTGATAATACTCATTGAGTGCATATAATTTTTGTAGTAGTTGTTTGTTTTTTTTTTTTGTTCATATATGTATTTATATGTGCACATATTTACAAGTTAAATTTTTTAGGAAACCATTTGGTTGTGACTACAATGCTTGAAAATATTAAATAAAATATAAAATTAATACTTCAGTTCTCTTCATTGCTTGAGTGATGAGATATATAAAAAGTATGTGCGTTACTCGAAAGAAAACAGAACTTACCGTGTACAACAAAAACTTATTCAATGAAGACGACCTCTATTATAAACGTCCAAAACATAAATAAAAACCTAAACATCTTTCGTTGCAAACTCTTCGTATATAATCTTCAATTTAAGCACCGGTTTTCAAAGGTATCAAAGGACATATTTACCTAAAATGAGAGAGATAAAAAAGGAATTACAATTTTTTTAATTTAAATTTTTTTAACACAGGATTCTTTTATTACAGGGATGTGAAATAAATGTTAATATTTAAATTCAGAAAAGATTTTAAGCAAACTAGTATTCAAGATAAGATTAAGATTTGGTTTTGCTTTTCTTATGTTTATTTAAAGCATACATAATAATTACAGGGTGGCGCACAAATATCGTTATGATTTTCTAAATGTATCGGGATTTTTTTAGATACATGAGAACTTTCTATATCGATAACTATGGTTGGACAGCTGCGAATGTCAAACTGTGTTGACATATCTCTTTATTAAGGCTTTGCAAGTCATCATTAGTTGTTTAACTCTAGAACAACGCTTTTAAAAAGTGGAAATTGACAATGAAAAAAAATAAAGTGATAAAAAAAGCTCATTTCTGGTTAAATGGCTACGTCAATAAGCAAAACTGCCATATTTTTTCGTGGGGTTTACACGTTTTTTCGAAATAAGGAAGGAGCTGCCGTTACGGTGAATAGCGTGCGCTATCGAGCCACGCTGACTGAATTTTTGTATCCAAAAATCAATCAGCTAAACAGCAACGACATTTGGTTCCAACAACCCGGCGCAACTTGCCATATACTGGGAGGTTAACAATCAATTTATTGCATAATCAATTAAGTGAAACTTTAATTCCAAAATTAGACCTGTTTAGTGGCCCCTCGTTCATGTGATATAACACCTCTACAATAGGATTTGTTCTGCTTAAATTAGGGATGACGTTTTTCATCAAGATCCCAGCCTTTTGTGGTCGATTGGCCGGTTCATCATACAACGCATTACAGGCTAGATTTGTGTTTTGGCCGGACAGTTTGTACGTGGAATAACCTTCCTGCTGAAGTCTTCCCTCTCACTTTCAACATAAATAAGTTCAAGTCGAATGCTCACAAGCACTACTCCCTCTATCCTCCTTCCCATAACATATTTTCCTAGTTCATACATAATGCAATGAATGTTTAAATGCAAGGGTTCGTTGTTCGACTCCCGCCAAAAAATCTGGTTTGTTTCACTATAGCGGGTTCAAGGTCTAAGTTACTATTCCTTGGTAAATTAAGTAAGAATATAATTTTTAATTGCCTAAGTAGCTCTAAAGTAATAATATTTTATTCTAATTTATATTTCTTGGCCTCTTAAAAACTACCCCATAGTTGGAAAATATGTTCACATAATGTTTTAAAGATAAAACCGTTTAAATCATGGGCATTGTTTGCTTCAATCTAAATATTCCCCAGAACGGTTCTTTAAAAATTAAGGCAGACATGATTTTCAACATTAATCAACCTTGATTCCTCGTTCTGTACTTAGTCGTTCTGTCATAATGTTGTCAAGTAATTCAAATTAAATAATTTCTCAAATAAACGAAAAAAATAGATCAACAATATTTTTTTTCAAAGCGTTTCATATATGTATTTTACTAAAAAAAATAGTCCTACTCTTGACATCCTTTATCAAGTGCGTAAACATAAAAAAATATATTCTTTGAAGGGTATAAGGAAAGAATAATAGACAACAATAAAAGTAGAAGATTTCATTTTTGAAATTTGTCTTTGTCAAAACTGTGGTGGATACGTTGATAACCTTTTTATATTTTCTTCTTTTTGGCAACAAAAAAAAATTAGTTCTTGTTGTAGTCCTTATTGTATTTTTGGATAAAAATGCTAGAACTTGTTTTTGCTTATTTTGTAGTTTATTGTTGTGATTTTTGTTTTGTTTTGCACTTGTTCATAGTTGCTGTTTTATGTAACTCAATTATTAATGTTATCAATTCTCTGGTTGCCACTTAAATCGTCAACTGATGTTGTGTCATCCCACTTCTTTTGTCTGGTTGTGGGTTTTTTATTGTTGATGAATTTGTTTATCAATTTCGTGACATGACCTACGAGGCTGGTGAGAGGAATAAAGCCTATAGTACACGGCATGTAAAAAGACACATGCGCATGTGGTTCTGACGTAATTTTGTCGTCAATGCAAAGCCACAATAACCATTGCGTGTTGTGTGATGACGTCAAAATTACGTCAGAACCACATGCGCATGTGTCTTTTTACATGCCGTGTACTATAGGCTTAACACTAGTTAACAGTGAAGTAGACTCCTTCTTGGAATTTTTTTTTTCTCTCAGTATTTATTTATTGAATCTTCATATTTTTAATATGAACTAACAAAAATTAATCAAATCTTATCCTAATACTTTATTTTATGTCCTGCCAGTGCCAGACAAAAAATTTCGTCATCACGGCTTCTGTTCAGATATGAAGGTGTTTATCGTTCTTCTAAATTGAGAGAGTGCTGCAGTGTCTCTTCTTCTATATGTATATTTTGGCGCCTATAAATTTGTTTCCATTATTAAAGACCGAGCCAGTGTCCCATAACTGAATACTGTAGCACCATATTGGCTTTAAGATAGAGTAGTAAAGTAAAAGTTTGCAATCAAGACTAAGAATAGAGTTTCTTCCAATAAGCCAATTAATTTGAACTACTTGTAGTTTCATTTGAGTTAATTTTGCTTCTATATGCCATTTCCACGTTAAGCGCCAATCTAGATGTAAACCGAGGTATTTTACATGTGAGTGTTGAGGTATTATTTGATTATTGGTTTTTATAGAGGGATATGTTTTCCGACACAATGTGAATGTTATATGTGCGTATTTTTGCTCACTGATCTTTTTCCTCCATTGTTTTTACAACTTTTTCCATTTCAAATATATGATCCTCATGACAGTTTTGTTGTACGCTTAGAGAAGCTGCATCAGCCGCAAATGTTAATGTTTGGGTGTCCGAAGTATAAATTAAGTAACATAAGGGGCCCAGGATGCTGCCTTCTGCCTTCTTACAATATATCTGTATAATATTGCCACAATAATCACATGTTAATTCAAAATTTTAAAAATCGTTTTTGAAATAATTGGCACGTTCTAGAAATCGAAATGCAGTGGGTTTAAAATGGAGTAAATTTTAAAAAAGTTCTTGTAATTAAACTTCATAAAAATATTGCTTTTTATCTACTAAATTCTTTGAGTACCAATTATTTTTACAATAATAACTCTTAAAACCAGGAGAATCTACGGTCATTTTGTAGTTAAAAAAAAATCGTTCGATTTAAATTTTACTTCATTTCGATTTATAGGACATGGCCGATTATGATATTTAAAGCTTGGGCATACTGCCTGTTTTAAGAAAATAAAAACATGATTTTGTGTTAGGAATTATATTAAAAACAAAAACTTTTTCGTATTTCATTGTTGTTTTCAATATAATTTCATACGCGATATTTTGTTTTCATTTTATAAAAGCTGGCAGTTTATAACTCTGAACTATAGAAAACCTACTGAAAAGGAAAATCAATTTATCCGTACTTAAATCTAGCAAACGCAGTTTCATTAGAAAGATTAGCACGGATTTCCTTAAAGGAAGTAAAGAATGCTTAATTTAAGTAGGGATTTTTTTAAGAGCCGTGTTCTTAAAATAATCCAAAAACGGGATAGACTTAACTCGTAAGTAGACATCTAATTTTAGTGGCATAAACTGCCATCTGACCCATTGTATTTTGTATGGACTTTTTTGTGGCTATCGATAAAACTCACACTAACGAAGCCCTGGTCCTGGCTGGGACTACTATCTTATGGCAGTAGCAAGAACATTTTGTTGTCAACTAAAATTATTTTTCAATATTAAATTAAAGAATAGCAGGGCCTGGCCAGGCCCAGCTGGATACAATATGCACAAAATCTACATTAGGCAAATTGCCACGCCCACGGCGTCTAAACTTACACTTTTTTCTAGTTTTTTGTAAAAAACACTTTGATTGAGGAATACATAAAGTTTCGTTCTAATATGTTTAATAATTATATGAAAAAACTAGAAAAAAGTAAAAAATGCCTGATCAGGCCCAGGACTACTTTTAAGTGTTAAGTAAAAACTTTAGATAAAAATTAATCTTAAACTGTGATGGATACAAAAATTTGAAAGTTGGCTTCATACAAAATTTATACTTGAAATAATCCGAAATTACATTGATTCCTACCTCGTAAGCACTTATCACAGAAAACCATAGAAGGACAATATTATCGGCAAACTTCTGACAATCGCACGACGCCACAACTATTTGATGATGTTCTGAAACTCATGCTTTAATAGAAAAGGCGTCATAGCGCTGATGTATTTTGCCATCAGTAACATGACTAGTCTTCGTTTTTGACCCCATGACACTTTACATTACTGTGATGTCAGCCTTTATTGTTGAAAAATTAAAATCATGTCATCAATGGGATGACACATTGGCATCACAGAACTTACGAATCGGAGTCGGTTTAATAAAGCATGTCATCAGTACGAGGACAAACTGTCATCAAAATGAGTCACTGTGATTGAATATATAATTTAAGAAAATAGAATATGGGAATTTTTGCTTCTAATTTTACCTCGCACTGATGACAGTTTGGCATTGCACTGATGACAGCTTGTCATCACACTGATGACATGATATATTATGTCATCGCACTGTTGAAAGTTTGACATTGAACTGATGAACGTTTTTCATTGCACTGATGACAGTTTGTCATTGCACTGTTGACATGGTATATTATGTCATCGCACTGATGACAGTTTGCCTGTACTGATGTTATGATGCCTTTTCTATCAGTGTATACACAAAATGTGGCGTCGAATTGATGTCACTGTAGCGATAGCATAGATGCGGCATAAAATATGACAAAATTTTAGGATGACGTTCGCCATTGGAGTGATGTCACTTCTTGCCTCATTGATGCCATTTGTAATTACATTGATGTCACAATTCTGATAATAGTGCATCAGCAATATGAAGACGCATTTTTATATGAGTGTACTCGTTCCATCGAGAATACTTTGCGATTGTCATAACATGCCCGTATTATTTATTTACTTTATTTACTCACCCCCGTTCGTAACACATGTTGGTTTCAGCTTTGTTATATTCCCCCCTTGGTCAATAGTAGACCTCTCAATCTCAAAAGGTCACCAGCAGCATGCCTGATATGATTTTCGCAATCATTGCACGTTAAAAATTTGATGTTTTCAATTAAATAATTTTAACAAATACGATTTGGGAATTTTTGCTTCTTTTTTTACTTTTTAAACATGAAAATAATATATGTTTTCTTTTTGTAGTATTGTTTCTACGCAAAACAAGCAAACCGTTTTCAACTTATTTTGTTATATTGTTGTTGTTGCTAATACAACAAACGTTTGCAAACACACACGTACGCACGCATACAAAAAATAGAGTGGCACGACCAATGAACATTTCCAGCCTTTTATTTACTTGATTTAAGAATTCTAGTTTCGTCCGGCGGCCGAAATTCGATCACTTGACATTTACTTTCGAGAGAACCACTGCGTAAAACAACAAAAAAGTGAACATTTTAAGGAAACAGCAAAATTGGCCTTTTTACCCATTTGTGTGCGAGTGTCTTTGCAAGTACAAACAAAACGAAAGCATTGGATTTTTCATCCACCGTTTATACATGTGTGTACGTGTGTTTGTAAAATTAATTAAAACCATTTTAGGCACTTTAATTCTAAAAATTTAAAACATAATTTATTGTGCATATAAACACACAAATACCTTTAAAACGATATAGGCTTCATAAAAATCGGTGGACGATAAGATACTTAAAAATCATCTTTAAAAAAGTTGTTTTCGTATTTATATATAAAAAGATTATTCGATTTTTAAGAAATTCCGGAATTGGTTTTCGAAAGTAATCACATTTTGGATTCATTTAAGTACTTTCGTACTTCAGTTTTCAAGTCCGCCTTCGCTGCAGGAGATTAAGAGTCAATTGTCAAAATGCCACTAGTACAATTACAAGAACAAGAAGTACTAGTGCTAACGGGGTTAGAGTTTTTTAATAAAAATACTAGTGCTTATGCGTACCAGAACTTGATGTAGTACAAGGGCACCACTTGTATACTGATAGAATTTTTTGTAACAAAACTAAAATTCGAGTACATTTTTGTATTTTGATATTGTTTCCAAAATTTGATTTCAAATCATTTAATAATTCCATTTTTATTATAAAAAAATGTTAAAATGCATAACGCAAATTTTTTTCCATAGACAAGAACAAGTTACAAACTAGTTCTTATAGACGTGTACTAGTACCAATAGTACTAGTGATTTTTCAAGCACACTCAATGCTAATTAGAGCATTAAGATGGTATAGAAAAGTTTATAATTGATAACTAGTACTGCATATTTTTATACTAGTTTGGTACTACTTAGGAACTAGTTCATTCTCCGGCAGGGTTGCTTCGAGTTTTTTTCTTTCTGTGTTGGTTTAGTATTTATTTGATAGTTTTGCAGACCAATAGATATTTATACTTTTTTAAAGCATACAAATTAAAATAATTTTATATATTTTCTTATAAAAAGTTTTTTGGTCATTTGGAAAGCAGTGCCTAAATTGTTTTTTTTTTTTAAATCTAATGTTCTTCACATTTTCATACCCTAAAATTGTGAAAAGTGCACATTATTACAACAAATAAAGATTTAACTTAAATATATTTTGTTATGTACTTTGTCACATACCTCGTGTTTAATACACAGACTACTCCCTCAAACATAGGCAGACACGTGTATCCCTGCCCATTCATCCTCATTTATTCATCTGGCGAGTTGTTTGTGATTTTTTTTATATATTTTTTTTTTTTTGTTGCTTAGTGCCATCATGAACTGTTTGTTAGCTGTAGTTTTGGTGTCGTTATAGTGTTACTTTGGTTGATATTTTACTTAAATTGTGGTAGTTAAATTCACAGGCACATTCAAAGATTTTTTCAATGAAATTTAAGGCTTGTACTTGTATTTGTTTACATGGTATGAAAACTTCCATAGCAAAACGGTATACAGGGGACTGTCACATAAATCAATTTCGATCTATAGTGGAAGTAATTCTGCATTTTTCTTCTCCAAAAAACGAAAATAAAAAGACGTGTAGGGCTTATTCGACTGCTAATATTTCACTTACCAGTTATTTTTCTTAATTGATATTTCGTGACTTTTTGTAAAACTGCATACAATTTTATTTAAAAATATTCCTATTTTACAGAAATTTTCCAAACTCAAATTAAAAGTACAACTAACTTAGAAGGCGCATAACTTTAGTTTTGTTGAAGTTGATCTATAGGCCGACTTTCCTTCCTAGTTCTTGAATCATATTAAGTTTCATTGACATTTCCTCAAAGTTGTGTGAGAGTAAGCATATATCTGCCCTGTAGACTCCATGTTATACCTCTTCTGGCAGCTGTTGTACGTAGAATCGCAGTATCTAGCATAATGTTGAACAGGAGTGGGCATAGAATGCACCCTTGTTGTACACCAACAATAACAGGGATAGCTTCGCCGAGTTGTCGTTCATGTAAGACTCGACAACAAGCAGCATTGTAGAGTTCTTTGACGAGTTCGATAAGTTTGTCTGGCACACCTCTGCAACCAAGAATTTTCCATACTGAGTTGTGACTAAAGCCTATAGTACACGGCATGTAAAAAGACACAGGCGCATGTGGTTCTGACGTAATTTTGACGTCATCACACAACACGCAATGTTTATTGTGGCTTTGCATTGACGTCAAAATTACGTCAGAACCACATGCGCATGTGTCTTTTTACATGCCGTGTACTATAGGCTTAAGTATGCAGAAAGCATGTAGAAAATGTCTTGATTATGTCATCATATCGCACTTGTTCAGCAATACTATATTAACGCAAAATATAAAAATTTTCAGTAGAAGCAGAACAATTTTTAATTTTTCATTAAAGGCTTATGAAAAAGAATTTTTAAGCGAACCGTTTCATACCCAAAAAAGTAGACCAAATGGCACGGTATTTTTACAGCGCTTAGACAGAAATATAAAGGGTCAATTTTTTCCAAAAAATGCAGAAATAAAATTGGGTTTAAACACAATTGCCAAACAAGCGCGATATAATATTTTTGTGCCTCTTTGCTTGGACAACTTTCAAAAACCACTGATTATTTTCCGTTTTCAAAAATTCTTGGGCATAAAAATTTAACTTGAATGTTTTTTTAAACACAGCGCTGTGCGTTTGGAGTGCGGATTCTGTACCAACGACACAGATTTCACACAGATATATCACGAGACGGATGATTTTTTGTCTTTTTCTTAGAAAGCTGCCCTTTTTAATTTCTCTTTGAACCATATTTTATGCCGCAATACAATGAACAGCAATTTATTTAGTTGAAATTTATTTGCAAGACTGTTTAAAAAAATGTAAAGATTTACTTTTTAGTTTATCGCAACACTAGTAAATAATATTTAAGTAAGTAAATAACATAATATTAACAAAACAATATTACCAAATACATTTTTTTGCACAAAATAAAACGTTTGTTTTATTTGTTAAACGTGGTTTGTGTTTTGCTATTTTTGTTCTGATCGCTCAATTTATGTTGATTGTAGCGGCCTGTCTTTGCACATTGCCAATTCACCACCAAAAAAACGCTTTTTGTCTCTTTCTTCGAAAGCTGCCCTCGCAGCTGATTTGGGCCATTTTCACACGTCACTTTTAACATATCTGTGTGTAATCTGTGCCAACGATACTGCGGCAAAGAAGTTGTCAGAAGTCACATTTATTTCTTTATTTATTTAATGTTCCATTAAACACATGAAATTTTCAACACATGTATTTTCATTCTCAATAAAGCGATTCCAGATATTTTGTTTAAAGTAGAGTAGACCTTTCTGTACGCACATCAAAACGGAATTATTTTATTATTTGCTTAAATTGGCTCCTAGACATGGTTCTGAAAAGAATTCAACTCTTAATATTTTGCTTCCCATAGCGATGCACTCTTTTGGTTCTTGCAAAAAATAGTCCAATTCGTATCGCCAAGTTGTCTTTGAACATCACCCGCCATACACTTTTGGATGCCTTGAGAAACTATATAATCATCAATTGGCAGTCTATAGGCGATCACAAACTCGGCAATAATTAGTTGTTTTGCATAATAAGTAAGTCCCAGATAGTCAACCAAAATATTGTGGGCAGTAAGCCGACCACTAGAACTTCTGCATTTATTTATCCTCGCCGGATTGATCTCCTGAAAAAAATGGCAAATATGCCGTAATATTTTTTTCGCTAAGTATCAAATCAGTTTGCTAGATGATCACGCAATGCATAAAAATCTAACTCAATGGAAAAATAGCTAAAATTATACTTAGAATATTATTTTATAATAACAAATATTGGCTCTTAGATATGCAAATGTGTAAAATGACGCCTATCCGCCTTCTAAGGTAGTTGTACTATTTTATTTGAGTTTGGAAAAGATCTGTAAAACAGGAATTTTTTTAAGTAAAATTTAATGCAATACGTCAAAATTCCAAGTAAATGAAAGTGAACTGGAGGAAGTTAATAACTTTTGCTGTTTGGGCAGCATCATCTCATACTCAGGAGGATCTGAAGAGGATATAAAAAACCATATAATTAAAGCAAAACAGGCATTTCGTGCCCTTAGTCCTGTATGGAAATATTCCCAGTACTCAGTCAATACCAAACGGTGACTGTTCTCCTCAAATGTAACATATACCCTGTTCTATGGATAAGAATCCTGGAACGCACCTCAAGGCAAGATCAACAACCTATAGGTTTTTGTCAACAAATCGCTAAGAAGAATTCTTCGTATTTTCTGGCCAATGGTAATACTCGTTTCTAATATTGAGCTCTGGAGAAAGGCAAACTAAACACCCCTGAAATGAGAAATCCCAAAAAGAAAATGGAATTGGCTACGTTTTATTCTGAGAAGACTACCAGAATAAATTGCACGACTGGCAATAGATTGAAACACACAAGGCAGTAGGCGACCAGGAAGGCCAGCACACACGTGGAGAAGAATGGGTGAAATCGAAGTAAAACCGACAAGAAAAAGTTGGAGTGAAAAAAAAATTTGGCAAAAGACATATCAGAATGAAAGAATTTCGTTGTGGCCCTTTGTTCCACTATGGAACCCTAGATAAATATATATATATATATATATATAATGGGTGATTGAAGTAGATATACTTTTTTCAATACCCTTTTTTGACAGATCACGTGTGAGTCGTGTCATGCTGTCATGTTATTTTTGTTTAGTATTGTTTGGCATTTTATACTGGAAAGACTTACGCCTGAACAACGTTAACAAATCGTTCAACTTTGTTACGAAAATTCACGTTCTGTGAGGAATGTGTTTCGTGCACTTCGCTCAACTTGCGGTCAACATAATCGGCCTACTGAGCGTACTATTCTCCACACGATCACCCATTTTGAGACCCAGCATTCAATATTGAATAATATTCGACCGAAAAGATCACGTCCAGCACGCTGTGAAGAAAATATAGCGTCCGTAGCTGAGAGTTTACACGAAGACCGTGTAGAGTCGATTCGGCGCCGTTCGCAGCAGCACGGACCGTTATCGTGACATGACAACCGACTATTTGATGCCTGAAATTGAAGCTCGTGATCTCGACGACATTTAGTTTCAGCAAGACGGCGCCACTTCCCACACATCGCATCAATCAATGGATTTATTGAGAGAACACTTCGGAGAGCACATAATTTCACGTTTTGGGCAGGTCGATTAAATTTTAATTTTCTGTGTTTTTTTTTCTTAAAAAAGTATATATATTTATATTCTGCATATAAGACAACGATTTATGATTATACGTTTATTTATTGTTTTTCAAAAGTTTCTCTATTTAATCGTAAGATGTGTAGGGTATCTATCTGGAGTTCACAGACTTTTAACTTATATCATGAAAATATTAATTTCATACTTCGGAAAATATCTCATTTTGATATTAACCATAATATTTGCCGTTAAATCACAGCAAAATTTTAATTGGCCTTTGGTATGTTTGATAACAAATGTTAGTACACCGAAAAAATTTTCAGTTGTTTTATCAATTAGAAAAATTGTTTGAGAAGTATTTCAATTTAATTAATGTGATAATTGAATCAATTTTTTTAGTTAAAAAACATTAAAAATATAGTTTTGATTTAATTAACATTTAAGTTGTATTAAAATGAATTTTCAATTAAAATATTACACAGAAAAAAATTTCAGCAGTTTTCTATCAATTAAAAAAATTATTCGAAAAGTATTTCAATTTAATTAATGTAATATTGACTTATAGCCTATTTCCAATGTGCGAAAGAATTCTTTCGTTCGCATAACTACATTCAAAACAAAAACAAAGTCTAAAAATTTGTTTTTGTTTTCAATGTAGTTATACGAAAGAAAGAATTCTTTCGTACATCGGAAATAGGCTATTAATTATTTTTTTAGCTAAAAAAAAAATTTAAATATAATTTTGATTTAATTAACATTTTTTTTTAAATAAATTTTTAAGTTAAATATTAATAAAATAACAAAAAATCTTAACTGATTTTTTCTCTTAAGATAAAGAAACTTAAACTTGAAGAACTGTTAACACTTGAGCTTTATTTAATTAAATCAGTAACACATTGTTGGAAATGGCAAAGTTTTTTTAACATTTTTAATCAAAATTAAAAATATCATTTATTGAAAAAAATTCACTTTTTTAAATTTTTACTATTTTTAGTATTCAATATAATCATTTTGGTAATAGGTGCAAAATCAACAAATTGTTTGCTTGCTTCTATGATTTAGTGATTACAGACAATTTTTAATTTTTTCTATGTATATAGAATTGAATTTATTTTAAAAACTAGAAATCTCAAAAACTTTAACATTATCGTTTTTTTACGGAACTCCTTAAATTAATATGTATGAGAGCTTGTGCCAGCATTACAGTCAGTTTTAAAACGGCACACACATGGGTTGATGTGGCATGTTGAATATGGGTGTTATAGGCTTAAAGAATACTTGGCATGTTGACATTTTGTGGGTAAAGTCATTTATAACACTTGCTAAGTTTTATTTCTCGTTCGTTTCGTTTTATGTTGAAGAGTTAATTTGTCTACATTTTTCTATTTCAGTCATATACAAAGATTACATTTACACTATAAACACACTCCGACATTCAAATAAAAAATATAATCATAGATACAAATATACTTGTTCTTACACATACGTATTAATATTGTATATCGTCAACTGAAATGCAAAAGAGTCAAACAAAAAAAGAAAATAGATTCAACATGTATTTTAACAAGTTTTTTTTGCAACATTTTTAGCTTTCTATTTACAAAATAAAATTAAAAAGTGCAAACTAACAAATATTTTTTTTTCACAAGTTAAAAAGGTCTAACAACATATTAGCGCAGGAAAACAATGACTATAGAAGCTAATGACGTGTATATGTTGTAAAATGAAAACATATAATATTTAATAAAAAGGCACACAATAGTTGGCGTAAACGTAAAAGCGTATCTGCATCGTACGTCGACATAGATCTAATTCTATTTCATATGCCTGTTACGGTCATATTGTTATAGAAAATGAAAATTTTAGTATATAAAATTAAATAACATTCGTGTTTTCAAATTAAGTCTAAGTACCAGCACGCAGATGAAGAAAAAAAAACAGAGTTTAAATATATTGTTTAAATTATTTTCAATAGGAAAAGTTAAAGTGAAACTCTTTTATTAGTTCGTAAGCACATAGAAGCTCATAACATAATTTTGTTCTCTTACTGATCCATGATTACCCTTGGTTTAAATAGTATTTATACTGTGAGGCTGAGTTCCAAAACGTCGGTTGCAAAGCAGTGTAGATTATTATCAGGGAAACTAGAAATATGCTCTAAATACTCGTTTTATGCGCATTAAATATGCAGTAAAATCTTGAAAATATGCCCCAAAAAATCCAGAATTTTTAGTTGTTTTTTATCAATTACAAAAATTGTTTGAGAAGTATTTCAATTTAATTAATGTGATAATTGAATCAATTTTTTGCTCATTTTAAAACGAAATATTCCACAATTTCAAAACATTTGTATTAAAAAAAAATCCTAAAACTATAATCGGTAAAGGCCAATCGAATTTTCGAGATTTTACCCTATTTGGAATCGATGGGCAGTCATGGGTTCACAAGGCCTTTTTCCAGACGGACGGATGGGCATCGTTAGATCACTTTGAAAAGTGATTTTTAGTTGATCGGTTTACTAAAAGATTGGTCCAGATTTCTTTGCATTACATAGCCAAAAACGTAAATTATTGCTTTTCCCTAATTTTTGGTTATATATTTATACAATTTGCAAGCTTAAAATAACATTTATCTTTAATGACAACCTGCTTTGGCTTTCAATTTTAAAGGAAAGAAATTAAATGTAGATGACGAAATTAAAGTAACACGTTGGGTATACAGATAAATATTTAAAACAGGACAACCAGACTTTTGAAAAAAAATTCCTTTTAATAGCTGCGAAAGCTCTTGTAAGCATCTAAAAAATTTAACATGTATCGAAATATGCCCAAAAAGGCAAAATATGCGCTATAAACCTAAAAAATGCTTTTTTAACTAAATTATGCAAAAAAAATACTGTCAAGGGTAAAATATGCACTAACTAATCGATACCAAAATTCATAAAAAGGTCTTAAACGGATTAATATATTGCTTCTGCCCAGTGCATCGTTAATATTGATGATACATTGTTGACTTGTGCTGCAAAGTATTATGATGTTTTGGAACTCAGGCTATATATAATGCGTGTCCTTTATAATTCTGACATAGATGATGACTATCAAATACTTCCACAGAGAATTTAAAAAAATCTTTTTTCAGTTTCTGCAATTTAATTCGAAAAGATTAAAAAATCTCATAGAAAAAATGCAAACATCAAACAGGTTAAAATCTGGTAACTTTAGTTATTTTATTAGGTTTAAATTCTTATTTCGCTCATTTTCCGCAAGAGCGCCATAAGTTAAATATTTCGGCTTAATATCACTAATGCATAGTAAATCGTATTTATGAATATATTGTTAATAATTCTTTTGGTAATATTGTAAACTTAACTCTTGATAAAAGAATAACATATTCTTTTTACATCATTTTGTGTGTCAATTTCAAACTTAAAAGTCCTTTTATGTAATGCTATTATTTTAGAGTTCTGACGATGTTGCAGCAAATGAGTGATTTATGTAATCATGTTCGGCATTTTTGAAATTGCGTTAAGATTACTGTACAAATGGTTTGTATAAGAATGAGTATAATAGATCTAGCCTGACTACTTAATAACCTACACCACATTATTCCCAGAAACTTTTCGAGAGTGTGTACTAAAAATGGGACCCATGAGCAATTATGAGATTGATATAAGATTAAAGCTCTCTTTCAAAACATTTGCATTTAAAAAAAAAAAACAATCCTAAAATTATAATCGGTAACGCCAGACGAATTTTCGCGATTTAACCCTATTTGGAATAGATGGGCAGTAATGGGCTAATTAAAACAAAGTTATATTAAGAGGCTTACGAATGGACATCGTTAGATCACTTTAAAAAGTGACGAATATTACCGGAATATCTACATCTGTTTGAAATATTTTGTCATATGCACAGAAAAAATGGTTTAAAAAGTATTTTAATTTAATTAATGTGATAATTGAATCAATTATTTTTTTTTTTTTTTTGTTGAAAGAAAATTAAAAATTTAAATTTGATTTAATTAACATTTTAGTTGTTTTGAAATAAATTTTCAATTAAAATATTAATTAAATAACAAAAAATCTTAATTGACTTTTTTCGCTTAAAATAAAATAATTGCAACATGTAGAATTGTTGTTGGGAATTGTCAATATTTATTTAAATAAATGAACACATTATTTGAAATGACAAAGTTTTTTGATCACTTTCTTAATAAAAAATATCATTAATTGAAAATATTTTTTCAAAATTTTAAAATTTTTAGTAATCAATAGCGATATTCACACCGAGCTTGTTAGTTTGTTAGTCGTTAATAGTTACTTTTTTACACGCATTTTGTTTTTGTATATTTAACGCGCTACCGGATTAACATTTAACAAATTAACGACACGGCACCCCTGATAAAATAGTTGTTAGTTGGTAACTTTTTTTTTACACTTTCTCGTGGCATGTTTTATTTTTTCCAGAATAATAAATTGTGTCAGAACAATAAATCAGTTGTTTTACTATGAAAGTTACCAGACTAACAAAGTTTTAAAAAGGGGTCGTTCACAGTTGGTAACTTTAACAAATTAACAAACTACCGAGTAACAAATTAACAAGTTCGGTGTGAATACCGCTAATATAATCATTTTGGTAATAGGTGCAAAGTCATAAACTTGTTTGCTTAATATTATGAATTTGGAATAAATGTGGTGATTGGAGAAATTTAATAATTTTTTCTGTGTAATGATTTAACACTTACACGGTCTTAAGGTGACATTTCAACCATTTTATGTTTAAAAATTTAATATCTCTTAAACATTTTGCTGAATGTAAATGAGACTTTTTTCAAATTTTTTAAATAAAAATATTGCATTAATAACAGTAAGTTTTCTTTTGGTATATCTAAACGTTATAAAATTATTTGAAGAATTACGCAAATTCCTTCGGGTGAAATATCACCCATTTAGAAGAACGTGTAAAGTTAGATTTACACAATTGAAATTTTCTTCAAAATTGCTCTTCAATATGCTTCAAACTCGTGTAAACAGAAAAATTTCTTCAAAATTTATTGATAAAAATTTATTTCAATAATGTTTACACGAGTTTGAAGCATTTTGAAGGGCAATTTTGAAGAAAATTTCAATCGTGTAAATCTAGCTTAAGTATTACCTACATCCGATTGAGTTTTATGGATGATTTTGCTTTATTATTTATTGTTTTCTTATTAAATACTATTTTGTCTAAAAAATTAAATAAAAACACCGTAAATAAAGAAAGAACATTTGTATATATACATTAAATAATCACTATGGGTGATTTTTCATCCGAAGAACTTTCCTGCAAGTTATTGTGAAGAACGTTTAAACGTTAAATGAGGTATTTCATACATTGCCATGACATAATAGCTATCGCTACATTCTATATCAATACCAATATTTATAATAAAATTATTTCGTTTGAAGGTTTTTTCGGGAGTAGTATTTGTATGGGATGACCATAGTTACGCATATGGACAGATTTTAATAAAAATAACAAAAAAAATAATATGAATAAGGTTACAATAAGATATTGGTGAACCAAATTTCATCCAAATGTAGCCATAAAAAAACTGTTTATGGGCACAAGGACTTTATTCCGCAAAGCAGTTTCTTTATGGGGCCTATGTGATATTATAGACTTTTTTCTATAAGCTTCGTTCTTGTGGCAATTCAGATATATAAACCAAATTTAATCAAATTTAATTAAAGCTGCGACCATTAATTTGCACACAAGGCTTACATAGACAGACATCTACTCAGCCAGTCAGTCGGACAGACGTTCATCGTTAGATCCACTGAGAACGTGATTCTGAAACGATCGGTATACTAAAAGTTTGGGGAAGTACAAATATTTTTAGATGTTACACACATCAGCATAAGCGCGTACTACCCCCTTTACTATGGTGATGTGGTTGCAAAAAAAAAACATTATTGTGTCAAAAAATAAGTTCATAAAAGCATTCTGATGCTCCTGATAAAAAGCTTAATAAAATAAAAAGTTTTGTTATTATAAATATAATTTAGTATATTTATAATTACAAAACTTTTTATTTAATTAAGCTTTTTATCAGGGACCGAAAATAGCATATAAAAGTAAAAAAAAAAGCATATAAAAGTAAATACTGGCAAACTGATTCAGGTATAACATATTGATCCTTATGAACTTTTCTATGCTAAAGTATTATGATTTTTAAATTTTTAATTTTTATTTTTTTGATCAAAAATTACAGTTATTTTTTGAATTATATTTTTTTTTGGAGAAAAGTAACAGTTATTTTTTGATTTTTATTTTTTTGATCAAAAATTACAGTTATTTTTTTATTTATATTTTTTTGGAGAAAAGTAACAGTTATTTATTGATTTTTATTTTTTTGAACAAAAGCAACAGTTATTTTTTGATTTTTATCTTTTGGAGCAAAAATAAAAGTTATTCTTTACAGAAATGTACGTGTTATAATTATTGACATTTCTTTAAATATTTATTTAAATGTGTTATCATCATTGGGATATCTTATAAATATTTAAAGTCAACCAAATAATTATAACACGTACATTTTTATAAAGAATAACTTTCATTTATGCTCGAAAAAATAAAAATCATAATATAACTGTTATTTTTGGTTGAAAAAATAAAAATCAAAAAATAACTGTTATTGTTGTTCAAAAAAATAAAAATCATAAAATAACTGTTATTTTTGATCGAAAAAATAAAACTCAGATAATAACTGTTAGTTTTGTTCAAGAAAATTAAAAATCAAAAAAAAACTGCTATTTTTGTTAAAAAAAATAAAAATCAAAAAATAACTGTTATCATCTGACTTTTATGAAAAAAGGAATAACAGCTTTTTATTTCTCCTTTAAAATTACAAAAAGTAATGGTTGGCCTTTTTGTATTTATATTGACGTTATAGATAAGTAAAAAATAAAATAGAAATGATAAACACGTTTTTTCATTGAAATAATGCCTGCTTCATCAGTTTATTTTGAAGGAAAGTAGAATAAGTACTACCTTGGCATGTATGACTTTGGTTAGGTGCCGAATGGAGGAAGGGCACGGAAGGAGTTTGATGTTAGCTCGAGTTAATTTGTTATGAGTACACTACTTTCTTTCCTCTTTCGTAAATTACACATTTCAATCCTTCCGCCCTTTGCCTGATCCAACTTATTACACTATTCCCTATAATAACAAAAGAAAACTCATTGCTAACTCAGTAGATACTAATGAGGCAAAAATGCTCTTTAGATATTTAATTAGCATTACAAATTTATTTCAAGGTCATTGCCACAAAACTATACACTTGTTTCTAATGAATTTGATAAAATATAAGCAAAAAAAATCTATCAAAAATAAAAATTAGGAATTTGGCAGGTTATAAATAAATCTTGTTAATAATAAATTTTGTATTTCCAAAAATAACTTTTGATAGTAAATTTGCATGTGCTTGGCAAATAAAAAACTGAAATGGAAAGTTGCTTTATTGAGCATTTTTTTCTTTTTTTTTAATAATTTCTTTATTTAGAACCTATCCATGAGGGAGATCGATTATTCCACTTTTTTCAAAAACCGGTTTTAACTCGAATACATAAAAACACAAAAATCAAATGAGTTTTTGTAATAAAACGGTAATTTGAATAAAAACAATTAATTCACAAAAGTGTGGTACCAACAAAATTCATAGATATGACTTAAGAAAAGTTCAGACCTAATAAATATTTGAAGATAAAATCCTAGAAAAGTGTGACCAGTAAATTGATCAAACATTAGTTTTATTTTTAACGATTTTGATTTATTTACTAAACTTTATTTGTATTAAGATAATTGAAGCACAGCCGCGAATAACGTTGTAAGTTACAAAATAAATATTTTTCAGGAGAGCAAAAAAACGTTTTTAGAAGGCAGGATTATTAATATTTAAATTTTTTTTTAGATTATCAAAAATAATGACAATAAAAACTTTTATGCAAAATATCAAGTAAATCGAATTTTAAATAACATGCTTAATTACAGTTAATATTCTTTTTTTCAGTAGAAAAACGTTTCATATCCACAATCGCGATGTCATTTAAAACGTTTTTCCACTACGCAAGCGGCTTTTAGAACGTTGTTCCACCTTGAAAAACCAGTTCGTTTGTATCATTTTGTTAGTTACTTACAACGTTCTTCCACTGGCAGACTCTTTGTTTCGCATTTTGATGGCGTTAAGGTGCATAATTTTGGGTGAATTGACGTTTAAACAGTGTAAGAGAGTAATGTTAACGGTAATCTGCAAAAAAACTGTTTTTGCAAAAAGTAGCTTTTACAACGTTATTCGCGGCTTTGCTTCAATTGTATTATGTAATTTTGAAACTGTTTAATGATGTTTGATCTATACACGCACAGAAAAAATTTGTTTAGCAATGGTCAGCTCCAACAAAACTATTTTTAAAGAAAAATTTTAAACATATTATGTTTTATTTTACCATATTATTGATACTGACAACCATATTATTGTTACATTGGTCCTCCACCAAGAAGCCACAACCATATTATGGTTGTCTTGAAACATGTTTTGGTTAAATATGACAATTATTTGTTTTTAAATAACCAATCGAATTTTCCTCTTTTCCAAGAGCAACATGCTATGGTTGAAAACCAACCATGTTATTATAGGTGTTAAGCATATTTTAGTTATTATTAACCAAAACATGTTTGGAGGCAACCATAATATGGTTGTTGCTTCTTGATGGAGGACAAATTTAACCATAGTATGTTTGTCGGTGACAAAAGTATGTTTAAATTTAACATAATATATTTAAAATTTCTATTTTAAAATAGTTTTGTTGGAGGTGACCATATATAAACATGTTTTTTCTCTGGGTGTACAAACGTTTTGTAAAAGCAAATAAAAAAATTATAGGAGTTAAATAAATTTATTATTCAAGATATTCTCCCAAATTTATTTTAAATGAGTTTTAATTTGTTGGTGATTAAGCATGTCTATATGAATCAGTAGACTTCAATCATATTTTTGAAAAGTTGCAAGCAGAACCTCTTAGCCAGGATTATATATTTCAAATTCTTTTGAACATGGTTTCTTTATGAAATATTTGTCAATTCGTCTACCATAATTTGAAAGCTTCCATGACATTGTTTAATTTATTCAATTTTGTTTTTAAGTTCTAAGAGTTATAATAAATAAAACTGATGAATTTTTATATATATCGTTTATTCCGCCGGAATATTTTAGTTTTAAGCCTGAAGAAATGCTAAAACTAGGTAAGAGTTTTTAGTGCATTAACAGGCATTCCGTCCTCGGCAACACAACTGGTAAATATTTCACCCGATGACTCATTTTTGGCAGCGTGTTTTAGTAAAGTATTGACTCTTTAGAACTACTTCGGGCGGAGTTAATTTGGAGCACATTGATGTCAAGCATGTGGAATAATTAAAGGTGATTAATAAATCGTAACGTGGAGAAGCCTTTGCAACTTATGATTTTAGGGAACTTCAAGCACCTAACTTTTTCTTTTTAATCCCGTTCGAAATATCTCTGGAAATAACATCTATGTATATAAAAATATATTTTATATTTAGAATACTCTCGTACAAATTGCTATTTACTTTTTAACTGCACACGTTTTTGTAGTATTTTGAATTGTTTTTGGTTTTTTTTTACAAGAACACGCGCTTTTATTAGCAATTTGTATTTACATTGTTTTTAATGTCTTTTGGCTTTTGTTAGATTTTGTTTTGACATTCTTCATAAAAAGCTTAAATTTGCCCAATATTCAATTAGAAAAATACTCAAATTACGGGCATATTTAGAGTAAGTAAATCGTATATAAGTCCACATTATTAAAATTACCGGTTTATTCTACCAAAATAACCGGTTTATTCGATATTCGAAAAATTTACATTTTAAAATAACCGACTTGGGCAAAGTTAAAATAACCGGTTAAAACCGGTCGATTAATAACCGTTCGATCTCCCTACTATCCACTTAAGAACAATAAGTAAATTGGATATAAGAATAAAAATGTAATAAATTGCGGAATTCCATTGTGAACAACAATAGGAGTACACAAAATACGTTGATATTTGTACATATTGACATCAAATTTGTACAGATAAACATAAATTAATATTAATATTGATAAAAAAAATAAATAATTCAGAAAAATAAAATAACGCTAGTAAAAATACAAATAAAATTATTAAATTCTGAATGGCAAGTCCAGGATTTGAGGCCTTTTTAGACGTCTAATTACTTCAGCCTCATCAAGTAGGGCTGTAGCTAATGGGTTGATATGGTGACTTAGCCTCTCTAAATAGTTTTCACTGAATTTTCTAATTTCTTCTACAATTTCTGGGATAGTAAGATAATTGTGTATTGAGTTGTTGGATACAAACCATGGAGCGTTGACAATCAGTCTAAGAGTTTTTGACTAGTATCCTTGCAATATTTCAATATTCGAGTTGCTAGAAATTTCCCATAGTTGAATACCATAAGTCCAGACTGATTTTAGAATGGTTTTATAAATTGTTATTATATTTCTCAAACTTAATTGTGAGTTTGGATCTAATAGCCAATTAAGACGTTGTGTTTTAATATTTAGTTGTAGTTTATTTGCTTTGATATGTGATTTCCATGTTAACCTGTCTTTCAATGTGAATACCTAAATATTTAGCGCAGTCACTTTGGGGAATTGCATTATCGTTAAGAAACGCCACGTCGTAGAGTGAACGTAATATTCGTTGACTTTTCGGTATTGACTTTAATGTTCCATTTATTGAGCCAATCTTGAATCTTATTAAGTTGTCTTTGCATTGAAATTAATGTGTTGTTTCGAGATATACATATCAGATGTCAAAATTATAGTATCGTCAGCGTAGGTTGCAACTAATGCATTTTCAGCAATTGGCATGTCTGTATAGAATTGGTCCTAAAATACTTCCCTGAGGAATATCAGCCTCAATATCTTATATCTCGGAATACTCGTTGTTTACTTTAACATAATAGCTTCTGTCTGTAATAATGGGTGAATCAAGTAGAGATACTTTTTTCAATAGCCTTTTTTTTGACAGATCACGTGTGAGTCGTGTCATTCTGTCATGTTATTTTTTTTTTAGTATTGTTTGGGATTTCATAATGCAAAGACTTACGCCTGAACAATTCACGTTCTGTGAGGAATGTGTTTCGTGCAGTGTTTAAAAAACTTAAGTCAAAAGTCGAAAAGTCGCAAAATTTTAACTTTTCAATGCTTTTACTTTTCTCTGCTTTTTAAAATTAAACATTGATTCTGTTAAAACTTATGAAAACAATAGGCAGTCGTGTGCTAAGTTTTCTTCTGCTTTTGATAAGTTAAAAAACCCAAAATCACAAGCAGTGTCATTGCTTTTGAAAGTTGTCAGAAGTCGCAGTCCTAAAAGCAGGCAGTCTTTTAGTTTTGTACATTTTTAACAGAAAAATATTCTCTTTTCTCTTCTGTTTTTTTTACATTTATACTTACTCACACACAGGGGTGCCAGATGGTGTTGGTAAAAAATCGGCATATTTTCAAAAAAAAAAAAAAAAAAAAAATTTTAAACACAAAAAACATGTTTTTAATAACAAAATCGAAAAATTCAGCATTACATATAAAAAGTAAAAAAGTAAACGTTTTACAACGGTTTATGTAAATTTATATATTGTAAAGTTAAGCCCTATTTAATTACATTCAATGAAGTGGACTTTAGCGATACGGAACAAATTTTTTTTTTTTGGATTTATAAAAAAAATATTTTTAATTATTCTATACAAATATTTTTGTCAAAAACTAAAAAATAAATGCTATGGCGATTTTAGCGATTTTTGACATTGAACTTGGCGAAAAAGTTCAAAATCAATCTGACAACCCTGATTGGGACTTATAATTTGCAAATACAAAGAACTTTTTGCTTCTGCGACTGTTTGCGACTTACAAAAGCAAAGAGATTGATTTTACTTTTACTTGTGAAACTGTTCAAAAGAAAAGAAAATCAAAATCGCAATTTTTAAAACAACTGCTGGCAAAAGTTTCGTTCAACTGTTTGTTTTTCGTTTTTTGATTTTGCTTTGACTGAAACTGTTGTTGATTTCAGAAGCACAAGCAGAAGTAAAATCAAAATAAATGAAAGTTATTGCAGTTTTTTAAACACTGGTTTCGTGCACTCCGCTCAACTTTTGGTCAACATAATCGGCCTACTGAGCGTACTTTTCGCAACACCATCACTTATTTTGATTCCCAGCATTTATTATTGGATAATATTCGACCGAATAGACCACGTCCAGTACGCTGTGAAGAAAATATAGCGGCCGTAGCTTAGAGTGTACACGAAGACCCTGGAGAATCGATTTGGCGCCGTTTGCAGCAACTCGGACTGACGTATGGAACGACTTGGCGCATTTCTGGCTCAATGGGTATGTAAACAATCATAATTGCCGCATTTTGGACGAAAAGCAACCTGAAGAGATTCAAGAACTGCCACTTCATCCAGAAAAAACAACGGTTTGGTGTGGTTTGTGGGCCGGTGGAATAATCGGTCCACATTTCTTTAAAAATGATGCCGGTGCGTACGTAACCGTCAATGGTGACCGTTGTCGTGCCATGATAACCGACTATATGATGCCTGATATTGAGGCTCATGATCTAGGCGTCATTTGGTTTCAGCAAGACGGCGCCACTTCCCACACATCACATCAATCAATGGTTTTATTGAGAGAACACTTCGGTGAGCACATAATTTCACGTTTTGGGCCGGTCGATAGGCAACCAAGATCGTGTGATATCACACCGTAAGACTTTTTCCTGTGGGGATATGTAAAGTCTAAGGTTTAGGCGGACAAACCCGCTTCGATTCCGGCCTTGGAGGAAAACATCACGCGTTTCATTCGCCAGTTACCAGTTGAAATGCTCGAACGAGTCATTGAAATTTGGACCATCTGCGGCGTAGCAATAGCCAACATTTGATAGACATAATCTTCAAAAAATAAATGCCAAATAATGTCCATTCAAATGATAATAAACATTCCCCACTAAATTTGAATTTTCTGTGTTTTTTTTTTCTTCAAATAAAAGTAGGGAACTTCGAAATGGATCACGCTTTATATGATTTCAGTAGTAAGAAGAATGGAGTCGAAAAAGCAGACAATTGTAGGGGAATGTAAGAAAGGATAAAATCACTGTTTATTGTTGCTGTTTTGTTGACCCTTTTTGATATTGTTACAAGTTAGACCTGAGTGTTTAAAATTCTCATTTGCTTTACAATCTTATTTGTATAATATTTTAAGCTTTTCTAAAGTCTTTGCAAAAAGCTTCCTGACAATCTGGCCTAAGCAACCAGCGAAATGAAAATAAAACCCAGCTTTCCCTCGATAATAAATTTCAGTGTTTTTAGCAAAAATAAAAATTGGAAATTTAGCACGATAGAAATAGATTTATTTTGAGTTACTTTTAATTATTCTTCGATTTGATCATGTATTTGACATGTTTAAATATTTATCGTGTATTGACTACAGTGGCTAGATAAGTTTAAGGTAATCTCAGTATTCACATTAATGCTGAGCACATTGTCACAGAAGACATCTGGTTTAACAAGAAGCTGATATATAGTTGCTACGTTCTTATGAACAATTAAAAAAAACATTTGTTCCTTTACTTCCTACACAGTGTCTAGAACATGTATAAATTATATTCCTGGGTAGTTGAAGATATTCTCGGCATCTAAAACAAAAACATCAAAAACATATTATCTTATACGTTTAACACATTTAAACCAAACAAATCGAACTGCTGTCATAAAGTCCTACTTAAACGTCAGTTATTTAGACACATAATTATTGTTAAAATAACTGGCGAACTAGAGTGTTTAGTTGTAGTCATGTTTGTTAGTATATATTCATGTATTTATCTATGTGCGTGCGTGCAAATATGAGTGAATGCGTGTTGGTAACTGTAGAAATGCTTTAAAATGGTGGGGGGAGTTTTTCGTGTCAATTTGCTACCGCATTTAATATGAATTTATTTGTGTGAGCACGCGAAAGTCATTATTTAATTTCATATTATTTTTAAGCTTTTCAATTTTATTTTTGGCTTTAAAACATCACATCTCATTACAACTGTTCAGTTAATTAGAATCACTTGATTTATGCGTGTATGTGTATTTGTATATCATTTTCTAGTCATCTGTGTATATTTTGTTTTTGAATGTTTGCGTAGGCGTGTTTGTATGTAGGTGTGTTCTTAATTAAGTATGAATTCAATGAATATAAATGACAAGTATTATGTGTGAGTATATTGTATTTCAGGTCTTTGCAAATACAAATATTAAGGAAGCACATTTAGACATGAATTTATAAAGCGGGGGAAGATTCTAAAAAAATACCCAAAAATAAAACCATTTTGGCCAAAAGTTGTAGTATAACAGAGTCTTACAAAATATTGTTAGGCCATCGATCTATACTAAAACGCAATAAATAAATACGAACGCTTTTTATACCTTCGCCACAATATTGTGTGGGTATTATGTACACAGAAAAAAGTTTTTTATCAATTAAAAATATTGTTTAAAAATTATCTAAATTTTTAATTAATCCTCTTATTTAAGCTTGAGGTCTTATTTCTTTTTTTATAAAAAATATTAAATTTATTTAATCCAATATTTCGGCACTCCGTTGTGTGCCTTCTTCAGGGATTTTTTCTTTAATATTTGACAAAAAATTAACAATTTTTAATAAATTTAACATATTTAACAAATTCAACAAAATGTCATATTTTCAATAAAATACAAAAAGGTTTTCCAATTTAAACCAAATCTATTACAGTTTAAATAAATTATTAATTTCCGTTTCTATTTCTATAAATTAAATGTCTATAATTTTGGGCTACATTTTCAGTATCTGACTTAAAATTAATTCTGGATATTATTGGAATATTTATTATTTGCAACATTTCTAACATAAATCTACGCTTATAATTATTTTCCGTGTTTAAAACTGATATATTTTCAAAATCAGGATAAAGGTTTAAACTTGCACAATGGGTTGATAAAGCTGTTTTTTGTGATGAAATATTCCTATATTTTTGATCTCACTTATGTCCTGCTATCCTAGTTTTAAGTTTATTTTTTGTTGTACCAATATAGAATACACTTTACTGCATTGTCCATTAACATTTCCCTTACAAGGTATTTTATAAACTACATTTGACATTTCCAACTTATTTATATTATCCTTCATATTAGTGAATAATCTACCTATTGTGTTATAAGATTTATGTATTAATGTATTTTTATATATTTTCGTATCATAAATATTAGACCTTTCCAATCTTTCCGAAAATCTTGGTACATAAGTTATTGATTTATAAATTTTCGGTTCTGCGTTACTATTGGAATTGTTTATTCTATAGTTATTATATTTTAATAATAAATTGGAAATAATTTCCTTTGGAAAACTATTTTCCATTAATGCTCTAAAAATTTTTTCCTTATTATTCCTATGGAAACATGTATCAATATTTAATTAAATAAACTAACACATTGTTTGAAATGGCAAACTTTTTTTATCATTTTTTTAATTAAAATTAAAAATATCATTTATTAAAAAAAAAATTTCCATATTTTAAAATTTTTAGTAATTAATATAATTATTTTGGTAATAGGTGCCAAATCAATAACTTGTTTGCTTGATATTATAATTATGGTATGAATTTGGTGATTAGAGAAAGTTTTGAATTGTTTCTGTGTATTATGCGTTAGTGCAGATGTTATATCTTAAAACTTTAGTGTTAGACCCACCTTTCAGTGTACCAGTCAACTCAGAACCATTTTTTGAATCGATCTAACAATGTCCGTTCGTCAGGCTGTCCATGTAAACCTTGTGCACAAAGTACCGGTATACAAGGACCAATGCTATTGAAAATGGTGAGAATAGGTCCATAATTTCGCATAGCCCCCATGTATGTATGTTTATGTGCAGGAGGCCATAAGCTTCACGACCCAGAGGATCTTTTGTGCAGCCCATGTAACTCACCAAGTCAGGTTTAGGCTACGTATAAAGCCTGTTACCCTGCCTGGTAAAAGTTCATAAATTTCATTTGGGCTCATCATTAGTCCCCCGAAAAATTTCCGTCTGGTAGTTCCCAATGCGAGACAGCAGCATAGCAGATGTTCTGACGTTTCGTTATCAACCTCAAAAAATCTGCATGCCCTGGTACTTGCATTGCCCATTAAGAACTGGTGGCAGCTAAAACCACAGTATCCAGTGCACAGGCCAACAAGCAGTCTTAGTTTCGCCTTCTCAAGCAGAAGTAGCTTGCCTGCCCTGCCACGGGACAATGTCACAAATGACATAGCCCCCATACAAGCTTCTTTCCGAAATATAGTCTTTGTGACTATAAACCATCATTTAATGTTAGTATTTAGATTAAATCTAGTCCAAACTTATTTTATTGCAATCAAAATCATCTTACCAAAATTTATTGGAATCGGTCCTTATTTGACAAATCCTCCCATACAAATAGTTTACCCAGAAATGGCCTTAAATGCCATAACTACCTTTTAAATTTTGGTACTAACATAAGATTTAGCGGCAGTTAGTTTGAGGATTGCCACTTTGCCAAAGTTGTGTTGGTATTAATTAATTCAGAAATAAACATAAGTTGTATATAAGTCCCCTCCCTGAATTCACAGGACAAAAATCGCACATAGATGCAGATACCCATATAATATTCGGCACAAAGAACATTTAAATTCATTTCAACCACATACAGGAGGAGGAAGCTGTGTTTCAGTTTCTCTGCCAATGTCCCGGTCTCGGGGATATTAGGTTCAGGCGTTTTGGGAAACTGGAATTGCCATGTCTGGACGATATGTCTAATATGGGACTGAAATCGCTACAGTGACTTTTGGTGATTTGGTGAATGCTGGCTGACTCTTGTAACTGGCTAAGGGTATTACAAAGGGACCGCTATAAGGAACCAAGTAAGCCGTCTTCGTATCGGCTGCCCATTAAACCCAATCTAACCTAACCTAACCTCATACATAATTTTGCTCAGGCCGGTTTAAGATTGGCCATGGGTCCCAAATAGGGTACACTCTTAAAAATGTGTCTCCAAATTCTGTGGTGTAGGGTATCATATAGTAGGCATTGACTGAATTTCTAACTTAGTTTTCATAGAGTATAGAATATAACAATCATATTGATACCGGTCTAATATGAACTCTTATATGTTGTTCAAGTATGTATTAGAAAAAATTATAATTGTTGTCAGTATAACAGGTAAAATAATACTATTTTTATGCGTTATTTTGTAAGTGTTCATTAATTAAAATTTTTTAATACGAGATATTTGTAAGTATGAATGTGTGTACCTGTGTGTATAGACCCTGCAGGAAACCTGGGATGAAATATATCCCAGTCGCCACTTTTGTCAATTATAATACTTGCAATACTTTTGATATCGATAACTATGGCTTAATAGATGAATTTGTCAAGCTTTGTTGTTATTTCTGAATCGTTTAACCCTAGAACAAAGTTTCCAAACTGTGGAAATTTACTTGGAAAAAATAGATGTGTTCTAGAATTTCGTACATTTTACAAAACTTATTTCTGGTTAAATGGCTACGTAAATAAGCAAAAATGCCGTATTATGAGCGGTGGCAATCCTCAAGCCGTTAACGAATCGCCATTACTTTCATAAAAATTTACGGTTTGGTGTGGTTTAAACTGTCTTCCGAAATGATCAAGGAGCTGCCGTTACGGTGAATGGCTATCGAGCCATGCTGTCTGAATTTTTGTGTTCAAAAACTAAGCAGCTAAATATCAAAGACATTTGGTTTCAACAAGACGTTGGGTGCAACTTGCCATACATCGCTCTTAACAATCGATTTATTGCTAAATAAATTTGGGAATATCTATATTTCCAGAAGTGGTCCTGTTCACTGGCGCCTATTTAATACCAAGCTCTTGAAGCATTGGAAGCCAGTATTCGAGCCAGCACTGACGCCTTACGGCCATTTTTATTTGAAAAATTAGTCAAATATTGGACTGATCGAATGGACCGTTCAACTCGAAGACGCCGTTGACACATGCCGGAATTTATGTTTAAAAAATAAATGCCACAATAAAAAATACTTCATTCCAATAATATTTCATTCCTGTATAACACTGCGAAACAGTCAGCTTGTGGCCTGGAACTTTATTGCAAATTTTTACAAATTTGAGGTCGCTGATTTCAAATCTAATCTCCATTTTGCTCTATATCTATTTCTTCAATCTCAGTTTTAATTAACTCAATCTCATTTTCGGATTTTTTTAAGTACGAATTCGGGATTAAATCAACTTTATAATTTTTGAATCAAGCGCAGTTTGAGATTGAAACAATCTCAGTTTTACTTAAATCAATCTCATTTTCGGATTATGTTAAGTACGAATTCGGGATTGAATATGGATAAGTTGAGTATTTCGCGATTGAATAATGCGTACTTGAATCAATCTTTCTGTACTTGATTCAAGAAAACCCGTACTCAGCGTACTACTGAGATCGCTTTGGATTGATTTGAGTACGGATGGATTGATTTTTCTTTTAAGTGCAAAAAAATGCTTTGGCGATTTCAGCGATTTTTTACATTCAATTCGGCGAAAAAGTTCAAAATCAATCTGACAACCCTGTCTGTGTTAACGATATGAAACAAAATGTGTTCACTAGTAGCATGAATAACACAACAATGTATTCAGTAATCTCCATTTTATTCAAACATGGACTTCAGTGAGTAAATATTTCAATATGTTTATGAATGAAGTTGTTCACGCAGCCCTTTATGAACCCCTTATATGATTATGTATTGCGAAAATCTAGTAAAAATATTCACAACTGTTGACTACTCGTAGAACTATTCAAATGTACTGGTTAATCTCTGGCAACAATATCTTCATATGGTCCGATAAGAACTACCTAGTCAAGGTCAGTAGTTGATTTTCAACTGAAGACCAGATAATGCGTTTAGTCAGTAGAAGTGGTGACATAGTCAATACCGAATTTATACAGTTTCGGTCAGATAAAATCGGTAACAGTTTCTTTTAAAATTGATTTATAATACATTTTTTTCTTATCTTCTTTATATATTCCTTTAAATTTTATATTTTATATGTTCATTGAACTGTATTTTTAACAAAAAATTAAGACTTTAATTCAGAAATGTCTCGAAATTCATCATACTTTAAAAAAACCAGAGTTTTGAAATCTATTCATTTTTATCGCATGTCTTATTGAGGTTATTGAGATTTCCTACAGGGGATATTTTCAACTAAACATTATAAATTATTTGTTGGGTTCAAAACAAATTAAAAGAGGGTGGCATCTTTTTAATTGGGTTATGATTTAATAAGGCATAATATTTTAATTAGTTATATTCTAAATTATGATTGATGGTTTTGTTTTCCTTTTATTAAATAAATAAACGGAAAACATCTCTTATGCTTCCTGTGAATGAATTTATTTAGGCATACAGTTCTTTATATAAATAATGTTTTCACATTTGCAATTTTTTTTTTATCATTAGTTTGAGTTTTGCTGTAGTCATGTTTTAATTAACGCAATATTTATTTAAGTGGAAAGAGTGTTTTCAATAACGTAAATTATTATGTAATTAATATTATTTCAATGTCTCTATAAGAGGAAATAAGTAATGAGCAAAGAAAATACTCAATATTTAACATTATAAAATTTTAATAGAAATTTATCACTGAATATTTCAGGTTTTTTTATGACTTTAACTTTTGTCAAGTGTTTTCTGGCATTTTAGCGATTAAATTTTTGTGAAAAAAAAATAATTAAAATGATGTAAAAATATTACTGAATTCCACATAGATTTGGTTTTCTTCGACCTTTAGAAATTTATATTAATTTTCTTATTTTCTTTCCAATATTTCGTTACTCTTTGGATGCCTTCTTCAGGGGTTTTTTTTCTTGATTATTAATTTAAAAATTTATAACAAATTTATCAGTATATATATAAAAAAGAAAATTTAATTAAAAATAAACGATTTTTATATGACATTTTAATATATACTGTTCAATTTGTTGAATTTGTTTTAATTGTTAAACTAATAATCAAGAAAAAAACCCTGAAGAAGGCACACAAAGGAGTGCCGAAATATTTAATAAATAAATTGAAAATTTTTTATATGAAAAAGAAAAAGAGACCTCAAGCTTAATAAGAAAATAAATCACGAGGGTGGTTAATTAATCGGTTTTTTTTGTTCAATTAAACGATTAATCGGTATTTGACATTTTTGAATTATTAGATTAAGCGAATAAAATTTTAAAATTAATCGATTAATCGAATAATTCAAAATCCAGAAATTTTATAAATTAATAGATTTTTTTTCGATAATTTTATAAAAAATTAGTAGTTGAGTAAATAAACATTATTAATTACAAGTATTTTAATAACAAAACAACTAAGCAAACGTAAAAATTCATAATAATACTATGCAGCAAGTAAAAATTCCTTGAATAACAACTATATTTTTTTGATCCGCTGTAGTCACCTTGCTGCAAAAATCATCATTATTTTAAATGCTATTGTAAGGTTTTTTTTACAAAATTTTTTTTCTAAAAATTGAGATTTTTGAAAGGCGGGTCCTTACATCTTATCGTAACTTTGGAACGACGTACGCGATTTTGGGATGCAATCCTTCAAAACATTTTTAATTACGCCAGATTTAAGTTTCTCTAATATCATTTTTTAACTTGGCCATTATTGTTGGAACTATTGAGCCCGAAGTGGTGAAAGAAATATTTTTTTTTTTTTTGTTTTTTTGTAAAATTTTTGAATTCAAAAAATTCATAAAATATTTAAATCAACAAATACTTACCAGTTTTAGTACTTTAGCTTAAAGCTGCATGTATTAGAAGTAAAATAAATTTTTTTTCATGAAAATCCATGGATAAATTTCTGTTTTATTCCCGATAAAGTAAAAGTACCTACTTTTGAATTAAATTTTATAGATAGTTTTTCATTCTTGACTGAGCTGGGAATTGAACGGACAGTTTGCCCAGACTAGTTTCGATTGTAACCACACAATCTCTTCAGTGGGGTTTGCCGTTTAGCTCTCTTTACAATAATAAAAAAATAAAACATGTGTTGAGATCATATAATTTTGTATGTACAAACAATTAAACAGATCTTTTAAAATAATCTTTTAAAAATAAAATATTTAAAGGTTTTGCTTTCCTTGGAAGCCACACGATCAGGTTTTGTCTTTCCTTTTAATTTTCTATTCTCTCTCACTTTTTTACTATGCTCTCAGTTTTACTTTTCCAGTTGTTTCCCAATTTTACGTTCAATTTAACAACTGACCACAAATTAACTTTGGCACTTTCTTTATAAAAAATATATTTCTTAAAAAATAAATGTGATTTATTAAAAAAAATTGTGTTCTTAAAATTCTTGTGCTTTTTTACAAAATACTTTGAGTCATTTCTTTGAGTTGTTTCTTCGTTGGGGGCATTTTTAAAATGAAATTGTTTATAAAATTGAGTGCAGCCTGTGACACAATTGTCAATTCAAACAAGTTTTGACAAGCAGTTTGTGTGAACAACTTGAAAGTGATTTATTGAATGTGTGCCTCCAGGTTTAAAAATATTTGTTTGCATTTGTTTCAATAATTAATAAAAATTTAAGGATTACTGCATTACTTCAGTAATCAGCAAAAATTTATTGGTTACTGAAAAAATTTTTCAATAAGCCGTACGTCCATGTATATATGTGAATTACTTACAAAACGTGACTGTTTTTTTTTTAATTCCAACGGACACATATATTTGGTTTGTTTGTTTGACTTAAAACTTTAAAAAATTATACATTTGACAGAAAAACCATATATGTATTGTTATTCGATTAATCGGCATAAATTCTTCGATTAGTCCTTTCATCGAAATCAGCAATTTTAAATTAATCGAACAAATCGTCTAAAATTCATAAATCACGGAATAACGTAAAAAAAAGATATTTAGTAGCAATTTTCATTAAGGTTCTCATATACGACTACAGTATGTACGCAAAATCAAGTGTTAGTGTCAGTGGTTTGGTCGCGTATAAGCACTTTGTGTGATTGTACGCTTTGATGGAGCAATGTTAGACGGACTTTGATATTTTGAAGATAGTAACACTCTAGAGAGAAGTGAACAAATACTAAAGTGGTGCCGTCATAGGGTCTTTGGTGGCAGAGACCGGTCCTAGTTCTTACACTTTATATGAATGGGCCAAATCACTTTTACAAGGGGTTGTCATTGGAGGGGCTTAAGTGACAATTTATAGCCACCATATAACCAGTCACACATCAATTCTCAAAAAACGTGTTAAGTACTAGTTTCTACAATGCTAGTCTTTGGTATTTTTTCCAATAAAATTTTAAGAACCAGTTTTTAAATAGTCTCAAAGAAATGTATCACAACAACGGTCAATACTGATCCTGTTACAAAAACGGTCCTAATAAATAGAAAAAAATCTTTATATAAAAAAATCTTCTTTTTTGTTTTTTCTTAATATAACGGTTACATGATTAGTTCTCCTTTCACATGTTATAAGTTATTTCTTTTTGTTCTCATTTTATTTTCACAAATCCTAGAAACAGTTCTGTTAAGGGGTCTGTACACGGTCAAAATGCTTGCCATGCAGGCGAATTCACTCGTGTACTTGTGCTGGACGTAATATTCGCCGTCAAATCAAAATTTTTAGATTTTCCATCCAGCATCGTCGGTATCACACATACAAACACATTTTCAATAATACTACCATATCGCTTGATGATAAATGCTTGACCGTGTACATACCCCTTTATAACAACTGTCACAAATTTTCCGCAGGGCAGTTTGTGTGGTATTATGTTTGGTGCATTTGAGCACTCGTTTTCACTTCACACTAAATCACAAAACACAAATTAACTTATACTTTTGTTAAAAAGTGATAGATCAAACTAGCAATGAGTCCAAGAAATTGTAGCACTGAATTCAATCTGAACGCAGTGATTCAATCTGCTTAAGAACAGATTTTTTTTTAACCTGATCCTTATGTTAAATGACCTCATTAATCCGAATGTGACTCCGTTTTCCCTCTTCAGCCACAATTTGCTTGGAAGCATTAAGTTGAAAAAAGATAGGACTGCCCCGAAAATGGTGGGTGATGAGGAAAAGTGAAGGTTATATCGGAATTAAGAGATTATTTTACATAATAATCATCTTAAATGGTGTCAAGACTTGATATTTTTTTGCAGACCCGTCTTATTTTCAAATTTACAGTTATATGGTGTTGGTACTGAAGTCATATCGAAATATATTTTTTTCGTAAAAGAAAATTTTGGAGTAAAATTGGAAATGAAAATCGTTTTCTAAGAAAAAGGAAAGAGAAAAAGTTTAAGAGGTCCATAACACCGCAGGAAATCCCATAAATTTGCTTGAATCTCCAGATATCGCTTCAATCTGTATAAAACTGAAATCCTCGTTAACACGCTTTATATAACCCATAAAAGTTCTACAACGTGGTTCTCTAGGACTTCTCTACACTAAGATCCTTGTGGGTTCCGTAGAATACATGACCAAAGAAAACCACGTAAACACAAAGCCAGGTTACATTTGTACCCCATTATAATTTTTAGTCATTTTCAGCTTCACAGCAAAACTATTTATTTAAAACCCGCTTAATCAAAATCTAACATATTAATTAAATACTTTTTTTTATATTGGATACAATTTAAAATTGTTTATTATTTATTATAACAAAAAACTCATTTTTTCATATAAAAGCTATTGGGTACACGGGTACACCGCTTATGTCTTTGCGTAGGTGTCTTCTTTGGAAACTTATAGTTATGGAACCGTTGAATCGAATTTCATTAATTATCAATAAAACGACGCAAAAAGACTTGAATTTCGAAGATCCGAAGTTTCAATACATTGTTAGTATTGGTCTTGCAGCCAGCAACGTTTAAAGTAGCTAATTGGCACTTGTGTACCCGGTTATGCGTTCTAAGGATAAAGATTTCTATATATTCTATCTACTTATTTTTTATTTAATTATTTATTATTGTATTATTATAAAAACCCAATATTTTGCTTAAGCTAGTTAAACGTATTCAGTTAAATTTTTTTTTCGTCTGCATTTGTTAATTTTTTCTTTCAATACACTAGTGCTTATCCTGGCAATAAAATATTATTACCAATTTATCTTTCATAAACAAAAGGTGGGTTTTTGTGAAATTTTATGTTTGTTCTTTTAACATTTATTCATTTTTTTATTTGTTATGCTTTTCGGAAATATATTAAACTATATAAAAAAATGCACATAAAATATTATGTCCATTTTTCATTTCAAATGTTATTATTTTTTATTTGGAAAATGTTTGCACCATCTGAAATTATTTATGGGAAATTTTTGCATAAAATTATGTTGGAGAAAATCTGGCAGTTATCGATTTGGTTTTGGAAAATGAGTTTTTTTAAAATACCTGTAGTTACCTGATTTAAGCTAAGTTTGTAGTTTTACAATAACTTACTTAAATTTAGTGTATAAATCTTTAGATTTAATGCTTTTGAGGAGATCTGCTTACAGCCAGGCAGGTTAACACTCTTTAAAAAGACTAAATCACATTTTTATTTTCATGTCTTTGAAAAATCCATTGCAAGAATATTTTTTCATAGAAAATTAAATCTCTTAAATTAAGATCGGATTTTCTTTTCGTTTAATTTGCTAACACTTTTAACCACAACTACACACAGTGGGGTACAACTAAAAAAAAGGGAAATTCGAAAACTGCAGTTTACTCAGGACATTGTCTTGTTTATACCCTTTAGTAATGTAAACCACGTAATATAGGAAAATGGTATATAGTCATGGACGAGACATACAACTTCTTCTCCCTATGGCTAAGAGCTACAACTGGACAAATATTTCTTAAAACTGACCACATGAATAAGCTTGAAAGTTTTGAAATGTAGATTAATCGTAGACTTCTTGGAGTTTCGTAAATGGGTTTTGTGCACACCAAGGGCACACCTCCACTCCGAGACCAATGCTGTCCATTGTGAATCCCTTCAGTAAGGAGGTAGAGAAAAGAATGAATTGAAGAAGGAAAGAAATAAACAGATAGATAGAGTAAAAGGTATTAGTAGGTACTACTTAGGAAAGTTACTCCCTCTACAGTCCCCTCAACAGCCGTCATATTTCCTGCATGCAGCACCCTAGTACGTCGTGAAATCTATCCCCCAGCCATTTCTGTCTGAGACCCTGCATCCTAGAACAGAGGCACAGTACATGCTCAACCGTCTCGCATAATCTGCAGAAGTCCTGTATGACATTGCCCCATTTACTCGTTAAAGCCCTAACAGAACAATGACCTGTCAAGAGGGGTTTTGTAACCAATAGCAAAATATTAAGAAGGTTGAACACTGAACGTCACAACTTCTATTAAAGCCATTAAAGTCCGCAAACCTTCTTAATTTGGTAACATTATCTAGGGGGAAAAATGTAAACTGCTTTTTCTTATAGTCCAAGGAATATCAGGGGTAGGCTTAAGATTCGACGAAAGGTTTACGCAATATCAGATCATGGACTGGCATTCAGGCAAGTGGCAAACTGGCCCGCCTGACTGTTAACAGAGAAACTTTGCAAATATTATACATTATATCATATAATTGTTATTCGTTGTCATCTGCCACACAGGATATGCATCAAAGAAAAGGAGATATAAAACAAGGCTATGATTCTTCTTTCAAAGTTTTCGCACGTCTTTTTAACAAAATTGTAAGAAATTAAGGGAATGTAAGAAAATATAAACTCAATGATGCAGCTTTGTTGAAGCTTTTGATTTTTTAACAAGTAAGACCTTAGTGTTTAAAACTCTTATTCGCTTTACAGTCTAATTTGTATAATCTTTTTAGCTTTTCTTAAGTCTTTGGAAAAAGTTTCCTGGCGAGCGGGCCTAAGCAACTAGTGAAATGCGCATAGAAACTGGCTTTCCCTCAACAATAAATTTCAGTGTTTTTATCATTAATTAAAAATTGGGAAATTAGCACGTTATAGAGAAATCTTATTAATAGTAAGTAATTAATCATTCGATGCAATTATTGCAATTTCGTGCGTGTTATTAATTTGATAACTAAAGTGATTATCAATTGGTTTAAAAACATATAAAGGCTATTTAAAACGAAATTTTTCAAAACCATAACAAATTAGAAGGGGCAACAAGCGCTTAAGTGTAAATAACATACGGGTCTGTTCTGAAAATCACGTGATTTCAAATCACATGTGCTTTTAAAATCACACGTGTGATTTTGAGGTGTTCTGTAAATCACACCGTTTTTGTGTTTTTCGGTGTGATTTTCAATTGAAGCACAGCCGCGAATAACGTTGTAAGTTACAAAATAATTATTTTTCAGGAGAGAAAAAAAGCGTTTTTAACAGGCAGGATTATTTTATTTTTTAATTTTTCTTTTTAGATTATCAAAAATAATGACAATAAAAACTTCAATGCAAAATATCAAGAAAATCGAATTTTAAATGACATGCAAAATTACAGCTTATAATGTTTTTTTTAAGTGGAAAAACGTTTCATATCCACAATCGCGATGTCATATAAAACGTTTTTCCACTATGCAAGCGGCTTTTAAAACGTTATTCCACGTTACAAAACCATTTCATTTGTATCAATTTGTTTGTAACTTACAACGTTCTTCCACTGCCTGACCCGTTGTATCGCATTTTGACGGCATTAAGGTGCATAATTTTGGGTGATTTGATGTTTAAACAGTGTAAGAGAGTGATGTTGAAGATAATCTGCAAAAAAAACAGTTTTTGCAAAAAGTGGCTTTTACAACGTTATTCGCGGCCTTGCTTCAATTGTCGAAAGCACAAGCAAACACAAGTTTTTAACACCCGCTTGTTCTACAAAGGCTTATCTAATTTTTTAACGCTTTTTATGTTATTTTCCGATAATTTGTTTTTTTTAACCGATTTGGCGATCTCAAGTAGGTTTTAGGTCTTCTTTCAAATTTTGCAATATTTCGCGATAGAAGCGATTTGTTCCTGTAAGTTTTATGATTCTTTACAGCTTAATAGATTTATAATAAATAGAAGACTCTGCTATCTTGCCGCTATTAGCAAATTTTTGCGAATTTCCAGTAATTTAGCAATTTTTACCGAATCTTTGCCATTCCTTATTGTTTTAGGGACTTTTAATCAATTGTATGGCTTGTTTGTAATATTAAAAATTTTCGCGAATTTTGGCTATTTTTGCAAAAATATTTTTTTATTTTCCGATATTTTGTTTTTTCTTTTTAGCTCATCTAGCGATTTCAAATAATTTTTAGGGTTTGTTTACAAGTTTGCACTTTTTAGTAAATTTTAAGACATGTTCGCGGATAGAAGCGACCTTTTCCTGCGATTCTTCACAGCTTTTACGATTTTTAATAAATATTAGACTTTGCTATCATGCCGCTGTAAGCAAATTAGCGATCTTTAATTCAACTAAAAAACAAGCCTAAAATTACAACAGAAGTCACAAAAGCAAATTTTATTTTTGTACTGTCGTCGAATTTTCTTAATTTTAAATTATTTGTTGTAAATAAAATAGCGTATTGCATAAAAAATTTAATAAACAACACATTGAATATTTTATTAAGTAATTTATTATGACGGTCATCTTATAATAGTCGCAAAAATATCAAAGTGATTTTAAAAAGTTGTGTCCGTAGCTGAACGTTTTGAAATCACAAAATAATTTGCCCAGAACACCTTTCTTGTGGTTTCAAATCACTTTGATAAAATGTGATTTTCAGAACAGGCCTGATATACTACTGTTAAGTATGAAAAATTTCAACTGCAACCCTCGTAACCAGAACATTATCAGCGAAATCATCTATATCCTTAGCTCTGGCACGAATCTTTTTCTACGAAACCTGGCACTATTTACATTTGTAAATAGGTTTGATTTCATACATTTCGTTGGTTATTTCGAAAATTTCGTGTTGTTTTTTACAGTCAAACATATACTTAAGTAAATTTTGTATACACACGCACGATCGTGAGTAAGATCAACCTATAGATCACAGGTATGGGCATAAACACCCGTATAAAAAAGTTCGGCTAAAGTGAAGAAATTAAGTGAGCCAAGAAGTAAAAGCTAATATTTTTTTACATGATCGTGATTGAAAAGTTACTCACAATGCCGCCTCTAACTAAGAGACAGAGTAGGTATACTAGTTGTTTAAAATACCATTACATTTGTTTTTTCCTCTGTACAATGTTAAGCTCTGTTGTCAGTATATTGTATTTCGTGCTGGTAAAATATTTTATGCATTATTGTTCAATTGTTAAGTGAAAATTTAAAATAACAATAAGGGTGCCTATTACGAACTTAATTCGATTTTCGACAGCAGTTGAATTAGTTGATCGAACGAATTTTGATATTATGGCATACATTCGATAAAAAAAAAGTACTATTGTGATTTAGTTTATTCACAGTAGTACATTTTCTATCAGCTGTCACTTTAAATAAAAAAATTTTGTTAGAAAATTTAAAAAATTAAACTTATATAAATCATGACTACGACAGATTTATGGTACGATGATTCATCTGATGAAGATGAACGCTTACTGGAACTGGCCTGTACCTGTAGCCTGAACTTTTGTAAAAATTCGTTTTGCCAACAAAGAATTTTGTTCCATAAGGGAAACAAGCTTTTCCATCTGCTGTTTACTACTGTCGACTTTAGACCTGCATAAAATAACCAAAAACAATTAAGAATGTGGAATTTGCACATCAACACTAATAATTTTAAAAAAACTTACATTTTCAACAATTATTTTAAAATTATTTAAACCTTCGAAAGCAAATTTGTTTTCGTTAAAAAATTCGATGCACAACGAAATTTTCGACAGTGCTGCCAACTCATAATACCAAATTAACATTCGATAGTCGATGTTCGATAGCCAGCGAAAATCGTTTATCGAATGTAACTCATAATAGGGGCCAAGAAGTTTGAAATGTTGAGTGCATATTCTGTAGCCCGGTAACTATACTCATTATCAGTTAATGTAGCCTGACTTCTATGTTTCAAACATCTTAGGCTTCCTTATGATTATCAATTAGGGTATTTCGAAAATATGGACTCCGATGAGGAAGAAATAATAGCAGAGCTTCTACAAGTGCTTTAAACGATAAAGGTGATACGTCCTTATTGTTTCACGAAATAGATGGGGATGCCTCTGACTCTGAAGTCTCGGCATATCCAGTAGACTTAGGACATGCAGGTGACTCAGAAAATGAATTGAAGGAAGAAAATGAAGTCGAAGTAGAATGTTGGTATTTCGTACAAAAAAAGTGCGTTTGAAAAATCTACAGAAAATATATTTGGGAGGATATTAATGATGTAGAGTTCAGCGCATACTTTGGCATATTGATAGCAATGGGAAGTCATAATTCCAGCAACACAGGACTTGAAGCGCTTTAGCAAAATAATGCTCTTCCTTTGTACCGGGCAAGTATGTCAGCAAAACGATCTTTAAATATTACAAGATTTATACGGTTTGATCAGCAAAGTACAAGAGAGAAAAGATCTCTAACAGACAAAGCTGCGATAATATCGGAAATTATTGAAATGCTAAAGTCAGAAGGTTTGGTTAGCCTTCTTTTCCACCAAATAGGTTGTTGCCATTTGTTTCTGCAGCAATTAGGAGAGCAATTATGCAAATCAATGATTTTGAAGAGAGCACAAATTCCGCGGGTAGTTTCATATTTTCCAACGAAAAAGGTTATAACGTGTTTTTTTTGACTCCTGAAAAGTACAAAAAAACATGTTTAGAGTTGTCAACCTGTGACCGACGATATGTGTCCAAGGTTTTAGTGAGAGATCAAATATGTTGCCCTTAATTTTGTTTCCGCTGTGTGCTTAAAGAAGTAAAGAAGTTATGGATTTTTAACCAGCTTCGACCAACGTGTACTGGTGAAACTTTTGAGGCTCACTTGGTATTTAACATACACAAATGTAAGTATTCTGTATCCTTATGAGCAGTTAAGTTACTTAAGCGATGTCAGTGTGCCCGTGCTCCGAAGATTTCATATATGATAAAGACAAACTTAAACCACAAGAGATTTGGTAAAAATATTCTATATATCCAAACATTTGATTTTTAATGTAAAATAAACTACATAAATTTGAAAAAAAAAAAAAAAAACAAAAAACAATTTATGAAAAACAAAACAATTTATGTCATATACTGTTTGAAAATGATATCATGTAAATGTTGGCCATGACTACCAAAGTGATTCCTCAACAAGGTCATTGTTTCATGCGCTGTATGCCTCGTAGCGCCGTCTTGTAGAAACCAGAGCTCACCGAGACCAAGCGCTTAAATTTTACATGCAGAAATAATGGTTACCGTTGACGGTAAATTCTAATTTTCCTTATTTTGAAGAAATATTACAAATTATTCCACCAGCTCATAAACCGCACAATACCGTTGTTTTTAATAGATATAACGGTAGCTCTTGGTACTCTTCCAGTTACTCATTAGCCCAAATATCGAGTCAGAAATGTGCCTCAGCACTGAACAAAATTTTATGATAAAACACCGGATTTTCATTGGTAACGATGTTGTGGTGAAAGTCTTTCCATGATGACTTGCCAAACGATACTGAAAAAAAAATGACAAAATAGTTTGATATGAGTCGCGCGTGATCTGTAAAAAAGCATATTGAAAATTAGACCTCACACTTTACATAATATTATTTTTTTATATTATTTTTTTATATACAAATAACCCATCGACATTTAAAAACTGTTACACTTTTAATTGTTATAAAACTCATTTTGCATATTGGGAATTTATATATTTATTTTACTGTTCGTTTGAAAAGTGTTTTTTTATTTAATACCACTGTGCTATATAAAGTTCATTCTTGTCGAATAACTTAAAATACTTTTTTAATGTGTCATTTCTTCTAGAAGTGCACTTGAATGTTTCTTCAAGATAAAACAAGGAACATGAAAATTAAGCAAACAAAAAAAAAACCCCCAGTAAATCTAAATTTAAATTCATATTAAGCCCTAAATTGGTTTAAGAGCAGTTTAAATATAGAATACGAAATGAGTACAACGACAAACAATAAAGTAAAAGGGGGTAACAGTTCTCAATTTTTAAGTATGTATGTCTTCACTCTGACAGTGCCAGTTTGTTGTTTTTCATTGTTTATTTTGTATTGCGTGTTACTTTTATTGTAAATGTAGTTGTTGTTTTTGGATACTGTTATTTCCATTGTGTCACATCACCCACTTTCATGATTGTTTCCTTTTTACAAGCAACGAAATGAAGAAGAGGCAAAAAGTGACAATTCATCCACAAACACACATTTATATAAAAATCAAACAAACAAGGCATGTAAACTGTTGAAGATTTTCTTAACACACATACACTTGTACACAAGCATCTATCCCCAGCGGGAAAAGAAGGAGTACGGATGCCTTCTGGAAGGCCTCTGTTCTACTTCACAAGGCCTGCTCGCTTCATTCATTCCATACTCATATATTTTGTACACACGTTGTCATTGCGGGGTTGGCCTTCCGCTCTTGCTTCTTTGGCAGGTACATAAGAATGGCAACTGGATAAAAAAATTAATTCTTTTACTTTTGCTTTGCAAGAAAACAAAATAAAAAATGCTACTCCTGCCCTTCTCCCTTCTCATAGAAGCGAGTGTGGAATGTGTATCTTATCTGGTATATGAAAGTGCCAAGGGTTTCTATGAGGAATTTTTTAACAGTAAAATAAGAATGGTAATTGAATCAAATACATTTTTAAGCTGACCTTTAATAAGGCCTGAAGTGAGAAGGTCTTCTGAGTTTTCCCGCTGGGTTTATGCTCAAGCAAATATTACACAAATACACAAACGCTTTTATAAATAGGATTGTTATTTGGGATTTTTTTACAAACACTTATACATGCAGTTTAAAAGTTTTTATTGTATACACATGCATTTTGGATTTTAAACACATAAATTGAACTACATACGTTGCAACAGTTGGCGCTATTAAAAGCCGAACAGCAATTTATGTATACGCTTAGTTGCATAACTGTAAACTTAAAATATTTATATATATATATATATATATAGTATAAGAGCGATCCTTTTACCCTTTTTTTAAATATTTATGAAAAATGATTAAAATCGAAGCAACTAAATCATATCATACTAGAATAAAAAAAGCAAAATTTTTTTTATTCATGAATGAAAAAGAGATAACAAATCACTTTTTATAACTATATTTTTTTCTAAGATTTTAATAACTAAAACGCGTAGGCCACTTTATGGGTAAAATTTTTTCATCGTGTAGGGAAAATCGGCTTTTTTTTTAGTATGTGGAGGTATTTATCAAAAATCTATTAGCAGCACTGTGTGGAGGAGGGTATATCAAGGCGTATACTTTTTAATCGATATATATATATTGTATATAAAGCATACGCCACCACATGTATTAAATTGACATGGTACATAATATGTAAATAACACTATGCTAGTTGAAAAAACAGACAAGCCGGGCACATGGCGTTTTAATATAATTCGGGTACGCTGAATCCAGTGGTGCCCTCGGTTTTTTAAGATTGGCTCTGGTTTTCGAGATATACCGTTATTTCGAAAATGGAAGAGGTTGCACAACATATATTCGCGTAACTCAAAAACGCTTTAGCTTATTGAAAAAACTTAAAAAACCGAAAATCCGTAATAAAATTTCCTTTAAGAAAAATAAAACTTCTTTCTAATATCCGCAGTCGTTTTAAAAACATAATTTTTTTTTTTGGAAAAAAAAATAATTTTTTTTAACAAAATTTCGAAATTTTTGTTTTTTAAAAATTCATAAAAAATTGGAAAATGCAGTTATGCTTCTAATTTTTTTCAGACATATTCAACATGAAGCTACAAACAAAACAAGCCATAAATGATTAAAGTCTGTTAGCAACTTTTGATTTTATTGACAAAAGTCGACAAATTTTAATTAATTTAAGAATTTCATAAAACGCAATATTTGTATGGGAGCCCCCTAAGAAGTGGAGATAAGGGGCAAGTATGTCTCGAGAAAATGTTAAGGACAAACAATTAATTGAGGTCGGTCATACATTATATACCACTAGGGGTGACTTCTGGGAATTAATTGGACTTTTTCTTCAATATATATGAAGAATATAATTTATATGGAGCATTTCATAGGATTTTTTTTAATTATTAAATTCTTTATTCAACATTATCCCTTTCGCGGACACGTCGTCATAAGCAGACACTACGAATGGCTTAAACTGGACACGTCGGTATATGCCGACATAGAAAAAAAATCGTATATAAACACGTCGGACATAGGCGACGTCAACTGCATTGGTTTTATATGTAGTAGCATATTGTGTGCCACTGCAGAAGCAATCAGATTTAAGTTAGTGCCCCAATTCGATTTGTTTTGATTTTTTTCATTTAACTATAACGGAAATTTTCGTGAGTGGGAGAAAAATATCACGTCGGCTATAGCCGACGTAGTGGCTTGTATTTTTGCACAGTTCCAAAAAAAGTGTCATTGCGTGAGGACGTAATATTTTTTGTAAGTTTTATTTTTTTACTTTCTTTTTCCCTTTGTTATTTTTGCTTTGACACTGAAATAGACTCCGAAACTACTGAACCGATTTTCCTGAAATTTTTACAGTAACATCACGTGAGCCCTAAAAATAAAATAGGCTACTTATTTTTTCGATAGGGGCAGGGGAATTGGTACCCCCCATAGGATGCCAATATTATACTGAACCGATTTTCCTGAAATTTTTACAGTAACATCACGTGAGCCCTAAAAATAAAATAGGCTACTTATTGTTTCGATAGGGGCAGGGGAATTGGTACCCCCCATAGGATGCCAATATTATACTGAACCGATTTTCCTGAAATTTTTACAGTTACATCACGTGAGCCCTAAACATAAAATAGGCTACTTATTTTTCCGATAGGGGCAGGGGAATTGGTACCCCCTATAGGATGCCAATATTATACTGAACCGATTTTCCTGAAATTTTTACAGTAACATCACGTGAGCCCTAAAAATAAAATAGGCTACTTATTTTTTCGATAGGGGCAGGGGAATTGGTACCCCCCATAGAATGCCAATATTATACTGAACCGATTTTCCTGAAATTTTTACAGTTACATCACGTGAGCCCTAAACATAAAATAGGCTACTTATTTTTCCGATAGGGGCAGGGGAATTGGTACCCCCCATAGAATGCCAATATTATACTGAACCGATTTTCCTGAAATTTTTACAGTTACATCACGTGAGCCCTAAACATAAAATAGGCTACTTATTTTTCCGATAGGGGCAGGGGAATTGGTACCCCCTATAGGATGCCAATATTATACTGAACCGATTTTCCTGAAATTTTTACAGTAACATCACGTGAGCCCTAAAAATAAAATAGGCTACTTATTTTTTCGATAGGGGCAGGGGAATTGGTACCCCCCATAGAATGCCAATATTAATTATCGCATATCTTAAGAGCCGCTGCACGCATTTTGCTGAACTTTTTGTAGTAGAATCTTCTGAGCCCCGGAATTGAAATAAAATAGCAGCGGGGGTATAGGAATACCCCATAGGACGCCAATGTTTAACATCGCATATCTTAAGAACTGTAATAGTGAGAATGTTCAAACTTTCTAAAAGTCACTCTTATGGTATACTACACTTTTGAAAATAAAAATAAAGCGGGTAGGCGCAGGGGGGGAAATACCTCCCATAGGATGCCAGTGTAGCGAAGCGCACCGGGTTAAGCTAGTAAATTGACAGTTCCAATTCAAATTGATCATTTTTTGGAAAACATACCCCGTAAGGGTACAAAAAAACAGTATATTCGATGTCGTCAATGTTCTAAGAATGGTGTTCGTAAGGAAACCAGTGTTCGATGTGCTGGCTGTGAAGTTAAACCTGGACTATGTGTTGGCAATTGTTTTACTGATTGGCACCAACAACAATCGTCAAATATAGAATAAGTTTTTTAGGTTTCCTTTTTTTCTACTCTTATATATTAGTTTTTAGATTATAAGTATTTGAAGATAAATAACCTGCTTATTTTATAAACATTATTTTTATATATGTACATAAAAACCAAATGAATTGGCTGTGAAATCGAATTTTTTTAATTTTTTAAAATAAATGAACATTTATACTACGAAACTGAATATTCTTACATATTATTTGTTGTATTTTAGCCTAACTACACAAAAAGAAAAATATACTTTTATTGTCGGATAATGACGACGTGTCCCACGGTAATATCATATTGCATGAAATAGGACATGTCGGCTCTGACCGACGTCGAGCATATCCGACGTGTCCCTATAACAAATCAAAATCCCTAAATAGGACACGTCGGTGTATGTCGACACATTATAATTTTTTTGTTTTTAGTAAAAATTTAATATTTTATAAACCACTAACCCAAAACTGAAATCAAAATTCAATTATCTTTTTTATAAGCCAAATAAATGCATGTGTCCTTCTGCTAACATTTTCTAAATTTCGTGTGTCCGCGAAAGGGTTATGTATATATGAAGAATGTGCCAATGCAGAAAATTTATTTTCAATGACATTTTGACGTCAAATTTTTTACATGCGGTTTTTGTGCCATTTACAATACAAAACAAAAGAACAAATATTCAAATTTATGCTATTCCAAAGAAATATGCATGCATTACTACCACACTTTCACTTTGCGGTAGGAATTTTGGAAAATGTACAGTTACCGATTAAAAAATTCTTAGAATTAAGAAATAAGGTCATAAATGATCCACATCAAACTGGGTACTGTAAAAAATTTTATAAAAGCATTGAGCCCAGATGGTGTTGCTTTTACCGAATTGCGCCGAATTTTCCACGATTAACCGGCATGAAAGTAAAAGAAGGTATGAACTCTAACTACTTTATTAAAGTAGATTTATATTTCATATCATAATGTTTTTATTTTACAGGAATTCTTAATGGACCGGACATTCGTCGTCTTATGAAGGACCATCAATTTGAAGTTGCATTAAATGATATCGAGCTATTGGCCTGGAATTGTGTGAAATCAGTAATAGAAAATGTATTAGGAAATCATCGGTCCGAAAACTGGCGAATTTTAATCAAAAATATGCTAACCGCATTTAGAAACTTAAACGTTAGAGTGTCATTGAAAATACATTTTTTGCATTACCAGGCCGAAAAATTTAATGAACAATCACCAGCCGAGTCAAATGAACATGGCGAGAGATTTCATCAAGTAACAGGCTCGAACACTGGTATAGCGGCAAACAACTTGATCCGCTATTAGGGGATATTTGCTGGAATCTGCAGGAGGAAGAAGAATAAATTTCTAAATAAAAACTTTAGCTTTATGTAACTAATTAACAACAAAGATAAATGTTTTATAATTTTTAAGTTGGGTTATTATAAAAAAATTGCATCTTTTCTGAAAAAAATCAAAAGTTGTAGACAGACTTTGGTTGGAACTTTATTTTTTATACGCGTAGAACCCTAGCCTTAAATTTTGCAGCGCCTGAGATACCCCTAGACGGGCCAAATGTGTGACCAACCGCACTTTATTTTTCATCTCAATCATTTATTTCTAACATACCCACCCGCTATCTCCATTCCTTAAAATGTTCAATGCAGACTAGAAATATATTGAAAAAAAAGTCCCATTAATGCCCAGGAGTCACCCCTAAGGGGATAAAATGTATGACTGACCTCCATTAGTTTTTTGTTCTTAATATTTTCTCAAATTATACTTTCCCTTTATCACCATCCCTTAGGGGGCCCCCATATAAATATTGCGTTTTATGAAATTCTTAAATTAATTAAAATTTGTCGACTTTTGTGAATAAAATCAAAAGTTGCAAACAGATTTTAATCATTTAGGGCTTGTTTTGTTTGGAATTTCTTTTTTTATAAGTCTGATTAGAAGCATAACTGCATTTTCCAATTTTTTATGAATTTTTATAAAACAAAAATTTCGAAATTTTGTTAAAAAAATTATTTTTTTCCAAAAAAAAATTATGTTTCTAAAACGACTGCGGATATTAAAAAGAAGTTTTACTTTTCTTAAAGGAATTACGGAATTTCGGTTTTTTAAGTTTTTTCAATGAGCTAAAGCGTTTTTCAGTTACGCGTACATATGTTGTGCAACCTCCTCCATTTTCGAAATAACGGTATATCTCGAAAACCAGAGCCAATCTTAAAAAACCGCGGGCACCATTGGATTCAGCGTACCCGAATTATGTTAAAACGCCAGGTGTTTAGCTTGCCACGAAAAAAAGTGTAAATTTCTTGCACAGTGTAATCAAACGCAATCCCGATCTGCGAAATGCCGGGATTTTCGGGATCCCGATTTTATTTATATTTCTATTGTTTTCACATTTTTTCAATAATGTGTACACAGAAAAAATTATTCAATTTTCCAATCACCAAATTTATACCAAAGTCATAATATCAAGCAAACAAGTTGTTGATTTTGCACCTATTACCAAAATGATTATATTGATTACTAAAAATTGTAAAATTGTGAATATTTTTTTCAATTAATGATATTTTTAATTTTAATTAAAAAAATGATCAAAAAACTTTGCCATTTCAAACAATGTGTTAATTTATTTAAATAAATATTGACAATTCCCAACAACAATTCTACAGGTTTTAATTACCTTATTTTAAACGAAAAAAGTCAATTAACATTTTTTGTTATTTAATTAAAATTTTGATTGAAAATTTATTTTAAAACAACTAAAATGTTAATTAAATCAAAATTAAATTTTTAATTTTCTTAAAAATAAATAAAAAATAAAAAATAATTCATTCAATTATCACATTAATTAAATTTAAACACTTTTTAAACCATTTTTTAATTGATAAAACACTTTTTTTCTGTGTATAAATATTTTTTTGTACGCGTATTTAAATTTAAAATAAAAATATTTACAAAAAATTTTATTAACGAGTGTTGAGTGCGAAGTATGTTTTTCGACTGCATCAAATCTTAACAACAAAATTCGTTCGTGTTTAGCAGACACAACATTGGATGCTTTAATATTCTTAAGAAACTACTTGAACTTAGTATTAAACTCACGCCTTTTAAAAGTTTGAAATTGTGTTTTAAAAGTTTCCAAATATTTTTAAAATATATTTGGACAATTTTTAAATACGTTTAGAAAATTTTGAACTACATGTGTAAAATTTTGTTGAAACAAATTTATAAAATTTTGAAATACATATGGACAATTTAAAAATACATATGGAAAATTTTGAATTGTATTTGAAAATTTTAAATATTATTTGGACAATTTTAATTTACATTTAGAAAACTTAAAAAAATATTTGGGGAAATTTTTCTAATTCATTTGAAAAATTTTATAAATACTTTTGGAAATTTTAAAATACAATTGGAAATGGTGTAATTTATTATATATATATATAATCATATATGGGTAAAAATAAGATTTGTATGTTTTTTGTTACGCTTTTTAATACATGATCTTTATGAATTGTGACCAATTAATAATTTAGGTTTGTTTTTATTATAATTTTTCAAACAGTTTAAAAAGTTTTATATGTTGGGTATAAATAAAAAAATAATAAAAAAAATACCAAAAAATCCCGAAAAAATTTTAAAAATCCCGAAAATCGCGGGATCCCGAAATATTTTCTTCAATCCCGAATCACGGGATTCCGAAAAACCAGTCCCGATAAAATTGTTTTTTTAATAATTGATGTTCGCACTGAGAAAAGAAACAAGCTGTCATTAAATTGTATCTTCTTTTTTACAAGGCAAATGAGAGAATATCAAAATGGTATGCTAGCACCTGTACGAATGTTAGGAAAACTAATACGGAAAAACAATTAATTTTTCTAGTATCCAAAGAACTAATAAGCTAAATGTGGTTTTAAGTGGATATCAATTGTTTTTTAGATATTTTATTTATTGTTTATTAAGTTTTTGTTTTATAAAAAGAACTGATATAATAAAATGTATGAATGCTTAACAACTTTTAAAAAAAACCAATGACTTTATTTCCAGTGATATACAGGGTGTCTGGTGGCAAATTTATATTTTTAAATACAATTATTTCAAAAATTAATTAACGGTGCGGAGGGAGGGTTGCGCCGTTGGAATTATCAATTATGTGGATTTTTCAGTCACGATGTCGCAGTAGTCGAGTGAGCATCGTGCGTTCGCTGTTGAGACATTTTTTAAGAGTAATGATTCTTACGTAATTACTCGTCGGCAATTTTGTTTGGTATTCGGCGAATACGTGATGGAGCGAGTGCAAATTTAATTCGTTCGTGGGTGCAGAGATTTCGCGCAACTTCTTTCTTGGAGCGACGAGACTCATTTTAACTTAAACGCCCACGTCAACAAGCAATACTGCCGTTACTGGTCTCCAAGAACCCGTAACCCTCGATTGAAACATGTGCCTTATCCACGAGATAATTGGACCATTTTTTTTTTTAAAAATTCTTGAGTATTGGGCGACTGCACACACAGCCAGAGCTTCGATGAATTTGCTTCGGGAAAATTTCTCCCAAAAACTGATCAGTCGATTTTGGGACATCCCATGGCCACCGAGGGAGCCCGATCTAACTCCCATTGATTTTTTTATGGGGCTACCTCAAAGAGAGGGTTTATAATGACAATTCCCAATTTCTTGTGGCGTTAAAGGAAAATCTTCGTCGAGAAATGAGCTCAATTGAACCAAATTACTGCAGCGTGTGGCGCAGAACACAAGGCTCCGATTTGCACAGTGTGTTCAACTCGACGGAAGACAACTGGGTGACATACTCATTTAAAAATAAAATCCGCATTTCCATTCTATCGTTCAATACTCTTAATAAAAGTTTGTGTCAATTATTAAGTTTTAAAATATAAATCTGCTGCCAAATAATTTTCAGAGAGTATTATCATTTAACAGTTGTAGGGATTTTTGTAGGGACAGTTTTGTGAGCTCATAGGGCAATATAAGTATTTATTTTGGTCTGCGTAGGGACTTTTCAAAAAAGTATATAACATCACTGAGGATGATTGCCTTAAAATTTTTAGGATTTGCGTGAGATTATCGACTTGCATTTAATATTTCTCCATATGAAAATGGCTTAGCGTGAGAGAAGAAGTTCTCGAATAGGTCGTTTTACCATTTTATCATTTCGTAGGCTTCTTCTCTTTCCTTGTTTGCATCTCCTTGAATGAATTAGGAGCCTTCAGTCCTACATACACTTTTCTACCAATTTGACTTAAAGTGCTCTTAACCCATTTTGTTGTTTTTGTTGTCCTCGTTTATACAACTTAATGCTGTTACTTTTGCTCTCATTTTGTTCTAGTTGTATTCTTGATATTGCTAATAGTTGTTTGTTTGCTTGGGTTTTTGTTATTGTATGTTGGGTATTTGTTCTTGTTTTAATTTTTTTTTTTACATCTATATTTCTTTCGGTTTTTCAGAACGTGCATGTAAGATACATTTACTATGGCCTTTTTTACCAACTTGAGCCTTAAAATACTCTACTCTGTGTCTTGTCAAGAGTATTCAACATTTAGATCTTGTGTAGAAAATCCTATCAAGTTTTTTTTTTTTTTTTTGTTTTTTTCTATCTTTTTTCCAGTTTCTCTACTAAGATTAAGGTAAAAGAAAACATAGAATGTGTAAAGCACATGTCATTATATTTCAACACGTGCAGATGTCTTTCAAATACTATGAAGTTTTTTGCAGCACCGAAGCTTTTACTTATTTATTATTTTAATAAAAATAAAAAACTAATATAAAATGTAAATTAATTTTTATATGATTTTTAAAAGTTATTGTCTGTGCTCAAGAGGGAAGAGAACTGACACCAAAGAAGTCCCGTGATAGGTGTTTCGTGGTAGGGACCGGTTCACTTTATATGAATGTGACCTATCACTTTTACATGGGGTTGTCATTGGTAGGGGTCAATTGACACCTAACAGCCACCTTATGACAAGTCACACATCTATTCTCAATGAACGTGTTTAGTGTTAGTTACTGCAATGGAGTAATATTTTAATAAAACAAGTCCTAAAACTAACAAATTTTAGTAAGTCCCAAAAAAAAGGTGTCTTAACACCGGTGAATACTGTACTGTAATTCATTACTCTGTGTACCTTTTGGTTCTTCATAAACCAGTTAAAGAACGAGTTCTCTTTTCACTGGTCATGAGTTCTTTCTTTTGGTACTTGCTCCATTTTCACAAATCCCAGGACCAGTCTGCTGAAACAATTGACACGAATTTCCCGCAGGGTATATAATGCTTTAATTTGCATACGAAATAAAACTGTAAAATTATATTTCTGTCGACTGTGCAGAGTCCTTGTTACTCTTTACCAAGACTAAGAAATTTTCAGGAGTGGTATTTATATTCAATGTATTATAATTTATGAAACCATCTTAATTAAGTCTGGCAACAAAACTAAATTTATACTTATAAAAACTTAAGTGGACTTAATTTGATAGCATTACAAATGTATTCAAATGACTGTATTTAATATGAAGCATACAGACAGATAAAGATAAATGTACTAAGAATTCTTAGTAAATAAATAGTTATTAAATAGAGAGTAAATAGAAAATTGTCATTAATGACTTACGACCAAACTACAAAATGTATACCCTTTTAGAATTTTTGATTTATATTTCTTGATGTTACTCTTAAAATGATAAATTTAACATGTCCCTTTTCAGCACTTGTAGTAGTGGAGGGTATAAACAATCGATTGGAAATTTAGAATTGATATTGAAAATAAATTTAAAAACATAAATGCCAACAATAGAAAATATAAAAGTAGATTCACTTTTTCAATAAAAGTTGGAAAATTATTTAGAAATATTGTTGATTAGAATAAGTGAGTAAAAACAAGAATAAACTCAAGGCGAATTCACACCAGGTGACCTTAGCTTGCTACGCAAGCAATAGCTGATAACCAAGCAATAGCTGACTAACCATATGTCAAAGTGGTATACCGTTCTGGTGGTTCTGAGGAATCTTTCATAGTATCTATAATTTTTACTCAAAAAAATTAAATTTAAAATGTTTTTAAATTATTTCATTTCAAAACGCACCATTTAATATTAAAAACAAATTGAAATGTCTGTTTCAATTGTTGACTACAGTGTAGTATTATTTTAACACAACGTAAAAATTTTTTACAGTGTCCGTTTTCAAAATAAGACCACCTTGTATGAATTCGCCTTGGATAAGTTAATCTTAGTATACAAAGTTTCAAGTCAACACAATTTGTAAAGGGGTCTGTACACGGTCAAGCATTTCTCGTCAAGCGCTATGGTCGTATTAGTGAAAATGTGTTTGTATGTGTGACACCGACGATGCTGGATGGAAAATCTAAAAGTTTTGATATGGCGGCGAATATCACGTCCATCACACGAACACGCGTGAATTCGCCTGCATGACAAGCATTTTGACCGTGTACTTACCCCCTTTAAACAATTATCGAGTTATGATTATATAAGTATAACGTTTCAATTCAACATTTTGTGATGAAGACTTGGATAAATCATAGCCAATTGAGTAACGTAACAAGACAATTGAGTTCTTTTTTTTCAAACCAACAATTTATTTTTGTAGTTTTAATGTACGGATTGCATAAACAGCGTAAACCAATAAATCATTTGGTTTGAAGTTATCATTTACATCGGTCTGTAGGAGTCCTTCTAGTGCCGGAATACCACTTAAGGTGAACACTGCTCAAAATATGTACATGCATATAAATTGTATACGGAAAAACGTATAGCATAATCCCACAACATTAACAAGAAGAGGTTCTACACAACTTGGGCTACACGGCAGTCGCTGCAGCGAATTTTGAATACATAAGACTTGTTTCCATGTGTTGACACCGATTACAAAAATTTACTAAGGAGTTATCACCGACTGAATTAATGCCCATTGACATCTGCTTCATGAACTGCAGCCAAATTCTCGGCAAACTTTAAAGTAATCGCAGTGGATTAAACCCTCAAAGAAAGTTGTATTTTGAATCGTTAGATCACATCTCAAAATTAAATAATTCTATTTCTTTTTAAATTTAATTTCCCAAAATAAAAAATGAACTTTTGGAAAAAAACCTTGAAAAAGAAAATTAAACCAGAGCTTGAAAATAATCGTTTAGATAATGTACTTGAGGGTTATGTACAGAAAGCCGACAAAAATGTTTAACCAAAACAAAACAAGCAAACAATACAAATACACATACAGGCAACTCGTTCTGTGGTCATGGAAATTACAAAGCAACAACAATAATAGTAAAAATCATTGTTAAAATTAGAACATTAAAATATAATGTATGTCTACAGATCCACTACAATTGTACTCTTTTGTAACAAAAATCAGAGCACTACTTAGTGATTGTTACTTTCGTAAAAATAGTTGTGAACGGTAAAAAAAGAGTCGTGTACTAATACACAGACACTAAAAAAAAAGATATCACTTCTGGGTGTGTGTACTGTACGCTTAATACTGTTCGGTTTACTTTCAAACACTGTTTTAAACCGTAGCTAAAGCACTTAAAAATAATAAATAATAAAAATAATTTAATGAAAATTAAATTCAGTGAACTTTAGCCTAATTAAAAATATCTAAATTTGGATTAAAACTCATTAAGAGTTCAATAAAATAACCACAATACTTATTATAAATAAATAAAATTTATTTAAAAAATCTTTTCAGTTTGTGAAATTATAAGGTACAAATTAATTCTTTCTAATGTTACATAAAACTAAATTTAAACTAGATATGTTTTTCTTTCGATCTTTTAACTTTAAAATAAATTATGTAAATAATCATGCTCGAGGTGTGTGTGTAAAATATTTTATTTTATTTATTTATTTTATTCAATATTTCGTCTACCATCGGTAAACATCACCATTACCGATGGTACGCTAAATATTGAATAAAATAAACGATAAAACCTATTTACCATAGAGTATGAAAATACTTATTATCATTAAAGCTAGTAAAAGATCCCAGCAAAGTAATCGAGTTTAGAATTAAGCATTTAAGGCGGAATTACTTTTAAACTGGATTACCATATTAATTATTCTTACAAGACATGAGACTTAAATAATTAGTTCCTAAGTATTGATTATTTTCCTAACAATTTTAATTTTAAAAGAAGTTAGCAGTGGTTTTTTTCTACAAAATCATCACGCAGGTAATACATAAATTCGTATACATTTATTTTAATAATCACTTTTACAGTAAATATTTTCAGTCATTCTTATATTTCTTAAAAAATTAATTCTTTCACTACTTCGTATGCTTATGGTCTAATGTAATGCTTTTTGTAATCGAGTGATCTAACTTGGCAACCAAAAAAGTAAGTCATTATATGGCAAGCCGTTCTTTTGGTAATGTGTAATTTTTTGCTGGGATAGTGCAAGCATTTTTTTGCTGTTTTATTTAGTGAGAGTGCAATGTTTATTTTAATCAGTATGTACCAAATTTATGAAGGTTTACAAGGACAGCTCGCAAGACGTATGGACGGACGGACATTGTTCAGCCGATTCCAAAAGTAATTTTGAGTGGATCGGTATACTAAGAACCAATGTTTTTAGGTGTTGCATATATTATCACAAAAGCATAAAATCCCCTCCATTAAAGTAGTGTGGGTTTAAAGAACACGATGAATTTGCGAAGCAGAAGCGTAGGCTGCTCTAATGAAGTTAAGCCAGAACTGCGTACCTGTTATTTGGTTAAACTAGATCCTTAAATGAATCCTTTTATATGAAACGATGCAAATATTTATCTCATTTCCAATACGTATATAGTTAGCAATTTCCCTTCATCTGATAATAAAGACGAATTTTATTCAAAGGAAAAATGTGAACATTTTTTTCTGAACTCATAATGGTAAATGTTTAAATATTTCCCATATTTAAATTTTTATCGTTGTTTTATTCAATAACTAAATTTAGTATTATTTACTTGTGTGTCTTTTAATCTCATAATATTTTATTGTAATAAATAAATACAATAAAACATTTATGAATGCAATTTACATCATATTGATAATCGCTGTTATTGACAAAATTACAATTAATACATGTATTAAGTATTCAAATTTTTCATGCTAAATCTACGGCCATAAATACATGTGTATGGAATTAATTTATATTTGTTTTTATCAGGGCAAGTTTTTCAATATAGTAGCTTGAAAAAAATATAATTTTGCATATATAAGGGTACTTTACCCTATCGCACAAGTCTGACGTGTTTTTTCGAAAATGCTTCCCTGAGCTAATGATTATTGTGAAAACTAAAAAAAAAAAAAACAAAAAAAACTTATCATAATAGGGTTGTATTAAAATACTTAGGACTTGTATGATGGTGTAAAGTTCCCTCTAACGAGATATTTCCAAAAACCATTTACGTGCATACTTTCTAAATAAGCAATAATTTTTTTTTAAATACGTTATGTTTGTTTTATAGGGATAATGGCGCAATCGATGATAACGATGTATAAGACTAAAGTCTTGTAAAAGACTAAAATAAGCATATTCCAATGGGTGATTCTGGTACAAGGGACAAAAATATGCGTGTATCGGGCTTTCAAAAGAAGAAAATGTTAGCGGGAGTTAAATTTAATTATCATGAATCGGCGTAGAATAAAATGTACGCTTACAATTTATGTGTATAATGTCTTCAGAGGATTTGTATAAAAGCCTACGAGGTACATTTCTATAGAACATTTTAGCCCTTTCAACCTTCAACTTATGGACGTTTTTAGACTGTTTCTTTACAATGTTTTATATAAATTTATTGATTTGCTGATAACTCACAAAAATATATGTTTAAAAAAATTTTGATAATAATAAGTCTTATATTTGTAAAATACTAAACCAAGGTTAGTCAAAAATCGTTAATTTTAATTTCCTAATACAGGGCCAGCTCGCTAATCCGAAGGTGGTTAATCCGAATTATCCAGTAATCCGAATTAAGCTCGCTTAACCGAATTTTTATTTTTCTGCTTTTTATACCCTTCGTCGAAGGTAAAAGGGCATATATGACTTTATAATTCCGTTTGTTATTTCTACAATATTGATCTAAAACCCTATAAAGTAAATATATTCTGCTTTCTTATGAGAAGCAAAGCTCAAATCCGGCTGTCCGTCTGTCCGTCCGCCTGTTGAAATTAGCTCAGACTTTCTGAAAGAAAACTTTCATAGTGTAAAGCCAGACTAAAGACTTTAAAATGGATGTAATAAAACAGTACTAACTAATCAAATATAACTCTGAAAAATATTCCTTGTGCTATTAAAAAATCGTATTTTATATGATGATCAGCAAGGATAAGAAAATTACTGCCAATCAAATAAATGAAAGAGTTTCTAAGAATCTAAAATAAAATGTGGAATGATATTAAAACGTTTGTAAATTTGTACAAAATTTGTTGTTTGAAAAATCGTAAAATTTACCATTTTATTCACAAAAATCGTCAAATCTGGCAGCCGTGGATTGAATATGGATAAGTTAAGTATTTCGCGATTGAATAATCGTACTTTAATCAATATTTCTGTACTTGATTCAAGAAACTCCGTACTCAATGTGCTATTGATACCCGTTCGGATTGATTTGAGTACGGATGGGTTGAATTTTCTTTTGAGTGTATGTTAAAAAAAAACATAATATTTAAAAAAACTTTAATTTTGTCATTCTTGGCTTGTGTTTTATTTTCGAACAAAGTGAATTATAATACATAATTACAGCACATCCAGTAATCCGAATATCTCGTTAATAAGAATCAGGGTCTGCAATATTAATTCGGATTAGCGAGCTGGCACTGTACATAAAAGAAAGCATGCTGCTAACTTTTTTTTAGACTCGATTTGTGCATTTTATTGATTAATAAATATAAAATCGGGCGATATAAGATCGTTATTAAGTTTTATATTATCTGATGTGCCCTACTTTGGGAAACTATAGCATCCCTCCGGATATGTCTATAGATTCCAAATCTAAATCTTAAACTCGAATTCCTAATCTGCACCTGAAATTTTATAACATTCAGACTAACAGTTTTCAAAATCCAAAATTGTTTCTATTTTTTCCCCCCCCAAATTGCCCACTATGCAAAGTTGCAGCTTATAACTGAATTCCAAGAAATTAATTATGAATGCATACAGTGCATACAGTAGACCACAACGCTTTAAAATAATCGAATTTTTGTACTCTTTACAACGGTCAATTGTTATGTCGCAGCGAAAATACCGCGAAATATTTTAAATGTAAATCAGCTCCCACTGCAATATTTTCAGGAAGTAGTAAGTAGTGTTACAATTTTAATGCAAAGTGTCTTGAAAAAATAACAACGAAAAGTTGTAAATTCATACTTTTAGTATGCTTATTAATTTTTTTTTTAATATTTTTATGATAATTTTTATTCTTTTTTGCTTGCCTATTTTTTAAATTTTTGAGCATTAAAAAATTGCCTTGTTTTTTTTTTATAAAAATACTTAAGTAACAAAATGCAAAAAAAATTCAAACATTTATTTGTATTTTAACAGAAAAAAATAATTTTTTCAACCGGATTAAGGATTGTTTTGGCTATTTGTACCCTACAGCACAATAGATGGTTAGCGTATTATGCGTTTGGGCTGATCCTTGTAATGCCAAGAAATAATGATCTTTAAGTATACGAATTATCTCAGAATCACTTTTAAAGTACTCGTAATTTAAAACATGACTGTTACTTTGTTCCTCCATGTTAAGATTTTCATCAATGTAGAGCTCGCAGTTTTAAAGAAACTTCTATGTGCTTTGGCACAAACACTTTTTTGGACCGAAGACCACCTTTTTAAATAGTGCTAATCAGTTTATTGCAAACAACTCGGATATAGGACGTTATTGATCACATATCGTGTAAATATATAGATATTTGAAATAAAATGGCATAAAATAAATACAAGCATGCAATAAATCCTTTTAAAATGTTTGAAAATGTGGGTCCATAATACCCTATAGCTCCCATAATAGTCACAGATTTTGAAAAAAAAATTACTGCGCTAAATCTAAAAAAAATAGCTTATCAAAATCCAATCCAAATCAAATCTTGGTTTAATGTTTTGAGGTCCGTATGTATATACACAGAAAAAATTAAAAATTGTCTCTAATCACCAAATGAATTCCAAATTCATAAAATCAAGCAAACAGGTTGTTGATTTTGCGCCTATTACCAAAATGATTATATTGATTACTAAAAATTGTAAAATTTTGATTTATTTTTTTTTTATAAATGATATTTGTAATTTTAATTAAAAAAATTATCAAAAAACTTTGCCGTTTTAAACAATGTGTTAATTGATTTAATCAAATATAGCTCAGGTTTTGACCATTCTCAACAACAATTCTATAAGCTTAAATTATTTTATTTTAAACGAAAAAATCAATTAAGATTTTTTAATATTTTATTAATTTAATAACAATTTATCTCAAAACAACTAAATGTTAATTAAATAAAATTAAATTTATCATTTTCTTTCATTAAAAAAATTGATTCATTTATCACATTAATTAAATTAAAATACTTCTTAAACAATTTTTTTAATTGATAAAAAAACTACTGTTATTTTTTCTACTATTTTTGAATTCAGTAAGAACAAGTATTTTGGGAAGAAAACAATACATGCGTGCAGTACATTGCGAGGGAACTACCGTTCAATTCACACTTTTTTTTTTGTTGAAAATAAATGAAAAATATTAGTTTATAATTGCGGATAACAGCGGTAATTCCGGATAATATATGTGGTATTTGCAAAAGAAAAAAATAATTCAATTACAGGTGGGCTATAAACAACAATCTTAAGCTGAATCCGGCCAAATCTGTCTTATTACCCATCAGCAGGATGAAACTTCATTTTAATCAACTTCCAGTTATTAGCCTCTATCACACTCCACTTGCATATGTAGAAAAACTCAAGTACCTTGGATTTCACATCAACTCCGCTCTGTCATGCAATGATCATATCAATAATGTTATACGCAATGTGTATATGACTCTGCGTAACCTACGGTTAACCTCTGCTTACACTCCGACTGAAATCAAGAAACGTCTTGTCCTACAGTTAATTCTACCTCCTATCACTACTTCTGCGGTGGTGTATAGTAAATTGGACTCGTGCCCACTACATAAATTACAAGTCTCGTTTAACAATGCTACTCGTTATGTTTATGGTATTCACAGATTTAGTAGTGTTTCATCCTGGAGGACAATGCTTATTGGTTGCGACTTAGTGGACTACCTTCGTATGAGAAACCTTCTATTTCTACACAAATTACTAAATGATCGATCACCGACATACCTGTTCGACAAAATTTCATTCGGCAGGTCGACCAGGGGTGTGACCTTAATACCACCACGATATAGCTATCTAAACACAAGCAGATTTTTCTTCATCAACGCCATAAAGCTTTGGAACTCGTTGCCCTCAAATATAAAACTAATTGTTGAAAGACAGAAATTCAAGAAAACTCTTATGGATTATGTTTCACAAAATTGCTAGCCTATAACTTCATCTTTCTCTTTATATTATCTTTCTTTTTATTTCGTCTACCAAGAAGTCTTATTGTAATTGATTTTTTTCTTTACTAATCGTTATGTTTAATACATGATTTTATAATTATATTTTTATTATCATTTTTATTATTGTTACTATTATTATTATTAGTATTATTATTATTATTATTATTATTATTATTATTATTATTATTATTATTATTATTATTATTATTATTATTATTATTATTATTATTATTATTATTATTATTATTATTATTATTATTATTATTATTATTATTATTATTATTATTATTATTATTATTATTACCTTTGTAACTATTATTACTATTATAATCATGAATATTATTAATACTATTACTAGTGGTGTTCATTATGTAATCCTCTGGACTATAAAAGAATTTTATTCTTAAAGTCCTTACAGTTGAAATAAATAAATAAATAAAATAAATAAATTGAAATAAATATTCTTTTTATTTTCCGGATTATTGCCGGTTAATCATTTCACGGATAATCGGGACCCCACTGTCCATAAGCCCTACAGATATTTTTATACTAAATTATTATATACATGCTTCATAAATCTTCCAAAAATGTTTAAGTGATCATGGCTCCCATATAAGCCGCACTTTCAAAAATGTCTTCCGCTGCTGTAAATATTGCAGCATTGCTTGAATTAAAAAAACTAGACTTTCCTACTTGTTTAATTTTATTTATTTTTAAATAAAAGATAATAACAAACAAGCAATTACACCTACAAAAAACGTATAAAAATCTAAAAAAAAAAAATTTTTTATATCGGTGGTATATATTCAAAAAGTGCCATCTGCAATATTACAATTTTACAGGAGAGCGAAAAAGTGTTTTTCTCGTTAACTCTTAGATAAATTACTAAACTTTATTTTCCTATATTATTTAAAAACATCATCTAAATCCTACATACAGCTACCCACACTATAAGTGGGGCACATAAAACAATTTTATGTTGCTATTTTTGGCTTTCAAAAAAAGGATTTTAGTTTAATGTGAAAATTTTCATTAAATGTATTATAATTTTCATTAAATGTTAATATGAATTATGTTCACTAAATAATCAAAATTAATTTCAGATTTATTGTGTGCGTCAATTGAACTGATTTGTAAGTGGGCTTGTTGCAGTCCTCTAATTGATGCATTTGTATGTATACATTTGTATGTAAGTGCATATTATGTAGAAACAATTTTTATTATTTTAATATACACCTACATACACTAGGGTGAGCCGATTTGTGAGAACAAAAATTTGTCGATATTGTGCTACCGTGTTTTTTATGCGTTAAATTTTAAGATTTGTTAGTACATATTTTAAAAAAAATTCGGCAATTTCAATTTGTTTAAATATATCCTCTCCATTCTTATGCAATTTGCACGTTAAAGGCGATGGTGAAATCAGTTTTACGAAAAAAAAAATAATTTTGAAAGAGATTTGATTGAAAAATTGATTTCTTTCGATAAAAAAAAAATAAAAAAATGATATCGTCATCGCTACAATTTTTATATTGGAAAGGATATATTTACAAAATTTGGAATTAATGCGTAAAAAAATTTTTTTTTACAAAAATCGTCCAAAACCTCAACAAACATATATTTGGAAAATCTGCTATCGCCATCGTTTTTAGCGTACAATTTTACCTTGTAGGTATAATATTAAAAAAACTTATATAAGCCGATTTGCTTTTAATTACCTACTAAAAATGTTGATATGTCGTAGCGTTTGTCGTAGTTTTTTCTTCTCATACCAAAAGCTTTCGAAAAATGGATGGCACAATATTTATTGCTTAATCGAACCTCCCTAATATACACAAAACTTTTTTTAATGCAGATATCACTAGTTTACTATCCAAACAACGTGTTTTTTAGACAGCACGACAAAAAGTTCTCTAAAAAAATACGTTTTGGAAATAAGTTTTTTTTAAAATAAAACGACAGATTACAATTTAGTCAGTGAACGCGTTGCTATAAAAACTCATTTTCAAATAGTACTATTTGAATTTAAGCCCTCGATATTTTAAATTTATAAAATTTTTTTGTGAACCAAAAAAAAATTTTTTTGTGAAAATAAAAAGCAAACCCGTAAATATATATCCTGCTTCAAAAATTGTACGTAAATGAATGCAGCAACAACAAAAAAAAAAGAGATATAATTTTTTTTCGAAAGATTGATTAAACCTAATATCATGGCCCAATTAGTAGGTCTGCTCGAAACGCCTACTGATTTTTTCTAGAGTTGTGGTTTTATCGTGCAATTATTTTAATGGCAATAGTTTTTGACATCTTGTCCATTTGTTACACAAACAAATGCATAGGGGCTTGACATCTTTAACATAATGTACACAAACAAAATGTGTGTGGTTTTTTCTATTGTTGCATTGTTGTAGTTGTGCGCAGACCTACTAATTGGGTCATGCCTAATATTCGTCCAAAGTAGAAGAAACTAAAGAGGATTTTAGCTGCGTATTTAGAGAAATTAAATCAATATTGTTTAAACATCAACATCTAATAATGGGGCCTAATTCTGGCAGTCGTGACCGAGTACTTTCTCGATTCGAAAGAAATTTTATTTCTTAATCTTTCAATCGATACTGAACAAATCGAAATTATTTTTTCCGTATTGTGAAACTCAAATTAATGCTTTACAACACTGAAAAAATAATTCCGATTCGTTCAGTATTGACTGAAATAATTAGATATTAAATTGTCCCTGGTTTAAAGCATTAAAAGTAATAAACCAGAGCTGGTTTTTAAAATTACAAACAATTTTAATAAAGGGTGATACATCGTGAGGTTTGATTTTCAAAATGCCTTTTTTACAGGTCACGCGTGACTCATATAAAACTACTTTGTCATTTTTGTTAGGTATCGTTTAACAAGACATCATGGAAAGCCTCACCCCACAACCGCGTCTCCAAATTGTTCAGCTGTATTACGAATATCAGCGTTCTGTGAGAAATAAAAATCCGTTATTTTATCTTTTGTTCTAATTTTTCTTTGTTTACCAGATGTATTAAATAGAATGAAAGTATGGTAGCATTATTGGGAGAATAATTGTCTATATGTGAGAGGATTAAAAAAAAACTTTCTAAAAATATAATTTATTTTATTTCACGATCGCATTCTCTGGCAAAATGTGATGTCAAACTGTTTGGAAAACATCGTTCAGTCCTAGTTCTGTTTTATCACTTAATATGATGAATTGAAATGTACTCTGGGTTATTTGACCTAAAAAATTTGACAAGGATAATTTGTAAATATTTGCAACAAAAATGTATAAATAAATTTTTGTGTATTTACGAAAAATATGTTCTAACAGAAATATGTAAATATGACAATTCTTATTTAAAATAATGACATTTTATTTATGTATGTATGTCTGTATATAAAAATATTTTACCAAAAAATATCAAATTACTATAAAAAACCAACACATATAATCTGTTTGGGACAAGAAAACATGTAATAAATTTATGTTCGGTCAAAATTTGTCTGTGTAAATTAAACACAAACAAGTGAGAATGTTATATTTGGCTTTGGTCGAAACTTTTACACCCCTTTCCAAGAATTATAATTTTTCAGACTGCACTTTATATGCGATTTGTGATAAAATATAAACCAATTTTCTTACAATCGGACGTTACAATTTTCAGTAATTTAAAATACCCAGCGTTAACTATTGAAAGGACCGGAAGTGGCACCCCTCTGCTCCTTCCTTCGCTTCGTTTGATATCCTGCCTTCATAATTATGCCTTTTAGAGAGGTATACATTTCTTTTTGAAATACCTGTAAAAACAAAAATCATTTCGCGACAAATTTTGGATTACTTCAAATAGACCACCAACCAAAGCCACTGCTACATTTTCTGGCGCTATTTCGATAGTTAACAGTCTTCGAATATTATTAGAAAATACGATAAATGAATAAACTGAATTGCATAATTAGCTCTGTATGAAAGATTTGAGTGTTGAGAGAATAATGAAATTTTTTGTTTATCTGCAATTGTCTACCTTCGATTCAAAGCTAGAAAATTTCAAAGACAATAGATCGAAAAAACATCTTATTGAGCTATTCAACATGACTCTACATTCCGAAAGTGTGAAGACACGGTCTACCCTACACCTAGCAAAAGTTCTGATAAGTCTACACGAACTGACCTTTGGAGCGTTTGTGAAAATCTTAAAAGAAAATTTGGAGAAAAATGATTATCTGTCCATCCTACGCTGTAGTTCAACTAAAAAAGACGTTTAGATAAACCTTAGATCTTCTAATTATGCTAGAGACGCAGATCCGTTCATATACTGGCGCTTTTACTATCATTATCAACATTTAAGACCATGGCGCTGAAATACTTAAGTTGTCAAAGGAGTTCAGTCACACCTGAGAGACGATTTTTTACTGCAGGTCTGCTTCAAACGGGACTGCGAAATTTTCTCCGCAAAAACGGAGAATACTTTGTTCATTAAACAAAAATCTTATTAATATAAATTTTTTCTCCCCAAAAATGGAGAATACTTTGTTTATTAAACAAAAATCTTATTAATATAAATTTTTTTTTTTTGTTTAAAAATAAATTAATTTTACCATGAATTTAAATTCATTTCGTTGTTTTTAAAGTCTTATTAAAAGAAATTTTATATATTAATAATCTCTTACACTGTAATTTTGTATAATAAAGAAATAATTCTACTTGAGTTTTGTTAATTTTACTTTGACTTAAAATTTCATATTCCTATTGGTATCGGGGATATTTCTTTTTGAGTATCGGTATTGGTATCGTAACAGCAAAAAGCGTATCGGTTTATCCGTAATTATTATTTTGTTTCTTGGGTTATTTTATGCCGCCATTAAAGTGATTTGCAAGATGGGCATTATGTCAGACCTACGGCAACTCATGGGCCAATGATCACAAAACTTGTTAGTATATATTCTATCCATACAAAACGATTTTAGGCCAAATTTTATTATTTTGTTGCGTTAATAAGTTTTTCGGATGAATAGGGCGGTTCAAATTTTTTTAACTAAAATATTGTTATAGATATATTGTAAGGATACATAACAAAAAGGAATTATTATTGGTACTCAAAGGAATATAGTTTGTAACCTAGGGTTTAGAAATGTTTGATTTTTAATGCCTTTGAAATTGCTTAGATAAACTTAAAAAAAAGTTACACAGCAAAAGCAGAAAAAGTAAGAGCAAATAATTTGCTCAATCGACCTATGTGTATGTTCTCTGGTAAATCAGTCAGTAAAGCAACCAGTTGAAGAGAATTGCTGATGCTGTGAGTACTAATTTTTTGTTTTTGCTTTTGCTGCGCTTGAATTCAAAAAATATTTGCTATTTGAAAACATTTTAAAATTTACACGTTTTAATTTCATAGAATATGTAATTAAATCACATTTTATTACATTTATTTCATACTATTAACAAATTATTCATCAATAACAATTTCGTTTAATATATTTTTAACACCAAGCAACAGCAAAGGAGCTAATACTGCTGAATTCAAGAGCAGTAAAAGCAAAAAAACCAAAACTTATTATCTGCAGCAACAGTTATTCTTTAAAGTGTTAAGTCAGCAGTCGAAATACAGTTTATAACAAATTTAATGCAGAACAATCATTTTAATGATATTCCTTTTTCAATCAAGCAAAATCAGTACGGAATTTAATTAATAGTACAAATGTCTAACTAATATGTTTATTTAAGTTGGTTTTTAATTTTTTCTGTTCAGATAAAATAAAAAACAACAAGTTCTTTTTGCCATTAAAAGACGGAAAACTTCCAACTGTATCAAGGATCAAAATATGATATTATTTAACATATTCTTTAAGGCAAAATCGAAGGAGAAGGTATCGGCCGAATACAGATGTTGTCGTTGCTAAACTTCACACCCTGTACTGAAATCCATCAATTGGCAGCCTAATAAGAGCGTCATCAGGCAGACTTAGAGCGGTGAAATCTTTATTTCAGATCGTTATTTGTGTCTTACATATATCTTTTTTTAAAGAAAGGCAGACAGCTGGATATATATTCCTTATGTAAATACAGTGAAGCCTCCTATAAGCCACAAAATTAATCTAGTAAATCGCTCACTCTTAATCCTGTAAACTAAGAAAGTTTTGTGTCTGGTTATGAGAGATTTCCGCTTATGAGAGATCTACATATTTATTATTTCAAACAATTCATTAAAGCAAATTTTTAGAGTAGTCTTTAATTAAGATCGGTTCAATTTGAGCTGTTCAGTTTTAAAATGACTTTAACTGCCCGTTCGCCGATATCGAACGTTAACGTTCGCATAGTAAATAACATTTAAAACAAAAACAAAATTTCAAAAATTTCTTTTGTTTTAAATGTAATTTACTATGCGAACGTTAACGTTCGATATCGGCGATCGGGCAGTTAATATTTTTGAAGCGTTGAAATGCGACAAAGTTGTCACTGGAAAAATTCTTAAACGGGCAATTTATTTCAAAGCTTCATTATAAGAATTTACGAAATCAGAAATTTCTACATTTATCTAGTCTTTAGAGTTCTCAGACTGACTAATCTCCACCGCTGCGCTTGAATTTAATATTTTAATACAGTCACCTTCAGTGTAGATGCTTTAATTTACCTTTAAAAATTCGCCAAATCCAAAACTGTTGTTGGTGGGATATCTTCCTCGGCATAAAAATCCTGAAGATTTTAACTAGCGGTTAAGCAACCAGCCATTTTGTGGTTTCCAAATAAAGATGGCACTTTATTTGCAATTCTTTCTGTTAACAGGAGAATCAACAATTTTATTGGTATTAACACAAATATGAATCAGAGCGGCAAAAAGAAGAACTACCAATTAACTCTGGTTGCTGTATTTCAACGCTTCTGTACTTTTCTGAGAGATATTTAGAAAAAAAAAATAATTTAATTTAGTGTCCATGTCCGATTTCCGGTTATAGGAATTCATTTTGCATGGACTAACTAATGAACAGCTTGCATCAACAAGACCTGGCCGATTATGGGAGCTTCCTGGCTACGGAAGATGTCAGTTGTGGCAGGATGCACTCTATTTATTTTAAAATGTTGCAAACCTGAAATACCCAAGCCCCAGTAAAAATTTATAATGTTTTATTTTTATTTTATACTACTAAAAAATATGGTTCCATTAATTTAGCAGGCAACAAAAACTCTCCATTCTAAAGTACGAGCAATTTATGACATAAATCAATAGACCAAACACATTTCTACAGCCAAAATGTAATTTAATTTTATGAAATAAAACAATGAACGGCATACATATAAAAATTTATAACAAAATATATTTTAGCTATTAAAAATGTTTTTCTTTTAAAATAAAAACTTGTTTGCAAAAAAATAACATGTAGAAAGTTTTATCATTTAAAGCAATTTTTGGAAGAAAATGAAAAGTTTATAACAATCAATAAAAGTGCAATACAGAAGAGCATGGCTATAACGTTTGCCGGCGTACTACATCTACAGTAAACACTTTCTTTGGCTCTTATAAATTGTTTTGGTATTTTTTAAAACGGATATAGCAGACTATTTTTTTACCAAACTAAATCATTGGTCTCTTTGAATTCTTTATAACAGTGTTCTATTGTAGTTGAAAAGTACAAATATTTAAATAGAAAAAAGTTTAGAAATAAACTTTAAGATTTACATACATACATAAATTTAAGAAATCTTAAAAGAGAAAAGTTTTAATTTAACTAAAAATGTTTTCTTAATCTGTTTATACCCTTTAAAACAATCAAAACAAAAATTATGTTTAAATTTGTCATTACGTTTGCAATTTCTACAATATTGATCGTAGATCCTATAAAGTGGATATACTCTGGGTCATTATGAGTAGCGAAAATGATTTAACGATATCCGTCTGTCCATTGAAATGGGGTTTTCGAAGACTCCATTAAAATTCAGCCAGATCTGTCCATAAATGGCTAAGATATGAATTAAAAACAACGACTGCCTCTAATTTTTTTTATAAAATCCCATGTTGTTATTGTTTTTTTACCACCACCTGGATAACTATCTTGCCGCGATGTGGTGGCTTAAATGCCGGCGGTAGTGTATGTCTTGGAACTTGTTTCGGTACAGTCTAACCGGAACAAGTTCGAAGGCATAAGCTTTAAAGCCAGCATGACCAAGGGTTATCCATCCCATATCCCATCCTCTTTACCTATAATCCTACCTACTTCTCCCTTTGATTCCCTACATCCCCCACTTTTAAGGTCAAGGTGGTTGATAGCAGTGCCGAGGACCTGAATGGCTAGTTAGTGGTAAAAGAAACTGGTCGTGAACAGCTTCCCTCTGACGCCGATGGCAAGGGTCAGTTGTAATTCTAGCCTAGTCCGCGTACGCCGTCACTGCGCGCGATGGTCGCTTTGTTTACGTGCTTACTCGTGGGACCAAAAACTGGATAATTTAAATTTTAAAGAAAGAAATGAAGAAGTTGGCGCAGGGAATGTCTCTGTCAGCTCAGCAGGCTCGGGGTCAGATTTGGACTCCGACTTGCTGGGTATTCACAGAGATATTCTGCTGCAGGAGAGTCAGTTAATGACAGAACTGACAGTCATGACGGACAGGATAGACTCGCCAATCGGATCTCCGTCTCGTACAGGGGCATCGGAAAGACTCGGTGACCTAACTCTGGGCTCTGATGATGAGCACGAAATAACTCTGATTTCGGCTCATGATGAGGGCCATAGGGCTGGGCCATCGACTTCCGGAGTCACACTCGGGTTGGAGAGTGGATTGGCGAGTGTATCAAAACTCGTTGTTCGGCAAGATGCGACAGAACAGGTCACGTCAGATAGCCGAACGAGCTACGATAAAGCCAAGAGTGGTGTGAGAGCCTCCTTAGCCTTTCTGGAAAAGATAGCTAAGAAAGACTCCTCACTGCACGATGGGCGGGATAGGCATCTGCTGAGGAAGCACCGAAAGAACGTTGCTAGATTCGAACGAATCCACGGCTCTGTCGGTGCCATCCTAGGGCTTCCCTATCCTGCGGGATACACAACAAGGGCTGCTGTGGATACAAATGTTGTCAGTAAAGACAGCAAATCCCCAGCACCCCCTGTTGTTGAATCCTCGGATAAAGCAGAAGATAAGGAAAAGGAGGGTAAAGGTTCAACGACTGGCCCTCTTAATCGTGACAGTTTGGTCGCAGTTAAGGGAGCTAGGCCTGAGAACGTTTTACCCACTACTAGTCGCGCGATGAGGGCTGGAAATGTCTTGGTAATTTCCGATAGTCACTCCCAAAAAGGAGTCACTAAAGGAAGGGTAGCTGGGACAGACCAGTCAACATCTGCAGGGAAATCGGGTGATCACCGACTGAGCTCTGCTAAGGGCCCCAAAAAGGGGGTAGTTAAGCGAGTGAGGTCTGGTGATGACCAGAAATCCCCTGCGCCTAAGAGGACTGGTCAGACTGTGGTCGGTTCTCTTAAAGATCCCCATAAGGAGATCAATAAGAGGACTGACTCCAGAAAGGACCAACCATCCACTTCAAAGAAACTAAAGGAGTCGTCGAGTAAGGACAGTATTCTAGCGGCTGTCATTGATCGTAAGGATCCCGATGAAAGGATCAGTGTCGAGAGATGGCAGGTGCTAGAGAACAAACTACTCGACGAAATCTTTAGTGCCAAAGGAAGGCCGGACGAAGTATCGTTCAAAGGGGCTGACTGGACAAGAGGTGTCAAAACTGTCAGTTGCGGCAATCAGAAAACCTTTGAGTTTTTAAAGGCTGCAATTGGTAAGTGTGGCAGCTCCTGTCCTGAAGCTAGTCTGGACGTTATACTAGCGTCTGAGTTGCCATTAAGGCCGGTAGTCACGGTATGGATACCTCCACCTATAAAACCGGTGGAGGTCATACTGGGGGTACTGGCCAACCAGAACAAGGGGCTCAATACAAGCCAGTGGAAGTTGGTAGCTTCACTGGGTTGTAAAGAGAACCAGGGAAGAGACTTCAGGTTCGCAGTGGACCGGGAGTCTCTTAAAAAGCTTGATTCGATAGGAGGGGTTGCAATATTCGGGTTGGGGTCTATCAAATTTAGGTTTCCTAAAAATGATAGACCCTAAGAGGTTGAAAGTGGTGCAGATAAACCTGCACCACTGTGAAGCAGCCTCAACCGAATTAGTAACCCACCTCATCGACAACAACGTGGACGTGGCCTTAATCCAAGAGCCCTGGATTAATAAAAACCGGGTAGTTGGATTAAGGGTCACGGGGTATACATTGTTCGTACCCCACACAGATGAGAAGGTACGAACTTGTATCTTGGCGAGAACTGAGTTTAAATTTATGTTTTCTCATTCTTGTAGTAATGGAGACCTCACGGTTGTGACAGGAGAAGCCAAGGACAGAAGGGTCCTGGCATTAGCATCGGTATACTTGCCGTACGAGGCTACCGATCCACCTGGTGAAAAAGTGCGAGAGTTGGTGGAGTACTCAGGCAGAACTGGCTCGAGGCTGGTACTAGGGTGTGACGCCAATGCACACCATACCCAATGGGGAAGTGCCGACATCAACAAAAGAGGTGAGTCTATGTTTGATTTTATTATTGCCAGCAATCTTTATATCTGTAACAGAGGGAATACACCTACGTTCAGAACTAGGGATAGAGAGGCAGTGATAGACATGACATTGACGAACTGTAGGGAATTAGTGGAGGATTGGAGGGTGGACCTGGGGTTTTCCTTCTCTGACCATAGTCGCCTGTCCTTTAATCTAATGTTTGAGAGGTCGAAAAGGTGTCCGTATAGGAATCCGAGAAGGACGGATTGGGATTACTTTTCGAGATTTGTGCAAAGTAACCTTAGAGTTACACGCGACTGGGGGTCGACTTCGACCGGTGTAGAGCAACTGGTGGGCACCTTCACGGGGGTACTGACTAGTAGTTATGAGCGTTCCTGTCCTTTGAACTTTCCGGGCAAGCGCACACAACCAAGATGGTGGACAGACGAGTTGAGGACTCAAAGGTCCACTGTCAGAAGGTTGTTTAATAGAGCGAAGTATACGCGTAGGCAAGAAGATTGGAGTAACTTCAGATTGAGTTACAATAGATATAAAGGAGACATTAGGAGGGCGAAAAGGGACTCGTGGGTCAAGTTTAGCGAGTTAGTGGAATCTGTAAATGAGATGTCCAGGTTCAGGAGAATTTTATCCAAGGACCCTGTAGTCCCTGGATTTATTCAGAGACCGGACAACTCATGGACGGAATCTAGCTCTGAATCTCTTTGTCTGCTAATGGAAACTCACTTTCCGGGATGTGTGGATCCTGGGACGGGGGAACAGATTGAATGTGGTAACCCCTTCTCTGGGTCAGAATCGGGCGGTGAGGAGAGGGAGACGGTGGGGGACATGATCACCTTGGAAAAAGTAACATGGGCGGTTAATACCTTTGCATCTTACAAATCGGCAGGACCAGACGGTATCTTTCCGGCGATGTTACAGAATATCGGGAGATCATCACTCCTGCTGTTGGTGGAACTGTTTAGGGTCTGTGTGCTGAACGGGTACATTCCTAAAGGGTGGAGGGAGGTCAGGGTGGTTTTCATACCCAAGGCGGGAAGAACCGGTCACTCTAAACCCAAGGATTTTAGACCAATCAGCTTATCGTCTTTTCTTTTGAAGACGTTGGAAAGACTGATTGATCTACATCTGAGGACGAAGATTGACGCCGGCATCATCAGCGGCGCTCAACACGCCTATCTTAAGGGTAGATCTGTTGAGAGTGCGCTTCATGATGTTGTGGGTTATGTAGAGCGGGGATTGCGAAACAAGGAATACACCTTGGCGGCATTCCTGGATTTAGAGGGCGCTTTTAATAATTTGAAGATAGAGGCTATCAGGCAGGCATTGGTGGATCTAGGCGTTCCTCTGTTCCTGGTCGAATGGATAACTCTGATGCTCAGCAGCAGAGTTATTCACTCGGACTGGGGAAACGAGCGCTTAAAGAAACTGGTGACTAGGGGAACCCCACAGGGGGGAGTTCTCTCTCCCTTATTATGGCTCTTAGCTGTCAACGTCGTTCTGGGACTTTTTGACAGATTGGGTCGGAAAGTTGTGGCCTACGCGGATGATGTAGTGATATTGGTATCGGGCAAGTTTCTGCCGACAATAAGCGAAGTCATGCAAGGGGCACTGGGCGAACTGTCAGCATGGGTGAGTGATAAGGGTTTGGGAGTCAATCCGGAGAAGACCGAGTTGGTTCTTTTTACTAGGAGGTACAGGGTAGAGAATTTTAGGCTGCCGGTACTAGGAGGAGTAGAGCTTAGACTATCTGATAGCGCTAAGTATCTAGGAGTTTTTCTGGACAGCAAGCTGTCGTGGGGAAGGAATACTCAGGAGAGACTTAAGAGAGGCCTCAATGCCTACTATGCTTGCAGATCATCGATAGGTAAGAGTTGGGGACTCCGGCCGTCAGTAGTGGGATGGCTGTACACTTCGGTGGTTAGACCCATTCTTACATATGGATGCTGTGTTTGATGGGAGTCATTGAGAGTGGCTTGTCGAAGGAACCTTCTGTCTAAGGCTCAGAGGTGTGCTTCAATCGGCATGACAGGTGCCATGAGAAGTACACCTCAAGCGGCACTGGATGTCATTCTACATCTTCTGCCCATTGAGCAGTATGTTATGGGAATGGCAGCCAGGAGCATTCTTAGACTGAGGGAACTAGGATTGATTAGGGATTTCACGCAGGGTCACTCACGGATCTTGAGTGAGATCGAAGCTGGAGGTTACTGCCTGGGATCACCCGGCTCCACGGATTTCGTGGGCACCAGGGTGGATTTCGGACGGTTGCCGGAGGTGGTAACGCCTTCTAGGGAGAGATGGTCAGGTAGGAGCAGATTATTTAATGGATTTGCTATTTTCACTGACGGCTCGAAGATGAGAGGCACGGGTGCGGGGGTCTACATTGAGGATCTGGATATCAGAATGTCATATAGGCTTCCGGACGACTGCAGTGTTTTTCATTGTCTTGTAAGATGTCTTATATTAACAACTATACACGTCACTATAAGCGACAGTGTCTTGTTAGTTGTCCCTTATAAAAATCTATCCACGACATTTTATTGTAAGGTGTCTTATACACTCAAAAGAGAAAATCTATCCATCCGTACTCAAATCAATCCGAAGCGGTATCGGTACAGATTTTCTTGAATCAAGTACAGAAAGATTGATTCATGTACGGATTATTCAATCGCGAAATACTCAAGTTATCCATATTCAATCCTGGATTCGTACTTAAAATAATCCGAAAATGAGATGGATTTAAGTAAAACTGAGATTGAATCAATCTCAAAATGTACTTAAGTCAAGTGTTATAAAGTTGATTTAATCCCGAATTCGTACTTTAAATAAATCAAAACTGAAATTATAAGAAGAATATTATTCTAATTAATTTACTTACCTGTTTCACACCTTACAAAGTTCCAATTATAAAACAATTACAAAAACCTAATGTACATATTTAGCTAAGAATATAAACTAAATGAGAAGTGAGAAATTGAAGGCAAGACAATTTTACTTTTTAAAGTTTAAAAATAAAATTGATTAAGATTTAAACATGAAAATAATGTGTTTTCTTCCTGTTCTGTTGCTTTTGTTGTTTGTACACACAACAAGCCAATCGTTTTTTAACTACTTGAGTGGTGTTGTTGTAATGGCCACAACAAATTTTAATAAGTTATATGAGATTAAAGCGCTCAATTTGTAATTTTACTCTAAGAGTGGCAGTACCAACGAAAAGTTCAATATTTTTCGTACTTGGTTTAAGAATTTTATACTTACTTTAAGAAATTCCGGGAATGATTTTCGAAAGTAATCCCATTTAGGATTGTTGTGAGTACGTTTTAGTGTTATTCGTACTTGAATTTTGAGTACGAGAAAGAATAAAAAGCTTAATTTATCCCGAGTGTTTTTATTTCTGTGTATCAGTATGAGCCACAGTGTCTTGTAAGTTGTCCCTTATAAAAATCTATCATGTTGAATGAATGACATGAAGAGCGACAATGTCTTTCTTTGTGTCGTGCACGATTCTCGCGACACTTCTTCGAAAATGTCGTTGACGAGTTGTTCTGGCTGTCCCTCACATTTCGTTCAGGAATTAACATTGTTATGCTTAACATTGTCTTCAAGGATATCTTTAATATGTGGCCAACTGGGTTTTTATGTTTAGCTACACAAACATAATAAAATACGTACATTTCATATGTATTTGTATTATAAATTAACCTTAACATAAATTTATTTGAATATGAATTTTGAACAACCCAGTTGCCAAAACTGCCACTGCGACGTCATTTTCGTCAACTATTAATGTACGACAATTCCTCTATCACTTAGGATTTCTGGAAGACAGTTTTGAGGAAAATAACGTGGACTACAAAAATTTTATTACGTTATTCGCATATCTTAATTTATAAAATTTCTGGATTTTGAATTATTCGATTAATTTTAAAATTTTAATCGGTTAATCGAATAAGTCAAAAATGCCAAATATTGATTAATGGTTTAATCGAGCAAAAAAAAGCCGATTAATTGAACACCCTATATGAAGTAAGACTTAAATAGGTTCAAAAACATTTAAAATTGCCAATGGCCTTCAGCAAAGGTCCGTAAACGCCCCAATTTTATTCAGCTTTTATATATATATGACCTACTTATTAAAATCGAAAACATAATAAGTTTTGCGGATGATATCATTATTTACCATTCTCATAACAAAATGGACGAAATTAATAAAAATCTGTAAAACAATTCTAATGTAGTGAAAAAGTTCGCTTCTGACTGGAACATGAAAATTAATGTCGACAAATGTGAATCTATACTTTTTCGCCCTCCAGTCGGCAAATGTAGCTACAATGTAAAATCCAATTGGAGAAAATTTTAAATAAAGTCGTTTCTAAATGACAATAAAATTCCTACAAAGGACGTAGTTAAATATTTATATGGATAAATTTTTATATTTGAACTTTCACGTTAACACACAAATAGAGAAGGGCAAAAAAGCCTTTTTAATTTACACGGAAAAAATTTGGCGCCAATTAAAGCCTTAATCAAAAATTAAATCAGTTTTAATTAAAAATTTTATCAAGTGATTTAAACGTTTAATCAAGTGAATTAAAAGTTTAAATGATGCTATTAATTTGCACCAGCAAAGAAATTAATGGTAACAATTAAATATTTAATTCACTTGATTAAACGTTTAATTCACTAGATTAAACGTTTAATAACCTTGATAAAATTTTTAATAAAAACTGATTTTATTTTTGATTAATGACTTAATCGGGGTGAAATTTTTTTTTTGTGTACAAATCCTTATTTTATTCAAAGTATTTAAAAAGGAGGTTAAAATCTTATTATATAAAACATTAGTTCGTCCTATCATAATATACGGATGTTCAATTTGGTTTAACATCTCGCCCTCGTATATGGAACTAATAAGAAAATTTGAGAGACAATTTTTAAGACCGTGTACTTCACTCAACAAATACACTAAATTTATTTATAATAAAAAATTATAAAGCGCTGCAAACATTAGCAGAATAGACAACTTTATTATACAACTTATAAGAAATCTCATCTTAAAATGTTAAACCTATACTCGTCGCACCCCCAAGTACATTCCATATGAGCTATGAAGCAATAAACTTTTCAGTACTATGGTGCACAGCCGAATGTAGCACTTTTACTTAATTTTTGTTAAGTATTGTTTTGAGAATACGTTTGTTACACGAAACTGCGTTAATAATAAAATATAAAGCCAAAATTATGTGAAGATACGTTAAGAATTTAGTATAACCCCATATAGACTCCTTTGATAGAAGCCACTTTGATATAAATAGTTGTCGTTTAAATGCCTTAATGTTAGTTAAAGTCCGCACACAAAACCGTGGCATTAAAATAACAACATAACGAAGCTAAATGTTTGTCCCAGGAGATCTATACTGCCCTCATAAGAAAGAAAGCCACATCTTAATTATGTTTTTTATCTTTCGCGATGAAAAATTTGATACTTTTGAAGAGTCTCAAAAATTATTTAAAAATATATTATTTGAATCGATTTGATTTCCGTAACAGGCAGGGAACTTTGTGATGATAAAGTTGAGAAAATGGCCTTATGACTTTTTTGCCTAGTATAGACTCTTAAACAAATTTGCAACCTTTGGTTAGAAATTTGTTGCTGTAGGCTTTTGGGGTTGAAAAGCAAAAAACTCAAATCGTAAGGAATTTAAATTTGGTAAGAGATAAATTTTACTCACGGTTCAACAAAGGTTATATTTAATAAAACTCGGAGTGGTTAAACGTTATAAGCCTTTTATTTTGTAAGTAAATAAGTAGGAAGATAGAGCTAGTGCACCGGTAAGTAAAACTTTGTACAAAACGTCACAACGACTCAACCAACTCGCCCGCCATTAAGGCGAATTCCCTCTGTCAACATCTCTTAGTGGCATTAACGATAGTAACCTACAGCAGGGGCTCGACGTCCAGATCAAGAAAGTCGTCCTCCTGATCTAAGAGCATTTCCTCAGAGCGCGCCTCTACAACTCTCATAAAAAAATCTTACGAAAGCAAATTGTACAAATAAGTTCAAAATTTGGAGATGTTGTGTATGTATTCCTTTTCCTAGTCAAGCCAATTTTTGTCAGTTGAACATACGAAGATTCTGATGAACTCCGCCATGCAGGTTCTACAGCTATAATTATATTTTCTTCAATATTAGGTAATGGTGACGTTGGCGGTATGTTTTGATCAGCAGATGATAACGATGGTATATCGAGATCTTTCAGGGATGTGCAATTTTGCCCTTATTCTGTTAGTGGTGAGAATGATGGCTCATTATCACAATTTTCTTTATTGATTTATATTTTATTTTCAGCTGCTAACTTCCATTCTATTTTTTTAGCGAGGACGGAGTTTTTAATTGCTAAAAGTGCAAAGGTTTTTTCTCGACCCATTTTGGTTTGATTATCATATAACATAAATAACGTATGACTTATAGTTACACAAATAAAAATTCATAAATTTAAAAAAAAAAATTTAAAGTACAGAAACACTCAAAATCAAAAAGCAGCAACAATTTTGAAAATTATATCTTCTAATCTGCAGCGTCAAAATGTGTGTATGAATGAATGTTTTTATGTGTGAACTGAAGCAGACTGGCTTACACTAATGCACAACGCTAATTTTTATTTCATACCGACAGCTCAATTCCAAAACATGGTAAGTCGACTTATCATGCTTTTAATTTTTTGTGCACAAAAAAGTAACTAGGCATACAACTGAATGTTGTATCGCCCGTATACTTTACGAGCTGCTTCTGAAAAATTTACTTTTTAGACTTAGCATGTTTTGGAATTGAGCTGTAGCTACTATTTTTTGCTTACTCTGTATTACTCTTAGATGATCCAAAAACAGAATTCTCTGGTTTCTTAAAGTTATTTGTACTTGTCGGTGTTTGCAAGAACTTGTCCGCAGTATTGCGGACAAAGAAAAAAACTCACCCAAAAAAAAAAAAAAAAAAAAAAACAGATATAAGGGAAAAATTCTTAAGAGTATAAAATTTTGCTCAATGTGACTTGTTACAATAGTATGTGGCAGATATGACTTTTTGTCTAGTAAACACGCTAGAGGAGGCGGATATGGCCATTTTGTTTAAAGTATTCAATCATTTACAAAAGAAATAGGTCTTTTAAGCTTAACAGAAAAATCAGAAACACATTCATGGTTCCCAATCTGCTTTTATCTCAATTTTGGAATGTTGGCACTTGTGACTTTCTTTTTTAGGATGGCAGTACAAATTTATATAGGTTTAATACTACCCAGGAAAAACTTTTGGAATTTTGGTAATGGGTAGTAGTTATTTCACACCTTACCTGGTAAGTAGTTGTCATTACAATTGCCATTATTGTGAAAACCTCAATAAGTACTTACCAGTAATTACCTCAGTAAATTCTTTTTACTTCTATTATTTCACTACTGAATATTTGCTTACTAATAATCAGCTCAATAACTACTTATTAGGTATATAAATAGTTTTTATATGTATTATAAACAAATTCTTTTTTGTTTATATTTTCGATTTACTAACTAACTAAATAATACCTAGTTAACAGTAACAAGTTAATTTATACAATGTCTCTAGAACGAGCTCTCTAGTATTATAATATGACAAGGTAACAATTTGCTTTTTACAAAAATTCTAATATACATACTTACAAGATTTTATTATAACTTTTAGTGTAGAATATAATGAAAAACACAAAAAACCTTATTTACATATCATAGATTTTCAAAGGTTATAGTCAAAAGGGTAAAATTAGATAAAATCTAGTTATATTTGGGCTTCTAGTAAATATATAGTTAGTACTTACAATTAAATAATAACTAGATATTTTTTAACTACTAGTAAGTGTATTGTAAGTACTGAATTCTGTGTACAACTCGAATTCTAATATATCTTTAAATAAGTGTTATTCAGCCGAAAAGTAAGTAGTGTTTATATATCTCCGACATTACTGGCTAACTTACCGATTAAGTAAAGTTTTAGCTGGGTATGTCTACCGACGCTATCACTTTAATGATTTCTTAAGGTTGCTGGTTGCGATAGGCACTGGTCATGATTCGTCTTTATTTTACCCATATTATAATAGGTAAAACACATAAATATATTGGTTCTAGACTTATTTTTAAGTGCACCGATCTACTCTTTCTTACTCACTTCCTAAATAAATCTAAAGATGTATGGCCGTCCAGTTGGTTGTCAGTCCATGCTAACCTTTTGCGCAAAGTAAATTCGCAATTTTGAAGATAATTTATGAAGATTCAGTACAAATATTCTAGTTGTCATTTTGATGAAGACTTTAAAAAATGGTGAGAATAATTTCACAAAGCCCCATGCAAACTTCTTATCGAAAAACAGTCTGTGTGGCAATAATACTTCTTATTATTTCAGTATTTTAATTTAATTAAATACAAATAATATTTTGCTACATAAATCATCGTACCCTAATTAGTATTGTGGTTATTTTATTGAAGTGTTAATGGTTTTTAATTTAAATTTTGATATTTTTAATCAGGCTCAAATTCATTGAATTTAATTTTCATTAAATTATTTTTATGAAGAAAAGAATTTTACAACATGAAATGAATTAAAATTTATTGATGATTTTTCATTCTTGACTGAGCTGGGAATTGAACCCAGGTTGAACCAAATTTTATTTGAAATCGTTCATACTAGACATAAGCTCCCATTTAAATACCTTAAAATAGCTTTAATGCCATAACCTCCTTGCACATACATACATACATAAATACATACAAGTATTTATACCTGTTGTTCCTATAAGGAGCATAGGACTGTAACTTCCTCCTTGGTATTTGGCGACAATAACTCCCACCCGGTACTGGCCATGGGCCCCAAATAGACCACAGCTTTCAAAATTGTTCTGTTAATACTGTGGTGCAGTGTCCTACTTGTTTTAAAATTTTTTTAATTTTGGATATTTTTATATCGTTGATCTCATGTAGAAATCCACTAACTCAAATAATTGCAACTTTAGAGGAGAAGATAAATATAAAAATATAAAATTGCTTGTATACTCGTTATATGTTTTTGTTCTGAAGAAAATCGATTTTGTTTACATATGTTTAAGAAATGTTTTAAAGAAGGAGACTAAAGAGAAAGAGATTAAAGAAACCTGCAGTCAATTACGGACCGATTTTTTCCAAATTCGTTAGCTTAATTATTTGTTAAGAAGTACATACTAATTTATGGAAAGATTTATGTCACTATTTATTATTCTCTTCGCCTTTTGTGGGCTTAAGTGAATTTTAATAATCGTCTGGTCCACTTTAAATCCGCATAATTTTTTGCTAAAACTTGGGATGTAGCCTTTTTGCAGATATGATACCGATACTCAAAAAAGAAATATCGGCGATACCGATTCCGAGATGTATACCGAATTTCAGTTCAAGTTAAAATTAACAAACGTCAAGTAAGTGATTTTTTATTATACAAAATAAAACAGCGTAAGGCTAGATTTACACGATTGAAATTTTCTTCAAAATTGCTCTTCAAAATGCTTCAAAATTTATTTCAAGATATTTTGCTGTTTACAAGAGTTTGAAGTATTTTGAAGAGCAATTTTGAAGAAAATTTCAATCGTGTAAATCTAGCTTAAGATATGATTAATATCTTAAATTGATTTTTATAAGATTTAAAAAGCAACGAATTTAATCTCAATTTATTAACAAAAAATATATATTTTTTTTTATATAAAAAATAAACAGTGTACACTGAAAAAATTCTCCAAATTTTTCACTTACAAAAGCACTAATCACAAATAAAATCAGTTTTAAATAAAAAGTTAATCAAGTGAACTAAATATTTATTCAAGTTTATTAAACGTTTAATGGATACTTTTTATTTGTTTACTGCTGCAAATTTAATTAATTTTTTAATTTATGTCACAAATTTTATAATTGAAATCAAATTTTATCTGTGTTAGAGATTATTATTATTTAAAATTGAGATTAATAAAATTTTTGAAACAAAGTATTCTGGGGCTTATTCTGGCTGTCGTGATCAAATACTTTTTCAATTCGAAAAAGTGTTCGATAAGAGAAGTAAGGAGCTGTTATTTCATTATTTTTGTCAAGGAATCTTCCTGAAGTCCAAAGTAAATTTTAAAAATTTTTTTTTTCTTTTTCTTTCTTATTCTCATATATATTGGCCTCCTAAGAATTTTAAAAATAAAACTCGCGACCAGAAATTTTAAAACGAGAGAATTGACTCGAATTGTGCTGGCGAGTAGATTTTTTTCTTATCCAGCTCAATACTACTAAAATCGAGCTATGACTTTTTTCTTAGGAGGGCAGTACAGTACGTCAATATAAAAAATACAACAACATTTTTATAACAATCATAACTTATGGCAAATACAACCAATATGATACGATACAACACTTTATGAATTGCCTTAATATAATACTGAACTCGAGCTCAACAAAATTGATTTGTTTTTGGATTAGCTCAATTAATCTAGTACTTTGCCCAAAAACTAAAGTTGTATCCCCCTGTTTGTATCCCCGTATTTAAAAATATAAAACAGTTTTTTATTTCAACTGAAAATGTATACATCCTGAGTGAACTTTTTCACTACCATGGGGATCTTGCATCCCAGCCGTCATTTAAAAAATCGTCAAAAATACAATTTACGCCCTATTTAAATAAAATTATGTCCTAATGGGTTTTTTGTAGTGTGTTCTGCATATATTTTGCTGTTTAGAGTGTGCACATTGTTTTTTGTTTCAATTAATTGGCGGCCACCTCTATTGGATGCGCAGAAGATTTCCAATTTTACAATGTGAATAAGTGTTTTTTTGTTATTGTTATTTTGTATATGTTATTTTGTGCAAATAATACAAGTGTTTTGTGTTATAATGAAGTGTGTTAGCAACAATATGCTCTAAATATACTATTTATGTGGTTTTATCCATTTGGGATAACAGATCCCACTGGTTTTATTTGAACCACATAAATGGGATATATTATCCCATTGGTAAAAATTTTTAAGCCAATTTGTATGTTTGCAGAATGAATAAAAACAAATCTGGTGATAGACTGAAGGAAGAAGAAATCTCTGCTATAATTAATTCCAGTGACTCTGATCTTGGAGACTTTAGGGCTTCTGATTCAGAATAAATTATCATAGAAAATATTGTTGTCTTAGAAAAACTACCGATGGGATATTAAGTCCTAATTTATGAGGTCTAAAGCCCCAGTGGGACACATAATACCAGGACATATCTTATTTCTTAAGGATACTAGGTTTTTTAAATATTTTTTTGGCGCTTTTTAGTATCACATCTACACGAAAATATTACTTAGATTTGTCAGAAATCACTCCTTATGATACGGTAGTGAAAGGGTTAACCACCTTTAGAGAACCAGTGCGACATGTCAGCTATTTTAAATCAATAAAGCTTAACTTGAATAGCAAATTTCTACATACTCTTTGAATTATAAATATACAACATAGCAGGGCTCTTTGGAAATTCAATATTTTTATAAATAATTTACAACTGAAGTAAAATATTTAAGAGGTAACAATATAAAAACATTTGTTAAACAAATTTAACTTAATAAAAATAAATTGTATGTGTTCAAAACTTTATATAAATCATACAACATTTGCTACAAAGCGAAATATTTTTTTCTTAAATTTAAAATTTTATTAACCCAAGTACTTCATAAGAATATGTAAATGTGAAAAAGTTTCATCAAAAATTCATCCGTTTAGTTATTCCAACCACACAATTGTCAATTTCACTCATATTTGCATTTTATTGATATTTCTTACATTTTTTTCCTTTTTTTTCTTGTCTGCTTTTATGAGTATTTCTAAACAGCCCTTTAATAGAATAACAAAGAAAATGAAAGTAAAAAAAAATGTAAATATATTGACCAAAAATTTAAATAAAATATGCAGAAATTTTTATTATGCCTAATTTTGCAATCATGATAAAAAAAATTTTAGATTATTATTTTTTTAAATTTCCTTCTCATTTACAAAACTTTTAAAACTACTTATAAGAAAAACTAAAGTGAAAAATACAAAGAAAAATATCAAGTTTGGGTAACAATTTTAATATAAAATTTTTTTTACAAAACTGGTTTTTTTTAATTTAATTTAATAAATGTTACACATATACAAGCCTACCACACACGTCGATTCTAATTCCTTAGTAGCAATTCCAAAATTACTTTATTCACCAAGCAATAGTTATGTAGACCTTAAGCCCTTTTGTGATGAAATTGCTCAAAGTCACTAGCAGGAGTTAAATCCACAACCCTCGAACTTCATTACCATAAAGCCTACTGGGGCACCCTATTATAAAACCTAAATAACAAGTTTGTGTTGAAGATACAGTCAAAATTGGAAACTATTAAGTTAGAAATTTCTTTTTTCTTATTAGCTATAAAAAAATAACTCAATTTGTATGAACTAAGTTTTTAAAAAAAAAAAAAAATAAACAAGGAAAAATATGAAAAAAAATTAAAGAAATTAATATGTTTGTTTTGGGCCCACCCTAATATTTTACAAAGTTTGACGATACTAAAAATATATATATATACATAGAAAAAATTATTAAAAAAAATTAAATTTTTAATTTTCTTTAAACTAAAAAAATTATTGATTCAATTATCAAATTTATTAAATTTAAATACTTTTTAATTGAAAAAAACTTTTTTCTGTGTAAAAAATGAGTGGTGTTATATTTTTGATTTATGTGCTGTTTTCACAACACAAGTGATTAAACGTGTATAAAAATTTATATAAAAAACACTCAAAAAAATGAGTGCTTTTCATATAAAATTAAATACTCGTTAAATCACTTGTGTTGTGAAAACAGCACATTAGATAAAATTTAAGATTTTCTGCCGGAAAATAAAAATGTTGTATTTTTTACACTCTCAGAAAACAGATTAATTGCACTGGACTGCGATGAAAAAGTTGTTTACACAATTTCTTATAAAATAAGCATATTTGTCTATATGTTGTCAATATAAAATTCGTTTAAATATACCACGTCACATATGGGTAATTCCATGTCAAATCGACCAAGAGTGGGACCCGACACCATTCGATTTTAATGAAATTTGGTGTGAAGGTTCTTTTTCTCCTATTAACGAAAAATTTACAAAATTTTTTTTGCTAAAGTTACGTCATATTCAAAATTTTATAATTTCGCCGAATTAGCTGAATGTGTTGAGTTTATTTTTTCAATATTTCAAAATCTACTGCACATAAGAAGATGATATGTATGTAATTTTAAAGAAAATACTTGGGGCTACAAACAATATATTAAAAAATATGTAATATCTACAAAATATTAAATTTTAATGTTTTTTTTGGCTGATTTTTTTTTTATGTAATTCCTTAAACTGTTCTTTAAAAATCCTGAAATTTTGAAGGACGTGTATTTTTATGTTTTAAGATGTGATTTTTTTTCGCTTGCAACCTGTAAATAATAATACTAAAATAAAATTTTAATATTGCAATTTTGAGATATAAGTATTTATTAAATCTGATTTGTGTGATTTTAGGTGTTAAAAAAAAATAAAGACATTGATAAAGTTTTTTATGTTTATTTGTTGCATTTTTTGTTGGAGGACAATGAGGGCACCTTCAAAGAAAAGTACACTTTTTGTCACGTTACGTCACCAAGAAATTACAAATAAGATAATCCATAGATGTATAACACTATTGTATACTCCATTTGATTACAAAAATTTTAAGCCATATTGGACTGAAATCGGATAAAAGCTAAAAATTCCATTATAAGGAAACAAAAGCAATAGCATTTAACTTAAAGTTTACTTAGTACCACCATAATATTTTCGCATTTTTATAGAAATGTATGCACCGAATGAAACAAAATTTACAATAGGTCTATAACGCATTATTTTAGAATCACTTATTAATTTTTGGATCATTCTAGTCAATAATGCAGCTTAAACGTAGTTTGTTAAGAAAAGGATATATGGGAGGTACGCATGTCATTGCACCCAATGCAACAACGGTAGAACGTAAATTAAACAGACAGATACCAGTTTTGCTACATTCTGATATAAATTGTAGCTAAAAATCAAATTTTTTTATTCAGGATGTATGGGAAGTAGTCACACCCCTGCAACGATTTTTCTCAAACTTCAAATTTTCTTAACTTACCCATTAATTATCAGTATACTTAATTTTGTCCTTCAGCGATAAAACCTCTACTTTTGCCGATTCACTATAGGACAGAGCACTGTGGGTTGTCTTCAGGATATTACTCTAGCTTAATTTCATGCACTTAGAGACCGCTGGTATAATAAACTGGCAGAAGGGTTTGCCAAAAATGGATCAACCTCAAATACTTACAATACAGTCCTGGTCGCAGATCTGCTAGTTTTTATAAGGAGTATAATCTTAAAAATCGCTCTTCAAAAAGCAAAAAGTAGATGGTATTTACGTTAATGTGATCCCCTTTTTATCATCTGAACTGCAATATGCGATTAATCACTGGCAATAGAAAGAATAGAGCAAAGCTTATGGTAGTATTAACGGGAAATTATATGATTGGTTAGTCGACTGGAAAAAGTTGCAATGACAGGGAGAAATGGAGAACGCTCTCCTTCCTTCTTTACAAATCCACAGCTAGGGCCACCAGGAGAAATATATTTCTGGGCAACTGCACAGCATCCAACTTTGGTGAGATATCTGGCTCAAGACTAAAAGACCAACGGAAATATAAATGTGCTGTTTACATAACACAAATGATTGAACGTGTAGTAAAATTTATATACGTTGAACGTTTAGGAAAATTTATATAAATTTTACTACACGTTCAATCACTTGTGTTGTGAAAACAGCACATTTATGTCTAGATCTGGAGAATGAATTATTCATATTTCCACAAAACCTTAATGGTAACCTGATAACATTTTCAACGAATAAAAAGTTAAAGCCCAGCCATGAAATTTTAGAGTGGTAAGACTATAAATTCCATCGAAATATACATTTCATTTCATGTAGCATGCTCATTATCAGGGGGTAAATCGTTTGTTTAACCATTTGGTAAGTACAGGGTGGCGTACAATTAGCTGTATGTCTTGAATTATTTATGGTTTTTTAATAATTACGTTTATTTTTGTTTTTATCTGCATTTTGTAAAGAAGACATAGGAATTTAATATTATATATAAATAAGCAAAGGCAAAACAATTAAGAACACTTTCCTCTTCTGTTTGTAATCCGATTTGAAAGGTATTTACTTGCATCATATATAGCTCCTTTATTGCAACATAGTCATATCTCAAAAAAAAAAAAAATCAAACTTGGCAAAATGCGATTGAAGTTTTCAAAATGTACCTGCTTTAATAAAATAAATTCTCCTATAACTTCGGTTCAGTTTAAAATATAACACCGATTTTTTTACATATATTGAAGGTATGAAGGAGCACTTTTGCTTATGTAACTTAAAATTTTTGATTTTTTGAGATATGACTATGTTGCATAGTTGGGGGTAGTGCACTAAATATTGATTTAAATCAGCATTGCACTTTAACTCAATAAAACTGCAAAAAAATTAGTTTGCACTATTTTTCTTCACTCAATTCAAATAGTGCAAAATTTGAACTTGCAATCAAAAAAGCTGCATATAAACACACTCTCACTAAAATTTAAAAAATGTAATTTTGTATGTACTTGGTTTTTGATTCTTGTGATGATATGCATAAGCAAAGGAAATTAACAACATGAAGTATTATCAATAACGGAATATCTCCTGGCTTTAATCATAAAAAAAAAAGTTTTTTGTTTATAAATTTAGTGTAAAATTTTTAGTTGCACTCAAATGAGCGAAGAACAAAAAATTTGCAACAAAGTGATAATTGCTTTTTTCGTAAATCATACTATTTTTATTTTTCACTATCTCTCATGTTAAGTGAGGCTGCTTATTTTAAATTCATCACTCAGCATCAACAAAATGATTGCAATCATTTTGCACTATCACTAAGTTGAAACTGCAAAATTAGTGCACTACCCCCATCTATGCTATGTTGCAATTAAGGAGCGATATATATTATTAAAAGGGGGTAAAAACGGGTAAATTCGGTAACATAATATCTCCAAAACTAGCAGAGATACAAAACAAATTTAATATTTATCGTTGTTAATTGGAAAGCCAAGCGGACAGGTGTCTGGTACTTTTTTGATTTTCGACCCTTTTAGGGACGAGTGAACAGGTATAACATGTATTTTGGAACCCCATATATCTTTTAAGACAATAAACATAGAAATAAAGAGTTACTTATCTAAAAAATATAAACTTGGACCTTTTTCCAAATTCGAACGTTTATTTCGCACCTTAATCTTACCAATTTTTGAAACGTTTTTTGCTAAACATTTTTGCATTATTCAATGACATATATGTATGTACTTATTAAATTATGCGCTCCCGCTACAATATTGAAATTTTTGCTACTGCAATGAGAAGAAAAAAAGGCATAAAAATGGAGAAACACGGGAAATTAAATTGCTTTCTTTTACTTTTCCGTGCTGCATGTGGTAGTTTCTAAATAATGTCTAATAATAAACTTAGAAAAAAAATTACGGGTTTATGGTCCTGATTAAATTAGAACCTATAAAATAAAAAATGTTTGTACTTTTTTGTTCTTAAAATGGTAGTATCTAATTATTTTCGTTTTATTGGACCTAGAAACATTAATTTAAGCATGAGTGGTCTTAAGTGAATACGAATCTCTAAGGGGGAGCTTCTTGGTAATTTTTGTTTTTCAACTGGTACTTTATAAGTTTTCTTTGATATTTGACCTAGAAATATAAAACTTGACTTGCAACGTCCTGACTAAATGAGAATTTATAAGAGGGATTTTTCTGGTTCTTTTTTTTCATTAACTAGTACTTTTTGAATTTCCGTTAGTATTAGATATTGAAACATAAAATTAAACATGCAAGGTGCTAAGTGAATGAGAATCTGTAACAGCGTTTTTTAGTACTTTTTCGTTCTAAAACTGGTACTTTTTTGTTTTCGGTAATATTAAACCTAGAAACGTAAATGAGAATCTGTAAAAGATTTGTTTGGTACTTTTTCGTTCTTCAGGTGGTACTTTTTGAATTTTTATTAATACTGAATTTAAAACATAAGATTCAACATGCTGAGTCCAGAGTCCAACTATAAGAGGAGACTTTTGGTACTTTTTTTTTAATCAACTAGTACTTTTTGAATTGCCATTAGTATTGGATCTAGATAAATCAAATTAAACATGCCAGGTCCTGAGTGTGTGAAAATCTGAAGGACCATTTTTTTTAGTACTTTTTCGTTCTACAACTGATACTTTTTTGTTTTCGTTAATATTAAGCCTTTAAACATAAAATTAAACAAAATGGAACGTTCTGACTAGATATGAATCTATAAGAGGGACATTTTTGGTAGTTTTTTGTTCATCAACTAGTACTTTTTAAATTTCCATTTGTATTGGATCTAAAAAAATCAAATTAAACATGCAAGGTCCTGAGTGTATAAGAATCTGAAGGAGCAGCAATTTTTTTTTTTGTTTTGTACTTTTTTTTTAAAACTGGTACTTTTTAAGTTTTCTTTAACATTGGACCTAGAAACATAAAACACAACTTGCAACGTCCTGACTGAATCATAATCTATAAGAGGGATATTTTTGTTACATTTTTGTTCATCAACTAGTACTTTCTGAATTGCCGTTAGTATTGAACCTACGAACATAAAATTAATCATGCAACTTCCTAAGTGAATGAGAATCTGTAAAAAAATTGTTTTTGGTACTTTTTCGTTCTTCAGCTGGTGCTTTTTGAATTTCTATTAATACTGAAATTAAAACACAAAATTCAACATGCAGAGTCCAGAGTCCAACTATAAGAAGAGACTTTTGGAACTTTTTTGTTTTTTAATTGTTACTTTGTAACTTTTTTTTAATATTATTGAACTTATAAAATTAAATTATACAATCAGTGACTTAAGTGGAAGATAGATATCACATGGACTCTTTCAACCCACTAAGACGAAAAAAAACAAATGCTCGAAAATGCAAATTCATTTTTACTTATATGTATGTTGTCTTCATATTTGCGTAAATAATTTTACTCAAAACTAAGCAAACACTAGTAAGTATGAGTAACTAGTCAATCGAATAGCAGTGGCTTGACTATGCCATTCGTTTCCGTAAAAAAGCAATGAAAATTCAGTCTTTATGTATTATTTAGAAATGAGCGATAGATAGAGCCTATTTTCTATTAACCATTTCGCCCCTTCTGGGATTATATATTCCAGCAATATTCCTTATGTCCTAACTTTTGTTAAACTCTTTAAATTGTAATATTTAATGTATCCCAATAGAGTATAATGTTAGAAATGTTCATTTTACAATGAGACATATTGTCCCGAAAATATTGGGATTTATAATCAAGTGGGACTCGTTATCCCAATATATGTTAAACATGCAAGTTTTGTTGTTTTTGTGTAAGCAAATAGATTTACCCCCGTTTTCACGACTTACCGATAGCTAAAGGTAGGATTTTATCGGCGGTATAAAAAGTGTTCCCTTATTAAAACTTTACTTTAACCTATCAGGTAGTATAAACCTTCCTTTAACTAATCGCTCACTTTAGGTTAAAGTAAAGTTGGAATAAGGGAACACTTGTTATTGGGACAAAATATCCCACCGTAAAAACTTATTGGGATTATATGTCTCAGGGTACCGGTAGGATCACCGACTTCTCATGTATTCCAAACATCTTATATTATTGCCTTATAAATTGATTTGCAATCAGAATTGGTTAAAAAAGAAAGGGTTAAATGTCAATGCCAACAAGTAAAACTACAGAAATTTGGCTATGGAAAATCCAAAAGCCGTTCATCAGTGACATTTGTATCTACTTATGTAAGTGTTTAGTGCGGTGTATCATCCGAAAACACAGTTGGCCTCAATTTGTTTTTTAAAATCTGATTGGTTTTTCTATCTCTGTCGACGGTGGCACATATCGCACGTTATTGGAAAACTTTGTTAGGCAAACTGTGGAAAATCATCCAATATAATGGTTCCAATAAGATGGGGCTACAGCGCGTACTGCAGTTGCCGCAAAGACTTTGGTACTGGACATATTCGGCGCATTACTTCGCTCACAACTTTTCACTGGCATTCACGTTGACGGGTGTTAGCAGCTTCTGACACTTTACTTAGAGAATATTTTAAAGAAAGAAAGCCAAGGACCATTCCCCAACTAAAAACCAAAATTCGAAATGAGTCGTGGCCATTACACCCGAAATTCGGTGAAATGTTAAGGGTAAATGTTTTAAAGTCCTCCTACAGCATATAATTTTTCAAAGCTTAACAAAAAGTTTCCCAAAAATATACTGTATTTAAAAAAAATCGCATATTTAAATAAAAAACTTATAGACAATTTATGCCACATAGTTCATTCTACGCCACCCTGTATAAAAAATTTCTTCTATTTTCCTCCATAAATGATAATGCCAGAGTGTAAGCGCTAGCAAAATATTCAAATATTAAGTTAACCCCCTATTATGAAAGTCATAATATTTTAGAAATATTATTTTATCATATACCGGATATACGCCTAAAGATAAATCGCTTAATACGAGAATAGAGTTACAACGGGGGAAAAAAATAATAAAAGTCAACTGACCATTTAGGGTTAAAAGAAAAAAAAACCACAAAATATTTTTCTTCAAACCAAATATAGCAAAAATTAAGCCACAACTTTCTATCTTAAAAATATGGAAATAAAAAAATTCACATAAATCTCTTTTGGGATTTTTTGTTCGTAAAGTAAAAAAAAAAAATATAATTCCATAGAGAAAACTATGAATAAATATCGGAATAATACTTTTTTTATTAGTTTATTTAAGTACCAGTTACCACCACACAAAAAGTTAAAGTGAAGACTATGATTGAAAAATGTTATAAAGCTGCAGTTTCTCTATGCGATGTTCCATTTAAATTTATCAAATTTCTTGATTTAGGGCTAAAAACTAAACAAATCATTTAAGATTTATCTTTTGGCAAAAAATAAAAGATATCTGCAATATATAAAAGATAAATATTGTATAATTATTGGCCGGCGCCAACAGCAAAACCATCTTTAGCTCATTTTATATTCATGACATTTATTCACACAAAAGAACAGCGCAAGAAAAAAAAATAAATTAAAAATTCAGTTTATATTAACAGAACCAGAGACATGATAAAATGACAGCGTGTATGTGCACTTTAACTGAATTTAATTACATTCCATTCTTTCTGACCTTTTTCCAATATTCGCCTTCACATTGATATGGCTTTCATTAAGCAAAGTGATAAGACCAGCAATGAATAAGCGAGCTGATACCAAAAATTTATGAATATATTTAATTAACAACAAAATTGGTTAATAATGGTAAATGCATTACAAAGTGCAAGCCACAAAACCTCAAACCGATGGCAACTGTCAAACCCAGCAGACTACCAAGCTACCGAAACAAGTATCCAAACAGGCTGGCAGACAGACAGACAGTATATTATACTGAGTAACGTTACAGCCCTCTAGCCAGTCAGTCAGCTACACAACCAACTTCTTCCTTTGCAATTGCAATCACGTAGTTCGTTTGCACATACGTCAACGTTACTCGAAGACATCCAGAAGAGTTGATAAGACAACCAACCACACAATTATCCTTCATTGTGCAAAACATTTGTTTTAATATATACGTTGATGTTTGGTGTGTGAGTGTGTGTATGGCTGTGTATGTGTGGTCATGTTTATGTAGCAGACAGACTGCTATAAAGAGACCGAAAGAGTGCAGCATTACACTACATTCATAACTGCAAACTGTTTTTAGTTTAGTGCAGGATCAAAAAGTAATAAAAGAAAGGATAGACTATAATAAGAGTTGTTGTCTAAAGGATTTTGAAGTTGAACAAAAGTAATAATATTTAAAATGGTTACAATACTCAGTGAAGTTAGATTGAAAGCAGTTAGTTTAGAAATTTTAATTACGAAATAAAATCATTAAAAGGAAAGAAAAAACACAAACATGAAATCTCGAGGATCAGTTCTTATTTGTTTATAGCTCAAAAAAATTACCGTATCAGCAACATTTAAGATATAAGTTAAATAAACAAGCAATATAAGGCGGTGCAGAGTTTTTGATATCCTTAACCAAGAGTTCGAATATTTCGAAAACAGACTTTATACAGCACTTGTTATTATAAACAAATTCTCATAAAATTTGACTTTACAGTATCTAGTTATACTCTCTGTCAAAAAATTATATGTGCAACATTGCTTTCCTCTGTGCCTTAAGGCCTCGTTACTCTTACGTAAACGTATACGTTGATGATCAGCTGTTCCGTTTTCATTACCAAGTCTATGTATAAATAGGTACTCTTACGTAAACGTAACGTTGCGTTGCGGACGAACCTGATAAAATTAAAATTTCTCTCCGTTTTTACGTATCCGCTCTCAAGAATTTTACTTTTGTTTTCAAGCAGTGTTGTCAACAAAACGTATTAGCCGGCGGTTTACTTTTAGATTTTATTAATAAGATTCTCTTTTTAAAATATAAATTTAAAGAATATAAACATTACATACATACATATACATATATAAATAAATATAAATATATGTATATTAGTTTATTTGTTTTTGATTAAACTTGGTAAGAAGATAGAATGTTACAGCGAAATTACTATAGGCTATATTTTTCCGGAATTTTGGAGCAGGGAGGAATAAAATGGTTAAAAATGAGCAAAAACCGATTTTTTGAAAATAACCCTACAATCATAAATCTAAATTTATTTCGTACGAATTCCTAATCGGAAAATTGGCATTAAAAAGGCAAATTTCAGGTAAATTTTAACTACAAAATTTTAAAAGTAAATTTATTTTTTTGGCTTAAGCTACCATTAGGGATATAGGTTTGAAAAATGTTAACTTAAAGGAACAAAACAGGGTAAAACTTTGTTTTAAATATTTTGGCGATGTTTGAATGAATTTTACATTGTCGCATAAAAGTATATTTTGAAAGTCGTCGCCTTTAAGGTTTTCCCCCTTAAAGTGGGTAATATAAGGAATTTTTGGGATATTTTAATTAAGCTCATTTATACTGCAAAATTTGAAAAGTGTACGGCTTATTTCCGATGTGCGAAAGAATTCTTTCGTTCGTACAACTGCATTCGTACAAATTCTAAAGTTTGTTTTTGTTTTAAATGAAGTTGTTCGAAAGAAAGAATTCTTTCAAACATCGGAAATATGCTATTAATTATTTCATGCTAAAACTATCACTAGGGACATACATATATAACAAATACTAAATTCTTTCACATAAAGGTAGCAAGGAAATAAAGTACATTTTAGGGCAAACAGGGTAAAAATTCATACTCTTGGTACTTTTTTGTGAACTCGTTTTTTGCAGTAATTTTGACTGTTTTTCCCCGGGCATCTCCGGAATTTATCACCGTGTATACACATATATAGGCGAGGATGTAGTAGCACTTTTTACTGATACCCATATAAGTGAGGTCAACTTTGTACTTAGAGATATTAATAAAGTCTTAAAAAAATGTTAAGGTCCATAACTCCTTAACTAGCTGCTTAGGTGCAAAAACACTATATCAAAAGTTTTTATGTTATAGCATTTTCCAGTGCTGTACATACAAACATATCTGTGAATATACATATGCACATATATTTTACTTCTTTTTTAGAAAACCGTCGATATCGTTATGTATTGGCGATTTCAAACAAGAACATTAACAACATGCTTTAAACCAACACTGAGTGCAAAATCAAAACAAAACAAAATTTTTTATTTCATTCTCTTTGTTTTTTTAACACACTTTAAGAACATATGATACGTTTACGTATTTTTAGTAACTACCAACCATTGACGTCGACCGCAACGTTTACGTATCCGCAACATTTACGTAAAGAGTAACGAGGCCTTTATGGTCTAGTTACGGTGTACTACACTGAAAAGACAAAACAAGCCATCCGTACTTAAATCAAGCCGAAGCGATGTCAATAGCACGGTACGCACGGATTTCCTTACAGAATGCTTGTTTAAATTATTCAAAGTGCCCCGTACTTAATATAATCCGAAAATGGGATTGACTGAAGTTAAAAAGCGAGATAAAAGTTAATTTCGAATTGTGCTTGATTCAAGAATTTCTAAATTGGTTTAATCCCGAGTTCGTACTTGAAATACTCTGAAAGTGAGATTTGTTTATAGGTTAAACAATTACCCCAGAGAACCAAAGATGGAGAGGATATTTTATTTACTTTCTCGTTATATATATTTATATAATTTTTGTTGTAAGCCGCCCATTGTTTGCAGAAAAAGTTTTAATTATATGACACCAGCAGCATTTCCGCTATGGTTTACGTAGTAATTCTACTTTCAAAATTTTATGTATTAACCTTAATATTTTGAACAAATAGATTATGGGAATATTTTTTTGGTGTTTTTTCTACAACAAACTTTTACACGCATACTGGTTTTCGAAGGTTATCCCATTTTGGATTGTTTTAAGTACTTTTTAGTTTTATTTGTAGGAAACTCTGTAAATGATATATGCGCAGTATCACATAATTTGCTCAAGTTCATAGATAGATTTGAAATAGATCCACAAATATGGTCGGATCACATGCCACTGAAGTTAAAGTTAAGCATCGTATCTGCAACAAACGAAAACAGAACACTCAACTTACTTCCAAAACTAGTGTGGAAAGATGCACAAAAGGAAGTATATAAACAAAACCTGAATCAAAATTTATTTATGCTACAAAACCAAGGCGAATTCATGAACTTACAACAACTAAAATCAAACCACTGTCAATAGGTCGATATTTAAAACTAAATCAAGATGCGAAAGAAATGTTCTGGCCGACATTTTATTGGCCTGGCAGTTAGTTTTTAGCTCTCTTAATTAATAAGTCCCAAAAAATATTTTTTCCAGTTTTTTTTTATTGTTTCTCTTAATTATAATTAAAGAAGAAGTCTTGCCCACATAATTATTTGACTAATGTATAAAATTATTGAATTCATCTTAAGTCTTATTAAAATATGTGTGGGTCTTATATAGGACATATGGTAAATTATGGACCAATCATCCCAAAAATTTATGGCGTAGTTTTTTGTCATATAGAATAAAACTAAATTGAACCGAATTTCAAGAAATAATATTATTCGCTTTTGTTTTTGGTGAATCAAAGTGTTTACGAATACGTGCTTAATAAGAGATGGCCCTATGGTAAATTAAACACAGATTATAACGGATCAAGGTTTAATGTTCTGTAGCGCTCACATAATTAGGGGTCAATATTGTTATCAGAGATGCAAACATTTTGCTACAATACATAAAAGAAAAGTTCTTAAAATTGTTTCTTAATAGTGAAAACTGTGTAAACCCGAATATATAAAAATTAATTTTTAGGGCAGTAATACCACATTAGAATTTAAATCACTTTTATTATGATTGCACTGGGCTTAAGATAATAAGAAATATTTTGACATCAAAATCATTTGGGTTTTTCTGCTTAATTGTTTGACCGAGACCGTGGCCGACCAGCAGATAGACGGACATGGCTCAATCGACTAAAGCTTTGGCCACACTTATTAAATATATGACCAAATAAACACAATCACTACTTTTGTTAATATTTAGTGAGATTTAATATGGTCTAAATATCACAAAATAAAGTAAATTATACTGCAACACATAAAAAAACCTGGTTTATGTACACGCAAAGAAAAAACATGATTGATACAATCACAATCGCAAACTATCATTAATGTTTGTGGTTATGATTGTGCCAAACACGTCTTAAGCAACAATATATGTTCAATTATAATGATTTTCGATAATTGTTGTCTCAAACATATTATTATGTTCAGAAGAAAAATGCGCACGATCTTTCAAACCATTTTTCTATATTTCCCAATACCATGCAAAATGTCTACTTCAACATTTTATATGGTTCTTACAATAAAAACAATAAAAAATGTATTTTAAAAAATTTATGTTTTATTACAAATATAATAAATAAAATATAGCATACATATATTAAAAATAAAATTAAATACACATATTCATATACCTGTGTATGTGTTTTAATTTATAAATTTACGTTGTGTGGTACAAATACATCCAAACAAATAAGAATTCCGTTTTTGAAAAAATTCGGGGCTGATGACAAAATGATGTGTCAAAATTTGTTATAGGTTTTTTTGGCTGCAAGAAAGACAAAATAATTGCATATTTATATATTTTTATAATTATATTTAAATAACTTACCTGTTTCAATAAACGTATAATAATTTATTTCGTTAGTTTTGCAAGGCAGCATGGCATTTTTCTCCCCGAAAAATGTATTAATTATTCTGTCATCATTCATGTTTCCTGATTAACTGACGATCGCGGACGGAGAAAATGTAATTTTAAAGCACACACTGTTTGTTTTGACAATAAATGTTTGCATCTTAAGAGAATGTGTTTTCAAGCCAACAAAAATGATGGTATTAAACATACCTTTTGTGTTCAACTAATATTATGATTTGAACTGTATAGTTTAAAATATATATATTATAGTAGCTAACATATCAAATAATATAATCAGTTTAGCTAGACCAGAGTACCTTTATAGGTGTAAGCCACCATATAATATTATTATAGTGAATTTAAAAATTTTAAGGACAAAAAACAATTTTTTAATTTATATTAAGACTATAATTAATTTATGAGGGTAAACATATAAGGCAAGTATAAACAAAAATGGTCGTAGTGACCATTCATTAATCATGTTTTTTCTCTGCGTGTAAGATGTGGTAATATAAGCAAACTAAATATTTGAATGAAATTATATTTTAGTTTGCCTGTTGGTCCCGTTTTTTTTCGGCAAATATTTTACAAGTGTGACCGTAACTTAAGAATTAGTCTACGATCAGGAGAGTGGGCCTTAAATGAATATTTCCTTCTGTTACACATGAATTGACAAACTTCGTAAGCCATTCGTGATGACGGAGGCATTAACCGACTAATGCCCACTCTACTTGAGAGACCTATAAAATTTAAAGTTAATTATGGACCGCCTCACGAAATGAAATTTGGTGAATTTACAGTTGTAAGCCCTTCACCACAGGTTGAAAGCGTATATATACGTTGGCCTGGTTATTATTTCTACAATATTGAACTTACCCCTATAAATTATATAAATTGTGATAATTTTTAGTAGCGAAGTTGCTTTAAAGAATTCCGTCTGTCCGTATGTATGTTAAAATTAGTTATCCAAGGATCCCAAAAATTATCTACTTAGCATACTTTCTGAGATCGGTATATAAAGGCATAAGCAAAAAACCACGACTGTCTCTAATTCTATCCATAAATACTTTGTTATAACTGGTTTTGTTTCTCTATATATGGAGAACGGCGAGAACCAAAGCTTACAAATTAGGTACAAGCATCTTGATTATCAATACAATATTTGGTAACATGTAGGAGGGATTGGAAAAGTAACAGAATAGATTTATTTCATATCTTCAGAACGCACAGAGAAAATTGTCCAAATTTGATAAACGTAGCTGATTTATCAAGGCACAATCTCTTTAAAATTGACGGGTGGTACCTCATATACAAATAAAAAATTGATTTCTGAATATATGGAGAATTCTAGCAGTTAAAGTTTCCAAATTTAGTGTAAATAGTTTTGGTTTTAATGCATGAAATTTAGCAAAAAGTGGGCGGGATCGGAGAAGTAGACGTGGTACAAAATACATTTCTTTTTATCTAGACAACGGCTGGAGACAAATTTTCGAAATTTGGGTTACACAAAATCCGCCAAAAAGTGTGTGTTATTGGAAAAGAAATTTATTCTTAAGCCTGACAAGGTTGGTGTTACAATAAAAGCAACAAGGTGAAATTTTTTTTAAAAAATAACAATGTTCTGCCAAATATTTTTGCAAAATATTTCAACTACAGACATCCCTGTTTTAGGAGCGATTTTTGCTTTTTATAAAAAAATTGCAAGAAAGACCCATTTCCAGAAGAGTTGGTGCTTAATTCATACCAACAAAATATTGCTTGTAATGTTCCAAATAAATCTTCTGAATACACTTTATACCAAAAACCTAAGTATCACACGACTTTCTAAAGTTTTTTACTACACAAGGGTGCAACTTTAAATAGGCCGCAAAATTAGTTTCAGATATCAACTTTTAAAACGCCGATACACGTATATTCTATACAGAGAAAAATCGCTTTTCGTCAACGCACAGTGGCGCCATTTGAGTTTTTTCGTTGCAAAAATCATATCTTTTGAACCGAATAAGATAATTGAACAGTTTAAACAGCATATGATAGATAACTGTTCAGCCTATGAAATGAGCGCTTGGAAAGGGTGCTACGTTTTGTAGGGGTCTACTTATGGGTTATCAAATCTAAAATTAGTAGAAAAATCAATTTTATGGTAACTAAAAAAAATTATTTTTACATTTTTAGATTGTTTTTATTTTTTTTCTTTAGGGTTTTATGTTTTAAATTATTACCCAACAAATTAAAAAAAAAATTATTTGTTTTTTTAAATTTATTTTTTCAATTTTCTGCAAAATATTCATCACAATTCGTAAGAGAAGGTATATCTAAAAGACTAACCATTTCTAAACTATAATTATTTTGTAACTCTATTCGTGACTTCACATGCCGCAGGGAAGAAATAAGTGGATCGGAAGATGCTGCCAACATGTTGAAGAGGTCCTCATTTTGCCTTACCCTTGATGCTTTGAATGTGTTCTGCAATCTATATTTTTTATAAAATTTGTTTAGAGACTCCTGTGCTTCTTCAGAAAGCTCTCCAATTGGCAAAGACTGGTACTCAATTATATCTTTGCCATGCGCCAATATTGTTCTTGACCATTTCCAATATATAGGCGTATGCTACCATGCCAATGAGTAGTTTTTTTCAAACTATTAGATCAAACTACTGTCAGTCAAAACATATAAGGGATGGACGCCATACAATTTCTGCAACCATGTCTTTTTAACTTTTTTTACCTCTAGAAGCCAAACGGGCACGTACGGGCAGATAAAATCTTTTGAACTATGTAAAGAAAAAATCAAAGAACAGGTTTTGCAAATATGGCAAATGTAGAAAAATATAGATTTTTTTTAATTTTCCGTCAAAGTTGAAAAATAGTGAAAACAAGTTAGAGTGCTATATTCGGCTGTGCCGAATCTTTGATACCCTCCACCGACAGGAGTGGGCTCTATATGATAAATACATATATATTATTAATTAAGCTTCACAAAAACGAACTTCAGCATAAAAATTGGTTGCGGTTTAGACCTGAATTAAATTATTGACCGACAATAAGAAAATGTTATTCGTTTCTTGTAAGAACTTTGAACTGGCTTGAGTAAAATATCATTATTCGTAACAGTTTTAGCCGGACTAAAATGATTTTTAGGAGCGTTATTTGTATTGGACCTATGGTAAATTATGGACAAATCATCCCAAATTTCTGAAGACTGATTTCTGGTATTTCAAAAAATAAATTAGAATAAATTTCAATACAGCAGTGTAATTAGTTTTAGCGTTAACAGTAAATTTCACAAACTTGCATGATAGTTTTTCTTGCCATATGAATTTAAGTAAAAAATTTCACCGCAATATCTATAAATCCCAAAGTGGGCTTTATTTGGTTTAAGGCGCAATAAACTATTTTCCGAGAGTAGGGTTTATATGGGGCCTATGGTAAATTATGGACAAATCTTCACGAAATTTGGCAGTGTGATTTCTCGTCCTATAAAACTGTGACGCACCGAACTTCAATTTGATAGCATTATTTATTACGGTTTTAGGCGTACTAAACGGTTTTCCGGGAGTAGGGTTTATATGAGGCCTAGTGTAAACTGTGGAACGATCTTCAAAAAACCTTACAGTGTGATTTCTGGTCCTATAAAACTGCGACGTACCAAATTTTAGTATGATAGCGTTAATTATTACGGTTTTAGGCGTACTAAACTGTTTTCCGGGAGTAGGGTTTATATGGGACCTAGTGTCAATTATGGACCGATCTTTAAAAAATTCTACAGTGTGATTTCTGGTTCTATAAAACTGTGACGTACCAAATTTTAGTATGATAGCGTTATTTATTACGGTTTTAGGCGCAATAAACTGTTTCCGGGGGTAGGGTTTATATGGGGCCTAGTGTAAATTATGGACCGATCTCCAAAAAATTTTACAGCGTGATTTCTGGTCGTATAAAACTGTGACGTACCAAATTTTAGTATGCTAGCATTATTTATTGCGGTTTAAGGCGTACTAAACTGTTTTCTGGGAGTATGGTTTATATGGGGCCTATTGTAAATTATGGACCGATCTTCAAAAAATTTTACAGTGTGATTTGACGTATTATAAAACTATGACGTACCAAATTTAAGTATGCTAGCGTTATTTATTGCGGTTTTAGGCGTACTAAACTGTTTTCCGCGAGAAGGGTTTATATGGGGCCTATGGTAAATTATGGACCGATCTTCACGAAATTTAACAGTATGATTGGCAGTCGTATAAAGCGAATTCGTGTAAAATTTTATGTCATTCCGTGCATTATTCCACCATTTATGTTAGTTTTTGTATCAAAATTATCAATTTTTTTTGGGTAGTGGTTCCACATTTTGATTCATAGTTCTGATCCTACTAAACCGATGTTGCTGGATTTCAATCCCAAACTGCTTAGGATAACTACAAGCAATTTGAGACCAAGTTTGTTCTTTTCTTTTGCGTTTTTCGAAAGTGAGCGTGTTTTCAACAGACGGACAGACGGGCAGACAGACGGACATGGCTAAATCGACTTAGAATTACTCAAGGACCCAGAATATATATACTTTATGGGGTCTTAGATGTATAATAAAAAAGTTTCACACGGAATGACAAACTTAGTATACCCTCATTCACCACAGTGGTGGTGGAGGGTATAAAAACGGATAGTTTTTAAATAGTGATTTACCAGGAGAAACACAAAGCAAACAGTTAATTTTTTTTTATCATTATACATTTAATAAATACATCAATCAGTACAAACAAAAAATAAGGCGATTCGTTACCTATTTTTCGTGATATTACACCTGAAATCGCAACAAATTGACTAAAAGTTGTGTGTTTTTTGAAAACCGAAAGTAGGTCAACTTTAAACGGTTATATCTTCTAAACTAAAAATGTAATATTATTAAGAGTGGCATATTTGAAATCGTTGAAAAGTTTCCTATAACATGGACTTATTCAAAACTTCGTCGGCGCTCATGAAAATTTTGATTTTTGCAACCTCGTTTGCTCTACGGGCGCCAACCGTTGCAACGGTTTATGATGTTAATTTGTTTTTTTTTTTAGCTTAATGCTTTTGATATAGTTTTTGACGTAAAATCATTTCAACAAGACGGTGTGAGGTACCACATAATCATTTAAATATTGTATTTATTTTGCACAAAAATACCCGATAAAAATAATAATAATACAAAGTACCAAAGCAATTGGGCAGTTCAAATCATCATATATAATGCATTTATGTTAGTTAAGGGGGTCAGACTTTAACATAAGCAAAATTTCAGTAAAGGCAATAGGTCAAACGATATTTCCCAAAAACATCGGAATGCGACAACTTGCCTCTATTCGAATAATAGCCACTGTTGACAAATGAAATGCAGTAGTATGCCAAAAGTATCTAGTTTCCATTTTTTCTTTTTATTATCCCGAAACACTAAAAGTAAATAAAATGTTACGTTAAACGTATTGGACTTTGCTTTAATATTATTTTGTCTTCGCCCGGTACAAAGTGGAATAAGTATGTATATAGTTAAAAAAAAAGAATCGTAAATGATAAGTAACAAAGTACAATCGGTCAAGCCAAATCATATGATACACTACACCACATTAGTAACTAATATTTTTTTAAATTGCTCCTATTTTGGAATCATGGGCAGCTATGAACCTGCTCAAATAAAATTATGTTTTGATGTTTAGATTAATATAAGATTAACTTGTGGCGAATGTTATCTATGCAGATACCTATATTTCAAGGAAATTTTAGTGGGGCGACGCACAGTGCTCTGTGCTTAGAAAAATGCCGTTACATAAATTTTTTAAAGTTAACAAAGTGGCTTAAATAGAGTTGTAAGTAGAATGCAACATTTTCACTTTTTGTTTACAGTTAAGGGCACCAAAGTCTAAAGCTATGTTCACACCAATTAAATATTTGACGTCCGACACGTAACCAAAATGGTAATTCCATGTCAAATCGACCAAGAGTGGGACCCAACCCATTTCGATTTGAATGAAATTTGGTGAGAAGGTTCATTTCATCCTCTAAGGACCATATATCAACGAAAAATTTTTTTTTGCATATTCAAAATTTCATAATTTCGCTGATTTAGCCGAATGTGTGGAGTTTATTTTTTCAATAACTCAAAAACTACTGCACGTACGAAAATGATTTGTATGTCATTTTAAAGAGAATACTTGGGGCTACAATAATGATATTTTTTTTTTTGAAATATATAATATCTGCAAAATATTAATTTTTAAAAATGGACTAATTCAAAAACCTATTTTTTTTATTTGGCTGATTTTTTTTTATATACTACCTCAAAATGTTCTTTAAAAATCCTGAAATTTTGAAGGCGGCATTTTTTTTAAGATATGATTTTTTTTTCTTTCGCAACCTGTAAAAAAAATCATCTTAAAATAAAATTTTCATATTGTAATTTTGAGTAATAAGTATTTATTAAGGCTGATTTGTTTGATTTAAAAAAAGTAAAGACATTGATCAAGTTTCTTTTGTTTATTTGTTGCATTTTTTTTTTGGAGCTCAACGTGGGCACTTTCAAAGAAAAGTACACTCTTTTTGTCACTTTACGTCTGCAAGAAATGAAATTTTTTCGTTGATATATGTTCCTTAGGGCCATTATTACAACTTACAAATAGTTATTTTTAGGATGCTATCTGACAGATAAATAGTTTTTGGTTATTACAAGTTAACATTAACCTAAAAAGTGACTGATAAGCTAACATCAGGTTTGTCCTCATGGAAATTTTACAAGTGAACTTTTAGAACTTGAAGATGCCATATTTTCTGCTGAAGATATGGTAACTTCAATGACAGTTTTATGTCATATTAAATTATTTAAAATTTTAAAATTAAATATAAAACACAAAAAACAAAACAATTTTAAATAAAAACCGAAATAAAGCACGAGCTATAAACTTTTGTTTTCAATTAAAAAATAAAACAAAACTAAGTCGTTGCCACTACGTATTTTAAACAACCAAAAGTAGGCGGTATATACTGCAATGTTGCCACAGTATATAAATTACATTTTTTATTTTATCGGACAGTTGTAATAATGGAAAAAACTTATTGGTCACTTTATCGTTCAAGATAGCTATTGTTCACGTTAACTATCAGCAACTTTATCATTAGGTTGTAATAATGGCCCTTAGAGGATGAAAGGAATCTCCTCACCAAATTTCATTCAAATCGAAAGGGGTCGGGTCCCACTCTTAGTCGATTTGACATGGAATTACCCAAAAATGTATTTGCCTTTGCAAAACGTTTGGCTAGAACAAACATCACTAAGCAGCTTATAAATTACATTATACAATTATCTTCTTACAAATAAAGTTACGTAAATCAATAGAAATTGTTAAAAATAAAACTAAAGTTTGTTCAATTTACTGGTCGCATTTTTGGATTTTTTTGTCAAATATTTGTTAGGACTGAACATATTTTTGAGCCAAACAGTTTAATAACAAAACAACTTTTGGCTCTAAAATTCAAAACAACGTATCATCACTTTTCATAAGTTTACACGAGAAGCAAGTAACGCTGTAAAATGAAAAATATTTTAGATGTTAAAGCAATTTTTAATATATAAGATAAAAATGTGATTAAAGAAAAATATTACTTTTATTATCATTTATATTTATGTGTGTTACGTTATTTTCATTTGTAATTTTCTGAAACAAAAAGACATATGAAAGTATTTTTGTATAAATAGAAACAAATATTTAAAGTATGAAAAAAAACCATTTTCTCAAAATACAGGTAAATTAAGATATTAAGAGAAACAAAACGGGCATAAGTGCAATACTACGCTAAACCCGCGGATTTAAATTTGGTTAAATGTATCAATAAAAATAACAATAACACAATAAAAAGCTTCATTAGGATTAAGTAAAGTAAATTTGCTATTCTAATGCAGCGTAGGCAGTACTACACTTAATAACGTATGGATATTATAACATTTAATTGGAGATATGTTTTATTACATTATGAGAGTCGTCTTCGTGATCGATGCCCAACAAACACGAAGTCAAACCTTTGACATAAAATGACTTTATCATTTGACATCAAACACAATTTTCAAGCCTTTTTCAGTTGTTTGATTTTAACATTTGAATTAAAATTGATAATGATTGGAATATAAACATTTGGCATATACCCCCGTATTTATAAACGATTATTAAATTTAACAAACGTTTATTAAGTTAAATTTTCATAGAAAAATTGTTTCGCAAGCCTTTTATAAATTTAAAACATTTTTGTGATTATGGCAGATAATGTTTTGTCAATTTGATATAAAATTGTTGTCAAATGTTATTCTCAAATCAAAAATAAACTTGGCAGCACTGAAGCGAAAAATAAATGTAAACTCTAAAAATGGCGATTAAAATACACAACTAAAGAAAAACTACATATTACGTGAAGTGAATTCTTGTTAAAAAATATAAATTATTGATGAGTAAAAAATTAATTACAAAGTGTAAGAATGTAAATAATAGTTTATTTATTTAAACCAGCTTTAATCGGTAAATCACTCGATTAATCAACCGATGTTTTGGCTTAATCGGTTAATAATCGGTTAACCGGTTAGTACATTTTTAAAAATTAAGCAATTTCAATAAATAAAAACAAAAAAAATAATTTATAAATATAAAATATATACTTTTTTATTAATACGTTAATGTATTATGTAATCAAAAACAAACTGTGAGATAATTTTATTAGTTATTTCAATAGTTTAAGGACATCTTATACAATCATCTTTTAGAAAAAAAATTTGGTTTATATGTTTAGGATTTAAGCGATTTTTTTAGTTTTGATTTTGACTTGACTTGAAAATTCTTTTACTTATCGTAGATCTTGGAGATATCGAAAGCAACACATAATACAGAATATCTAATTTCCCCGTCTTTTTTCTGGATTTCTCAAAATGTATAAAATCTTCCATTATGTCATTAGAGGCATGCTTTAATTTTTTTTTAATTTTAAACCCTTCTAATTGTTTCGGTTATTTCTGTTAAAAGATTGATATGAGAAGATATGAGAAGAAACAAATAACTAAACACATACATATAAAAAGTACGTAAACCAAAAATCTGTTGCCAGCAAACACTTATTTAAAATGAAGATCACTGAACACCTTCTCTGGTTGTGTGAAAGAATATTTTTAAACACATACCTTTTGTATCTGAGACTAAACAAATAATTAAAAACTCAAAAAAATATATTATAATACTACAAAAAATTAAAAATTTTGACGTCAATTAATCGGTTAATCGACTGAAATTAACCAGTTTAATCGTTAATCGGAAATAGCAAATTTTTAATTAACCGATCAGTTAATCGGGTAGTAATTAATCGGTTATCCGATTAATGGTTAGCCGAATGAATACCCCAGTAAATAAGAATAAAACGGGAAGATTAAGAATATATAAGTTTGTTGTACGATCGCGGTGCTATGCCATGACAATCCTCAAAACAAAAAGGAACCAAGTATTTCGCCTTTGCAAAAATTAGCGGACGGAAAGAAAACTATTTCATCTTTTAGCTATGGTGCCGAATGCTAATCTCGCACTTTTTTTAAATAAATAATGAATTTAAATTAAGAAAAAAAAAATATTTTGTACTTTGTTCCACATTGTATTAAATTCAACATTTGAAAAACATTTGACAATAACGTTTGAAATAAAGTTGAAAATAAAGGCATTTCTTAATTTGAAAATAATTTGTATATTGGTATTGGTATCGCTTACAACAATCGTAATACAAATTATTTAAAACAATTGATTTTCGACATCGACAACGACACTCATAATAAGATCCACTATGTAAAATTTTTTATTGTCATTTACTTAAATATTATTTATATATTATTTTATTAAGTTATAAGCATCTGACTAACAAATTGGAAGAAATAGTTTTTAGACAATAAATTGGTCAAAAATAAGCCAAATCTGGGTTTGGAATAATTGTGACCACTTAAAATAAACTATTGAAATTTCCCTTATTATTAATAATAAGGAAATTAATTTTTTCATTGAAAACGATGGAATTAGCCCACTTTTTTATTTAGGCTTCATACAAATTGCTCTATAAGTAAGAGATGTGATACGTTATCATTTAAAAGAGATGAACGACGAGAATGACTCATGCAAATCATTTCTACTTGAATATTTTTGTATAAATTTCCAACGATATTGCCATCATAATTAAAAGTAACTGCGATTTAAACTTTAATTTTAGAAAAACTATTTGTTTTAAGATATTCATACAAGACTATAGATTTTTGGCAGGGTACACAAAAATGTACCATCCATAGAGAAATATTTCACTTACGTTTATAACTGCAACATTAAGATACTAAAAATTATTTTTCTCTTACTGTCAATGTTTCTTCTACATATTTCCGTAAAAAAAGTGCTGATGTATGCAGAAAAATCTACAACGAAATTTCGCCATAAAGACAAAACAAAAAAACACTCAAGAAGATATAAAAAAATTTTAAAAACGTAAAAGAGCGTTAAACTGTGAAATTCAACATTTATGACGAGAGAAGTGCAAAATAGGAAAAACTTTTTTTTCGTTTCTTATTGTCAAGTAATTCTTTTTGTATGAGTGTGTTCGCGAATGTAAGTGCCAAAAACATTTTCTCATTTTTTCAGATATAAAAGTAACGGAAAAAGAACTTTTTTCATATACTCATTTACTGAAACGCTCATATGAACATCTAGTATGTCAAACGTTGAGACAATTCAAAAGTTTCGTTTAAAAGAAATTTTTGTAAAATTTAAATGATGCACATTTGTGAATGTGGGTGTGTCTATTTCAACTTTTAAGCATTTAGTACATTAAGCCATTTTTTTTTTGCTGGCTTAGCATTTCGACATAAATATTTCTTTGTACTGGCAAACTTTTCGACATTAAATAAATTTAAGCATCATACATCTGTGTACATTATGAGCCAAATAATTGTACGTTGAAAAGTTAAGAAAATTAAAACAAAAAATCTACGAAAATCATGGCCTCCCACTGCTGCAATTATTGAAGAATTATATTGTTATTATGAATTTCTGAACTAAAGACAATAACCCTTTTAATTGAACTTTGTGCAATATATGACGAGTATATAAAAAAGGTGGCCAACTCCATTTTTTTAGTTACTAAAGGGTGGTCCAAACAAAACGCACGATATTAATTGTATATAAACAAACAGTTTTCAGAGAATTATTTTAATATTTTCTTGTTATGGTAGAAGGATCTATGACAATTATGTATGAAACAAAATATCGGCCAAATGATCGCCACGGCTTCGGTGGCATACCTCTCTCCGATGGTCCATAATTTCAATGACTCTAAAGGCAGAATAAGTTTGTACGTTCTGTTCTGTTACGAATCAGCTGTTTTGTTTCTGTTCAATTGAAAGTCTGTATGTGTGGTTTGGTTTTACTTTTTCATTTCGTTCTGTTGCGGACAAATCTGTTAAAAATAGAATTCAACGTTAAGTTACGCCCAAAGTGTGTATGTATTAAGCTAGAAAAATTGGGTTAAATTATTGATTTTTTTATAAATTGACGTATTTTTGACACAAGATATTAATGTTTTATTTTTTACGAAAAGTTTTTGTTTACAATTTCAATGCTTTTCTTTTTAAACCCAGCTGATTCCTTTCACAGAAAAAGTTATTACATAATATTTGCTACAGAAAGGAACGAAACAGAACGGCAACGGAAAGTAACAACTAATGAGCCCCTTAAGACATAATTGGGACTCAATGTCGTTAATGTGCCGAAGTACCTAATCTCTCTTGAATTATCCTTGGCTTATGGATGTGAACTTTTTCTTTTAAAAATCCCAAAAGAAAGAAGTCCAACGGTGTAAAATCACATGATCATGGCGACCAATTAACATCGTCGCGCCGTGAGATAACACGGCCATTGAGTTTCTCGCTCAAAAGAGCCATTATTTCGTTGGCTATGTGGCACCATCCTGTTGGATCCAAATATCGTCAAAATTCATATCCTGAGTTTCTGGCCACAAGAAGTCCGTTATCATCTCGCAAAGCGAATACCGACCTCATTTTCGAAATACTGAAAAATAATATATCTGGTAAATGTCCACCACGAGCACGCTGACAGATGTCGATTCTTTCATCAAAGTTTGTAATCACTTTCTGGGAAAATGGTGGATCTATTTCGTTAATAAGATCACGGATGTTGAGTTTTAAGGCTGCAATCGATGCAATTGGCTACGTATAGATTCTGTCCTTTTTATAACCCCAAAAAAAATAATCCAGTAGTGTTAAATCAAACGATCTGGCTGGCCTCTTAACAGCTGATGTTCATTCAATGATACGATCGGGAAATTTGGTTTGCAATAAATTAATCGTTTTATTGGCTGTGTGACATGTGGCACCGCCCTGTTGAAACCACATGGCAGTGATATCCACGCCATAAATAATAATAGGCCAAAATTGAGTTGTTGGCATCTCACGATAGTGGGATCCATTCTTAATAACGGTTTCAGAAGGACGTTTATGTTGTCCGAAAAAACTTTAACAGAACCACCATTTTCATAGAGGATTTTAATTATTTTAATGCGATTTTCGAGCGTAATTGAATTCATTGTAACAATTGCCAATGCATCTACCAGGAATACGTGAAAAAACTAAATGTCAAAACTATCATGTTGTTGATGTTTCTACAATTAAAAAACAAAGCGTTTGTTGAAAACATCGATACTTACATTTTATTAAAATAAGAAGCTTATCAAATTTTTAAAAAAAAAATATAAAATTTTTTGAATCCAGACTTGGCAAACGGACTTTAAATGCCAGAAGTAAATCGAGAGAATTGTATCAAAAATTACTCTTAAAGGCGTCTTGATATGGAGCAACATTTTCATCATTTTCCCCCAATAAAACACAATCTATTTTTTTTAAATTATTTGTAGTTAATTTAAATTTTTACCGACTTTTAGAATGACTTTCTGTCATTAAAATAAAGTTGTATTCAAAGCGAATTCATTTTCAGGTGGCGTTGAAAACACAGCTGTTCTACATTTTTCTTGCATAATTGGGTAGAGAAATGTCAAAAGATGTTTACATTTCTGCCCCATAATTATGTAGGAAAATGTCAACAGTTGTTTATGTTAACATAGTAAACGGAAGTTTTTGAACACTTTATATAAAAAAAAACTGCCGTAGTGAAAAATTTATCATTATAAATAACAAAATAAATGCAAGGCGAATATTTTATGTGTACATATATATTATTCTGCTGTTGTCGTTCTTTTTCTGCCTTAATAGCAGCCCCGTGGGCTTTTTGCTCTTCATACATGCGACCAAATTACTCTTTAATGCGTATTGATGTGGCCCGGTTGAACCAAGTACCCTATTGAGATGGTGGTCCTACCTGAAATATACCTAAAATATAATTAAACCATTGGCTTCATGTAATAAGAAGCTTAGCTAAATTGACTGCATATTATCTGGGGATGCTACTTTGTAGCAAAAATAAGCGACAGCCCAATGAGCAACCTTTGATAAATAGTGAAATCCGCACATCAATCCCATTAAGTAACCACGTGCACTGGTATCAAAACATACGAGTATTTTTTATACATAAGCTCAAGTTTACCAAACAAGCCCAACTCACTCAGAGGCTTCACCAAAAAAATCAACCTCTGTTATGGCTGAATATTTAATGTAAGAAATGTTTGCTCTATCGAGTTCATTTTGTGTCCCATATTGACAGCGGGTGTTGGAGATAATTACATTTTAAAACTATTTTTTCGAACCAAATAAATAAAAAGGTTTAACTTTAATAACAAAATAATTGGGAAATAAATGTTTTAGCATGTGCTGTAGACAACCTTTTTTCATACTTATGTAGAGAAATGTCACAAGCTGTTTACAATTGAATTCGCCTTGTTTACGTTTTTTGGCATACCGACCAACTAAAGCACCAATAAAAAATACTGTTGTTTTTTGTGCTGTTGACTTGTTGTTGTCTCGCCGCCACCTATAGAAAATTCGCCTTGGTTGTATTTTAATTTTAAACAAAGTCCTGCCAAGTTTTTACGTATAAAAATAGGCATAACAAAAAAAAACCCTCTTATTTTTAAAAGCAACTATGCAGACCTTTCGAACGCACTACATAATACAATTTGTTTTCCGAATCGGAAATTATTTTCGAATGTTTTTTAGATTCAAATCGAATTACATAATATTCCCCCTGGCTATGGCTTAAATTACCCAAAAGGATAAGTTACTTAATAAACAAATAAATTTAATTAGAGTTGATTGTAGGCCGCATGGTCTTTTGGCCCTTTAAGTTCACTCACTTATGATCACTGTCTGTCTAAGCGAAAAAGTAAACTGTCTGTCGAATTTTCGAAAACATCCGGAAATGAAAAAAAAACTAATATGTACCATCACACTTACTCTCTTTACTTTTTTGTGAATGGTACAGCATATATGTATGTGAGTGTGTGTGCTTTCCTTATTTCACAAAAAGTAAAATATTTGCTTGGCCTATTAAATGTAAATTCTAATTAAAATTCTGCAGTTACAAAAGTTTCGCCTACAAAAAAAAAAAAAAAAAAAAAAAAAAATAATAAAAATCTGCACAAACATTTTTCAGCTGCTTGTCATGTAACTTTTGATGACATGAGATTGCCTTTAAAAAAAAAAGACATCTTAAAAGGAAACGAACAAATGTGCACAAAAGGAAACTTTATACATATATTGTAAAAGAAGTCAGTGAACTTTTTAATAAAAAAAGTGTACGGCTATTACGGAAGAGTGACATTTCCTGGGGGTCCAATTATATTCATATAAAGGAGATTACAAAATCTGTATATGAAGTTGCTTCTTTTTTTTTTCTTTTTTTTTTTTTTGTTTACTCTTACCGTATAATCATCCACAGGACAGAAAATTAATATTTAATATATTTTGAAATATCTACAGCGACTTTAGCAAAAACTTGTTGGTACAAAAATTTATGTTAACTTAACCCATTATAGGCCAGCGTCCTATTTATAGGACACTACAAAAATCATGTTTTTTGGCACTTATATAGTTTGTATTCTAAAAATATTTTTTTTAATTCATTAGGTATAATCCCAACAAGTCTTTATATCTATGCTTGCTTTTTTATTTTGTTATAACTTTCCAGTAAAAAATTATTAGACTTAGCTCTTTTTTATGAATCTTGGGCGATATTATACATATGTTTATAAATCATATAATTCAAACCTTAACGAAATTATATGCTATTATTTATATTAAGAAGCGTTCACCCAAACTATTTAAAAAGTAACTGTAATAAAAAAATTTACATACTTCCAAAAACTGATGGTGCAATGTGACTGTCCTATTTATATGACACTGGTACTTGGCGTTATCAAAATATTTAAAGTTTTTTTATATTCAGTATTTTGTTTGTTTCAGTTCAGTTGCCACGCGCTAAGTGTTTACTATTTTCTGCTTTATATTGTGTTTGTTGGCGTTGTCCAAACAGTTATATTTTTTTCGTTATTAGCATCATCATTCAGTATTCATCATTTTCTGCATTATATAGTGCGTGTATTTGAGTTTTTATTTCGCGGTATTACATTGATACTATTTACTTCAGTTCAAAAATTCCTGGAATTATTTATTTAAGATGTATAGAAGAGTATTGTCTTTACTCGAAATAGAGGATATTGTAAATGATCCTACATTTATGGGATCTGAAGATGTCGATATAATTGTTCTTCCACCAGAACCAGATGAATTGACTGATGAAGACGACGTCGATGATAACAACTTAGGAGATGTGGAAGTCACTGATGTACCAGAAGAACTTATATTGCAATATAAATTACCTGATATATCTGAGCCATCAGAAACATGTGATCCAGATGATGCAGTTTCACCAGGCTGTTCGTCTGGTGAAAATATTCATTCCAGCGCAAAGAGATCTAAAAAGAGACGTTGCCTTACCCAAGAAACATTTGACTGGAAAAAGGTAAGTCCCAGTTATACAAAATTGCCAGAGGTTTTACAAACGGCCAGTATAAATAGAGATAATCTAAAAAATCATCTAGCGGGAAAATCTTGTGTGGAAATTTTTGAAGAATATTTTACTGACGCCGTTTATGATTATATCGTTGAAGAAACGCTAAAATATGCAAGAAGCAAAAATGATCCAGATTTCACCGTGACAATAGACAAAATAAAATCGTTAATAGGCATTTTATTGTTCAGCGGGTACCATCAGTTGCCATCTGAAAGAAATTATTGGAGCGAGGAAGAAGATCTTGGAATAAATATTGTCAAGGCATGTATGCCCAGAAATGAATATTTAAAAATTAAAAAGTATATACATTTTGCCGATAACAACTCAATAATAGATAAGGATGATAAAGGATTCAAAGTAAGACCCTTATTAAAAATGATGAATGAAAACTTTAAAAAGTTTCAAGTGTTTGAAAAAGAATTAGCAATTGACGAAATGATTGTAAAATATTATGGACATCATGGCCTAAAGCAATTTATCCGCGGGAAGCCTATTCGATTTGGGTATAAATTGTGGGCTCTTTGTGGCGTTAGTGGATATTGCTATAATTTTGACTTATACATGGGAAAATCCATTGCAAAAAATGATCGTGAAGATTTGGCATTAGGATCGAGAGTCGTACTTGACATGTTAGATGGCATATCAGAACCCGCAAGTCATCAAATATATTTTGACAATTTATTTACTAGTAGAAACCTACTAATTCATTTGCAGCAGTTAGGATATCGTGCGACTGGGACTTTGAGGGAGAACAGACTATCATCATGTCCTCTTAAAGACTCTAAATCTCTTGGAAAGGAAGAACGTGGCTCGTTTGATTACCGGTTCGACACAAATGCTGAAATACTTATCGTAAAATGGAATGACAACAAGTGTGGGACAATAGCTACCAATTTTGATGCAATAGAACCTATCAATAAAGCAAGCAGGTGGGATCGAAAGGCTAAAGAAAAAAAGAACATACCACAACCGCTTTTGCTGAAAAATTATAATAGTTACATGGGTGGAGTGGATCAACATGACTGGTTGGTGGGTAAATACGCAACAAATATTAGAGCCAAGAAATGGTACTGGCCTCTATTTATAAGATGCATAGATATGGCTATGGTGAACTCATGGATTGTTTATAAGCTAGTAAACGAAAATAGCATTAATTTGCTAGAGTACAAAAGATCTGTCGCCGTCCCTTACTTGAAGATGACTCAAAAGCCGTCTGTCGGCAGACCGAGAACGTCTTCTTCGAAAGTTTTTTCAGATGTTAGATATGATAACAAAGGACATTTTATGAAAAAACGAGAGAAACAGCGTAGATGCCAGGGACAAAACTGTATATCAAAACCCCTTTCATTTTGCGCCAAATGTGATGTGACACTTTGCAAAGACTGTTTTATCCCATATCATGCAAAATAATCGGCGCTTTATTTGAATAAAACAATAAATTTATTTTGGTTTCATATCACCTATGATACCTCTAAGTCCCAGCGTCCTATTTATAGGACAGGCAATATTTTCCATATTTTAAAAAAAAAATAAATAAATATTTGAATTCTTGTGTTATTTTACTTTAATTAAAAACGTTTTACCAAAATAAAAACAAATTTTTTCAATTTTTAAAAGTTGGGCGCTAACCGGTTAAAGCGCGATCTAATAAAAAATATTAAGGTGGATGACTTCCATACGTATGAGCAATAGTTTTCTATTAAAATATCACTTATACGCACCCATCTAAAGCTTATTTTACACTAGAGATGAGCGATCCCATGATTTTTAACGAACATCGTGATTAGTGAACATGTCTTAAAACTTACCGCTCCTAATTTTATAATTTTTGAACAAAATTAAAATTTTCCATCCCTGACTTTCTCTTTTTGCTTCTTTAAAAATACAACTCTGATAAAATGCAAAATCTCATCGTTAAGAAAAATTTCAAAAAATGTTCACATGACTGTCAAATTTCTTTACGTATTTTTTTGTTATTTCGTCAAAAAATAGTTATAACTCCGAATCCGTCTCCGACTCAAACCGCTGAAATTTTCTAAGTCCGATTCCAACTCCGACTCCTACTCTTACATTGATGGCAAATGTATATAAAGCTGGTCCATATTTGACTTTAAGCTCTTTTTTTAATTGCTCTTAATGGCAAGAAAACTATTGTATACAAATTTCGAATCGATATTTTAAATATTGCATCGCCAATTTCAAAGAATTTTTATTATGAAAAATTTTAAAAATTTTTTTTGATTTGTTATGCCGAAATTTTTTGGGGTCGGAGCCGCGAGTTATCGTGGGTAATTCGACTTCGGTACAAAAACCTCTTCAACTCCTACTCCACAGCCCTGGGTATTTCATTACAAATTGTTTTTACACTATTATTTAAACTGAAAACTTAAAATTTTGTTATGTTTTATGACTATTTAATATATCAACTTTAAATTTATGACTTTTAAGAAAAATATTTGATTACATTGTGACCAAACCAAATTAGCTTACATTTTGCGTCGAGAAATTTTTGTTCAAAAAACTAAAACAAACAACATGCAACAAAACAAAAATTTAGTACTAAAAAAATAACGGCACTTAAGTTAGTTAGGTTAACACCTCAGGGCTACCACAGCATAAAACTAATTACAACAGCATTCACACAAAGAAATATAAATTCTAAAAAGAAATGTTCCAAAAATGGAACACTAGATTGATATGGGTTTAATTTATCATTGTATATAGAAACTATCACGGTCAAATTTCACCGTCCTAGTGTTTTATTTACGACCGCTTTCGTGTCAAAACTCCATATTTTAGGGTTTGTGTGAACCGATTTTTATCATCAAAAACTCTGAGTGTATGCATATTCAATTGTCTGTTTCGTATTTAGCTTTAGTGAAAATGCAAAATTTTTTTAGGGAGTCCCCTTTTTGCTATTTATGTGTTAATCGAAAGATTACACTAGTTTTGAAATGAAAATGAACACTTGATGAGAGATAGATTTCGTTATGTATTTTCTTTCGCTGAATTCGAAAATCAAGGTTAAATTATTTTTATAGAACAGTTTTTGAGATATTGTAATTTTTGAATTTTTTCGACCTTTTTTCACTTGACAAATCATATCTCGAGCTAGAAATGTCCGATTGGGTCGTTCTTGGTAGTTCTTATATTCGCATTTGAATTTCTTTCCGGACAATCCTGGTGACGTAAGTGATGAACACGACGAGAGATTTCACCAACAAATTAAGACCATTGAGCGGCGCTATCAAGGATTTTGGGATGCAGCAATGTTGGGGGACTATGTATGGTTTCTCACTAGAGAAACGGATCCCAAAAGCAACCGAAGACAAAAATGTCAACAATGTATTACAAGCGTTGAAAGTCAATAATTTTCGAAAAAAAAAACATATTCAGAATATATGGGATTTGGATTTATTTACTCAATTGCTTATAACTTTGTCATTTTTTGGTCGATTTTCTTCGGGTTGGTGTTAGTTCTTACGTAAAAGTATCATCTTAACGTGCATAAAGAGAAATCAGACGTCTTTTTCAATGATTTGTACTTTTCCGTCGGCACAGAATCACTGTAAAATATGATTTTTCTTAAAAAGTGTCGTATTTTCATCACTTTTTTTTTTTTGAACCGCTGTACCAATCAAAGATCCGATTATACATATTTGTTTGGCATCTCAATACCTTGCATTTGGGTAGAACGAACCAATCGGGCACTTCTAGCTCGAGATATGATTTGTCAAGTGAGAAAAAGTCGAGAAAATTAAAAAATTACAATATCTCAAAAACTTTTTCATAAAAATAATTTAACCTTCATTTTCGAATTCAGCGAAAGAAAACACTTAAGGAAATCTATCTCTCATCAAGTGTTCATTTTCGGTGTAAACTAGTGTAATATTTCGAGTAACACGTAAATTGGAAAAAGGGGACTCCCTAAAAAAATTTGATTTTCGAATTCAGCAGGAAATCAAGTTTAAGCTAAGGAAATCTATCTCTCATCAAATGTACATGAAAATAATGTCATTCTGCATACAAGTGTTATTTCATTTAATATACAGAAAGTATAAAGAAAAAATTACGTTTTATCGTTGAAGAATTTAATTCGACTACTTCGACTCATTTCATTTGTCCTTCTTTATGACTAGATAAGTTCAAATTAGGTAGAAACTGCAGTCAGTATTCAACTGATAATTATGATCCATTAGGATACAATGGATTAACGAACTTGTAATCAAGGAATCTGTAGGCTGGCCAAAATTATCTGCTGTCTAAATAATTAATCTGAATATTAACGCAGATACCCTTACCGCCGTTGTGGTCTTGAATTTTGCTGAGAACAAGCCCCTGACTATCGCTATATAATATAGCTTGACAAAAGGTTTATGGTGATCTTACAGCCCAGCGATACACTAAGAAACATTAGGGCGGATAATGTGGCAAGTCTCGGTATCATTATTCCACTGAATTTCAAAGGATCTCCTGCAAACTCAAACTTTAGTGATTGGCTATGGTTACAATCGATATATGAACCGCGAACACTGATTGATTTTGGCGCCCTATGCTCCAATGGGAGTTAGAGGAACACATATATATATATATTGATGAGCAGAAGGGAAGTGGAAACAAATTTAAATGTGCAGCTGCCTAATCTTAAGGAGGATCTTAAGCACTGGGCGACAATTAATATGTTAACGAACCGCCCCCATGTGTACACGGATACTTAACACTTAGATTGCAATTTTGAGTGTGTAATCCGACAAACATTGTACATCGCTCTTGTTCAGCAGACAAAGCTATCTAGCCCCCACTGCTATATATTATTAAAACAGCAGCATCTGTCAAATGGCAACAGTACATAGGGATGATTTATCCTTGCAGTTATTGCGCTTTACAAGTGGATAACTCTCCTGACGATTCATGACATCCCTTCCCGCAGTTTTGTGTATTAACCACAGCCACCACGTGATCCCCGAAAGTATATTTTCATCAAAAAAGTTGCCTTTCGTTAAATCCCTTTGTGTATGGGAGCAAAACAACTTGATGGAAAGCAATCTTCTATTTGCAAAAAATCTTCCGCAAAGACAATCATCCTGAAAGACAAGAAGAACTTCCCGCAAAGGGAATACAAACAGAGACCTCAGCGAATAGTCAGATGTGCCTGCTCATCGTGGTCTACTGACTCCCGTGGGACTTTAGTAAAGTACTTTGGTGAAACTCAAGAAACCAAAAAGACTTTAAGAGCCATGTTATTTTCAGGTCTTTGTCGGATTTCAGGTATACATGCACCTGGTTTTCCCGGGAGGATGATTTCTACACCCCCCGGGCGATTAGAAGGCACGTTCCACTTTTGCATCTGTAATCATAAAGTATTGTCATACAGGTAGGCATGTACAGCGTCTGGAAGCCAGTTGCTATAATTACGAGAAAGAGAACGTGTAACACCCCTTCTCTCACTGTCCTACATTGGCGAAAGGAAATTGCTGATCACACTACATGGCTTCGAGCATGACTATCTGGAACTGGCGAATAAATCAGAGCCCTCCATTTTGCGGCAATAGCTTTTACGAAAGCTACTATGTAATGGCAAAATTTTGTGCTGATAGATCCAGAGTTGGACATAGGTCGCATATAAACCAACATTAAAATTACTTAACACAAAAAAATTCCATATGTGTAGACCTATTTATTTATCATATGGTCAGTCGGATTTGACCGACAATACTTTCTTTTTTTATTTCCTTTACTTGTGAGTCGCCTAAAAATCATTCATTTAATAGCCGAAAAACCAAAATAGAGTCCACATTTAATGACTAGGCAGATGAAAACAGAGTTTGGTATTTGATTTTGGGTTTGTGCACACTTTAATAGAGTCAATAAAATTCTATTAGTTGTAAAATTTTATTAAGCACTTGCTTAAATCTTTTATGAAGTTGAATACTGAAGATTCCGCACAAACAAATACAACATTTTCACTTATTTACTTTTGATTTTTTATAGCGAATTTCCTTGTTCAATTTTTATAAGCCCTCTTAAGTAAGTCTTATCTAAATTGTAGTGATACTAAACCATAAATGAGCTTTAAACTTGTTTTATTATGGCTTAGAGCCAAAATGAAAACCCCCTTCCCCCCGAAAATGTTTAAACAGGTAAGTAGACAAAGTATTTAAGCGCTTCATGACACTGTGATAATTTTACATTTAATGTTGCATTTGCTACATTTTCTACTTTATGTTCAGTAAAACTGTAGTTCAACCTTCTTGGTCTTCAGGATGTTGATGGTATTCATCACTGTTGGAGCTGTAAAAACGCCCAGCAATAGATAATACAAAATAGATGTCTTGTTGGATAACCGTTTTGTTTAATTTTTCCCTTATTCCTTGTTTTTTACACTGATTTTTCATCTACTTTTTATATTTTTTGGAAGTGTACAATATTATTATTATTTCATGAGTCAAGTAAGTAGTTTATGGTCTTAGCGCTAACTCTCTTTGTGTCTTCTTTATTTCAACTCTTTTATTATTTTATGTTCGCGAAAATTTGTGCAAAAGTAATCAGTTTATTATGTCGTCTACGTAGAGATCTTTAAATAAAACACGTTTTTATTTCAAAAGATGTAAAGTTTCTTCTTTTTTTTTCTTTTGGCTTACAGGCATTTTACAAGGCATTAATTTTTATATTGCAATTGAATTTTACTGATGAAATTTCTTGTCGTGAATGAATAAAATAGTCTTAATTCTAAGGAATTAATTTCGTTAATGATAAAATAAAAATTTTATTTTGGAAGTTGATTTAGGGAAGCGAGTTTTTTAGGGAAACTAGGTATGAAACATCTAAAGCTATGAAATACTCTTCCAAGTATTTTAAACAATAATAAAATATAATTAAAGTTTTAAACACTATAAGGAAAATTTATCTTTTGTTGTTGTTAAGAACACTATAATAATTTCAATAAAGTAGAACTTTCAAAATATTTCAATAAGCACACTTTTTACAGATGTTATAGTTCGAATGAATTTCGGTCACAAGTTTTTGTTTTTCTTTATTTACTTTTAACATGCCATTCATGGTACCTTTGTAAGCATACAAATTAAAAGATATAAAAAAACACAGAAATTCATGTTAATTTCACATTTAGTTTTAAGATAAGGTGGCCAGTTTAAGGTTAAGTACAAGGCAATTGAGCACATGTCACTTGGCTCCAGTTATTAGTTCCCGTTGAGTTACCATGTTGCCGTCTCCCAATATTTTCACACAGTCAACCGGCTGATTCAATGAAGGTAGGGATCCTGTTCGGATCATTGTCAGAGAGACAGGTTTTCTCTTAGGTATCTGAATACCGGGCAATGACAGAGAAGATATTCCGTTGACTTATCCTCCTCCTCGTCAGCGCAACTTCTCCATAGGTCATTGGAAGGGAACCCCAACCTTTGGGCATGTTTCGTAATGGTTCAGTGGTCAGTTGTATCCGCTAGAAGGTTTCGGAGATGAAGTATGGACAGCCCTAGTGCACACGCCGCACGGTCCCATAGACAAAAATCAAAAAAAAAAATTTGTCTCAAAATGTGACAAAAGATATATGAATCGATAGATAATAACACAACTCATATACATTTTTTGGAATAGACTTCCTGTGACTCTCCTAGACTCCACCAGAGGTCGCTAAATTCAGTCAAATTTCAGAAAGAATTAATGAATAAAAAAATGAATTGAACTGCTTCAAGAAAATAGTTCTCAAAAATTCATTTTTTTAAAAAAAGAGTTTAAAGTTTTGATATTTGAGTTCCTTGGTATGTTCAAAATTTGGCAATAATAAAATTTTTATTAAAAATATTAACTAAAGTTAGTTTCTATCGGTCAAAAAATATACATTTTTCCAAAGAAAAATCCAAAAATTACAAAAGTTTGTTTGAACTTTAAAAAAAATCATATAAAATCAGACATTTTTTTATTTCGATTTTTCTTAGCAAATAGTGTTCTAAAAAGAGCTGTGAAAAGATTAGTGCCGGTTTTTTGCCGCAACTTAACAAAAAATGCATTTTAAAATAGGTCTAATTTCACAATTTTTTCTTAAATTTTTTGTATTATAGAGTTATAAAGTTACAAGCTACGTGAAAAGCATTAAAATCCTAAATTTGATTAAAGAAATACTAAAAAGGTATTATATGGAAGTCAGATAGTGCACCATACCCTTAGTGCGCTAAAGTTATGTCATTTTCAGCAGGATGGGGTTTTGTGGTACATCAATCTCAATAAGTTTTGAAGTTTATAAACAAAAAAATTATAAAAAATTACAAATATTTATTTTTTGATTACAATTTAAACTTAGTATTTATAAATAAATTAGTTTATTATTAAAAAGAAAATAAAACTTTTTTTGCATAAATGTTCTACGTGCTTTATATTAAAATAAAGTAAAAATTCAATTAGCCACTTCTGTCATTCAAATGTCAGTTGAAATCAATATTACAAAAACAACATGCAATTTTGTTTTCTTGTTCTTGTTGCTCTTGCGTTTGTTGTAGTATTTCCAACAACAAGCACTAGTGAATTTGGAAGCTTTGCCCTTGAAAAATAGATCAGCTGTGCTGTTAACGCCACCTGTTTTTATATTAAAATGCCGTTAAATTATTTCAAATTAGAGATGAGAACGTGAAAAAAATGTTTTTAAGTATCAATATTCGTTTATGATGTTTATTATATTTGTATTTGCATTTATTTAAATTTACATTTAATAATGTGAGTGGTATTTTAGATTGGTATTAAAATTTAATTTATGTTTAAAGTTTTGCGTAATGTTACTAATAAATATAAAATAAAAAACATATATGTATCAGTTTCTTTATAATAAAAAGTGAGTGCTGAAAGATAAAAAAGCTCACGGGTCCATCCTAATTATGTATCAAAACAAATGTTTTGAAAATTAAGAAATAATTAAAGTATTTAAACTGTGGTTATGGCAAATATTTTGAAAAACGCAGATATAGTTGATTGTTGGTTAACATCATCTTCGAATAATGAAAAATCGGTGATATATAAATATGTTAAGCATAAGATAGGCGGCTTAAATATTAACAAGAAAAAATTAATGAAAAGTATTTCTTTTTTGATAGTAAAATGAAAAAGTGTTGGAAAGAAAGTAAATACAAAAAAAAAAACTTTTGAACATAAATTTGTTTACTTTGATAAAGTGAGTTTTATTTTACTATTACTTTAAAACTATTAACGAAAATAAGAAATCCTTTAGGAGCCCAGCACGGGAAAACGCATACAATTTTTAATTTTTAGAATTTTTTTCGCAATCCTTTATGGGAGCTAGGACCATGAATGGACCACCATAAAAATTGGAAAGTACATTTGAAAAAGTGTTGGAAAGAAAGCAAATACAAAAAAAAAACTTTTGAACAGAAATATTCCAAGTGGTTAAGATATACATTTTTTGACTTTGATAAAGTTAGTTTTTTTTTTGCTATTTCTTTAAAACTATTAACGAAAATAAAAAATTATTTAGCAGCCCAGCACGGAAAAACGCATACAATTTTTAATATTAAGAATTTTTTTAGAATTTTTTTCGCATTCCTTTATGGGAGCTAGGACCATTAATGGACCACCATAAAAATTGGGAAGTACATTTGCTTTTATATAAAACTTGTTTCTGTTCAAATTTATTAAAATTCGATTAATAATTAGTCAGTTATATTCCTTATAGTCCAACTCCGGGAGGAGGCTAGGTGAAATCATGAACCGATTATGACCAAAGTTAGAAGGTTTTGTCCTTGGGCCCAAAGATTACTGTGCACCATAAATCTCATTTTAAAAGTTGCGACCTGTACCTTGATTAAAAAATTTTCATGGACAGACGGACGGACAAATAGATGGAGACGGAAAGACTGACGGACGGACAAAGCTTATTCAACTCAAAAAAGTACTTAGTAAATATACCAAGTTTCATTACAATCAGATCATTTTTGTAAAAGTTATAGAGTTTTTACAATTAATGATATATGGCAGGACCTAGAGTCCTTGCTGTAATCGCTACTAAAATTAACGGAAAGATTGTAAGCTAAGTACGTATAACATATACGGATTTTCATGATTTTTAAATCAATTATGTAGCCAATATTAAAAATTATATTTTTGTTATATATAGGATGTAGGCGAGTCCTTGGTCCGATTTTTTATGAAATTAAATTTCAAAAGTCTACGACAACTCCTTCTATTTTTGTCCCATCGTTATATGGGGACAAACCACTGTGTGCCGTGTCCTCTTTTCATCTATAATGGGACGGATTTTTCTGGTTTCACCACATATAGCTTTATCAAACCACCTCTGACTGGCAATGAGATGAAATTTGTGAGCAATAAGTTGCTTACTCTTTGGAAGCGAAGCACTTATATCATATGTTGAACCGCTACGATAAAAGGTGGTGCCAGCATGCGCCAACGAATCAGCCGTACAGTTTCCAATTATCCCCTATATACAGGGACACAATTGAGGGTAACCACGAATGTGCCACGCGGCTGTATATATGGCCATTATCTTGGCCTGAATAGCACTGCAGTGAACCTAGTGGGAATCCTACAGTGTTTAAGACCCATCGGTAAATACCCGTATCGCATCCTCGGGACTTTTTAGGTCATCGTTATGAGCCGTGCTATTCAAATGCCTACGGTGAAGCCAGGATCAAAGATTGCCTCAGGTGTGACATAATCAACTTCAGTTTGCCAATTTAAATCATACAGGATTCTTGAATATCCGATGTTATAATAGCTCTATGCCCTAGTGGCCCTTAGTCTTGTCGCTGTTCTTGCAGCCAGGTCTTTTGCCAAAAAGGCTGGTGGTTCAAGATCGTAAACAGTGGTTTTGAAGAAGTGGTTCTAGTGGGACCTGTTTGATGACACATTCGTACAGCCAGTGTACATTCCTTGGGTTAATTCCCCAGTTTAGGCCAATTGCCCGTGGCCAATTTACATTTTTAGTTCATTTTTATACCCTCCACCACCACTGTGGTGAATGAGGGTATACTAAGTTTGTCATTCCGTGTGAAACTTTTTTATTATACATCTAAGACCCCATAAAGTATATATATTCTGGGTCCTTGAGTAATTCTAAGTCGATTTAGCCATGTCCGTCTGTCTGTCCGTCTGTTTGTCTGTTGAAAACACGCTCACTTTCGAAAAACGCAAAACAAAAGAACAAACTTGGTCTCAAATTGCTTGTAGTTATCCTAAGCAGTTTGGAATTGAAATCCAGCAATATCGGTTCAGTAGGATCAGAACTATGAATCAAAATGTGGAACCACCACCCTGAAAAAATTGATAATTTTGATACAAAAACTAACATAACTGGTTTATTAATGCACGGAATGACATAAAATTTTGCTAGAATTTGGTCTGTACGACTGCAAATCATACTGGTAAATTTCGTGACGATCGGTCCATAATTTACCATAGGCCCCATATAAACCCATCTCGAGGAAAACAGTTTAGTACGCCTAAAACCACAATAAAAAACGCTAGCATACTTAAATTTGGTACGTCACAGTTTTATAGGACCAGAAACCACACTGTAAAATTTTTTGAAGATCGGTCCATAATTGACACTAGGTCCCATATAAACCCTACTCCCGGAAAACAGTTTAGTACGCCTAAAACCGTAATAAATAACGCTATCATACTAAAATTTGGTACGTCGCAGTTTTATAGGACCAGAAATCACACTGTAAAATTTTTTGCAGATCGGTCCATAATTTACACTAGGCCCCATATAAACCCTACTCCCGGAAAACAGTTTGGTACGCTTAAAACCGTAATCAATGACGCTATCATACTAAAATTTGGTACGTCACAGTTTTATAGGACAAGAAATCACATTGCCAAATTTCGTGAAGGTTGGTCCATAATTTACCCTAGGCCACATATAAACCCTACTCTCGGAAAACAGTTTATTGCGCCTAAAACCAAATAAAGCTCACTTTGGGAACATAATAAAATTCGCCTTAAACCATTACAGATATAGATATTGCGGTAAAATGTCTTTCTTAAATTCATATGGCCAGAAAAAATATCATGCAAATTTGTGAAATTTTCTGTTAACGCTAAAACTAATTACACTGCTGTGTTGAAATTTATTCTAAATTATTTTTTGTAATACTAGAAATCAGTCTTCAGAATTTTCGGATGATTAGGCCATCATTTACCATAGGTTCAATACAAATTACCCTCCTAAAAATTATTTTCGTTCGGCTAAAACTTTTTCGAATCATGATATTTTACTCAAGCATGTTCAAAGTCCTAAAAAGAAACGCATAAAATTTTCTTATTGTCGGTCAATAATTTAATTCATGTCTAAACCGCAACTAATTTTAATGCTGACGCTCGTTTTTGTGAAGCTTAGTTAATTATATATATGTATTTATCATATAGAGCTCACTCCTGTCGGTGGAGGGTATCAAAGATTCGGCACAGCCGAATATAGCACTCTAACTTGTTTTGTATATATGTCGTCCTAAAATCGAACACTGTGCATCGGCCGGAAGGATGACGTTTCTTTTATTCGGTAAATGAAGTTAGATTATAATTTGTAATTATAAATGTATCATTAAATAAATAATATACATAAAAGATGATATATGTATTTTGGGCCAATTTATTAAAATAAGTTAAAAGTTAATATCGAATTTTTTCGTTGCTATGGCTTTTTGCATTTTATATGACAATATAAAAATAAAATATGCCAACACATTCTTAATGTGACATATTTTCGATTTTAAATATAATCAAAATAATTACAAAGATTAATAACTCTAACGAATCAGCTTTAAATAATTACTCCAACTCAAATAAATTTCAGTCCTAAGAAATGAATGCTTCCACAAAAACTGTCCTGATGCCAGAAAAAGTTGAATTCGTAGTCAGGCATGTTTAGATATGTTTAAAAGGAAATAACGTAGACATATGTTTCTATGTTTATGATATACTATATATGAAAAAGTAAATACATACTTGTAAAAGTATTTGCAAACTCTTGTTAAGTACAAACATATTAGCACAATCATCATCAGCATCATCATCATTATATTTTAGTAATAATACTAACGATGGCGCTGCTGCTGATGACGTTAATGTACCAGTTAGTTATGTGTAAGTACTTACTTTGTCATAACAAGGCAAAATCCGCAAAAGTACTTTATGAAGCGTATGTGTACGCATGTTAAACATGCATTTCTATGTACTTTTGCACAATAATTGAAAGATAAAATCTCTTTAACAAATGAATTTCTTGTGAAATACTTGCAAATATATTTCTTGAGTTGTACATCAGTTCACAGACATACAAATGTTCTACATTCACAAGAACATTTGTAAAATGACACTGATGCCTAGTTACATATGCTATTATTAACTATTCAAACGTAAGTTAAATTTCGATACTGAATTTCATATTAAGCAAGACTTAATTTTGCGCTTTAAATTTTTAATGATATCAGTAAAATTGATCTATCTTTTATTTATTTATTAAGAGCTGAAAATTTAATTATGAAGTACATGCTAACTTATTTAAACGAGCAAATGTAGGCGAGGTTATGTTAGTTTAAGAAGGGTTATGCGCCCAAGGGCGCATGCCCACACGGTGACCAATGCGGTCCATTGTGAATCTCTTCAGTATTGAAAAAGAAACAAGGGAAAAGTAATGAAGAAAAAAATTGACAGGTTCAAGACATATAGAAAGATACTATGAGGGACAAGACCCACCCTACAGTCCCCCATCAGAAACAGCAGTACACCCCAGTTCGTCGTGAAATCTAGCCCCTAGCCATTTCTGCCTGTAATCGTGCATCCTAGAACAATGACACGGTACATGCTTAAGCGTCTCTAGCTCCTCGGCATCCCCGTACAGTCTGCAAAGTTCGGTATGGCATTGTCCCATTTACTCATAAAAAACCTAATAGGACAATCCCCGTCAATAACCCTTTAAAGGTCCTGAGACCACTGCTCTCCAATCCTAATAGAACCCTGGTAGCCCCTGCGTCCAAGACGGGCATAACGCCTTCGCCACCCTGCAATCCGTTCCATCCCTCCAGGACCGGCATCACGGAATATTTCCCGTATTACCCCATAGTAGTGAAATAATGGGGGAATTACCCCTATGTTCCTTACCACTTAGTTCAGATTCGAGCCGCCTCTCGCGAGCTTATCCGCCACCTCATTGCAAGGTGGATTGCAGTGTCCGGGTACTCAATACAGCCTTATTGTCAATGCCATCATGAGCGCCCTCATAGCATTCCTACCCCGTGCGACCAGGCTCGATCGCACTGTATAATTTTACAATGTTTGTAGCGCAGCCTGAGGTATCGACGTAAGTTTTTACCACAGACCCCCCTATTATGTGACCCAGTATTTCCTCCATCGCCCTTCAGATCGTTATGATATCAGCCTGGAAGACACTGCAATCATCCGGGAAACTGAATGACCTTTTCCCATCAGTGTCAGCAATATAAACACCGGAACCAGTGCCAATGCTCATCTTGGACCCGTCCGCAAATTCTGCCCACCCCCCAAACAGTTCGATAGATCGACGCCAAACTTCCGTAGCCGGGAACTCCATCGGTGTTGTTACACCTATGATCCGATATTCCCGTCAGAATACTGCCCTAATCAAGCAGACCCACATCGTATAGAATCCTTGTGTGGTCATCCCGCCTTGGTCTAATCAACGAAGACTCGTAGAGTCTAAATGAATTCCTAGCACCCACACTCCTCACATAATGTTCAATGGGGGACAGATGTAGTAGGATATCCTACGCCGCATATAGCATGCTTCTCCTTGCACCTGGAATGCCAAGAGATGCACTCTTCCGAGCCTTGTTGAGCATCTTCCTATAGGTATCCACTCTCAAAGCATCCCACCAAACAGTGCATCCGTAAGTAAGAATAGGACTAATCACCGGTGTTTAAATCTCGTTTACCGCATTGGACTATCTCACTACCAACAATCCAACCCGGGTACCTAAAAGTGCATTTACATTGCCTCGAAATCTAGTAGATTTGATTAGAAATCTCACTTAAAATCAAGTTCGTTTACATTGTATTTTTTTGACATTAGCAAGATTTCATTTTCATAACAAAAACTGCTGACTAAAATTAAAAAGAAAAAAAGTAATTTATCAAAATTGTATTTGATACCAAAAAATAATGGAAAATATAGGACATTTAATAGAATTTTGTTCAATAGGAGAGACTTCTCCTCCGCTTTCCAAGGATTTCTTTTCTTGTAAATTCGATCCTGTAACACAAGTATGTACATACATATTTGGCATTATAAAGAAATAGTCATTCAAAAATTTACTTTACCTTTTATTTATGATTTCTATTTCATTTATTTTATTTTTATTTTCCATTTTTAGATATTTTATTGAAAATTTCCAATTTTTATAAATAATTTTAAAATCTCGCAGTATTTTGTTTTTTTTTTTGTTTTTTAATTAAAATGTCATTTTTTTCTTCTACATAGTAGTATTTTTTGGTACAATTCAGAAAAAACATAGTTGTATCGGTAAGTATGTAGTACTAGATTTTGAGTAGATTTCGTCGAAATCTACTGACAAGGTAGATTTCGTTTTGTATGGAAAATCTAGTAAAAAACAACTAGATTTAGCTCGAAATCTCATAAGTACTAGATTTGGAGACAATGTAAATGCACTATAAAAATCGATTTAAAAGATAAAAAGTATCTTCAACTCTTTGGTTATAATATAGATGTTTAAAAAAAAACAGTCGATCCCTGAAGAAAACTTGCAAACATGCTGTGATTAGTGCAAATACGAAATTTGTTTAAAAAGGGTATTTTTTTAGCCATAATAAACTTCCAATAGGAATAATTGTACAACTTGCAATCATACTTATGAAGTGTGTTTGACTTATTTCAGTATACCTTGCAAAGACTTTCACCAGAACAACGGTAACAAATCGTAGAAATTTATGACCAATACTCGCGCCGTGTTCACCATAGTTAAAATGCACTTCATGAAGTTCACGGTGCATATAATCGTCCATCTGAACAGCTAATACGCAATACTATGGATCGATTCGGGAACACATTTACTCTTTTGGACCCCTACCCGTACTACTTGGAATATTTTGAGTAAAAATCTTCGGCTTTATCTATATAGGATCCAACTTGTGCAAGAATTCAAGACGACGGACTACTAATTGCTTCGTGTATTTGTTAAGTGTGCTGAGAATAAACTGGAAGTTGAATCAGATTTTCAGCGATGAGGTTTATTTCAAATGCTACAGGCAAATGATTCGTGATTTTTTTATACCACATGCCATTGCAAATCATTTGGAAGAGAAATGGTTCCAACAAGACGGTGCAACATGCGATACAGCGCATGAAAACATCATTTTGTTGAGCCAAGCGCTTGGTGACCGAATTATCTCCAAAAATGGATCTGTAAATTAGCCACCTCGTTTGATTTTACACTCTTGCACTACTCTTTGTGGGGTTTAGTTAAATCTGTGGTCGATTCTGATAAACCAGCAATGACTTATCATTTAGATGCCAACATGCGACGCACTATTGACATAATAAGAACGAGTATGCTCGAAAAAGTGGTGCAAAATTGGACCGGCATAAGCGCCAAGTTTATAAGGCGCAGTCACGGAGGCTTTATCCCAGAACTTATTTTGGAACATTAAATGCCAAGAAATTTATGCGCTTATAAAGCCAAAAATGTTTCATTCCATTAAATTTGTTGTTTTAATAATTAGTATTGTGGTTAATTTATTGAACTGTTTTTGGTTTTTAATCCAAAAAAGAGGAAACGTACCATTTTTATCACTTCTTTTAATCTCTGTCATATACTTTGCCAAATTTTATACAAATCTATTAAGCGGGTTTCTCAGGATTACGCCACAAAAATAAAAACAAACATAATTCACACAGTTAAAAGTTTTTTATCAATTAAAAAAATGGTTGAAAACGTATTTAATTAATGTAATAATTGAATTTATTTATTTATTTTTTTTTTTTTTTTTGTTGAAAGAAAATTAAAAATGTAATTTTGATTTAATTAACATTTTAGTTGTTTTGAAAAAAAATTTTTTAATTAAAATATTAATTAAATAACAAAAAACCTTAACTGACATTTTTCGTTTAAAATAAAACAATTTAAACTTGTAGAATTGTTGTTGGGAATTCACAGAAAAAAGTTTTTTATCAATGAAAAAAATGGCTTAAAAAGTATTTAAATTTAATTAATGTGATAATTGAATCAATTATTTTTTTGTTGAAAGAAAATTAAAAATATAATTTTAATTTAATTAACATTTTAGTTTTTTTTTAATAAATTTTTTATTAAAATATTAATTAAATATCAAAAAATATTAATTGATTTTTTTTTCGTTTAAAATAAAATAATTTAAACTTGTAGAATTGTTGTTGGGAATTGTGAATATTTAATTCAATAAATTAACACTTTGTTTGAAATGGCAAAGTTTTTTGATCATTTTGTTAGTTAAAATTAAAAATATAATTTATTGAAAAAAATATTTGAAATTTTAAAATTTATAGTAATCAATATAATCATTTTGGTAATAAGTGCAAAATCAACAACTTGTTTGCTTGATATTATGATTTTGATATAAATTTGTGATCGAAAAAATTTTAAAATTTTTTCTGTGTTTGGATTTTTCATTTAAATTTTTTTGGATTTTTTTTTTACGTAAACAACCATTACTCAGCCATTTTTTCTGACTTACAATTTGATTTGATTGTTTTTCAAAGCTAATAATTACATCTTTAAAAAAAGAAGAATTTTGAAAATTGCTTCATGAAGGGTGAAGTTATGATTTTTTGAACTTTAAATTTTTGGAAAAAGTCAAAAATTCGATTAGTGCTTGTAACTTAAAAATGCGAACTGATAGAGAAAAACGGAGATTAAATTTGAAATCTGCGAACTCAAATTAGTAAAATATTGCATCAAACTTCCAATCAACACACAAAAAGTTCAATTTTGTTCCGCTGTATTATCGAAGTAAATTTCGATAACGTGGTGGCGGCGTTCAAGCGTAAATCTATTCTTGATGATTTTCCAGAATAAACTGATCATAAAAGTCGAAAAGTGAGCGCAGTATGTCAGATACCTAACACTTTCGTAAATTTAATCCGACTTAAAATACCCCCTTTACATTTAAATAGAACTTGTGTTCATTGAAGGAAATACTTGTTTTGCGCTGGATACATTGATCTTAAATACATACATTGATTTAAAAAAAAAAGAAACAATTTTATTTAGTATTTCCTTTTTTTTACAAATTAAATGTATTTAGTATTTTAAATTCAAAATCAATTTTGCCCAACACTCAAAATGATAATCGAAAAATTATCTAAATTTGGAACGAATAACTTTTTTTATCAATACACGAGATATTTATTAAATAAATTTAACTTGTTTTATTAAAAACAAAAGCATTTGTTTTAAAAGGAATATGACTTTTCTTTTAGTATAATAATAAAAAGCTAAATTGTTAATTAAACATTTATATAAAGTAAGGGTTTAGAATTTGCAATAAATATTTCTTTATTATGCTCTCCTTATAAGTACTCCTTCCTCACAGAAAAAAAAAAAAAAAAAAAAAAAAAAAAAAAAAATAAACTATTTTCTTTTAAATCGTTTTTTTAGTTACTTCAAATCGATTTCTTTTGCTTTTCATCCAATGCTGATGAAATCGGTTTTTTCCTCATATTTTATTTTTATTTCGAACATTCTCTTTTGGCTCCTTAAAGTCATAATAAGTTTATTGACCTTTTTATGTGCTGTCTCCCTCACAGAAAGTTTTGCGGTTATGAAAGATAAAAGACATGTCATCAACAACATGTGTTTGTTTTTGCTGTTGAAACTGTAGAAGCCAAAGATTCATTACAATTAGTAACTATGACACTTGAGTGATTTTGGTCAGATACAGACAACAATTGGAAAATTTAAAATGGAATAGAAGTGACATTATGTTTGAAAAATTAAAAAAATCGCATTAAACAGATGGTTTAAATTTTAGCAGCATAAAATAATTATTTGCTAGTTAAAATTTAAATGAAATATATTAGTTGAAATATTAATTTTTTTCATGCAGAATCTTTGTCATGAACAAGGAACAATTAAAATAAATTTTAAACCTCGAACAAAAAATTTTTAACAAGCATATCCAAAGTACGGGCAGAGTGAGTCAAAACTTGTATATATTTTTAGTAGAGGCTAAGTAAAATCATAAATCCTAAAGATGGAGAATTTTGAAGCTAAAATTTATCTCCACAGCCTGTCTTGGGTAACCGATATCGTGCCAAAAATGCTACTTAGTTTGAGCTTAAACAGTACTCTTACAAACACCCAAAAAAAATTGGCACAAAAAGTATTTGCACAAAATTTGTGTATACAGTATGTTTTTTATAATCCAAAACTTGTAATAAACGTCAACAAAAGAAATAAAATTTCAGTGCGGGTAATGTTTATCTCTAAAGGGTAGTTACCTGATCACAAAATTCGTACGTATTTGGAGGTTAAAAAAAAACTTGTCATGATAAGCTGTTATTGTTTTTTGAAAATGTTAAACCATAATTAAATAAGTGAAGCATTTTCGCCGAAATACTTACGGCTTGTATTATCGTCTGAACCCCCTTTAATAAACATTTCAGGAAGATTTGTTTGTTTTCTCTTTAAGTCTTCTTTAGTTCTGGTAGTCCTAATTGAAATTTTTTTTATAGGATATCTAACAATTATGTATATCAACATGTTACAAACAGAATAAACTCATCAAATGTATTCATTATGTACTGAAGTTTTTTCGCGCCATTAAAACAAACTCAGCTTTCTACCGATCGATACTGAATCGAATCATATCTTAAGTCGAACAATTCATCCATTTCAAACTTGTGTACAAAATCTACGGGAAAGGTCCGCAGGCACCTTGTGATGAAATTTCAAGAAATCATTAATAAATGCACTTTCTTTTGGCTTTTTTTTATTGTTTGAACACATCACAAACGTTTTCTTTGAATTTTAGTTACATAATACACTTTCCGTCCTTTTTTGAATTGTTGTTACGTGTTTCATGTTTGTACACAATAATATAATTTGATATAAATGTAATCATATATATATTATTGAAATAAATTTTGATCAATAAATTTTGAAGAAATTTTGCTGTTTACACGAGTTTGAAGCATTTTGAAGAGCAATTTTGAAGAAAATTTCAATCGTGTAAATCTAGCTTAAGAAAAACGATATCTTGAAATCAAAAAGAATATTTAAAAATTAGAATAACAAATGTAAACAACTTTTGACATTTTGCCCATTTACGCCTATATATTATGATTAAAAACACAACTCTACAAAAAATCAGCAGGCGTTTCGAGCAGACCTACTAATTGGGCCATGTACTGGAATATTTCTAGAAATTTAGGCCCTAATCATGTACAACGCAGCGCAACGCCACAGAACTAACGCAACGCCAAAGAATAACATTGAAAGCACAAACAATGTCATAAATATTTTGTAATTTTGTTGTTGCTGTCTACAGAAATTCACATTGCGTCTTAAAATTTCAAACGCTCCATTGCTTGTGTCGTTGAAAATTTTAAAACGGTACATGAATTTCTGTTGAAAGCAACAACAAAATTACAAAATATTTATGAGATTGTTTGTGCTTTCAATGTTATTGTTTGGCGTTGCACTGCGTTGTACATGATTAGGGCCTTAGTGTCAGATGCAAGCGAAACGTCAAAAAAAATAAATAAAATATAAAAACAAAAAAACAAAATATAAAAATTGTGTTTTATTTATTTTCATAATTTAAATTATTTATTAATCATTTAAATTTCTTCTATTGTCTATTTAAATAAAAAATATAAGAATATAAGAAAATATGAAAACTGTGTTTTATTTATTTTCATAATTTATATTATTTATTCATCATTTAAATTTCTTCTATTTTCTATATAAATAAAAAAATTAGTATACCAACACATTTTAAATTAAAAAAGGAAATATTTTGTTCTTTTTCACATAATATAATATGTGACTTATTTTGACAGTTCTTGTGAGAGAGAATTTTTTCGCAAAATATTGTTACAGAAACACTTTTAGGACTATAAAACTCAGTTTCCAAAACTACATAAAATCTTCTTTAAATGGTAGGATTGTCGCACAGTGTTCTGTTTTAATACTATTTTTTATTAAAACATTTGTATACTTTTGCATGTTTCTTATATATTTCCTCTCCTGTTATAAAACTCAACTTCAAATTATATTTTGGGTTTTTTTTCAATAAATAAACAAACCGTTAAAAATTTATATTTCTTATTTTCTTTCCCATACATACAGAGGATTTATTATTTTAAATATTTCCTTTAAAAAAAGTTAGTACAATAAATGTTAACTACGCAGACACTAAAAAAAACATATCATGCTAGCTAAAAGTTAACTACGTGTTCACTAAAAAATATAGAATAAGTACCTCAAAAGAACTTAACACGGACTATAAAATAAGTTCGGTAAGTTATCTAAGTGTTTGTGAACAAATTCACAAACAAAAAATTAAGATTTAGAGTTTGTGTGGTAAGACAAGTATACTACGTTAGCGTACAGTTTTTTTTCAAACACTGCTTTTAATACATTACACATGTGTCTTATTTTTAATATAACTATTATATATAATGTACATGTAGAATTATTATGGAAGGAATAAAAAAGTAGAATTTTTGTAAGACGCCTTTCTCACACGCAAAGTTTTCTTTAACAAAGTCTTTTAAATTGTTTCTTTAATAGAACAATACTGATTTTTTTTTTTTTTTTTTTGGTTAAAATGTTAAGAAAACTGAACTGATTTTTTAACTTCATTTACAGCATAGAGCAGGGGGAAGGGCGTGGGGAGTGGTTAGTGCACTTAATTGCAATTTCAACTCACAGTTATGGTGATAGTGCAACATTATTGCAAGCACTTTGTTGATGTTGAGTGATGAATGGAAAATAAGCAGCCTCACTAAACATGAGTGATAGTTTGATTTAAGAAAAAGCAATCATCAGTTTATTGCAATTCTTTTGTTCTTCACTCATTTGAGTGAAACTTAAAATTTTGCACTAAATTTACAAACAAAAAACTTGTTTTTTTTTTTTTGATTAAAGCCAGAAGATATTCCCTTATTGACAAAATTTTATGTTGTTTAATTCCCTTTGCTTATGCATATCATCACAAGAATCAAAAACTATGCGCATAAAAAATTAAATTTTTTTAAAATTAAGTGAGAGTCTGTTTGTATGCAGCTTTTTTGATCGCAAGTGCAAATTTTGCACTATTTGAATTGAGTGCAGATTTTATGCATTCAATCACCGTTAGGGATAGTGAAAACATTAGCAATATCTCTCAATTTTTTTAGTGCTAGTGAAAAAAATACCAATCACTTAAGCTGGTAAAAAATAGTGCAAAGTAATATTGTTGTAGTTTTATTAAGTGATAGTTCAATGCTGATTTAAATTAATATTTAGTGCACTACCCCCAACTATGATTTTCAGCGTCGATAGCAACATTGTTTAAGTTATAAAAATTCCACGCACAAAGACATTTTTGACAGAACCGTTAACTCATATTACACATTTTAGATGCGATAGTCGATGTTCGAAAATAATTTGTTGGTTTTCAAAAAAATAAAATGATTTTTATTATACTATAACGCTGGTATGGGGACCAGGGCACAGTGGATGTCCGGGCAACCAAACTGCAGACGGTCTGGCCAAAAAGGGATGTCTCTTGTTCGTAGATGGCCTGAATGGCATTTCAATGGCCCGCTGCAAAAATCTAAAAGGGCGTGAGTCGTACAGAAGGGCTTATGAGAGATGGCACGGTGAGCATACCTGTTTGGTGGGCAGGACTTTATGGCCTGGCTACGACGCACTATGGGATTTCTGCTGCAAAAAAGGCATTTTTTGACTATTACTTTTAAAAAATCTAATGATGCTATTTTATAGAGAAGAGTCTGGCAAACAAAAATCTGCATTCTTTTAAGATATATGTATATATATTCTTAGAAAAGATCGGTTGAAATCAGGTTAATATTGTGAAAGGGAAATATATGGTAATTTTGTTAAAATTCAGAGATTTATATATCGAAGATGTTTCGAGCGGAAAAATCTGAGTGTCGATTTTATTTAAATCCGAAGCCTTGTTTTTAATTTAATTTAATTTAAAGTTATTGCGTACATAGTTTAGGAGATATGAGTGCATCAAAATTGTCCTTAAAAATTCAGCATTGGCTGTTTTCGTTGGAGAAAAAGCCAGTTGGCTCGGTTTACCTCCGTGCTCTCAGTATAACGAAATGAAAGGTAAAAGGCTCTTCTTTCGAATTAGTCAAAAAATTCACCAACTTTTGTCAATCTTTTAAAAAAATCCAAATTTAGTAAAAAAAAGTCACGAATATTGCACCCTAGTTTTTTTAATAAAAAAGTTTTGCATTCCTTTAGGCGTCAACCTTATAAGAATATTTTTGAATTGGATGATGTAGTTAAAGAAATGATAGTTGAAGAATAAAATGCTTACCAACCAATTTTTAGCATTTCGTTAATTAAATATTACTAGTATTTTCAATGAGAATTATATTTATGCGAAATTTTTTCATTCAGGTTACATACAAGATGGCGCATTTCAACCAAAATTGTTAGTTTTTTATTTAATCAATTAATAGGCGTGTGCCAAATTTAATCAAATTCTATTGAGAATTGCGCCCTAGACATTGAAAAGAAAAATACGTGGAAAAATGGGGGTCCAAGGAAAGTATCCTAGGAGTCGACGGATTTCAACTTATGGGCATCTGCTAAATTTTATCAAATTCTGTTACGAATTGCATATAAACATAAGCGAAAAAATGGGGGTCCAAGGTGTGCCAAATTTCGTCAAATTCTATGAAGAATTGCGACCTATACATTGAGGACAAAAATTCGTGGAAAAATGGCGGTCCAAGGGTGGTACCCCAAGGAGTCGACGGATTTTAAAATTTTTTTGAAATTTTCTTTTTGCAAAATTTCATCGTTGTAGGATCACTTTTTCTATTTTTTGCAGTTAAATGTATGAAGAAATACCACTGTGCGACGCGGCGAGAACTCGCGTGATACTTGGTCTCGGCAGGGACCGGATAAGGACGGTGACATCGGTCATAAAGGGTCACTGGACGATAGGGACTCATGCGCGAAGAATGGGACTTGGTTATACTGACTACTGTAGAAGTTGTCATGATGAGCAGGAGGAGGAGACGGTGCTTCACTTCCTCTATCAATGCCCCAGTCTCGGAAATATTAGGCTTAGGCATTTCGGGAGACCGGAATTGCCATGTCTGGACGATATGTCCAATGTGGGACTGAAATCGATCTCTCTGTTCTGCAGGGAGTCGGGTGGTTCGAGGCTGTGGTGACTTCCGGAGAATAGTCTGGTAAATACCGGTTGACTCTTGTCGCTGGCTAAGGCTATCACAGAGGAACCGCTATAAGGACCCAAATGAGCCGTGTCGGCTGCCCATTGAACTTAACCTAACCTAACCTTTTATACTATTTCTTTTATTTTTTTTTTTTTTTTTGTGCAACTTATATTTTGAAAACTAAATTTTTGCCAAAAATATATTTTTAATCATAATTAATTTTTATCCATCCTTATTTATTCTTTTTACTTTCAAAAATTTCCACTGCTGTAGTTTTTTTCCATTTTTTCCAGTTATTTCCCTCAGGGCACAACGTCTATAGCTTTAGAAGTAAATCAAATATGGTGTTGCATCACCTTAATTTTTCCATGAAATAACGAAAACACTCATTTTATTTTCACTACTAAAATTCTGTTTGTTGTTAAGTCATATAAAATATTTCCACTTCATGTGACCTTTAACCCCACATAAGTTAATTATTGACCAGAAAAGTCTTTATTTTTCTTATATTTTGTTAAAACGTATTTTCCACATGATTCAGCAACAATAAAATCAGCAACAACAACAACAACAAATATTTTTGATTCCCCTCAATTTATTGTTGAAAACAAAACACACTTTTAGTCGCCACTGCCAGCAGCAGAAAACAGGAAATTCAATATTCTTCACAAACAACGATTTTATGAAAAACGTCTATTTATAGCAATTTTTAATGGCTTGAAGGAACTGACTGGTCGGTTAAATTCAAAAAAATAATATATTATGCATGTATATATACAAAAATAATAAAAAATATTTATATTTAAGTCGTGCTAAAATATTTTTCGGTTTAAATTTTTAAATTTTTTCAAAACGAACTGGATAATACGGAGGAATTGCGTGTTAAGTTTAAATGTAATTTAATTTTAAATATATCAAATGTCACATTGGGATTACATTTGGTCTTATTGATTTGAAATTAAATTTAATTGAAATGTTATTTAAGAAGGGTGCTTTTTAAGATCGGTAGAACTTGTGAGATGATAAGCTGTCAAATGAATTGTCATACTTCGCTCACTTTTTGACATTTATCAGCATTGTACTCTGGCAAATCATCATTGAGAGATTCAGGTTTGAACAACGCGACGAAATTATTGAAATTTTCTTTAAAAATTAATCAATGTTACCGCCCCATTTCAATGATTTTTTGCTTGAAAATATAAATATATCCGGGGGAGATGTGGTTTCAACAGAATAGGGTTTTGTGCCAAACGGCGCACAATGTCTGAAATGGAATTTCATCGACCAAAAGTCCAATTTTTTGCTATCGCCGATTTCAAAAATCCTAATGACATTCGATAGTAAACAAATTAGAACTAAGACATCCAAAAAGAACTGGATCAAAATATTGATAATTGTGGGTGTGGCATGCTGCTGGAAACAAAAATTTTCCATTATTATAGAAAAATTTAATTTTTTTAAAATTTGATCAGAATTAAATTATGATTTCTCGCAAACTATTTACAATAATGGGTTGAAACTATTTTTGTTGTTTTATCAGGATACCAGTCTTTTTAGAAATGGTTAATTGTATCGCTGTACCATTAATACCTGATGCGTTATTAAATCTTTTCGCAGGCTCTATATTTTAGTTAAATCCGAATTTCAAAGAAATAGAACTTGTAAGGTTCAAAAGGGGTCAAAAGATTTTTTTGTCTTCTTCAGCCTCATATATACTTTTGGCAACTATTTGAAACTGTCTGTAGAACACTTTTTTCATTTTAATGAAATTAATCTCGAAATTTGTTTTGCACTTTTTATTCTACTGAAATATAACACAGTGGTTTACGAACGTTTTGTTTTGAAAAATAAATCTGCACTGCAACTGATATAAGTCTTAAAACTGTTGAATGTTGAGTTGATTTGGAAATACACGGTTCCAAAGGGGGTCGGGAGAGTGACTTATGGACCTCTAAACTTGGTAAGCTTGGATATTCAAACTTTTAAAAAATTCGCCAAAATTATATGTTTTATATGGATGCTGACCTACAAAAAATATGCTTAAATGTTTAGGATAGCTCCTTTACCTCTAGAGGTATTCGGATAAAACGAATTTTTTGGGTGGATTTTTTAACGATTTTTCGAGTTTTTTAATCGGGTGGATTATGATTAATATCAAAATATTATCAATAGTGGGTTAAAATTTTTTTTATATTGGTAGGAAAGCAGACTTTAAGCAACGGTTTCGATCTTTTGCTGATAAAAAAAAATTTTCTTCAGAAATATATTTTCTATATTTCTCGAAAGAAAACGGTTTGAGTATGCTTCTTAATGCAATTTTTAGTCAATTTGGCATTTGTTTCTCACACATGCCCTATAAAAAAATCTTATTTTTCAAACAAAAAAAATTATTTTAATGTTCGTAATTTTCTGGAAAATTCTGATCAATATCGAGTGGTAAATAGTTTTATATTGCCATTTTTGTAAAAGAAAAATAATTTTCTTAAACCGTTTTTCCGGAATTGGGAGTTCGGGGTATTTCTAAATCAAAAATGGGGATGCTTTTTATTCCACTGTTTTAAAATCATTTCATTCTACATAGTCTCAAAGTTTCTTTGGGATATAAATATCCATGTCAGATTCATGGTATGTCAAACATTAAAATTATTATTTCTGTAGTGTAAATGAATGAAAGGGCTTTCAATATGAGTAAAAAAAATATAATTTCAAGGTTTGACATTCTGTAGTAGAAGTAAATTTCAGTAGAAGAAAATTTATGAAAATATATTATTTAATTAAAAAAAAGGTCGAATTAATAACAATATAATTAGTAAGGGTCTTCCCCTGAGTGTTGGTCCTAACAAAAAAAAAATAATCAGAAATTTATTTCGCAAGCAAAAAATGTTTTTTTAAATAAAAAGGATAATAAACTACATAAAATATTCTTAAATTTTTATTTTACATATTTCAACTTTACTAAATATTTTTATTAAATGCATAAACATGGTAAAATAGAAACAGTGTATAACAGGTTTATAACAAATAAAACATTTCATCACTTTTTTCCAATATTTCACATGTCTAGATTCGAAAATTCCGAGAGAGAAAAAGCAAATATCCTTTATGGCATGTTTTATTTAATATTTATTTTCCCCTTTCATATACATACATATACCCACACAACAATTGTGGAGATGGTATTATGCGTTCGTACTGATCTGTGTAACACCTAAAGTTGTAGCAACCTCTTAGTATATCGATTGACTCAGATCTTAAGCTATCCAACCGTTCAGGCGGCAAAAGGCCGGCTGGAGGGCTGACTGTCCAGGTAACGCAAAGCACAGGTGTACTTGTGCGCAACGTACAGGTCGCAATTTTGGAAATAATTTGCAGAATATTGAAGAGGTGGCAAATCATAATATCCATGGACATTATGACATTGGACGTTAGGCAAGCCATATATTGAAAATGATAAGAATAGGTCCATAATTTCTCATTACCCCTACACAGATTTCTTTCCGGAATAGATTCATTTCGATTAAATTGCGTCCAAACTAATTTTATTGCCAATTTTGGAAATAATTTGCAGAATATTGAAGAGGTGACACATCATAATATCCATGGACATTATGACATTGGACGTTATGCCAAACCATCTATTGAAAATGATAAGAATAGGTCCATAATTTCTCATTACCCCTACACAGATTTCTTTCCGGAATAGATTCATTTCGATTAAATTGCGTCCAAACTAATTTTATTGCCAATTTTACTCATCTTTCATAATTTTATTAAAATCGGTCCATACATGACCATGGCTCTCATACAGATTCTTCTCCCAAAGAGAGAGCTTTTAATCCGATAACTTTCTTAGAAATGATGCTATTGATATACAATTTAGCGAAAGTAACTTTGACAATAGCTACTAGTGATCTTACAGATAATCATATTCGTATTCGAAATTCCGAATATTCGCCCATTGTACGACATATGGATGGGCAAATTGCAAAAATATATCGATATACATATATCGTATCGATATTTATTAAGAGTATCGATATATATCAATTAAAAATATCGATATATCGATGTATCGAACGTATTAAGCTGAAATTATTACTAAATTTAAAAACTTAATATACCTATGACAATACATTTTTACAAAGGCACAAACGTATTACATATTACAAAAAAATTTAAAAAAAATAAAGAATACAAAAAAGTTTTTACTTATTCGCCATATGAAATTTAAAAAAAATAATTAGGATTATATACTGCCGGTAAACAAAACTTGTAACACATACTATGCAAGTAAACTGTGCAATATTTTATTATTAATATATAAGAACATGCTCAAATAAAAAAAAAAAACAAAATATTTTTTTTATTATTAACATTCCAACTTTCATGAGTCGATTCTTTGCATAATTCTAGGAACCCTTTCCAGAATATTTTTTCCGCGCTTATTTTTTTGTTGTCATCTCTTAAAAAACCAAGACAAAACTGACCTGTGTAATCTTTGAAAATGTACAATGGAAAAACGCCTTTATTTTCTTAATATTACACGTAGAGAAAAAATATGTTTAGATATGGTCACCTCCAACAAAACTATTTTTAGACAAAAAAAACATATTATGTTTAAATGTAACCATATTATTGTCACCGACAAACATATAATTGTTAAATTAGTCCTCCATCAAGAAGCCACAACCATATTATGGTTGCCTCTAAACATGTTATGGTTAAATATGACAATAATTTGTTTTTAAATTAACAATAGTATTTTCCTCTTTTCTAAGAGCAACATGCTTTGGTTGAAAATCAACCATGCTATTATAAATGTTAAACATATTTTAGTTATTACTAACCAAAAGATGTTCGGAGGCAACCATAATATGGTTGTGCCTTCTTGATGTAGGACTAATTTAACAATAATATGTTTGTCGGTGACAATAGTATGGTTAAATTTAAACATAATATGTTTGCAATTCTCTTTAAAAATAGTTTTGTTGGAGGTGACCAAATTTAAACATATTTTTTCTCTGGGTGTAGTTAAAAAAAAACCTATTATGCAATTCTTAAAAAACAACAGTATTGTAAGCAGTTGAGCAACGGTTAAAATGTTGAATTTTATTATAAAGTGATATTAAAAAAATCGAATTCGATAGTCGTAGATAAATATCGATGTATCTATATATCGGTATTTTTAATATCGGCGATATATATCGATTATAATTTTTTTGCCCATCCCTAGTACGACATTCGTACTCGTATTCGCCAAATCCATGCGAATGGTTTACGAATATTTTGTTAATACATTTCAAAATGCAAAAAAATACAAAAGTACAAAATATACATAAAATGAAATTAAAAATATAAATTTTTCGTAAAAGAGGGAGAAAACCTAAATTTCAAAGAACAAGTATCATTATGAGCATTTTAGCATTTTTGCAGTTAAATTCAGCATTCAAAATTTTGGCTAAACTGCAAGATTTTCATTTATTCAGAATTTTTATAAAATGTTTCAGAATTTTTTTTTAGCTTTATTTTAAATGTTTGGAGAAAATTTTTTTTTAATTACTTAAAATTTTTACTACAAATAGTTGCAATTAAAATGAAATTTCGAATGAAAATTGATCATTTTTATCTTAACAAACGTCTTACTTAATTTGTAAAAAAATAAACAATACTGGGATGAAGGGTGTCATAAGGTCCATGGTGCATGACCAACTATCTTCTACTTGCGTTACATGTAGCAGTTTCCTTTTCGAGTAATACAGGGTGGCGCATAATGTACGTTATGATTTAATCTATCTATATAAACGCTTGTTCCGGGTACGTGTTACTAAAACTCAAGAACCGCTGCAGCGATTGATACCAAACATGGACAATAGCTTTGTTTAGCCCGGAACAAAGTTTCTCTTGAGTTTAATCCCGAAAAGTGGTGCTGTTGTAGTGATATTTAAATATTCTTAATCTGGCTGGAATTCACAAAATATAAAGGCTGATTCATCGTGAGGTTTGATTTTCAATATGCTGTTTACAGATCACGCGTGACTCATATCAAACTGCCTTGTTATTTTTGTTCAGTATCATTTGGCAAGTCATCATGGAAAGACTCACAACACAACAGATTCTCCAAATTGTGCAGCTGGGCTCTTCGAAAACTCAATGAAAATCCGGTGTTTTATCGTGAAATTTTGTTCAGTGATGGAGGACATTTCTGACTCAATGGGTACGTAAATAAACAAAATTGCCGTATTTGGGCTGATGAGCAACCCGAAGAGTATCGAGAGCTACCATTACATCGACTAAAACAACGATATGGTGTGGCTTATGGGCTGGTAGATTTATTGCCAATGGTAACAGTTATAAGACAATGTTCACGTACTATGTGCTTCCTGAAATTCAAGCGCATGGTCTCGGTGAGCTCTGGTTTTAACAAAATGGCGCTAAGAGCCATACAGCGCGTGATAAATCATTTTGGTGAGCACTTAATTTTATGTTTTGCTCTGGTAAATTGGCCACCTAGATAGTACGATATCACACCTTTGGAATATTTTTTTCTGTAAAGTCTGAGGCCTTAAAAAATAAGCCAGCTACGATTGACGCTTTGGAAGCCAACATTGCTTGTGCTATTCGCGAGATACCAGTCGCTATGCTCGAAAGAGGCGCCCAAAATTGGACCATTCGAATGGACCACTTCAGTCGCAGACATGGCCAATATTTACATGATTCATTTTCAAAGAGTAAATTCCATAAATTGTTCTTTTAACCGTTGGTAAAAATTTTAAGTTCTCTTTCAAATTAATGTGTTATATTTTACATTATAAATCAAACCTCACGATGAATCACCTGAAATTTATTAAACAAAAATAAGTTTCCTGATAAAAACCAGTATTTACATTTTATTTCGAGAATCCCGGGAAGCGGCGGGGTCAAACAGCTAGTAAGTAAAGAAAATTTATGTTTACATTTTTTTATGTTCTTTAACAGCACAAAACGAAGAACTAAAATAAATAAAAATTTTTTATTTTTTTAAGTCAGCATACGATTATTCAGACAATAAGATAATATCGAATAATGAGTGATTAGGCCCATTTTCACCACAATGGTCACCTCAATAAAAATATGGGGCATTCAAAATCCATCAAATGCACCTACTTAGATTCACAGTTTGTTGTGGAATTACTTCAGAAAAGAAGATCATTGGACCATTTATTGTGAATGGCATTCAATACCGGGCAATGATCGAAAATTTTTTAAGGTCCGAGGTGGAAAACAATTTAGAATTTTGGTTCCAATAAGATATTGCTACAGTTTACACAGCTCGTCCAAGTATGGCTTTTTTGGCAATCAAAAAGTTACTTATGAGCCACCCTATATTTACATGACGATAATGTAAAACTCTTTTCCTACATCCCATTGATAGAAATAGTTTTTCATTTAAATAGTTTGTGTTCTTGTTTTTTTTTTTTGTCTAGCTTGCGATTTTTTTCCTTTTTTTTTGTGATAAACTTTTTTATTCATTTACCTGCCAGGCAATTTAGTATTTCAATAAACATTTTATGCATGTAAACTGTAAAGTAATAAAAAAAATGCTAAATAAATTTGAACACATGAATAGAATTTTACTTTAAGGCAATTTTTGTTGAATGATAAAACTAAAACTAAAGCACAGCTTTTAAGAAGAAATGTTAATCAAGATTATGTAAAAATTCATCCAAAATGGGAAGTACATTTATAAACGATTGTTTATCGTTAGTGTCTGATTAGTTTATTTACCCAATTAAATAATTTTTTTGAAGTTAATTTTTCTTTATACTTACAATTTACAATATTTTATTTTATCAATCAGATTTTCTCTGTTAAGAAGTATTACCTGAAACACAAAAAAAGTAATGAATTAATAATTATTATTTATAAAAAAGTATATATAGTATATATAACAATATTTAAGATCACGGAAAATGTTCATACATATTATGGTAGCTTAACTATATAATTGTCTCCACAGCCACATTATAGTTACTTCAGTTCTCCATAAGGCAACAACAATCATACACGCAGAGAAAAAAAATGTTTAAATATGGTCACCTCCAACAAAACTATTTTTAAAGACAATTTTAAGAATAATATGTTAAAATGTAACCATATTATTGTCACCGACAACCATATTGTTGTTAAATTAGTTCTCCATCAATAAGCCACAACCAAAGCTCTAAACATGTTGTTGTTATATATGACAATAATTTGTTGTTAAATTAACCATAGTATTTTTCTCTTTTCCAAGAGCAACATGCTATGGTTGAAAACCAACCATGCTGTTATAAGTGTTTAGCTTATTTTAGTTATTATTAACCAAAACATGTTCGGAGGCAAACATAATATAGTTGTGGCTTCTTGATGGAGGACAAATTTAAACAAAATATGTTTGTCGATGACAATAATATGATTACATTAACCATAATATATTTAAAATTTTATTTAAAAATAGTTTTGTTGGAGGTAACCCCATATTTAAACATGTTTCTTCTCTGGATGTATAATTGTTTTCTACGATCTTGTTGTGGCTATTAATATAATTCATATGTTAACCACAAATAATTGTATAACTGCTTGACTATTATATCATGTTGCTTTTAGAATATGATAAAATTTACAAAATGAATTGAATTTACATAAATGGTTGTCACAATTAGGTAATTAGTACATAGGCAAGTAGTTATAGGTAACCATAATACGATTGCAAAAGGCAAACAAATAAAGAGCTGATAATATTTTTAAATTTTCTGCCAAAAAAACTCAATGAGATTTCGGCGATCTTACCGAGAAGTACTTTTTTTTTTTTTTGACAATAATTTGTTCTTAAATAAACAATAGTATTTTCTACTTTTCCAAGAGCAACATGCTATGGTTAGTATATTTTAGTTAAACCAAAACACGTTCGGGGGCAACCATTATAGAGTTGTGGCTTCTTGATGGAGGACTAATTTAATTATAATATGTTTGTCGGTGACAATAGTATGGTTAAATTAAGCATAATATATTTAAAAATTTTCTTTTAAAATAGTTTCTTTGGAGGTGACCATATATAAACATGTTTTTTCTCTGGATTTGTGGAGGGGAAAAATAGCAAATCAGCGATGATTAATGTAAGACGTGCTGCATTTTTAAAATTCAGAGATGATTTTTTAAAAGTTAGCAGACGGATTAAAGTTTCTAAACCATAGCTTAGGTATGCGCGAAGTCCCACATAAAAAAATTATAAATTTGTCAAAACAAATTACTCAAAACGATGTTTTATTAATCCTGGAATTCCTCCACTAACGAACTAACGAAAACAATATACATTTGATTCGCGATAGAATACGCATCATGACAGAACGTGTTAGACTATTATGTGGGCAATCTAATAACCTACTAGTTTCTAGTCTATTTGATTAATTCTTTGTAACTTCATTTAGTAAGCACTATATATACATATTTTATAAAATATTCTCATGTATTTAACAGCCATACCTAAATAAGAGCGGAACGCGTTTTCTAGTTGTCAAAAATCCTAATGCCCATACAGTGCGTTAAAATAAGCAGGGTTGCTATATTTGTGGTTTTGACACCCCTGTTTTTACCGTTTGATAATAAATAATTGCAAATTAGCTATTTTTAGGTAAAACTAGCGGTTTTACTTACATTTTTTTATTTATTTTATGAGCGTTTTAGTAAGCACAAAAGTTAAGACTACTGTTTATGCCACAACACTGACGCTCTTATGGCATATCAGCGTAAAAGCTACGCAGTCATAAAATGTTTGGTTGTACGTAGATGTTTTTATTTAAATTATTACATCTATAACCTGTGTAAAAAAAGGAATGTGCTAAACAGAAAGTAACGGGCTTTAACCACCGGTGCAGCAGCTAAACGACGTTGTTTTATGGAGCAAAATAAATTAAACCCTTTCGTCAGTTTTAAAATGTAAAGGTTGTACGTAAATATTTTTATTTAAATTATTACATCTAATTCTGAGGCACGAAATAAACATATTCGGCTTTACGGGCAGAATTTTGCAAGTTTTCGAGGGTTCAGTGTAACAAAGATATTATAAACGGACTTTTGCTCAGCTCTGGCCCATTGGTTACTATCTTAAGACCAACTCCGAAAAAAGTCATTATCCTTTACGAAAAAAGCAATTTCTTTTATGCTTCCACCTGTACTTGGCAAAGAAGAGTATCCAGATTCGGAAGAGCACTTTGAAGAAACAGACGAAGAAGAACCATGGCACTCATCTTCATCATAGTGCAAAACAGAAGTTGTTTTAAATAAATAAGTTATTATTTTAAACAAGATTTATTGTTACTATTATACTCGTAAGTAAGTTATAATTACGAATAAATTAATTATTTTCAGATAAATTAAATACCATGAAATAGATAAAAGTCTCGTTAGAGCTTAAAAATGAATATTTTGTGCAAATTAGAAAACACAAAGAAAAAATTTTATTTTGACTGGGTCGTTCCGGATGAATGGCTTTGGAGGAACAACTCCCCCTGCCCATAAAAGTTAAAAAATGAAACTCTTATGGTATTAAGGCGTTAGTAATCTTTTTCTTTTAATATTTGCATTTTTTATTTTTAATATTATTTTATGTAACCGCCCACAAAAAAGGGCAAGGAGAAAAAGTGTAATTTTACGAATTGCTGGGTCCAATTTTAGGTTTTTTTTTTTTTTGACTTTCGCCGATGTTAAAAGTTGCATTTGCTAAACAAAAGCATGCACAGAAAAAAATATTTTTCCAATTCAAACAAAAAAATTTTAAAATCAAAACATTTTTTGTTTAAAACAGGACCTACAAACGAATTTGCATATTCAAACAATTTATTTTGCATTTCGTTTATTGAAAAAATACTCGGATTTTTTCAAACAAATAGTTGTTATTATTGGTTAAATTTGTGTTTGATATTAAAAAAAATTCAAACAAATTATTTAACTGAATCAAACAAAAAAGTTTACTAAAATTAATACAAATTTAAAAACAAATAATTTTGCTGAATCAGTGAAAAGCGGCTGGCCTTGGAACTCATTTTTTTTTTATTTTTTTAATAATTTCCGAACACCATTCGTCTTGTTGTACACAATGTTTCTTTCCCCCTCACTGTCGCTAAATCCTTTTCTTGGCTACAGAAGAAATCTTAATTAAAAACAGCAGCATTACGGCCTGATATGGTTTTCATCATCATTTTGCTTTCAAAATATGAAGTATATATTTAACTAAAAAAGTAAATAATATAGAATACGGGTTTTTTTTAATGCTACGCATGCCACACTATTTGATCATGTAATACGACCACTTTAAAGAGCGTTAAATATTTCATACAAAATTATGAAAACTTGAAACCAATAGCGCGTATATCATATTTTTGTAAAGTTGCCAAAATTTTTGTGGCTAAAATAAAAATCAAACAAAAATATTAATAGAAACAGTAAACAAAATTTGTTGAAATTAAAAAATTTTTAAACAAGGGTTTGCTTGAAAATATTTTAGCAATAATTATTTCTGTGTGGGAAAATTTAAAATAATGCATTTTTCAGAGTTTGGATTAGTTCTTCTAGGGGAAACTTTTTTTACCTTGGTCAGGTATTATTTTTTTTTTTTTTTTTTTTTTTTTGTATAACACATATTTCTGCAAAGTTTCATCGATCTAGGGGCACACAATAATTTTTTGAGAAGCAATATAAGCTAAAACAAAAAGTAATGTCCGACTAGATTGGCAAAATACCCCTATGTGCCCGCCTGAAAAACACTGTAGGCGTCAGGAAGTCTATATAACCTTCTGCTGTCCAGATCTTCAATGAAGACCGCCGCAGCCGTTCCTTTCATCTTCGCGCCATCTGTGAAAATAGCAAAACGCCAATAAAATCTGCCCTGAACTGACCAGCTCTTCCTAGACGGCAATTTTACCTCTGGCAAACGCCCAAAATCGACCCGAGTGCCCACATAATAGCCCCCTTTTTGCGGTTAGAGTAACCATAAAATATTTGAAACTAAATAATGGTTTTGTTAAAAGTGACAAAAGAGAAAAAGATGTTTGCAATATATAAATCTCAACTAAAGCAAATTTTTTCAGTAAAATTAGAATTTTTTTTCTCAAAGACCCCTTTTAAATGTGTAACGAATAAAATAATATTTTTGTTAAAAAAAAATAGCATGCTTAATTATTTAATAGGCAAAAGTTTTTTTTTTTAATTTTGTAAATTATGCAAAAACTTATTTTAAGTAAAAGCTTGTTCTAGCACCAAACAATATATTAACTCAAGAGACCTCAACTGAACGAAAACAACCAAAGAAGTAATAAGTTAAAGTAGAATTAAAAAAACTCCCACTAGTCTAGAAAACGTGAGCCACATTAATGTTCATTAATTTAAGACCCAATGTAAGGACGTCTTGTGTCTAGTGGATAACGCAAAATTGCTTTCATTTTCCAATTACTTGCAAGCGCCCTAGGATATCTTAACAATTTGTTGCTGAATATATTCAATTTTATACATTTTTGATCATTTATATTTTTCCCATCCTAAACCCTTTTTAGTAATTTAGAGAATTCATTTTAAGAAAAAAACTTTATTGTGTCTAGCAGTTTTATCACGTAAACTCAATTAAAAATATTTAGGGGTCGTTAAACATTAAAGAAACCAACACACAAAATGTTGGTCATTACCATTTTACTTGGAAAAAAAACTAAACACTGGGATGGCCTTTTTTCTGTTATCAAGTACTCTTGACATTTTTGTTTCTTTTCACACGAAAAAAAAAATAATATTTACAAGACTACAAAACAATAAAATTACACAAAAGTATTCAAAAGGAAACAGAAACGAAATAAATGGAACCCTTAAAAACCGTTAAAGGAAGTTATGCAAATAAACACAGTAATTTCACATTTTAATGAAAGAAGAGAAAATTCTAAAAGAAATAAGTAAAATTGCTAAACAACACAGAAAATATTTTAGTGTATAAAAGTTTATAAAAATTAAAAAAAATATTAAAAAAATTTAAAGCAGCTTAAACTTTAACCAAATATTTTTTTATTTACTTATTTTATATAAGAAAAAAAATGTTATTGAATTTCAAAAAAAAAAATATTTAAATTTGAAGAATTCTCAAAGCAATAAAATATTTTGAAGGATCTTCTGCAAACTTACCTTCAAATTTTAAAGCACTCTTGAATATTGATTTTTATTAAAGATTTTTAAACGTTTTCGCTCTTTTTTTTCCTAAGAGACCACTTGTGTATTTGTTTCTAATGCTTTTTTCAGGCTTTTATTTTTGTATATAAATTGCGAAACTATTTTTAAATACTCTCAAAAGAAAATGTTAGTATTTGATTAGAAAGTTACTAAGAAAAATATTAAATTTTAAACGAAAACAAGATTAAATGAGTATTCCACTTGCAAACACCGCTAAGTAAAAAAGCAAATTTCTGAGAAAATCGATTTAAAAAGTTTTTTGAAAGTAAACTACCAAGCAATATACACTCATAGAAAAATGCGCCATCATATTGTTGATGCTCTAGCATCAGAATTGTGACATCAATGTGATTACAAATAGCATCAATGAAGCAAAAAGTGACATCAATCCAATGTCGAACGTCATCCTAAAATGTTGTCATATTTTATGGGTCATCTATGCTATGACTACAGTGACATCAATTCGACGCCACATTTTGTGTACACTGATACAAAAGGCGTCATAACGCTGATGTATTTTGGCATCAGTACAGACAAACTGTCTTCAGTGTGTGTTTGATGATTAACTGTCATCAGTGCGATGACATAATATACCATGCCATCAGTATGACGAGAAACTGTCATCACTGCAATGAAAAACTGTCATCAGTGCAATTACAAACTGTCATAAGTGTGATGACAAACTGTCATCAGTGCAATGACAAACTGCCATCACTGCGATGACATAATATATCATGCCATAATATATTATTAACATTATTTTCATATCTAAAAAGTAAAATTAGAAGCAAAAATTCCCATATTAAATTTTTTTTAATTATTTATTTAAATACATCAAATTTTTCAAGCAGAATTATTACGAAAACCATATCGGGCATGCTGCTGGTATCTTATAAGTGAGAGTTATTCGTTAAGCAAAGGGCAGAATAAAGCAAAAGTGAAACAAATAATGAAATAATGATATTCTCAATTTGACTTAAGGTCAATTGCAATGGCTCAATTTGATGACGGCTTGTCATCGCACTGATGACATGCTTTATAAACCAACTCCGATTCGTCATTTCTGTGATGATTAATGTATAATCCATCCATTGATGACAAAATTTAAATTTTTTACCCTGATGACAATTTGGCCAAGTGATATTAAGGCTGACATCACAGTTATGTAAAGTGTGAAGGAGTCAAAAACGAAGACTCTTATTATGAAGCCTTTTCTATCAGTGTAGAGTTTTGCAGGAGTATTGAATATTTAACCAGAAGTTGCGCGTTACTTATGGAGAATAATTAGTATTGTGATTTGTTTATGGTTTTTATTTCAAATTTTTATATTTATATCAGGCTTAGGTTCTTCAAATTTAATTTTCATTAAATAATTTTTAATGAAGAAAGGAGTTTACAACATGAAATGAACTATTTATAATTTTTTATTCTTGACCGAAGCTGGGATTGAAGCCACGGACAGTTGATTTGACATGTTTCGATAGTACCCACACTATCTCTGGCAACTGGCAGTCAATAGTTGAACATCAATCTTTAAGCCAAATTGCATTGTTTTTATCGAGATTGATAATGACTTTGGGAGGCATTTTAAATAATAAATAAGATGGCAGCTTCAAGAGATTTTTTTTTTTTACTAAGTGGTTTTTGCAAGTGGACTACTCAAATTCTAGAACGTATTCTGCACAATGGCTCGTATTTATATATAAATAAAACACAAAAAAATTTTCTTCCTTTATATGTCCTTTAGATACTTTAAAACCATCTAACCGATGTGATTAAAATTTAATTGGAAAGGCAATTTTGTGTAGATGGTTTTAGGCTATATATCTTGGTAAAACTAGGCCCACGAAAGGAGGAACGGGACACTCCCTGCCTCTTCGAAACTTTCGAACAGATTTTATTGAAATTTAAAACATGGATAGCTCCATATTTATATTGGCACATTAATTATGCATTTAAAAAAAGGACTGTTAGGGGTGGTAGGGGACAATTTCTGCCTCTCCGATAGCATTATTCGTAATGGCTTAAGACATGAAAAAGTGTTCTTTGAGAGCGGGTATTATATAGGATGTATGGTAAATTATAGACCGATCGTCACGAAATTTAACAGTGTTATTCCTACTCATATAAAATTGCGACATACCAAAATATATTACAATAAAGTTATCCGTTACTATTTTAGGCTTACTAAAGTGTTTTCCGACAGTGGGTTTTAAATGATGGACCGATCTTTACGAAAACTTTATAACAATATGTGCATTCCGCCACCACTTATGTTAGTTTTTGTAACAAAATTATCAATTTTTTAAGGTGGTGGTTCAACATTTAGATTAATTTCTCTTATGCTGCTGATTGGACTTTGCTGGATTTCAATCAAAAACTGCTAGAAACATTTGATACAAATACTGTTCTCTTCGGTTGAGTTTTTCGAAAATCAGAGTGTTTTAAACAGACGGACATGTCCAAATCGATTTAAAATGACTCAAGGACACGGAATATATTTATAGGGAATGAAAATCTTAGTAAACCCTCATTAAAACAAGTTGTGGAGGGTATAATAAACAAATTTATTTTTATCAACAATAAATTTTTTCTTTTGGTGTAAAAACAAGTGCATTAAGTTGTGGTTTCTGTTTAAATACCTTCATGTTAAAAAACCATTTTGTGGTTATATACAAAGAAGAATATCTAGAAGTATATATAAGGGATCTAAAAATTTCAATATCTGTGGAAAACTTTTTCAAGGGCTTGATATGCCCATGTTCTTGAAATTGATTTTAAGTAAAATTTATTTCTCTGTTTTAGTATTCATTCTAGCCGAGATATGTTATCCTTAAAGCGTAATAGAAAAACAAAAAAGAACGTATTTTCGATCCAACCCCGCACATATTTTACCCTACACCAGTTGCAAATATGGGCACAATAAGTTTTAAGAAGAGAAATTTTTAATATCTGAAGACAATTAATGTGCTGTTTTCACAACACAAGTGATTGAACGTGTAGAAAAGTGTATATGAAAAACATTCAAAAAAAAGAGTGCTGTGATTACGTCATGAAAACAGTGAAAACATCAGATAAGAATTTACAGCCTTAAGTAAGTTTTTTGCGATCGTTTGTATTTTTTTGGAATATATTTAAGGCACGAGAGTTTAGAAAATGCCGCTTAAATTGCCTTTGGTTCCAATCTTCATAGAATCTCCTCATCGCATTACAAAATATATAAAAAAAAACCCCCAATCGTAGAAAAAATTATTGGAATTTATTTTCAGAAAGATCAGATTATACCTTCCATCATTTGCTTTAAGTCAAAAGATTTGACATTTTTGTTGAATAATGTTCGTTTTTTATTGACATTTAAAAAAGCCAGCAAGTGTTTGAAAGATTGTTTCTCAAAAATCAGATTAATGAGACTTTTTCGAGTACTTTTGGTGATTAAAAATTCATAAATCAGTTTCACGCTTAAAAAACGACTCAAATGAATCGATTATTTATAAAAAGCCTCTTGTCACATAAAGTAAAATTTTGGAAAATAAAAAAACTTCTTATTTTCCCTTATAAACTTTTTGTCGCTTCAAGTTTCGTGACGATGTTTAGGCTTCTGGAGGTGAAAATACTGAAAACATGAGTGCGTTTATAATAAAATTACGTATTATCATTTGACGATTTTCGTAATAAAAGGTCTTTGGTATAATAAAATTACAAGAGGGCATTTCATAAACAAACGATTCCAATATGACTCGCGCATAAGATTTGAATATGTTTGACTTAAAAATTACTAAAAATACCATTAGGAAAGAGTCGAAAATGAGTCTAAACTGTCAAAAAAAAGAAAAAGCTTTTTGTAATAGCTCTCTTCCTTAAATTTTTTTTTTAGAAATGACTTTAAGGAAAAAAAAAAATTCAAGGAATAGAGCTATTACAAAAAGCTTAATAAAATACATAACTGAAATTTAACTCATAGAATAAATTCGAAAAATGAAAAATGTTGAATATAATAAAGTTGCTTAATATCTATTTTTTTAATATTTAGAAAAGAGTTAAGCTATTTAAAGGCTTATCGGTTGGAAAAACTGTTTAACAAGTTCGCTTATAAATGTTTAAAGTGTATTAAAGATTCGGCTTAACTGAATGTAACATTTTAGCTTTTTGTTAGATTTATTTTACTCAGTTTTATACATTTTATATTCTATGACTCTTAACCGTATTTTTTGTGTAAAACAAGAGTTTTGCTTATTGTCCTTCGCATCTCATTGAACTCATTTTGCAAAGTACATTTTTGTTTTCTCTTTATATTTATGGATGTATTCGTTTTTATTTTTGTAGTTACATTTTTTGTAGATATGCATAACAAAATGTACAAATATTTGCGTAAATAAAATATATTGCCTGTTGTATTAAAGGCAGTGTTGCCAGAAGTATAAAAAAATCATTTCAAGAAGGTTTTATTACTTCACTGGGCAAATCGGAAAGATTTTTGAAACGTTTTTAAATATAAGGTACTTTTTTAATAGGCTTTAGTTAACTAAAAAAAATATAAAGAAAATATTACCAGAAATAGGGAAATATCGCTGTATGAGGGTGTTTTCTTCTTTAAAATAGTAGTGGAGACAGCACCGTTCACATACTTTTAATTAAAGATTCTTCTTTTTAATCTTAATTTAATACCAGAATCTATACGACAGATGTTATACTTTTAAAAGTAAAAACTCTAAATTTTGTATGGGCTTGTATATTTCTTTAAAAGTTTGATAAGCAAAATCTTAAAAATATTGGAAAATATTTAATTTAATAAGGTGTGGTCTTTTATTGACTCAAGGACAAGCTTATTGAAAATGGTATTTAAAGTACTAATCTCCCGCAATAAACTGCAGGGCAAACATAAAAAAATATGGTTAGAAGTAAGCACAATCTAGGAGAATATATTATAGTTTTATTATTCTTTGTTTGTAGGTAACCATATTATAGTTAATTTTTAGCATGTTATAATTAATTGAAGTTTTTTATATGATTAATCATATCTAATAAAATTTTAGATTTTTATAAAAATCTTTGGAAAATTAATTTTTTTAATAATTGATAAAAAAATATTGAAATTTTTTGTTTTAGGATAAGCTGCTCCTATGCGCATTTCACTGGTTGCTTAGGCCAGATCATCAGGAAACGTTATCCTAAATAATTTTAGAAAAGCTAAAGCTATCAGCAAACAAGACTACAGAGGGAATGAGAATTACCTACATACACTCAAAAAGTCTTATTTGCAACAATATCAAAGCTTAAACAAAATACCAACAATAAAACAGTGAGTTTGTCTCTTCGTACATTCCCCACTACAATTAGTTGGAATTCTCCCAACATTAATTGTAGTTTTAAGTAGGTAAAGAAAAAACAAATTAAAACAAGAACAATCATAAATTTTATTTAAAAAAACTCAATTAAACTTTTTGTACAAAAATAGCAGGAATTAATGCAGGGGTTCCTCACATTTTGCGTGTAAACACAATTTTGTAAGTTTGTTAATCATTATTTTAAAACTTGTCCAAAAAAATTTTTTAAAAAGAAGTTTGGTAAGTCTTATTTTGAATGCTTTGAACAATCATTTAAAACTGAAATAGGGTTTTAAGCAAAATTGTTATTTTTAATTTAAATATAAATTTTAATGTAAATATTAAGAAAACATATGGGTTGTTCACGGAAGGCTGTTAATCAGGTTACAACAAAATACATTTATTAAAAATGTTTTTAAATATATTTTGTTGCTGTTTATATAACTACATAACCATATAACCTGATAATCCGCCTTTCGTGAATAACCCAATAGTTTTTGCATTTAAGTATATATGAGTTTATATCAGGGACCGTAACAGTTATAAGTGATATCGAAAAAGTAATTTAATAACAATTATTTTGTGAATTAAAAAACAAAATTCTATCTCAAACAGTTGTTTTTCAACGCAAAAATAAAAGGTCGAAACAAACTCTTAAAAAAGAGTCTTATTTCACCGTCATAAAACAAAACTCTTTTGGGGAGTTTTAATTTGCTGTCATACACTAAAACTCATTTGACGGGCTTAATTTGATTTAAATTAAATAAAACTAATTTGAGGAGTTTTATTTTTTCCGCCAAAAAATAAAACATTTCAGTATTATTTTACCCTTTAGTATCAAATTTTCATATTTAAACAATTTATTTTTCATTTAGTTTATTGAAGAAAAAAATCAGATTTTTCATCAAATTATTGTAAAATTTAGTTAGATTTGTTTCTGATATATAAAAATATTTTCAAAGGAATAAATTTTCAACAAATAGAATTTGGAAATTATTGTTTCTTTTTTTTTTTTTTTTTTTTTTAATTTTGTTTAGTTTTAATCAACATCAAATCTTTAGAAGAGTTTAATTTTATGCCTGCAAAAAATTAGTTTTCTTTAAGACGAAAAAAAACTCCTTAATTGAGTTTTCTTTCAGACGGGAAAAATAAAGCTTCTTAAATGAGTTTATAAAAACGGAAAAAATAAAACTCCACAAATGAGTTCTCTTTTAGGCAGAAAAAATAAAACTCTCTTTTTGAGAGTTTTATTCGACCTTTTATTTTTAAGTTGAATAATAACTCTAAACTTTGTAGTGAGTCCGTGAATGTTTAATTTAAGTCTGTTAGTTCAATATAAAAAACTATCAGAAAGTACCAAATGAAAAACAAAAAAGTATCAAAAAGTCTCCTCTTATCGATTCTCATCCACTCAGGAAATTGCATAGTTTAATTTAATATTTCTACGTCTAATATTGACGAAAATTGATCAGAGTTCCAGATGTAGAATGAAAAAGTACCAAAAAGCTTCCCTTACATATTCTTATTTAATCAGGACCATGAATATTTAATTTTATATTTATAGGTTTAATATTAACAAAAAATCAAAAAGTACCAGCATTTTTCATCTTAAAGGTTCCCATTCTCTCAGGACCCTGCACCTATTATATTATGTTTCTTAGATCGATATTATAGAAAATTCAAAAATTACCAAATGCAGCACCGCAAAATAAAATAAAGAAATTTAAGTTCCCGTATTTTCCCTTGTTAATACTTTTTTCTTCCCATTAAGGTTCGGTTTGCAAACAAAGGAGGAAAGTGTTCTTAGCTGGTTTTCCTTTGCCGATTTATGTATATTGTCGAATATTCGAAATGTTTGGTTTGGAAAAATATCTTATTATTGATAGAAAAAAATTTTTGTAATTGAAAAAAAAAATTTTTTATTTATGTGTTTTGCATATGGGTTAGTAGCCATTTTTAACCTTTATAACTCCAAAACTATTGAACGAATTTTAATCAAATATGCATATATTGGGCACTTTTGTAAATACCTTTAAAATGCCTTATGTTTTGTTCTAGTTGTTGGGCAAACAGAGGAGGAAAGTGTTCTTAACTGTTTTGCCTTTGCCGATTTATATAAGATTAATTGTACAAAACTTGATGGAATATATTTAGGAAGAAAAGGCGCAGGTATTTTTGAACACATTTTCTGGCAACACTGTTTAAGGGATAAATGTATATTTTGTGTCCCTTTTTTCAAACATGATTTGGTTGGCTTTCTTTTAAGGGTATTACATCGATATTTGTGGGCATTTTATACACATGTAGAATATTATTTATTATATTTATCTCAAAAGTTGAATGAATTATTAAAATAATAAAATAATATTGGAGTTATTTATCATAAATTATAATAATGTTTGGTAATCGAAAATAAGATTTTGAAAGTGGAATATTTTAGATAAAAATATTAGAACATTAACTTTTCCCAAACTTTCCTTTAACAATTTCATATTTTGGGACGCTCTGCTGTGATTTATTTCATAGGAAAAACCTTCTTGATATATAAAACTAATGTGTGGCAAAATCGTTACGGTATTAGGCGTATTCAAGAATTTTATGGGCGAGGCTGTTATATCGGTTGTTGTTTTAGCTGCATGAGAACTTTCGATATCGATAACTATGGTTTGCAAGCTGATAATGTTAAACTATGTTATCATTTCTGTTCAGTAAAGTTTGACAAGTCATCATGAATCATTTAACTTTAGAACAATGCGTCTAAATAGTGGAGATTTGCAGTGAAAAAAATAAAACTGTTCGCGCAGTTCATAGAGTACTTTGTCCATTTTACGAAGATCATGTCTGGTTAAATGGCTACGGCATTACGCGTTTTTTTTTTTTTTTTTTTTTTTTTTTTAAAGAGCAAGCCTGGCACCTCCCGCATAAAGACATAATAGATTCCTGTATTTCTAGAAAACAGCAATAGCTAAACTTCCAAAATAAGGTACAAACTTCCCAAATAAGGTACAACATCCGACAAAATGTGGGCGTAAATGAAGAAGTGGACGGCAAAAAGAGCAAGCCTGGCACCTCCCGCATAAAGACATAATAGATTCCTGTATTTCTAGAAAACAGCAATAGCTAAACTTCCAAAATAAGGTACAAACTTCCCAAATAAGGTACAACATCCGACAAAATGTGGGCGTAAATGAAGAAGTGGACGGCAAAAAGAGCAAGCCTGGCACCTCCCGCATAAAGACATAATAGATTCCTGTATTTCTAGAAAACAGCAATAGCTAAACTTCCAAAATAAGGTACAAACTTCCCAAATAAGGTACAACATCCGACAAAATGTGGGCGTAAATGAAGAAGTGGACGTGGCACAAAATAGATTTATTTTTATCTAAAGAACGGTATTTATATAACTGGCTGTTCTTATCGCACTATGGTGAAGAGTACATAGGATTCGGCATAGCCGAATAGAACACTCTTACTCCTACCAATTATCACAATTATTTGTTTACCCAAGGCAAAAATGAAGCCATAGACAAGCCATGAATAACGACATGCAATACATTACACTCAAAGAAAAATGCATCTTCATATTGATGATGCTCTAACATCAGACTTGTGACATCAATGTTATTACAAATATCATCAAGGAGGCAATCCAATAAAGAACGTCTTCCTAAAAGCTTATCATATTTTATGCATCATCTACGTTATGACTTCAGTGACATCAAATCGATGCCACATTTTGTGTACATTGATGGAAAAGGCGTCAAAACGCTGATGTATTTTGAAATCAATACAAATAAACTGTCATCAGTGCGATGACAAACTGGCATCAGTGCGATGACTAACTGTCATCAGTGTGATTACGAACTGTCATCAGTGCGATGACATAATATATCATGTCATCAATGCGATGACAAGATATTATCAGTGCGATAACAAACAGTCATCAGTGCGATGACATAATACTTCTTGTCATCAGTGCGATGACAAGCTGTCATAATGTTAATGATAACATTATTTTCATGTTTTGAATGTACAATCTGAAGCAAATATTCCCATATTCTATTTTTTTAAATTATTTATTTAAATACATAAAATTTTTAAAGCAGAATTATTACGAAAACCATGTCGGACATGCTGCTGGTGTCTTATAATTGAGAGTTATTCTGTTAACAAAAGACGGAATACAACAAAAGTGAAAGAAACGTGTGTAATGGGTAGTAATGATATTCTCTCAATTTGACTTAAGATCAATTACAATGACTCAAATTGATGACCGTTTGTCATCGCACTGATGACATGCTTTATACCACCTACTAAAATTCTTAATTTCTGTGATGCCAATGTGTCATCCCATTGATGACATAATTTAAATGTTTAACCCTGATGACAATTTGGCCAGGTGACTTTAAGGCTGACATCACAATGATGAAAAGTGTCATGGGGTCGGAACAAAGACACATGTCATAGTACTGATGTCAAAATACATCAAAGTTATGACGCCTCTTTTATCAGTGTATGATCGGACTACAATAGGCAACGCAGTGTACAAAAAATTAAGAGGGCGGTATATAGATGTGTTACAAAAAATTAAAAAAAAAAAAATTTCTGGAATTGTTTTCAACTTATCTTAATGCTTGCGGGTGACTAGTTCAACTAAATTTTTAGGACCACATAGAAAAATACAAACATAAGTATGTAGTTAATATAAGTTTTGCCTGTTTTGAAATACAAAAATATTTTCTATCAATTTTTTTTAAAAAATCAATATATTTGTTTACTAAATAGAGTTAACCAAAAAAAAAAAACATATATCGATAGTAGTGGTCTTCCTTGAATTAATCCTTAGTTTACCTTTGTTTCAAACCCCACAAAGACTGCTCTCGGAACACACTTTAGTAGGCCTAAGGTCCTAGCGAATAATGCTATTGTAGTAAAATTTGGTATGCCATAGATTCAAAAGGTTAAAAAGTTAAGTTCGGTCCATAATTTACTATAGACCCCATATAAAAGCCACTCTCAGAAAACACTTTAGTACGTCTAAAATCGTAACGAATTGTAATAAAATTTGGTAAGCCTAATCGTGAAATCCTTTTACTCTGGGTAGAGGGTATTAATGATTCGGCACAGCCAAGTATAGCACTTTACTCTCTAAGACCCGTTTTCACAATTTACCGATAGCCAAAGGTAGGATTTCATCGCTTATATAAAAAGTGTTCCATTATTACAACTTTAATTTAACCTAAAGTGAGCGATAAGTAAAAGGAAGGTGCATCCAACCTGGTAGGTTAAAGTACAGAGCTCTGGCTATAGGACCGATAAAATTCTACCATAAGCTTAAGCTAAAGTTGGGAAAGCCGGCCTAAATAGGTTAAACAAAATCAATAACTATGTAGTTCTCATCTTAGAAAAACTAAGATCTAAAAAATCTTAGAAAAACTAAGATCTAATAAATTTCAATGTTTTTATCAAAAATAAAAATTGGGAGTTTAGCACGTCATTAATAAATGAATTAATTAATAATAAATTTTGTATTCCCGAAAATAACTTTTGATAATAAATTTGCAAGTGCACGACAAATAAAAAACTGAAATGTCAAGTTGCTTAATTAAGCAATTTATTTTTTTTTAACTTTGTTTTTTCCTTTTACCCTCTTAGAACTACAATTCGTGATGGAAAAGATAAATTCACTGCTTATTGTTGTGGCTTTGTTGAAGCTTTGATATTGTTTTTCTAAAGTCTTCGGAAAAAGTTTCCTGACGAGCTGGCCTAACCAACCAGCGAAATGCGCATAGAAACTAGCTTTTCCACAACAATAAATTTCAGTGTTCTTATCAAAAATAAAAATTGGGAGCTTAGCAGGTCATTAATAAATTAATAATAAATGTTGTATTACCGAAAATAACTATTGATAAATGTGAAAAATTATGATTATTTTTTTCATCATTTTTTTCGAATTTTTTCTATGAGTTAAATCTCAGTTATGTATTTTATAAAGGTTTTTGCAATAGTTCTATTCCTTAAATTTTTTAGGAATGACTTTATACACTACCAGACTATTATCTTGTATGAATATAATAAAGTTGCTTATGAAAAGAAATAATTCCCAAGATCTTTCTTTTTATAAAATCCGTTTTTTTTGGAAAGTTTGTTTAAATGTAATGTGAAACTAAAACATTTTACTACCTTTGCCCCCAAAAAGTACTTTTTTCATTGACATTCAGTTCTATTTTAGAATATATATATTTTCCATCTCTGGCTCTTGGTAATGTTTTATTGTATGTGACAAGTGATTTATTAGAATTTAACCAACTTCAAACATACAAATATACTCGTAGTCCGGTTGAATTGTTTACACTTTTTTACTTGTTAAATAATAAATACCTGTTCATATTCTTTCTAATTATTTTAAACTTTTACATTTACATTTCAAACATATTTGACAAAATAAAGTAGACAAACAACATACAAGAACTCATTAAAATTTTAAAGAAACTTTTACTAAATTTTATCTGTTCAAGGATCATTAAGTACATTGAAACGTTTTTTTTTCCTTAAGGAAGGTTTTTTTATTATTCTTCAAAAGGAAAACAATTAATCAAAAGTTCTTTTAATGCTACAACAACTACGAGTACAAAGGAAACGAAATAGCTGTTAACACACTTACATGCATATACAACTTAAGTTAAAATAACGTCTGACAACTTGTACTTGCAAACAGCCTCGTTGTTAACGTTGGTTAAGCTTGAAACTTTTTAGCGTGTGAAGATTAGTGCTTTTGTTTCATAAGCATTTTTTTTTTTTTTTTTTTTTTTTGAATTTTTAAGAACTTACTGAAGTAAAACGATAAAATGAATTTGAGTCAGTCCATTAGTCAGCTTGTTTAGTCTTTTGTAAAAATTTTTTTTATAAAGTTAATATTCAAGTTTAGCATGTACTCTATTTGATGAAAAAAAATCAGATTTTTAATATTTTTATTAAAAATTATGATTATGATGAGTTTCAACCTGGAGTTCTTGAGTGTTAAAAAATTTAATATCTTAAATTTGTAAAGGTTTCCCAAAATAAACGCAACTTTTGGAATTCGCCGTTCTTTGTAAAGTAAAATGTTGGCAATAAAAAAAACAAGGTATATTACACCTGGTCAAATGTGTTTAAAATCGGCAAATTGTGCAAAACAAATCGTCAAATGGACGTACTTAAATCGTCACAAAAATCATCATTGTAAAATAACACTAACTTTTGTTCTTTTTAGAAATTGTTTAGCTATTTTCCGTTTTTTTTTTTATTTGAAATAAAAATATCATACATATGTATTTCTTGTCTCAAAAAATCGTTTAAAACAAAACTGACTCCTGTTGACTGTAAATGCAGGATTTAACTCTTTTTACAGGCCAACTTTAATATAAAAAATTCAGGCTTTCAATAATCCATAATAGGACTCCATTTGCCCGATGATGCCGCCAACCCACAAATCACACCAAATAGTCACTGTTTGTAGATGTATCGGCTTTTCAACAATCACTCGTGGATTCTCATTTGCCTAAACCTGGCCATTCTTCTTGTTAACGAACCCACTGAGGTGAAAGTGTGCCTCATTATCAAAGTTGTTTGTGGGAATACTATTATTTATTAAAAGATTTTGTTTGTTTTGCTTAATTCCATTTTTAAATAATTGATAAAAAATACTGAAATTTATTGTTGGAGGATAAGCATCATTGCTGAAAATGAAGTGCACGAAATGCATTTTGATTTGAACGCCCATTTTCGGTAAAGGCTTCAACAATCTTAACGCTCTGCTCAATTGTGTACCTCTCCATGGTTGTATTTGTCAAACACTGAAACAAAAAAATGTCACATTAAGTTGGGCAAAAAACTTCACGTCAAGGTGTGACTCACAATTAACCTCATGCATTATGGTTGGACCACCCTTTATTATTTTAAAATTAAACAAAAAATGTTTAAACATATTTAACTATTGTTGTATTTTATAATTGTAGCTTAATTTTAGTCAAACATTATATTGGTAAATTTAACAATATTTGAAGTTTTAAGGGTGGTAAAAATATTATGGTTAAATACAAGCAAAATACAACAAAACTATTTGTGGTGTCATGATTTTTTAATTTTAGTTTAGAATTTATCACAGATCACATAAATATTAGCCAATGCCGAATATAGTATTCTTCCTTATTTTTTATGATGTGTTTATAAAAAAAAAACTTTAATATCACATAATAATCTTTATTATAATATATGCTATAAACTTTGAAAAACTTTGCTATTTTTGTTTTTTTTTTTTTGTCAAACAAACTTACAAAGATGTTAAAAGTCGAAAGGAATGAGAAAAAATAAAATAATATCCTAAAACTGACAGTTCTGCAGAAGATATTTTGTCATATTACAAAAGCCACATTAAAGATGATTATGGTGATGATAACAACCACACAAATATATATAAGAAATAATAGTGGCATAAGTATCTGTAGAGTAGAAAATCTAAGGACTTAGAACTTTCTGGATCGTTATCTAAAATAATTAACCCTATTTTATAGCCTATACCACTTCATGTAGGTCCTGCAGGTGCAAGCGACATTAGGCATTTGTACTGATTCATATGTCCTTTTTTCGATTGGATCGTTATTTTAGAAACTACAGCAGTTTTAAGTTTTCATATTTTACTATGAAAAAGTGGATTTTTAAGAAAAATACACGCAAGGAAATGTGAGATCAACTCAGAATGTTATTATGATTCAGCTAGTCAACTGACTATACAATTTTTTATTTAAGGAGTGTTATATGCATAGAACTTTTCTAAAAAAATAAAACTATGTTCACATTATGTTTATTTGTCATGAGGAATGTCACTTTTCTACAAACATGTAATTTCATGTGTAGTCAAAATTTGAGTAATACATAAAGTTTATAATTTTCATGTTCAAATGTTGGTATGTAAAGTACATTTGACATAAACTATTAAGAAAAATAATCTTAAAACAGCTGATTGGTTATATGTACAAAAATTTAATGGAAATTTGTTATTTTTTGTTGTTACAAAAACATATACATACACGCAGAGAAAAAATATGTTTAGATATGGTCACCTCCAACAAAACTATTTTTAGACAAAATGTTAAACATATTATGTTTAAATTTAACCATATTATTGTCACCGACAACCATATTATTGTTAAATTAGTCCTCCATCAAGAAGCCACAACCATATTATGGTTGCCTCTAAACATGTTATGGTTAAATATGACAATAATTTGTTTTTAAATTAACAATAGTATTTTCCTCTTTTCTAAGAGCAACATGCTTTGGTTGAAAATCAACCATGCTATTATAAATGTTAAACATATTTTAGTTATTATTGACCAAAACATATTTGGAGGCAACCATAATATGGTTGTGCCTTCTTGATGGAGGACTAATTTAACAATAAAATGTTTGTCGGTGACAATAGTATGGTTAAATTTAAACATAATATGTTTGCAATTCTCTTTAAAAATAGTTTTGTTGGAGGTGACCAAATTTAAACATATTTTTTCTCTGGGTGTACATACTAACTTTTGTTAATTCCTTTTAATTTTTTCCCTCCATTTTTAATAATTATTTGCGTATTTTTTTATTAGTTATTTACTATTATTATTTATATATGAAAAAATTTCAAATTATTTTTACCACCACAAACACAGAGAAATAACACATGATATTGTATACAAATTTAGCATGTGAAAAATTGACAATACAGATGATAAATACACAGAATGTGAACACAGTTTAAGGAACAATAATTTCAATGGAATGATCAACATTTTGTCTTTGTTAGCTCACAAATTTCATCGCATGTGGTCTCCGCGACTGCGCCTTATAAACGCCATCCTTTCGGTCTAATATAGCACTTGTTTGCCGAGCCTTCCCTGTCTTATTTTGTTAAAAGTGCGTCAACTGTTAGCTTCTAAATGGTCATTCGTTGATGTCTTATTAGCATATAACAGAGACTTAACGTACCCGCACAAAATATGGTCCAAATATATCACATTACCCTAACGAGTTGGTTAAATAACAGACCAATTTCTTTATATAATTCGGTCGCCAAACGTTTGGCTCAACAAACTGATGGTTTCATACGCTTTATGACATGTTACACCGTCTTGTTGCAACCATTTATTTCTACTTTAAATGATTTGCAATGACATGGGGAATACAAAATCTTGTATAATTTGCCTGAAGCGTTCGCCATCTACGGTAATGTTGGCACCGGTTTCGCATTAAGAGACAAATGGGACGATGAAGCCTTCGGCATATAAACCGCGCCGTTCAACCCTTTGATGTAGTCCAGCAGTGCTTACTTTTACGTCCTATAGTGTGTCAAGCTACCGTAATAATTGGCTATGGGCAGAAGTAGTAAAATTATCAGGTTCTTGAGGATTTTCCTTAATCGGTCGTATATTCTCATCAGGCTCATAGATGTCAACAAGCTTGTCTTATACAGCACTTTGAGCATTATCCTCCATTTATTTATCTTCCGATTTGCTCATATTTTCCAGTGAATTTGAGTCGTCCAACACTCTTTTCAAGAGAGCATTACCTTAAAATTCGACCAAAACAAAAACTTATTTACTACAAAAGTTACACTTAAGATAACAATACTTATAACAATAATTAAGCGTGAGAAAGTTGTATTAAACAAATATGAGAGTAGGAGCACAAAATTGAAACTAGTGTTAAAAACTTTCGATTGTGCACTCTGTATAGCTCTCTAATAGAATTGCCAACAGTTCCAAATAATTGAATACCATATACCAAAACCGGGCTTAAATCAATCTTATATAGTATGACTTTGTAATCCAAGCCAAGTTTGGTATTTGTCCCAAATAAGCCATTGAAGTCAAGACGCTGTTAACTTCAAGTGAAGTTTCTTGGTTGTTTCTTTCCTGACAATTTCTAAGCAATTTTCTTTTCTGAAAGTAAATGAAACGGGCTCACTTTTCAACTCGTTTACACAAATTCGCTAATATTTCAACCAAGTTTCCACTTGACTAAGATGATCATTAAGTTGACGAGAAGTCACTTGCTGGTATAGATGGGAACTAAGGATAACTATAGCTGTAGCATCTGCAAATGTGGAAATGGTTAAATAAAGGGTAGGTCAAATAATACTTTCCTTCGAAAACATAGATTTACTGCATATTTTTCAAAATAAAAAAAATGTTCGCTTGGGAATTTATATTAAAACAACAATAAAAAAACTCAAGTTTGTTTTTATTTGCAATATTAATTTTTAAACGAAAATTTTTATTTTAGTTTGAAAACCAGACAGTTAGACGTAATTTTATATTCTAAACAAACGTTCTGAAATCTGTTACAAAAAAATTTTCTTTTGAAAAACAAATTTTAATTTCTTTGAGTGTTAGAAACCATCCACCACATTGAGTTTGCAAAAGACAAATAGAGAAATTTCAAAAACCAAAATGACCCTTTCAATGGTTAAATGATATTTTACCCCCAGCTCAAGAATAGAAACAAAAGAAAAAAAAGTAGTGAAAGAGAAAAGAGTGTAAGCAAAAAATATTATGCCATTGAAAATAAAATATTGTGGTAAGTCTTTAGTAATGAATTGACATGTTTAATCATGCATGCGGGTAACATGTCTAAACGAAAGCGGCAAACTTTTCCATTAGGAAAATTGTATATGGATAAGTGAAAAACTATGTCTGTATATGTATGTATGTATGAATATATAAATATAACTTTTTCGTTTACATAGAAATAAACACTTTTTAAAGAAATCGAAAAGAAATCAAATCAAATAAATAAGATACAAAATTAATTACGAACAATAGAATACTTAAAGAAAAATCTTTTACATGTTACATAATATGAAACATAAGATAAAATATTTTCCGAAAAGATATTGGGAATAGAACTATTACAAAAAAGCTTTATAAAATACATAACTGAAATAGAATAAATTCGAAAATATAAAAAAAAATATTTTCCGAATATTTTACATTTGTCTAACGATATGAAAACATTTTCAAGACATAACACAAAGCAGTTTTTTTTTAAACTACTCCCACAATCAAAGTAGCCAAAATTAAATAAAGCTACTTGCAGATTACTATTCGGCACAAAGTATTGGTGTGTCACTTTTTTCAACAATGAAGTTCACAAAATCAAAGCACCCTATTTAAAAAAATCCAAGGTCAAGTTATAAACATGCCACATACCAGCAAACAATCCTTTCATGTAACAAAATCTTAAGGCTGAAATGCAGTTTAAAAAAATATGCCACCCGATTCAGAATTAAGAAAAAAATCCAAAATGGTAGCGGGCTGAGGCCTATGGAGCCCCCTGGATCCAAAAAATCGCCCCGCCCACTTAGTGGTATTAAAGGTAATTTTCTCACGATTGCAAATATGCGTTTTTTTTTTGTATTCGATCATTATTGTCCCCTCTAGATGAGTTAGCGAAGCCGGGGTTTGTTATACCATAGAGGAAAATATTTACAATCGTGAGCCAATCACCTCATATTTGAGAACCCATACATATATATAAGTACTGGTCGGGCCACATTTTTGCCCCAGAATTCCCGCCTGCCCTAAAGTTTTTTTCGTTTTCTAGCATTATAACCTTTAATTTAAGTATCCACACTTACCACTTAGTGGGCGGCCCGGTATTTTTGGACCAGGGTGCACACGGGCCTCAGCTTCCTTTAATTTAATTTTGGTTTTTTTTTCTTTTTGAATTCCAGAGGAGGTCCAATTTTTTTTCGTGTGCCTCTTAAACTGTATTCTTGCCAAATTTTAATACATGTATGTGTTTATTTGAAGACGAACTCAAGAAAATATGATGTTTTTGATATATTATTTTTATGCTGGTTCTCGTAAGGAAAGATTGGATTGGAATTCGACTCCACCTGTAGTGCAGCTTGACCTTTTCTGATATATTGATTGGTCGTCCAGATCACACACACTAATATGCCCTTGTTTTAACACGCTAATGATGCAACGTTCTTTTATTGTACGATTTTGTAGAACTTGGAATTTATTTTATTATATTTTACACTATCCTGATAAACACTTTGCTTATTAATTTAAACAAGTAAAGCGGAAACCAAAATAAGTTTTCAAATTTGGTGGTGGTGCCATAAATTTTTATTTGTGTAGGAAAAATTCATATCCATGATTGAGAGAGATTTTGTTTATAACTATAAACATGCATTTAAGAAAATAATTAACTTTGAATGTCAAATTTTATAAGTGCCCCAAATAGTTCCACTGTAATCAGTTTGCCATCAATAGGGCTCAAAGATAATAAAAAATAATAAATTGAAGTACTTAATTGAATTGGAAGACAAATTAATATACCAAACTTTATGATGATCAGTCCATATTAAAATATAGGTCTCATTCAAAGTCAACCCTTTAAAGTACTTTAATACTCATTCTCTTAAAATGAATTGTTATATTGGGACATAATCTAGTCCATTGTAGTTGTATCGATCGGATTATATCTAATCTGCTATATAAAAATCACTCCCGAAAACCACTTTTTTCACTCAGATGGTAAGGATTAATAATATTGTTATGAGCTATGCCACACAGTTTATTTATATGACTAAAATTTTTATCTTATCACTGATTCCATATTAAACCCACCTGCTGAATAAATATAATTGCAGGTGAAGTGTTTTAAAATATCCGGCACTCTAAAAAATTTGCATTCTTACAGCCGTACCTAAAAAACCGCTTAGCTTTTACGATGTGTTGGAAAGTAAAATAAAATTAAAAAAGTCTTGGTTTGAAAAACCAGTTTGACAGTGAAGGAGACTAAAAAAATTACAAAAATCAATGTTTGAAAAGGAAACGTTGACTGTTAAAAATTAATGAAAAAATTTAACGCAAAGTAAAATGGGCTACAAATGCAAGTATAAATTACACACAATATGTGTAATTACACATGGATGGGCAGCACTGCTAGTCTACATTCACACGTTTCATCTTTTGATGCACAACTCTAGTGTTTTAAGGAGAGGGAAGCAAGAAGAATAGGGGTTGGTACGGAGATGCCTGAACTCTGGCAGTACGCTTTGTGTTCTCATTCGTAGGTATATGCACAACAATGACTGCATGTATATTTTTTTCTTTTCTTTTTCTCTTTGGTTCGCTTTGAATAAAAGTGTTGTTGTTTTGAAGCAAAAAAAGTTGAAACCGGCTGCTGCGTGTGAACATAATGGCATCTTCAAAAGGGAATTGAAAAGAAGTTGAGCGTCAAAAGAGGAAACGTGTAAATTGAGACCTATTACGCGCTGTTAAAATTAGATTTTCCAATTGTAAAGCGTTGACGCCACGCTATTTAGTGAGGCTTAATACACGGCACAATGCATGGGCACATGGGCATGACAATTTTTGACAACTAGAAAACGATTTTCTTAATAATTTTGAAAGGTTTCTATACTAAAAGGCGATTAGGGATGTTATGTACTCTGGTTGGTACAACAATATCTCTTAGCTTTTCATTAAAACATACTTCTCCAATTCACAAACTCTGTCGTATGGCTTATCGCTTAAAAAATGTCATTTTTGTTAATGCACTTGGGAACATAAATATTTTGTTGAATCGTTACTAAAGTATCCAATTATTTGACTTTTGATTTTGGTCGAGTAAGGAATTAATCGATTTTTAAATTTTAATTTTATTCGATTATTCGAATTAGAGTTTTAATATGTTCGAATAACTCGAATAATTCAAATAATTTTATCCAATGGAAAAAACATACATGTCTATTTGATTTGATACTTTTGTTATTAATCAGAAATTAAACAGAAAAACAGAAAAAAAACAATATAATAAAAATGTAGTGAAACAATAAACAATTTAATAACAATTCATTTATACCATGTATACAGTTTTAAAACTTTTAAATAAAATATATACACAGAAAAAAGTTTTTTTTTCAATAAGTGGTTTTAAAAGTATTTAAATTTAATTAATGTGATAATTGAATCAATTATTTATTTAGTTGAAAGAAAATTAAAAATAGATATTGGGAATTATTTCTTTTTATAAGCAACTTTATTATATTCAACATTTTTTATTTTTCGAATTTATTCTATGAGTTAAATTTCAGTTATGTATTTTATAAAGCTTTTTGTAATAGTTCTATTCCTTCAATTTTTAGGAATGACTTTATACACTACCAGACATTACATTCTGCTGGTGTCTAATAATTGTAATTTTTCTGTACATAAATATACTTCATTGCTATCCAACGGAAAGCTAAGGTAAAATGTAACAAGAAGATGCAAGATAATAGTCTGGTAGTGTATAAAGTCATTCCTAAAATTTTAAGGAATAGAACTATTACAATAAGCTTTATAAAATACATAACTGAAATTTATTTCATAGAGTAAATTCGAAAAATAAAATTAACATTTTAGTTGTTTTGAAATAAATTTTTAATAAAAATATTAATTAAATATCAAAAAATTTTAATTTAATTTCCGTTTCAAATAAAATAATTTAAACTTGTAGAATTGTTGTAATTGGTAATAGGTGCAAAATCAACAACTTGTTTGCTTGATATTATGAATTTGGTTAAATTTGGTGATTAGAGACAATTTTTAATTTTTTTCTGTGTAATTAAAAAATCAAAAACCCTGCTGCAAAACATACAACATTTAAGGCGCTAAAGAGGCCGAAACAAGACTAAGGAAATAAAGTAAAAATAAACTATAAACAAAGTAAACACTACTTCAGTTTAAAGTGATCTGAAAGCCAAAGTCTAATACATGCATTTGGTTCAGCAGCAATCGGGTCCATTAGTTTCATTTTATTGATAATTTGCAATTATGTCCCACCTGCTAAACTTAATACTTCAACATAGGCTTTCATCTCATATTTTTATAAATTATTTTTTAATTATTTATTTTATTTTAGACTTATTTGTCGCGGCATTTTTATGAGAAGTCCAGCCTATCTAAACAAATTTATTATTCGCAATTTAATTTAACTAATTTATTGTTCCTGAAAACAATTAAAATTCAAATGCACAGAAAAAATTAATAAATTTCTCCAATCAACAAATTTATACCAAATACATAATATCAAGCAAACAATTTGTTGATGTTGCACCTATTACCAAAATGATTATATTGATTACTAAAAATTGTAAAATTGTGAATATTTTTATTTCAATAAATGATATTTTTAATTTGAATTAAAAAAAATATCAAAAAACTTTGCCATTTCAAACAATGTGTTAATTTATTTAAATAAATATTGACAATTCCCAACAATAATTCTACATGTTAAAATTTTTTTTTTTTTTAAACGAAAAAAGTCAATTAAGATTTTTTGTTATTTAGGGCCTGGCCCACTATGTCGACAAGAACATTTCTTTCTTATATTTATATTGAAAACAAAAACAAATTTAAATTTGTTATTATTGTTTTCAATATAAAAATGCGAAAGAAATGTTCTTGTCGACATTGTGGGCCTGGCAGTTAATTAAAATTTTAATTGAAAATTTATTTCAAAACAACTAAAAAGTTAATTAAATCAAAACTAAATTTTTAATTTTCTTTCAACTAAAAAATGAATTGATTCAATTATCACATTAATTAAATATAAATACTTATATCAAAGAAACTTTTATATAAAGTTTGTAAACGGGATCGTTTTCAAAGTTTGTTCGATTTTAATTTCACTCATATGCATTCGGTTTACCGAACATGGCTTATAACTTTAGTTTTCTTTATTTTAAAGCTCTACTCTAGAGGATTGGATAATATGATTTTTTTAACGAATTACTATTTTGCGTCAACAATCCGTGATTTTGTTTTAAACAACCTATCTAAGGACACTCCAGTTTTTAAGACGAATCTTAAGCAAATTTGCAACCTTTGGTTAGATCGTCCTCCTGATCTAATAGTATTTCTTCAGACGACGCCTCAACAAATCCAGCAGTTCCTAAAATGTCAAATTCATCAAGCCGTTTTAATAATAAAGTAATTGAAGTCAGGTAAAAACTGGTAACCCATAATCTGACAGTGGATAGTTTACACAATTATAAATACTGATGAATTTTTTAAAATTAACGTCAAATTCAATATCAAAAATCGCTATTTTAGTAAAAAAATTCTTACGTATGGAATTAGTAGTTAATCGTTTATAACATGATTTGTCTTACACATACCCACATCTAAAAAGGGCGTTCGGAAGTGCGTGTAACACAAGAGATACAGAATACAACAACATGTTAAAAAGTTGTTAGGTATTTTATAAGTTTGAAATCTCTAACAAAATAATTCAATTAATCAATTAATTGACCTAAATTGTTCGAATTATACGTTATTTGAAATTGTCTTTTTTAATTATTCGATCAAATAATGGCGAAAAATTTCTTCGAAAAATCGAACAACGTTTAAATGACTGCATATCCTAATCGTTAGAATGTCGTATTGTTTAATATCGAAAATAGAAAATATCAATTAAGATGATTTATTACATAATTTTTTTTTACCAAATAATAACAAAAACGTGAAAAATAAAACTAACGAAAGCAAATTAAAACTTTAGTTATAATTTTTTTACTTCACTCTTGGCTTTTATTTATTTTGTTTTTTTTTTCTTCTTTAATAATATTTTCCATTCACATTGGCCGATACCATGGAATTGAACCAGGTGTGGGTGCTTTAATTTTAGATGAAATGGTAATAAATTGTAATTCATAAACAATTTTAACTAAGAAAGTTAAAAAAATAAATTGAAATTAATTTAACTCAAAATCATTAAGAAGAATACAACTTGTGATGTTTTTTATCAGATTCTAAAAATATTATTAAAACCCCACCAAATGAACATTTCCAGGCCTGGAATTAATACAACATTTATCAAAACACATAAAAATGAAACGTATAATGAGACAACACTTTGCTATGAAAATAACCAACAACAAATATACAATATTGTATAATAAGATGATTATTGTATAATAAGATGAGACATAACAATACGCAATTTTGGGGCAATTTTTTTTAATTTTTTCGTTGGGAAGTTTTTGCATTTTAAGTCAAATGAAAAATTACCCCAATATCATGTAATAAAATGGCCCCAAATAAAATCACAATTTTATCTTTCGGGATATTTTTCATTTAATAATATAAATTATAACTCAAAAAATCCAAATAAATTTTATAAAATTGTATATAAAAATTCCTAGGAATAGTATCAAAATTCCGATTTCTTATACAAAAGTGTAGAAAATGCCAGCCGTCTATTCAGAGATGCTTAAGTTACCGAGGCCGGTGTTTGTTATACCATAGAGGAGAAAATCATTTTACCCGACCGAAGGCCGGTTATTTAGAGAAGCTTTAATTAGAGAAGCCAGTGTTAGTTATAACAGAGGGGAGAAAATTCTTGCGCCTGGCCAAAGGCTGGCTATGTAATGCAGCTTTAATTAGCGGATCCAGTGTTCGTTAAGCTATAGAGAAGAAAATCTTTGGACGAAGGCTATCTATCATGCGATTTGAAAATGTATAAATATTCAGGTAAAAATCAATTGAAATTCGGAATTTTAAGTTTCGGGCATATCAATCCAAGCCAAATTTTTAATATAACTTTCGTTGTGTTTTTTTAATATTCACTTTTTTTTTGGTAAAAATTCTTAAAAATTTTATGGGTATTTTTCATAATAAAGAATTACCCCAAGTTTGGGGTCATATTTCATCATATATTTAGGGCTATTTTTCATTTTTTTTGGGGTAATTTTTCATTTAAAAATTGGGGTCATATTGCATTTTAAAAAATAGCCCCAAGTTTGGGGTCAATTTTAATTTTTGTTTTGGGGCCATATTTCCTGGGACCATATTTCTCAGCGCCAAACGAATACATAAGGCAACAAGGTTTTTGTTGAACTGAATGTTGTTTTTAAGGTTATTTGGGACGCTGAATATAAATCAGCACTTAGTCGACTTTTCTCGATATACTGTTATATCCAAAATTAAGGCACTTTTACTACATATATTGGAATAACTTGTAAACGGTACACTATATTCAGTTAAAAAAATTCAAATTCGTCAACAATATCATATTTAAGTCGTGCTTATATATATATATATATATGTTCCCATCGATCCTATAAGGAGCATAGGGCCTTAAGTCGTGCTTACATTGGCTTTAAATAAGCTCAGTAGTTTCTGAGATATCGTTGAAGATTTGTTAACAAAAGAACAATTTAAAAAAATTAAATTTTAATTACGCACTTGTGAAATGGATATATTTAAACTAAGTCGTATAAAAATTTTCCGACTTCTTTAAATGTTGATGTTACTTCTTTAAACTAAAACAAATCAATACAAGTTTGTACTCATTTAGATTTTTGTTATTTTTCTTTTTCTTTTTTTGCTTTTCTCTTAATCCTTAAACCAAAACTAACACATATGAATCTTTTGATATCCTTGCTGTCGTTTAACCATTTTTCCCTTATTTTTTTTTTTTTTTTTTTTTTTTTTTTTTGATCTAAGCCATTATTCTTTTTATATGTTGGGGTTTTGTTTGGTTTTTATATTTTTTCCAGCAGCCATATTAAATGTCCACCTATCTGAAGTATTGACAATTATTGAATTTATTGCTTCTTACATTTAAAAAAAAAAACAACAACAAAAAGCATAAAGAAAACATTAGATACTGTTACCATACAACAGTAAAGATATAATCAAAAAAAAAGTAAAATCAGTAACGAATGTAGTGTCAAGGAAGATTTAAAGAGAAAAATGTTGCTATTAAAGAAAGTGAAACCAATCAAAGAAAAGTTTGAACAAGAAAAGAAATGTATGGTAAATATTATAGATTTAATTAAAATGGTAAATTTACAAAATATATTTTTATAGCATTTTGTAGTTGTCGATGTTATAAATTTAAGTCTGAATGAAATTTTATTGTAACCAATGTGGCTTATTATATAGTCGAAGTTGATAGATGGCTGAAAAATTAACTACTGTAAATGATGACGACTACAACAAAAATAAAAAATTAACCAATAAATTTTTTTTTTAGTCTAGAAATATGTAAATAATTTTTTTTAAACATTCATTATGGTCGACTAGATTTCTAGGAACCAGGGCTGTGGAGTCGGAATCTGAGTGGAAGAGTCGGAGTTGGGGTTTTTGTACCGGAGTCGGAGTCGTAGTAACCACAAAAACTCGCGACTTTTACTCCTAGATTTTGCTGCATAAAAAATGTAAATAAATTTTCTAATATTTTCCAAAATAAAAATTCTTCGAAATTGGCGATGCAATATTTCAAATATCGATTTGAAATTTTTACAGAATCGGCTATGACGAATCATTGATACCCTCCACCGACAGTTAGAATATATGAGAGCTATAAATTATTAACTAATCTTATAAAAACGGACGTCAGTATAAAAATTGGCTCAAGTTTAAATTAATTCGAAGACAATCAGAGTGTTTTGCTTTTGTTTCTAGCAATTTGAACTAACGTGAAAAAATATTATTATTCGTAACAGTTGATGCCGAACCGAAATGATTTTCGGAGGGGAATTCATATTAGACCCGTGGTAAGGAGAGGAATTAATATTGGACCCGTGGTATATTATGGGCTAATTATTACGAAATCCTGCAGAGTGATTTCTGTTATTAAAAATCTTAATGGAACATATTTCAATACAGTAGCAAAATTTGTTTTAGCGATTATAGTGCTTTTCAGAAGGCTGCTTAATATGGGATATTAGGTATATATTAGGGTATTCTTTCGGTTAACCGATTAGTTACAACCCGATTAACTGAAGAAATCCAGGAAAAATAATGAGAAATTAGATATTCTGTATTATGGGTTGCTTTAGATTTCTCTTACATCTTCGTTGAGTGAAATAACTTTTTCTAAGTCAAGATTTATCAAAAATAAGGAACAAAATCGCGTAAATCCTAACTGCCGTATTCATAAAAAACTAAATTGGATATGACATCTATTTTAAGGAAAATTTGTATGGACATTTTGTTTTAAAATACGTTTGAAATCTATTTTATTTTTTATGAATACGGCAGTAAATATTTAAAGCAAACTATTTTTCTAAAAGATTATTTTTAAGGGGTTCTTAAACTAATTGATCTCACAGTTTATTTTTTAATTACTACATAATATTTATGTATTAATTAAAAAATATGTATTAGATATTAATGAATTATTCTCTTGTTTGCTCGTTTTAGTTCAAGAATTGTTATGTTTGTAAGGTTATTTTTTTTTTTTTACTAATAAACTCTAACTAATAAATAATTTTTGCATTTTTATTTATTGAAATTACTTAATTTATAAATAAAGGTTTATTAATGGGATAACCGATCAATTACAAACTTAACCGATTAACACCTCGATAAATTTATCGAGCGATTAACCGATTAAAGCAAAAGCCCAATTTAATGAATTTGTATATATGGACAGATAATCAGAAAATTGCACGATATTATTTCTGGCCATATGAACCAAAATTGGACAAAATTTTACCACAATATAGATATATATGCTAGGGTTTTAGGCGTATTTAAATAATTTCCCAGAGTAAGCATAATGTTGCAGCATTATTCGTTACGATTTTAGGCATACTAAACTATATACCGGGAGCAGGTTTTATAAGGGGCATATGGTAAATTATGGACCAATATTCACTAAATTTTACAGTATGATTTTTAATCCTATAAAACTGTCAAGTACCAAAGTTTGTTATAATGGCATTATTTGTTACGGTTTTAGACGACTAACCTGTTTTACGAGAATATGTTTTATATGCGGTCTAGGGTAAATTATGGCCCAATCTTCAACAAATTTTGCAGTTTGATTTATAGTCATATAAAACAGTTACGTACTCAATTTTATTAAGATAGCGTTATTTATTACAGTTTAAGGCGTACCAACTATTTTCCGGGAGTAGGCTTTATATGGGGCCTATGGAAATTATGGACCAATCTTTACTAAATTTAAAAGTGTGATTTCTAGTCCTATAAAACTATGGCGTAGCACATTTTAATATGATAGCAATATTTTTTACTCTTTTAGATGTACATTATGATTTATAGTTATAGAGAACGAGTTTGTGCAATATCTTATATCATATACCGTGCGTTATGCCACCTTTTATGTTAGATTTTGTAGCAAAATAATAAATTTTTAGGAGGTGGTTCTACATTTTAATTCATAACTCTGAGCATACTGATCAGATTTTGATGGATTTCAATCACAAACTGCTTAGGAAAACTACAAGCGAATTGACACCAACATTGTTCTTATCTTTTTCTTTTTCGTTTGGTATCAATACCTTAAGTCTAGCATAACTGCTTCCAAACGTAATCATTTCCTCTTAAAGATATAAGTCAATTAAATATTTATAATAACGAAAAACTATAGTTTCTATCCTAAGACTATTTTGCATAAGTTCAAAAATCTATAATAAAGCATACATATTAAATACTAGTATATATAAAAAAATTGTTAATTATTATCCTCTTGATATGTTTCTCTTAGTGAATCTCTAAAAATTAATATAATCGAGCCGAAATGCTTTGGTATAAGGTTTTTTTTTCGCCAAAAGTTATAAGGCCTTATTGAAGAAATATTTAAAGTATTTATTGTCTACCGACTTAAAAACTATTGGAGAATATTTTGGAGGTAGCCCAAGATTTTGGTATCGAGTTAATAGCATACACTTTTATCTCGTAGTGATCAAAATAACCACATTTGAGTTTCGTTTCAGGGCTATCTCTTTCAAATTAAATGAACGTAGCTTTCGCAACGATATTTTTAGTGTGTACGGAAACGTCGCCAGTAAACACTTTTTTCGATTTTTCAAATCAAAGTGATTTTTGCGCCCTGATGGGTTTTTCATTGTATTTGATATCATAGTGTAACACTGTCTTGGATCCCAAAATGGTTCTATTACTAATAAATGTCTCGATAGTGCACTGAATCGAATCAAGAAACAGTAACACTTTTTTGTCAATTTCAACGTTAAATTGGCCCACGTGAATTAACTATCGAAAATCGATGGTTTAATATACACTACACTTTACCCCGTAGGTAAGAAATAGGTTTTAAAATACGTCACACAATAGATAACTATACACAGCTAGATATCTATTTGTAGAAATTACGGGCATAAAAACGTTACTTTTTGCTCTTAGCCTAATTGGAATCTTGAATGAATAACATATGGTATAACATGTTATAATAACATTGATCAATTGCAGGTTTGGCCTGCACAGTTGTCACAGAAAAGACTTAGCGGAGAATTCGTTTTTCTTTCATTAAAAAGCTTTATTCTCTGTTTTCCATCACTTTCTCACAACAAAATTCCGTAGCCATTCCTGGACCCATATTCATATATTTATATATATATATATATATATATATATATATATATATATATTAAGGCGGGTCGATTTGTAGTGATCAAAATAAGAAACTTTGCCCAAAGAACAGTACCTTTAAAATTAATTCTGATTTTCCTTCCTTTGATCCAAACGTCAAATTTTGAAAAATCCCACTTTGACCCATTTAAAGTGCCCCAATCGAGTCTAAATGTATGACCGACCACCACTAACTTTGGAGTGCCGACCCACCCTTTTCACTTGTGCGATTCTTAAATCGACCCGCCCTAGTGTACATATTTGTTATAAAATTTTTTTTTTTTATTTTTATCTGTCAAGTTACTTGGTTACGTATGCGTATTATTTAATTCCAATTTATCCAATTTATTCACATGCATACGCCACGTGGTACAACTAATAAATCAAACTTTTAAAAAAGCAATAAGCGGAAAAATAAGACTTTTTGTAAAAGTAGCGCTTTTTCTGACGAAAGTCATGTAAAATTAGGCTTTTTTCTAAAATGTTTGGCTTGTTGTTGAATAGAGTGACTTTTTGTAAAAAAAATTAATTTTTATAATCACTCTAACTTTCTTGAAAAATTGTAGTGAAAGTTTACGGACTATTGAAAAAAATTACTTTTTTTTAGGAAATAGTCACTTTTAGTGAAAAAAAATATCACTTTAAGTGAAAAAAGACACTTTTAGTGAACAAAATGTGATGGCGATACGTATGTTGAATCATCGGGATGCATTGTTTGCATCGATGACATAACCGTTGCTGCTTGCTCTTCATTTTCCATCACAAATGCATCGACTGTTAGTATTCTCTGATTATGTCGATCGTGCATAAGCTCTTTGAGGCGTGACATTTTTCACAATAAGTCACATTTTGTTCACTAAAAGTGTTTTTTTCACAAAAAGAGAAATTTTTTTCACTAAAAGGGATTATTTCCTAAAAAAAAAAGTAGATTTTTTCAAAAGTCCGTAAACTTTCACTACAATTTTTCAAGAAAGTTAGATTAATTATAAAAACTAATTTTTTTACAAAAAGTAGCTTTATTCTACAATAAGCCAAGAATTTTAGAAAAAATCCTAATTTTACATGACTTTCTTCTGAAAAAGCCCTACTTTAAAAAAAAAAGTCTGTTTTGTGCTTACTGCTTTTTTAAAAGTTTGATTTATTAGTTGTACCACATGGCGTATGCATGTTAATAAATTGGAAATAAATAATACTCATACGTAACCAAGTAACTTGACAGATGTTTTCCTTGCAGATTTTTCTTAAAAAAATAGATAACAATTATGTTCACTAGGGCGGATCGACTTAAAAATCGGCCAAGTGACAAGGGTCAGCCATCCAAAGTTAGTGGGGGTCGATCATACATTTAGACTCTATTGGGGCACCTTAAATGGGTCAAAGTGGGATTTTTCAAAATATGACCTTTGGGTCTAAATAGGGAACATCAGAATTCATTTTACAGGTATGGTTCCTTGGGCAGTTTGTTATTTTGATCCCTAGAATACGATTTTTTATCACTTGGGCGATTTTTAAATCGACCCGCCCTAACATCTATGTATACTCTTATTATAATATGAATATTTTCTTAAACAACTGAGGCCAGTAGAACATAATTTTTGGTCCGAGTTTTCCGACATTGCTATATGAACCTATTACAACGATTATCTACAGACTTTTTTGATTAATAACTAAATTTTTGCCTTCTCTTTAGTTAAGAAATATTTTTCGTTACCAACATTTCAGTCACCAAAAAATACAAACAAAAATAAATTTGGGTTTACGGTAAAATTGATTTTACTCTAAGTTTGTTGCTGTGCCTTAAAGCACTATAAAATTTTTGCAAGTAGTGCAAAAGATTGTATATTATCGATTTACATACAAAAAATGGAAATCGAACAAAATGCTGGTTACGATTTTCCTGCGGTTATGGCTCAAATAATCTCAAACTGTGTGCGATATCTTAATTGATCTTACTTAATTTTTTCGTCCTTTTTTACAAATATATGGCAATATACTTATTTGATCTGAACTATTACTTATGATTTACAACAATGTTATTTACTTTCAGTTACGAAATTATATTAAGTTCAATATAATTTGTAGTTTTGCCTTAAAGTTATTTTGTTAGCTTTGAATGCAATTAATATCAGTATAAAAACGTAACTCGTAATGCAAGGGATACAATTTTCCATCAAGAGTTGCTGTGTCACAAAAACAAACACATTCTCACTAATATTACCTTAGTACCTGATGAGTTATTGTGATAGTATATGGTACCCTTTATATAAAGGAACTGTAACAAAAAAAATGTTGGGTGTAGAGCTTATCGTTACACTCACCAGTTTTAAAATACGTTAATTAAATGGATTTGTGTATCAAAAATTCATAAGTTCTAAGTGGGAGCTCGCTACATAAAATTCACCCCTTTCATAAGCGAGATGGTTAGCGAAACTTGAACATTCCTCCCTTACAAACCTTTGAAGCTCATTTTTCTATCGTGTTTTTCTATTATGTAGTTCTTTGTAACAAAATAACTCAAGGGCATGAATTAATGTGTATTATTAAAAGGTAAAAAAGTAACAATATTTCATAAAAATGGTTGCATACATTTTACTATCTCGCAGTAAATTTATTAAGAAAACGAAATCAAACTTGAAAACTAGAATTATGTAAATCATTTTGTTTTGGAACTCCTTATATTTTTTATTTATTTACTGCTGAAATACAAATATTTATATTAACTACTCTGCTATGCAGATTATATAAAATAATAACAATGAATAAATTTCCTGTTGTAAATATTTATTCAAACAAGATTCCTACGATTAGAATCTTAATGAAATTTAATTAAAATTAAAAATAAAGAATGAATTCATAATAACGGCGCACTTTTAAGCTTCCAAGATGACAAATAAAATCATATTTAAGGAAAACATTAAGTCCATTACTTTGATAGAACGGAAACAATTAGAAGAAAAAAACAAATCGTGCCGAATCAAAAATATCTACCACCATTTAAATAAAACACTAGAAATTTATAAAACGGACATAGAAAATAGTCAGACCTACATATGAAATCTTTAATCATAAGAAATTTAAAATTGTTTTTAAACTGGTAAACAGTGGGGTCAATCGCAAGAAAAGTGGTAATAAGTGTGAATGTCATAAAATACTGGGCGGACTGAAAAAAGATGTATCAACGAGTTTACTTCGATACTCTATATCTCATCTTGTGTTCTAACAATTGGGTCACAACCCGTTTATACATAATTTTGTAATCCAAATAGTTGTTTGGAAGATTCAAATTTATTACCGCATTTTTGTGATTGATTCCATTGTGTTTCGCTTCTTTAGTTTACCTGTACGTATCAGTAATATTTGCTAATACCGAATATTACTCATACTTACATTTTTAAAACCAAATAATTTTTGCATAACCAAGTAGAAAAACTAAATTCGGCGGCGCTGAATCTTATATAGCCTGTACCTTTGCATTGAAATGAAAATTGTTCCCTTGTTCGTGTCAAAATCCTTACTCAGGAAGTATATTTTTATAGGGACTAGAAGAAGTAATGTATGTAAATTAGGGACTGGTTTTCGCAAATACTGGGATTTCAAAAAAACAAGTCCCGGGATATTTCGGAATATCGGGATTTTCTGGGATTTGGGATTTTCGAAAGTCAAAAGATAAATGCTTTTTATAATCAGTTATTAAAAAAAGTCTTTAAAAAAAGTTTTTAAACATTTTATCAGGCCTGTTCTGAAAATCACGTGATTTCAAATCACATGTGCTTTTAAAATCACACGTGTGATTTTGTGGTGTTCTGCAAATCACACCGATTTTGTATTTTTCGGTGTGATTTTCAATTGTCGAAAGCACAAGCAAACACAAGTTTTTTACACCTGCTTGTTCTACAAAGGCGTAGCTCATTTTTTAACGCTGTTTATGCTATTTTCCGATAATTAGTTTTTTTAACCGATTTGGCGATCTCAAGTTGGTTTTAGGGCTTCTTTCAAATTTTGCAATTTTACGCGAATTTTAGCCATGTTCGCGATAGAAGCGATTTACTCCTGTAAGTTTTCTGATTCTTTACAGCTTTAAAGATTTATAATAAATAGAAGACTCTGATATCTTGCCGCTGTTAGCAAATTTTTGCGAATTTCCACTAATTTAGCAATTTTTACCGAATTTTTGCCATTCCTTATAGTTTTAGGGACTTTTAATCAATTTTATGGCTTGTTTGCAATATTAAAAATTTTCGCGAATTTTGGCTATTTTTGCAAAAATATTTTTTATTTTCCGATATTTTGCTTTTTTAGCCCATTTAGCGATTTCAAATAAATTTTAGGGTTTGTTTGCACGTTTGCAATTTTTCGTGAATTCTAGCCATGTTCGCGGATAGAAGCGATTTTTTCCTGTGATTCTTCACAGCTTTTACGATTTTTAATAAAAATTAGACTTTGCTATCATGTCGCTGTTAGCAAATGAGCGATATTTTATTCAACTAAAAAACAAGCCTGAAATTACAACAGAAGTCACAAATGCAAATTTTATTTTTGTACTGTCGTCGAATTTTCTTAATTTTAAATTATTTGTTGTAAATAAAGTAGCGTATTGCATTAAAAAATTTATAAACATCACATTGAATATTTTATTAAGTAATTTATTAGGACGATCATCTTCAAATAGCCGCAATAATAACAAAGTGATTTTAAAAAGTTGTTTACGTAGCTGAACGTATTGAAATCACAAAATAATTTGCCCAGAACAACTTTCTTGGGTTTCAAATCACTTTGATAAAATGTGGTTTTCAGAACAGGCCTGTATATTTCAAAGTTGTTTAATGATTATATTGATTACTAAAATTTGTATAAATTGAAAATTGTGATTTTTTTCTTCATTAATGATTAATTTAATTGAAAAAATGATAAAAACAAAAAATCAACAACATACGATTTCCACCAATGTGCCAATTAATTCAAATAAAAAATAATTAACAAAAAATCTATATTTTACTCAATTAGCTCAGTTACTTCAAACTTAAAAAAAAATAATTAATTTAGTAATTCAATCGAGCAAACTAGTAGTTGATTTATTTGTAAAATTCTATTGAATTTTTTATTAAATGAATTAAGATGAATAATTGAATTTTTTTTCGAAATTAATTAACAAAACCCATCTAAAATCGCTCCATAAATTACCGTAGGTCCCATGCTCACTCTCGGAAATCACTTTAATAACCCTAACCCTGTAAAGTTTAAATTTAGCATTTGTTGTACCAGTGGAATCAGTAAGATAATAAAACCACATTGAACTTTTGGTTTTTGTTTTGGTTGTATACATTTCAAAAGGCATTTATTTCTATGATTAATTTTCTTCTTTAATTATTTTCAGTTCTTTCATTAAAATTTCTTAGTAATTGTTGGACACTCTTAAAAAGAATAACAAAGTTTAACTTTCTTCTTTCGTTTTCAATGACAATATTAATGGAGTTAATCAAATAAATATAAAAGATCAATATTGTTTTCCCTATCCTCTCAAGGGAATGATTTTTTTTATAAAAAAGGTAAAAAAAATTAAGTTAACTATTTCGGGATTGACTAGGGCCCGAAAATCCCTCTGATTACAAACAAGAAACTCAGCTTTATTCGACAAAATTCAAAGCACTTTACATACAACGAGAATGATGAACAGTTATTAACACAAGCTGGAAAAAAACATATACTTATAAACACAGCTTGGTATTAATATTTTTCCAGTGTACCACGACACAATCACATAATTTGCCAAAATAAAAATATTCTCAACTCTCCTGCTTCGTTGAAATCAAGTCAGCAAATAAATCAAATTTTATGTTTTTCGCTCTTTCAGCCGTATCTAAGCGACGAAGGTCGAACTTTTTCTTCCGCTTAGCTTTTACGTTGATATACCACAACAAGAGCCTCAACGGTGTGTCCCGAACAGTAGTGTTAATCTTCTTGTTTAATAAAAGCCACATAATAAAAATAAAAAACTTACAAAAAAACCTCTAGATTGACCAAAAAAAATAGCAAAATTGCCATTATTTATTAACAACAGCGGCCAACTTCCCTATTAAACGCGCTGTCAAAATCGGATTTGCAAATTGCAAAGCGTTAACGCCGCGCTATTTAAGAATGCATCATACCAATTGTATGGGCGCAATAGTTTTTGACAACAAGAAAACGCACGCCGCTTGTATTTAGGTACGACTGTTAGGTATTTGTATCTATCTATGGTTGCCTTTGTTACTTTATATGCAATAAACAATAAATACAAGATGTTCTGTTTGTAGGCAGTAGTAAATGAGCGAAAACAATATAAAAATTCCATATAAAATTTGTATTTCTTTTTGTTACACAGGAAAAATTTTCAGAAGTTTGTTATCAATTAAAAAAAAAATTGGAAACCATTTCAAATAAAAAAATGTAATAATTGAATAATTTTTTTTTAATTAACTCATTTATTAATGATGTGCTAATAATCCCAATTTATGATAAAAAAAACACTGAAATTTATTGTTGTGGGAAAGCTAGTTTCTATGCGCATTTCGCTGGTTGCTTAGGCCAGCTCGTCAGGAAACTTTTTCCAAATACTTTAGAAAAGCTAAAAATATTATACAAGTAAGACCATAAAGTGAATAAAAATTTTAAACACTCAGCTCTACTTGTAACAATATCAAAGCTTCAACAAAGACACAACAATAAATAGTGAATTTTTTCTTTCTTACATTCCCCTACAATTGGCTAGGTTTTTTCCAACACGAATTGTAGTTGTAAGAGGATAGAAAAAAACAAAATTAAAAAAAAAAACAAGTTGCTAAATAAAGCAGCTTGCCATTTCAGTTTTTTATTTGCCGGGCACATGCAAATTTATTATCAAAAATTATTTTCGGGAATGAAATATTTATTAATTAATTCATTTATTAATGATGTGCTAATAATCCCAATTTATGATAAAAAAAACACTGAAATTTATTGTTGTGGGAAATCTAGTTTCTATGCGCATTTTTCTATCCTCTTACAACTACAATTCGTGTTGGAAAAAACCCAGCCAATTGTAGGGGAATGTAAGAAAGAAAAAATTCACTATTTATTGTTGTGTCTTTGTTGAAGCTTTGATATTGCTACAAGTAGAGCTGAGTGTTTAAAATTCTTATTCACTTTATGGTCTTACTTGTATAATATTTTTAGCTTTTCTAAAGTATTTGGAAAAAGTTTCCTGACGAGCTGGCCTAAGCAACCAGCGAAATGCGCATAGAAACTAGCTTTCCCACAACAATAAATTTCAGTGTTTTTTTTATCATAAATTGGGATTATTAGCACATCATTAATAAATGAATTAATTAATAAATATTTCATTCCCGAAAATAATTTTTGATAATAATTTTTTTGTTGAAAAAAAAGTTAAAAATATAATTTTGATTCAATTAGTATTTAAGTTGTTTTAAAATAAATTTTTTTTTTTCAATTAATATATAAATTAAATAACAAAAAATTAATTAATTTTTTTTTTTTTTTTTTTTTTGCTTAAAATAAAATAATGTAAACTTGATGAATTGTTGTTGGGAATTGTTAAAACCTGAGCTATATTTAATTTAATTAATTATTACATTCTATGAAATGGCAAAGTTTTTTGATCAGTTTTTAATGTAAAATAAAAATATAATTTATTGAAGAAACAAATTCAATTTTACAATTTTATATTTTTTTAAATTTTTAGTAATCAATACAATCATTTTGGTAATAGGTGCAAAATCAACAAATTGATTGCTTGATTCTATGAATTTGGTGATTAGAAACCATTTTTAATTTTTTTTTTTTTTTTTTTTTTTTGGTTTACGACTGCTGGAAAATTGGTTTTATTTATTTTTTCTATTTCAAACCCACATTTTTTAAGTTAAAAAGTAGTGTAATAAAACAAATGAATGGTTTTTTTTTTTTTTTTGGGGGATCTTAAGGACTATGTTAGAAGGTAAAGGTTTGCATTTGTAGCAGCTCTGTAAAAAAAACACGGTGAATAAATGTAAAAAACTCGAATAACTTCGTAATCCAGGCAAATCACCGCCCACCGCTGACCTAGATTGTTCTGTACGAACCTTATCTTTCAAAACCCCTTAATTCAGAAGGACAATTTTTTTTACTTGCACTCCTTATATTGTGCACAGGAAAAATATCAGTAGTTTTTCATCAATTAAAAAATGGCTTCAAAAGTATTTCAGTTTATTTAATGTGATAATTGAATCAATTATTTTTTTAATTGAAAGAAAATTAAAAATTTAATTTTGATTAACATTTAAGTTTTTTTGAAATTATTAGTTGTTTTTGTTTGGCTGTAGGTCCACGTAAATAAATAAAATAAAATATAAAAATTCGTGATAGGTATTTTCGTTTTTTATATTTTTATTCTTTTCCCAATATTTCGGTAAGCATCGCTAACCATCTTCAGGGGTATGTAAACAATTAAAAATATAATAAACACAAAACTTCACAATAACACTTGTGCCACTTCTTATTAGATTTTATTAACTCTAAATAAATTTTTAATTAATATATTAAATAAATAACAACAAATCATAATGGATTTTTTTCGTTTAAAATAAAATAATTTAGACTTGTAGAATTATTGTTGGAAATGGTCAAAACCTGAGCTATATTTACTTAAATCAGTTAACACGTTGTTCGAAACGGCAAAGTTTTTTGATTATTTTTAATTATTTTAAATTAAAAATATCGTTTATTAAAAAAAAAAATTTAAAAATTTAAATTTTTACAGTTTTTAGTAATTAATATAATCATTTTGGTAAAAGGTGCAAAATCAACAACTTGTATGACTGGTTCTATGAATTTGTTAAGAATTTGATGATTACAGACAATTTTCGATATTTTAATGAGGCAATTGAAATAGGTTATCATTAGAGTTTTTTTATTCCCGCACTTTTTGGATTCCCGGGAAAGCGGGAAATAAATATCAAATTCCCGGTTTCCCGGGATTCCCGCCCAAAATTTGTTATTTATTTATTTACTTATTTCTCCAATGCAACTAATATTTCGTACTGGCTATTACGCTTAAAATAATAAAATCTAGTATCTATTATATAAAAAACACGTAAAAAATTTAAGATTAAAGTAATTTTAAGACACTTAAGAGGTTATTTTGATGCCAATAGGATAATTGAAATCAATATACGTATATGATTGTCAAATTCAGAGCTCATTTGCTAATTAGAATGAAAGTATTGAAGTCTAAGTGGAATAACATTTCTGAAAGGGCGATTAGTAACTGAAAGCACAACATTACGAAATAGGAATTCTGAATATACCTACTTAATAACATATTATTTACAATGTTATAACCCTTAATCAGCAGTGGTGTATGTAGGTATACTAAGTTTGTCATTCCATGTGAATCCTATTTTTAATATTATTGTGAATACTTCATTAATTCTAAGCCGATTTAGTCAAATGGGTGTCAAAGCGTTTCTAGATCTTCTAGGCTGTTTGGGAGTGAATTCCAGTAGAATCGCTTCAGTATGGAAAGAGTTATGCACCCAAATGTGGAACTACCTCCCTAAAAACTCCACAAAAACTAACATAAATTTGTGGCGAAATGCACCTTTTTCATTAAATATCCACAAATTCGTTTTATAAGGCACCAAATTTCGTGAATGTCGGTCCATAATTTACCTACGGCTCCATGTTTAGACCAATTTTGTTAATCATTTAAGTATGGCTAAAAGCGTAACGAATAAAAATTACTTGAAATGCCGCGTATAAAGCACAATATAGGAAAACACTTTACTACGCCCTTAGCCGCAAAACCTTATAATATTATTGTAAAATTTACACTTCAGTATGCTAAGACAAGAAATAAAATTTCGTGAAGATAGCCCTACACAGAAAAAATTATTAAATTTCTCCAATCACCAAATTTGTTCTAAATTCATAATATCAAGCAAACAAGTTGTTGGCTTTGCACCTATTACTAAAATGATTATATTGATTACTAAAAATATTAAAATTTTGAAAAAATATTTTCAATAAATGATATTTTTAATTTTAATTAAAAAAGTGATCAAAAAACTTTCAAATTTTAAACAATGTGTTAATTTATTTAAAAAAATATTGACAATTCCCAACAACAATTCTACATGTTTAAATTATTTTATTTTAAACGAAAAAAGTCAATTAATATTTTTTGTTATTTAATTAAAATTTTACTTGAAAATTTATTTCAAAACAACTACAATATTAATTAAATCAAAATTAAATTTTTAATTTTCTTTCAACAAAAAAAATAATTGATGCAATTATCACATTAATTAAATTTAAATACTTTTTAAACCATTTTTTTAATTGATAAAACACTTTTTTCTGTGTATAACTATCATAGGCACTATATAAAGCCTGTAGTAAATTTAAATAATGTGGTGAAATTAAGTTGGATCAAACTACTAAAGGCACTAGTCCTACATAGATTTACTAAAGTTTTAAAAAAATATTTTCTTCAAAATTTCCCGGGATTCCCGCCACTAATTCCCGGGAAAGCGGGAAGTGAAAACAATTGAAAATTCAAGGAATTCCCGGGACGGGAAATCCCGAGAACAAACTCTAGTTATCATTCATTCAAAGAGATTTATTTATTTATTTATTTATTTATTTTTATTATAACTATAAAATAATATAGTTATTATATAGTTGATGAGTTAGAGCACTAGCGTCTTAAGGCCATCAGCCATGTAAACCAATTAAAATAGATAATCATTCATTCAAAAGCTAATTTCGATCTACCAAGGTAAAATATCATTTGGTTTAAAGATTGATGTTTGACTATTGACGTCATCCGGCTTCAATGGCGCTGTGAGTAAAACGGCAAACCACTCCGAAGAGATTGTGTGGTTACAATCGAAACTAGTCAGGGCAACCAGTCCGTGAAAGCCTGGGTTCAAATCTCAGCGCAATCAAGAACAAAAAATTATCAATAAAATTTTAATTAATTTCATGTTGTAAAATTCCTGTCCTCTTAAAAATAATTTATTGAAAATTAAATTCAATGAACTTAAGCCTAAAAAAATATCTAAATTTGGATAAGAAACCATTAACAGTTCAATCAAATAACCACAATACTAATTATTGTTAACAGCTAAGGCACGAGCTACGTTTACATTTGTCCTTCACGTTGTGCTGAAAAAGGTCAACAAGAAAAAAGAAAGACAAAAACATGAGTAAAAAAAAATGTACTTTGGATTTCAAGATGAATTCTTGACAAAAAATACTAAAAACAGAAGTTAGGAAGAACATGTAAATCAATTAAAATAGATTGGTTTAAGGATTGATATTTGACTATTGACGTCATCCGTCGTCAATAGCGGTGAGTGTTAAACGGCAGACCACTCTGAAGAGATTGTGTGATTACAATCGAAGCTAGTCACGACAATCTTTCCGTGAAAACCTGCGTTCAATGCCCAGCTCAGTCAAGAATGAAAAATTATCAATAAAATTTTAATTCATTTCATGTTGTAAAATTCCTTTCTTCATAAAAATAATTTAATGATAATTAAATTCAATGAACTTAAGCCCTATTAAAATATAGAAATTTGGATTAAAACCCATTAACAGTTCAATAAAATAACCACACTACTAATTATTGAAAAAAATTTTTAATTTTTTCTGTGTGAAAAAATAAAGTTCAAAGATTATACAAGTGAAGCACATACAAACAGTATTAGTATCAAATTATTGATCACACTGTGCAAGAAATTGACACTTTTTTTTCGTGACAAGCTGGGCACCTAGCGTTTTAACATAATTCGGGTACGCTGAATCCAGCGGTGCCCGCGGTTTTTTAAGATTGGCTCTGGTTTTCGAGATATAACGTTATTGCGAAAATGGCGGAGGTTTCACAACATATGCTCGCGTAACTCAAAAACGGTTTAGTTTATTGAAATTACTAAAAAAAACCGAAATTCCGCAATAAAATTTCATTTCAGAAAAATAAAACCTTTTTTCTAATATGAATAGTCGTTATTGAAATATAAAAACCGTGGGCACCACTGGATTTAGCGTACCCGAATTATGTTAAAACGCCATGTGCCCAGCTTGTCTGTTTTTTCAACTAGCATAGTGTCATTAATTGATGGGCTTTTGTCCCAAACGTCTTATTCTAAAGGCGACACTCGTGTGGGAACTAGGTCAACAAATGATCTTATTTGGCCCATTATCAATACTAAACATTTCTTATATAAAAAAAGCTTTTAAAAAAATCTATATTGTTGTAGCTTTTTTCGTGTGAATTCATGTGATTCAAAAGTTTAGTCCCAGAGGGACATTTAATTATAACTATTGCAGCTTTTAGTTATAAACATTTAATTTAAAATGATTTGCCTTTATCGCATTATTTGATTGGATATTGGATCTCATGTGCATTGTTATCGTTTAATGTAAGTAACAGCGAATTTAACAGATGAAGCTTAAACAGTACGGCCGCTATCAACTGTTAAAGTTTGGAAGTGCCAATTGAAGGCATAGTATGAATATATTAATTTAAATCTAATGAACTACGAAGAGACCTTTGCTTGTTTCTGTAAACTTTCTATCCTTACCAAGCCAATGGGAGTGTACAGCCTTTAAACTAGAACTAAAGGCTAAAAGTTTGACGAGAAATGGTTAGATTTTAATTTAAACAAAAACAATGTCTATGCATGTGATTTCATGCCTTTAAATTGTATTTGAATTTACTACTTACTTAACTACTACTACTACCACTTAATAGTGCAGCAGATTCATAATAATATAACTCTTGCTACACTTCATCTTAAGTTATTAGGCTCTACTTGTATGTATACAAACAAATGTTGCCAATTTATCCATATTGTTAATATAATCTTCTTTAGCCAATACAAAATTAATTTTAGTCGTTATTAAAAAGCAATAGTTTTCTTTAAATTTTAACGGCCTAATTTATAAAAAATAAAACAGGTTAATTTTTTATAACTAAGACCGTAAATATTTTTTACGTAAACATTAAATAAATTCATCTGTATATAAATAACATAGAATTTCCCCTAATTTATGTACGCAAACAACTTTTATATTAAAAAAAAATTTATTCCGACAAAGATTTACATTTTTACGTTTTCAAAAAATTTACTTCCACACAGTTGTGTGTTAAAAATTTTGATATTATACCGCAAATTACCTCTTATCTACAATTGTATTGTAAAAATGTTTTGCCACATTTTACTAACATTCTTATTGTGGACCTCTTCCTACCTTGCAGGGTGGATGTTTTTGCAAAGACTTCGCAATTTCAGTGCCGTTCTTTTGTCTGGTCTTTTTTATGTTCTTGTTGATTGTGTCTTGCTAAGTTACTCTTTTTCTTCGTCTAGTCCTACACAGAAAAATTAAAAATTGACTCTAATCACCAAATTCATAGAAGCAAGAAAAAAATTTGTTGATTTTGCACCTATTGACAAAATGATTATATTGATTACTAAAAATTTGAAAAATTTTAAATGGTGATTTTTTTTTAATATATGATGTTTTTAATATTAATTGAAAAAATTATCAAAAAACTTTGCCGTTTCAAAAAATGTCTTAACTGACTCAATTAAATTTAGCTCAGGTTTTGATAATTCCCAACCACAATTCTACAGGTTTAAATTATTTTATTTTAGGCGAAAAAATCAATTAAAATTTTTTGTTATTTAATTAATATTTTTATTAAAAACTTATTTCCAAGCAACTGAAATGTAAATAAAATCCAAATTATATATTTAATTTTTTTCAATTAAAAAGATAATTGATTCAATTATCACATTTATTAAATTGAAATAATTTTCAAACAGTTCTTTTAATAGATAAAAAACTACTTAATATTTTTTCTGTGTAGTGCCTATAAGTCTTGCTTCTAATACTTTTCTCGGTATGTGGTACTCTGGGATTCTGCCAACATGGATAAACCATTTTAGCTTTTGTTGCTCGGTCCTATTATTCAAAGGTTTTGTCGATAGCCGTGTTTTACCTGCAACACGACGTTAATATTTCATCTCCGATGCCTGAACTCTATTCCGATTTTTAGATGTAAACGCCCATGATTCACATCCATACGTGAGGGTTGGTATATACATACGTTGAGTGGTATATTGCAAGTTTTGTTCCCTTAAAGACTTCTCTTTTACCAACAAAATGTTTGTTTAAGATGAAGTGTAAATTGGCAACTGTGGCTTTTCTGCGATTTAAATTCCTGTCCGCCATTCCGTTTCGCTAATTGTGACTCTCAATTAGTGGTGCTGTTCCACTTGCTTTAGGATTTAAAAACCTGTGTTGTTGTTGTAGCAGCGAGACCTGAAGAATAGGTGTTGCTGAGTTGACAATCCTTAGTCGGAGTTCGTTTAACTCCGAGTCGTTCCGGTGCGTAGAACCGATTGTCGTGGGAACGAAACCTATGTGTAGTTAATATTGATTCCTATCGCGATCTATTTTCATAGTCTCTGTCTTTTTCGTGTTAATGCGCAGGCCTCTTCTAGTCATTTCATCAGTGAAAATATTCAAGTTATTTTAAAGAGATTCTGCTGATTTTGACACTGCTGTAACGTCATCTGCGTATGATAACAATGTCATAGAAATGAATGATTTTTTGCACATTTTAATTACATCTTCCATCAGTTTTATAAAAAGATATGGACTCAGATATAGCTTTGTCTCACACCCTGTGACGTTATGAACTCTTCGGATGTGGTGTTTCCGGATCTTACATACACAGAAAAATGTTTTTTATCAATTAAAAAATGGTTTAACAAAATTTAAATTGAATTAATGTGATAATTGAATCCATTATTATTTTAGTGGAAAAATATAATTTTGATTTAATTAATATTTAAGTTGTCTTGAAAAAAATTTTTAATTAAAATATTAATTCAATATTAATTTCGTTTAAAATAAAAAATTTTAAACTTGTAGAATTGTTGTTGGAAATTGTCAATATTTAATTAAGTTAATTAACACATTTTTTGAAATGGCAAAGTTTCTTGAACATTAATTTAATTAAAATTAAAAATATCATTTATTGAAAAAAAATATTCATAATTTTACAATTTTTAGTAATCAATATAATCATTTTGGTAATAGGTGCAAAATCAACAACTTTGCTTGATATTATGAGTTTGGTATGAATTTGGTGATTAGAGAAATATGCTGAAATAACACAGAAAAAAATTAAAAGTTCTGTGTTATTTCAGCATATTTCATAAAAACTTTGTATTCGTCTAATCAGTTTGTTACCCACGTTCCTTTTTTGAAGCACCTTCCATATTTCTTGCCAGCAATGAAGCAGAAATCGGTCTTTTTATTAAACTCTATGGTTTTTTCCAATATTTGTCTCATCTTGAATATTAGATCTTGTGTTCCACGATTTGCTCTTAAGCCACATTGTTCCTCCTCAAGCTTGTGTTCTATCATAATTTTAAATCTTTCGGTGAGTATCCTTGATTATATGTTAGCCTATACTGTAGAAGTGATATTCCTAGGTGATTCTGACGTAACTGGTTATCTCCCTTTTAATATATTGGATTAACTGTTGCTACTTGCTAGTCGCTGGGTATTGTTGACTGCTTTAACGCATCGTTGATAACTTTGAGTAGAAAAAGTTGTCCATCCTCGCCCATATATTTCAGATGTTCTGGAGCTCCATCATATCCAGCAGCTTTACCTAACTTCATATTAGCAAGTGCCTTAGTGAGTTCATGGTTTGAGATTTGTGCCGGGTCCTCATCATCTTCAGGGATTATATATTCCTCGTCATATTCTGTGTTGCCATCTCCATTGAATAATTTAATAAACTATTCGCGCAATCTCTTCACTTTTTCCTGGTCTTCTCTCAATAGCTCTCCATCCGCACTTCGGATAAATTTTATGGGACAGTCTTTGGGTCTTAGATTTTCTGTAGAAATGTTTCTGGTTCTCACTATAGTTTTCTTCGAGAAACCGACGAAATTCCTTCCATGGTTAGGTTAGGTTATGTTCATTGGGCAGCCGCCACGTCGACGGCTCCCTTGGGTCCTTATAGCGGTTCATTCGTGGTAGCCTTAGCCAGTGACAAGATTCAGCCAGTATTCACCAGACTATTCTCCAGAAGTCACTGCAGCCTCGAACCTCACCAACTCCCTGCAAAATAGAGAGATCGATTTCAGCCCCATATTAGACATATCGTCCAGACAATGCCTAAACCTAATATCCCCGAGACCGGGGTACTGGCAGAGAAAGTGAAACACTGTCTGCTACTCCTCATTATAGTCAAGACCCATTCTCCCCGTATGAGTCCCTATCACCCACAGACCCGTAATAAACGATATCACCATACTTACCTGGCCCCTACCGAGACCAAGTAGCACGCGCTTTCTCGCCGCGTCATATCCAGGCCATAAAGCCCTGCCAATCGAGCAGGTATACTCCCCATGCCATCTCTCCTGAGCTCTTCTATAAAACTACGTCCTATAATAGTCGTTGTTCTTTTTAATAGTTGTATTTTTCACTTTATTTTCATTTACTTCTCTTTTAAGAGCCCTAATCCACCATCTAGTGCATTTAACATGTCGTCCCCCTTATTTTCTTCCCCCCAAACTTTTTAACATTATAAATAAGTTAATATTTGTGTTTTTGTAAAAAAAAAATTTTCAATACAGAATTAAGCCAATTCTTTAAAAACAATGGACATGTTTTATAGATATTTTCTAAAAAAAATTCCATTTTTGGTAGAAAAGAGGCAACACTGATTATAGAAGGTGATTACGAATTCGAGTATGTATTTTCTTGTATGTTATTAGTTGGGCATTTTTTGAATGTGTGTGTATTATTGCAATCATACATCACTTAGCTCTTACACCTGCACAGGCACAAGTTTACTATTACACAATTATGAATTTTCAATGCCTCTTAGGTAGGATCATAATCATAATGTTACATTTGGTTAATATATTGAGTTAAAAACAATGTTGGCTGACCTTTAAAACGAAGATACTAATTTTGTTAAAACAAAAACGTTTTTAACTTTGCAGTATCGAATTATCAGCATAATCTCTGAAGGCTCAAAATAAAAAATATTTTGAGTACAGAAACGCACTATAAAACTAAAAACAATAACACCCTTCACCAAAGTAAGAGGGTATATGTATTTAAGTTTGTCATTCCGTCTGTAGGCTCATAAAATTATTTTAGTAACTGATTGTGGGCTATTAAATTCGTTTCTCGAACTATTAAAATTTAATAAAAATATATTTATTTTACGAATAAGTTTATTATTTAACAAGTATGTTTTTTATTTAAAAAACAAACTACCAAAACTACTACTGTTTTCCCGTACTTATATTGCTATGCAGTTTGATTTTTTTGTCGGTTAAAATACATATGTAGCAAAAATTATAAAATTTTACGGAATGGGCTGTTTAATTAATACATATTTAAAAATTAATGTAAAATTCATTTTTTTAAATGAAATGTAAATGATTCGTTTTTAAATAAATTTTTAGTGGTTTTAAATGAATTTTCTGTTGAAATAAGCTTAAGTTAATTTAATCTGGGTCCTTATAAGGAGCGAAGTTGATTAAACAATGTCTGTTTATCTGTTAAAATGCATTTTCCGAAGACACCAGATATAATGGGGACTTGGCTGGCATATATTTCTGTCACACAAATGCCTCTAATTTTAGACATAAATCCCTTGTTGTTTTTCTTATTTATTTCTGTTATCTGGAGATAAAAGTTTCGACATCAGATACAAGCATCTTGCTTATCAACACAAAACAGGAGAAGTACAAATACAACGACATTACAGATTTCAGTATATTTGTAGAACAAATTAAGTGGTTATCAATAATCAAAATCATGGACAAGTAGGCGTGACACAAAAAAGATTTATTTATATCCAAAGAACGACATAGGAAAATTTTGGTATACGTACAAATTTGGTTCACATATCTGGGTTATCAATCCACAATCTTCCTAAAAATATAGACGTACTAGCTGTACCCGGTGAACTTCGTTCTACCTAACATTGATTTAATTATATTTCTTCATAAGCTGTTATGAATTCCAACCATCCCTTCAACTCCAAATCATTGAAAAAGGCAATATTGGCCGCACTTTGTGCGTTGGAGTTTTCTTTTGTTAATAAATGAAAATCGTTTCTTGTTTGATTTAAAAAAATGTATCTTTATTTATATGAATAGATAAAAATAACAGTTAAATTAATTTAGAGATTATGACGCTCAATCATAAACATATTGTTTATGATTCATTTTTTTTATTTATTTATTTATTTATTTAATTTAAGTCTATGGATAAATTCCTTACAGACTATCTTAGTGTAGTAATATATTTTTTTTTACATATATGCAAAGAAAGAAAGATTATAATAAACATTATTGATTTAAAAATAATATGACATTGGTTTTTATGATGTTAATGTTTAGAGAATAGTCGATAAAGTTATACATTTCATTAAAACATCTGCATAATTTTCTTAGTGGATCTGACATAGCAAAGTTAGTTCGGCATGTCCTGACATATAGAGGACTGAAAAAACGAAGTGAGCGATGAGGGATATTAAAAGTTACGTTACTTAATAAAAATTCAGAATGTGTGCTACCATTTATAAGACTGAACATAAAAGATATATTAAGCATCTTTCTACGGCTTTTTAAAGTTGGTAAATTAATTTCGGCTAGTCTTGTTGAGTATGAAGGTAGTACCAGGCGTCCTCGATAATTATTTCTTAAGCAGAAAATAAGAAATTGTTTTTGAACTGATTCAATATGATCATTGTGGATATTATAGATCGGGTCCCAAATAATGCTGCCATATTCTAGAATTGGTCTAACGAGCGAAGTAAAAAGCCTTTTTGTGGTTAAGGGATCATTAAATTCCTTTGCCCATCTTTTAATAAAAGCTAGAACACTGCGTGATTTATTTACAGTCATCGTTATATGTTGAATAAAATTAAGTTTTTTGTCTAACAATATTCCCAAATCCATTATTTCATTAACAGTTTGTAAATTACAGCCATCAAGAACGTAGGAGTAAGCACTCTTTTTAACTCTAGAAAATTGCATATGCTTGCATTTTTTTAAATTTAGTTCCATCAGGTTAAGTTTACACCATTTGTTAAAACTATCCAGGTCATTTTGTAGATGTTGTTGATCACAAGGAAGTTTAACACTTAAAAATAATTTTACGTCGTCTGCATACATCAACACATTACAATGTTGAATAGCTTCAGGCAAATCATTAATAAAAAGAAGGAACAGAATTGGACCAATATGGCTACCCTGAGGTACTCCAGATTTTACATTGATTTTTTTCGAAACTGCAGAATTAAATTTTACTGATTGAGTTCTACACAACATATATGATTTGATCCAGCTCAGGACGCTACTATTGAAACACATGACGTCCAGTTTTTTTAACAAAAGCGTATGGTTGACTTTGTCGAAAGCCTTGCTGAAATCAGTGTAAATGACGTCAGTGTGGTGTCCGTTGGCAAAAGCTTTATTAACTAACGTTGTAAAGTGGAGAATGTTAGTCATAGTAGAGAATCCTTTCCGAAAGCCATGTTGCAGTGGTGACAACAAGGCAGAAACTTGATGAGTAAGGCAATCCATTAAACATTTTTCAAAAAGTTTTGGTATATCACTTAGTTTAGCTATACCTCTGTAATTGCATATATCTGATTTATTTCCTGATTTAAACAATGGAATTATATAAGAATCTTTCCAAGCCTTCGGAAAGTAACCACAGTTTAAAGATGCATTAAAGATTATAGACAAAGGTGTCGCCAAAGCCGGTGCGCAATTTTTTAAAACACAACTTGGTATACCGTCTGGACCACTAAAAGATGATGACTTAGCGCTTTTTAAACAGTTTAGAATATGAGAGGTAGTGATAGTAAAAAAAGATATATTTTGGTTATAAGTTATCTTGTAAGGGTATAAATTACTAGCATCATACTGAGTTTCGGAATATGTAGAAGCAAAGAAGTCAGCAAACATATTACTGATGTTTAATTCATCACATGACTCGGAACATAAGTATTTCATGACCTTTGGAAATCCTGTGGCTTTCCTTTTGGTGTTAACAAACTTAAAGAAAGATTTGGGATCTTGAACAAAGTTTCGCTTAACATTATGGAGATAGATCTTGTACAGTTCTGTGTTAAGCAAATAATATTCTGCACGAGCGACTGAATATTTTTCATAGTAAAAAGAAGCTCTGGTGGTTTTATATTTTTTAAAGTGTTTGTTTTTTATATTCTTAAGAGACGAAAGTTGTTTAGTATTCCAGGGTGGGCCAGATTTATTACGTGGTACGTGCTTGGGGATGCATTCCTCCATATAAATAAACATAGTTTTATAAAAAGTATCAGTCAAATCGTCAACAGAACTAGGTAAGCTATTCGGCGCAGTCAGTAATTGAAGCCAGTTAGTGTTAATTAGACGATTGTTAAGTTCCATGTAATTTGCCCGATTAAAACAGAAAACTTTTTCGTTTTGTGAAGATTTTTTTTTTACTCGGTTAGAAAATAAATTGTAGCTTATTTCAATTGTAGGATGATAAAGATCCTCAGGTAAAGTAATAGGGTCAACACGGTTCACAATACATTCGTTTGGCTCGTTAACAAATATTAAATCCAGCAGTTTACCGTAAATGTTGCAAGTTCCATTTATTTGATGCAGATATAAATCTGATATATTTTTAAAAACTTCATCTCCAATATCATTACTTTGCGTGGGTAAGTAATAACTATGTTCAGCTGAAAATTCCCATGATATACAAGGCAAATTAAAGTCACCAAATACAAAAATTAAATCAACTGGGCTGAGTTTTAAAGTCACAAATTTTATTGCATCTATGTGATGTTTGTAGATAATTGGGTCAGAGTGAGGTGGAATGTAGGAACAAGTAATAAATATTTTGATGTTGTTTATCTTTAAGGACACTGCAACAAACTCGATATTAAAAGGTAGGTTTAATTTGATTTCTTCCATTGGAAAAATGTTTGAGATAGCAATTAACACTCCACCACCAGTCGTGGTTGTAATTCTATCTCGACGAAAAATATGAAAATTATTGCAAAGTATTTCCGAGTTCAAAAAACTGTTGTTCAACCAAGTTTCGGTGAATACAATAATATGATGATTAAAATTAAAGCTTTGTAAATATAAGTTTGAAAGTTTGGATTTAAGACCACGAACATTCTGGTAAATAATAAAAAGTTGATAATCAGATAAATTATTTAGTTTTTTGGAAATGTTGACACACGGGATGGAAGATGAGCAATATTGCGATTGTTACTGTTATATTCATATTCACGGACCAAGACATGAATAGGCCAGAATGACGGATCAACAACTTGATTAAAAATGTCAAAAGGAACAGAGACCTTAAAAGATGTTATACTTCTTTGTTGCGAGTATGTAAATTTATGAACACTTATACCTGAGTTCATGTTAACTTTAGATTTAATATAATTATCAATTTCTTCAGCTGTTGTATCCGATGCAAAACGTGATATAAATATATGTTTGGTTGGTGGAATCACTCTTAGTTGTCTATGTGTATTTGTTTGTATATTTCCGTTATTTTCATTGTTTTGAGAAATTACGGCATGATCGACTATTTGTTGCTCGTTTTTATTTAAATTTTGAACGACGGGTAAAGTTTCTCCGGTAATGACTTGAGATGATAAGCAAGGAACATTACTAATGGGACTTATGATAACGGGAGGCTTCACTGTTACAACAGGACCTGGCTTAGGACTCACCGTACCAGACTTTGAAAGCAATGAAGCAGCACAGTTAACAGGAGCGACGGAAGGCATTTCAATTATTTCTTTATTACTTATTCTAGATGATTTTCGACGTTTGGGTGAAGATTGAGGAGGAGATTTTAAGTTGTCGAGCGACTTATAATCATCAAAAAGTTTACCATATGTGGAAATACGTTCAGCAAGCTTTCCGGCTTCATTTTGAATTTCTTTGAAATGCGTTATAGTTCCCTGAAAAAAGCGATAGAAACTCACACCAATTTTCCTGCAGGCAGTGCAGCACCAGTGAAGACCATTATCCTTGGTGAGGGATTCAGCTACTAACGTAGACAAGCCACTACACTTTAAATGGCAGAGAGCATGGCAGAGCCAACAGGATATCATCCTTTCATCATCATGTTTTATAGAACAATTTTTCAGAATACACGACATTGCTTGCAAGTATAACGATTATTCGAATCAGAATTTAAAAAGAAATAATAATTTTTGGCAACACAGTTATTTTACGTATGAGATCAACAGAGTTTTATTTTTAATAATAAACGTGAATAAATATTTATGTTTGTAAGATTGTTGCAATGAGTGTTGTTGTTAATGTAAAATTGTATAAACGAAAACAGGTTTTGTATTTATTGTTTTGTATGTTAAAAGCACTAGTCTTTAGTTTGTTGTTATTTTATTTTATTTAGGTTCTTTTTTGTATCACAATTTATATTTAAAAAAAAAAAATTTTATTATTTATATATTGTATGGTTGTTTATGTGATGTTTGTAATTTTAGATGTCAAATATTTAGAGAGAAAACAGGTTTTAGCTGTTAAAGTTTTATTATTGTTTTTTGTTTTAAATTTTGTATTGTTTTGAAATTTTGTTGAATATTAATAAAGTGTTTTGTTTAAATATTGTTTTATTTGTTTGTTTATTTTCTTTTGGTTTGTTTTTTGTAAGAATTCTGATTTAATAAAAATAAACTAAACTTTTTAAATATTGTTTTATTGTTTATAAACTTTTAAATAGGTATTAAATCCCGCGCGGAGTTAAAGAAAGAAAAAAAAAAACACGTCTGTACTCGACAACGGTTTCGATCTTATTATTTATAAGCTTAATTAATTTAAATAGGATGATTAAATGGGTTTGGTTTGTTTCTGTGCAGCTGTCAAACAATGGGTCCGCCACAAACTGAAAAATACATTTCCTTTGGTGGTATTAAGTCAAATTTGCATACAAAACGTATATTTTAGATTTTGTAATTTTTCGACTTTTATTTTTAGCTTTTCTTCTTCTTTCTTTTTTCGCAACCATCGCCGTGATTAGACGAACAAAACAAAAAATCATACAAATCGGTCAAGTAGTTCTCGAGTTTTAGCGAGACTAAGACACAGCGTTTGATTTATATATATATATATATAAATAAGGTACAAGCATATTGGTTATCAATACACAGCATCCGTCAAAATATGGGCGGCATTGGAGAAGTCGGTACAAAATATAATTGGTTATATCTTAAGAACGGTATTTATATAACTTTCGGTTTTTACAGCTATAAGGTAAAGGGTATATATGTATGTATAATGTAGAAGGCCATAAGCACAACGACCCGGAGGATCTTTTGTGCAGCCTTTATGTCTCACCATATCAGGTTCAGGCTACGTATGAAGCCCATTATCCTGCCCGGTGAAAGATCATAAATTTCAGTTGGGCTCATCATTCTCCCCAGGAGAAATTTCTACCTAGAAGTCCATAAGACGGGACAACAGCAGAGCACATGCTCTGACGTTTCGTCGCAAGCCCCACAAAATCTGCATATCTTGGAAATAACATTTCCCATTATAATCTGATGGTATCACAGTGCCCCTTAAATAGGCCAACAAGTAGCCTAAAGTTTCCTTTCTCAAGTAGGAGCAGCGTACCTTCCCTCCCTCGAAACGGGGTCACAAATTTTTTGGATTGGCATAACCCAGGAATGGACGTCGTATGTGAAGGAATTCACATAATTTCAGACCATGTCTGGATTGTCCTCCTAATGTGACCAGCAGGAACACCGAAGAAACGCTCAGGGCGAATAAATGGGCGGTGAGCGCTCTCCTTTGCCCAGCAGTCAGCCCATTCATTCCCCAGATGGCCCACATGGCCAGGCACCCAACACAGATTCAAGTACCTGTGGCTCCCCAGATCATTCAGAGACGTAAGACAGACCATGACCAACATGGACCTCAACTGCAAAGACGATAGTGCTCGAAGAGCGGCCTCGCTTCGACCTTATAAATAATATCAAGCCCTTTGCCCTCCTCCTCAGACACTCCACATCGTATACGAGGATGACGTAAATCTCCGCCTGAAAGACAGTAGGCTGTTTGCCATTGGCAAGCCACTTTGGGGTACATAAGATTCGGTATAGCCGAAAATAGCACTCTCACTTGTTTGTCATAATCCTTTGGTAATGAGTGTTTTTTGATTAGTGGACTTTTTATTGGAGTTGTGTACAGTTTTAGACCGATTTTTAATAAATTCAGACAAAACAACTTATTTGTATAAATTTGTATGATAAAATCTTAATTTTTTACGATATTATACAAGCTGAAGTGTTTTTCAAAAGCGCTCCTTATATGGGCAAGAACACCCAGAGAAAAACTATGTTTAAATATGGTCACCTCCAACAAAACTATATTTTAAGGAAATGGTAAACATATTATGGTTAAATTTAACCATATTATTATCACCGACAACCATATTATGGTTAAATGTGGCCTCCATCAAGAGAGGTACAACCATATCATGGTTGCTCTAAATATGTTTTGGTCATTAATAACTAAAATAAGTTTAACATTTATAATAGCATGGTTGGTTTTTAACCATAGCATGTTGCCCTTGAAGAAGAGGAAAATATTTTTGTTAATATAAAAACAAATTATTGTCATATTTAACCATAACATGTTTAGAGGCAACCATAATATGGCTGTGGCTTCTTGATGGAGGACTAAATAAACAATAATATGGTTGTCGGTGACAATAATATGGTTAAATTTAAACATTATATGTTTAAAATGTTGTCTAAAAATAGTTTTGTTGGAGGTGACCATATCTAAACATGTTTTTTCTCTGCGTGAATAGATCGATCGTTACAAAACTCAGCAGCATTATACCCCCACCGCCAGAGTTCAGGAGAATAATATGCCATTGGTGTAGCACATAAAGAATTTGTTCTATACCCACTTTTGAATACACCGATCGACTCAGAAATACTTTCTCATTCCGTCCTTCCGTCCGGCTGGCTGGCTGTCCATTTAAACCTAGTTCGCAAAGTGCAGTTCACAATTTTTCAAATAATTTTATGAAATTTCGTATAAACGTAATTTTTTTTGGAAAATAGTGAGAATCGGTTCATAGTTTTTCAAACGAACTTTTTTCAGATTAGAGTCCTTGTGTCAAATAAAAAACATTGCACTATGTTGATATTAAGATAAAATTTAGCTCCAAATTATTTTATTACAACCCAAATCATTTTACTAATAGAATCGGCCTACATTCGACCATATCTCCCATACAAATACTTCTTTCAAAAAAGCTTTTAATGCTACAACTTCCTTGAAAATATTTGTATTAATATAAAAATTGGCGATGCTAAATTCTTCGGCAGCTACAATGTTATTATTTGTTCTGTATCTTACCAGCATTTGTAATATGTCCCACATAAACCCACTATACAAAATCACTTCAAGACGAAACAATCTTATATTGATATCTAAATAATATTCGTTACAAAGAACTCATCTATAAACCTTAACCACATTATATCTTTTAATTTTGGCGGAGCCATAATAACTTACAGGTCCCAAATTGGTAGACTCTCAAAAATTCGTATGTAAATACTGAAGTGTAGAATATTGAAAGGTAGGGCTTGCCCGACTATATTTTCCTTCTTCCTTTTTATAAAAACTTAATACGTTGTGATTTTGAACACTTTAAAATATTTTTCGGAAATGTTCTTTAGCATAGTATTCAACTAGTATACCGACTTTTTGACAGGTACATAACTCACATGTCCATTACCTAATATATGTTTGTAAGAATTTGTATGTATGTAAGACTTTTTTAAATGTATTGGTGCTTAAAACTATTTTCACCCCTAAAAATAGTTGCATAAAATCATATAGAATGTGGCAATAAAAATTTTCTAAAATTAAATTTTCTTAATTCGAAAAATTTTCAATTTATTTTATGCTGTCTGCATTTATAAACGTAAAAAACAATGTTTGCTTAATTTTTATTCTGCAATATCGGAAAATATTTATATAATTTAAGATTTCAAATATTATTTTCATACCACAAAATACTACTCTGCTGGCTTTAATAATATTAAAAAACAGAAAAAATTTGTGTCAAAAATATGTATTTAAAAATTTTTAGTTTGTGAAAAATAAAAATATTTTGCTAAAGCAAATAAGCAAAATGTGTTGGAAGAATTATTAATTATGTGTTTGTGTCATAAAATTAAATAAGAATTTATATATTGTGAAAATTTTTAAATAGAAAATTTTCAAATTTTGTTTTGTTTTTGTTGGTTTTTATGTGTGTTGAATTCACACAGAACGTATATGTGTGAGGGGTGAATTAAAAAATTGAGAACGCTCTCTCCAGTTGGCATAATAGTTGTATGCTATGTTCTTTAGTCCATGCCCATTATTCCGTATGTTGGTGATTTAGAAAATTACGAAAAAACTTTGTGGAATGAAACCATTTTTTTCATGAACGGAATGGGCGTTTTCTGCATATTAAAGGCCAAAAAACTATCAAAATATACTTTCTATTATAGGGCATTTACATTACATCGAAATCTAGTAGATTTCATTTGAAATCTTCCCCCAAATCTAGTTCGTTTACATTATACTTGTTTGACATTAGCGAGATTTGGTTTTCACAACAAAAACCGCCGACTGAAAGTTTATTGTGTAACACATACTTACATATAAAGAAATAGGCATTTAAAAATGTGCATTACATTTTCTTTGTAATCAACTTAATTTATTTTATCAATATTATTTGTCATTGCATTTTTTTACTATTTTACGAAATTTTTAAATTTTTTAACAATTTTAACAAGCAGCTATTATAGTTTTTGCTTTGTTTTTTGTTAAAATGTCATTTTTTCTTATTCAGGGAAGTAGTTTTTAGTGCTATATGGGGAAAAACATAGTTGCATCACTAAGTACTACTAGATTTCGTCAAAATCTAGTCACGGAGTAGATTTTGTTTTGTACGGGAAATCTAGACAAAAACAACTAGATTTGGCTCGAAATCTCGAAAGTACTAGATTTCGTTGTAGTGTAAATTGGCTATTAATAAACAATTATTTTGTCTTCGGTCTGAAAGGAATCATTCCGAACGGAATTGTACTCTGTGACATGGCTGATAAACTGGTTTTCAAAAACTTAAAATTATGCCTCTAGTTAAGCTAATTTAGATGTAAGTTTTGAATAAAATTGAAGATATCACCAGGGGGCAAATTACGGTATTCCATATCGATCGAAACTTTCACTTTAATTTTATTATCATTTCGATCAGAATCGAATGACATAATTTGCTGCTGTTTGCAGAATAGAGAAAAGTACAAAATTATAAATTTGCTTATCTCATGTCCAACTTAACGTTCTCATACACACAGAAAAAAATCAATGTAAAATCGTCGAAAACAAGGTTGATTTTATATTTTTCAGTAGTGATTTTGCTTCATAGTTACTTCATGTTAATTTAACATGATTTTACAAAAACTTGCGAACAACATTTTTTTCTTTTAAAACAAATATAACTCATGTTAACTAAAAACTCCAGTAAAGTTAGAGCAAAATTTCATTGATATTGGAATAACACAACGAATCACATTGAATGAAAGTTATTTTAAGTTGAAACAACTTGAATTCCATGTATAATCAATTTAATTTGAGTTTGAAATAACAGTGAGAAGAAGCTCCAGAGACAACATATGAATCTATTTTACACTATTTCTATATGATTACCCGCGGAACCAGAGAGAGAGGGAATATATATGTTTATTTTCCTGTTACATATGTTTCACTTTTTTTGTATTTCCCTTTGTTTAAAGAAGCAGTCACAATTAGAAAAAAGGCCCGATTTATTTTCGTCATCATTTTACTTTAAAAATTGTATGTATTTAACTAAATAATTCCCACCTGGCATAGGCTGTTTGTTAGACGATTATGTTCAATATACAACTCCTAAAAGAGTCTTCTGATGATTATTTGACGAGTTACAAAAACAAAAACATCTATATTTTTTTTTTTTGTTTATTACTTTTTTATATATTTTTAACACGCTCGTTTTTTAATCTTGGAATGAACCTTTTGCGACTCTCTGTAAGAGTCATATAATAATTATTGAGCTGCCTAAATAAGAGCGTTTTTTGAAATATGAAAATTGTATTGCCAATACAATTTCAATAAAACAAACCGACCTAAGGATCTGTAAAATAAGATTTTCCGACATGATGGTGTTAATTTCGCGACCTTAAGGTTTGTTTCATATAAATTGTATGAAAATTAGAAGTTTTGACATGAAAAACACGCTCGATGCCCTTATTTAGGTAGCTCAATTATACGGCTGAGCATTTCACGAGTCGTAAAATAATCCCTACGTGAGTCTCTTGGCATGCTTTTTGAAAGATTCGTTAGATAATCTCTACATACATCATAAACGATTCCCTTTAGGATTACTATATGAGTCGTTTACTGCGATATGGAAGAATCTCTCATACAAATCAGCACGTATAAAGGCCTCGTTACTCTTTACGTAAATGTTGCGGATACGTAAACGTTGCGGTCGACTTCAATGGTTGGTAGTTACTAAAAATACGTAAAAATACGTCATATGTTCTTAAAGTGTGTTAAAAAAACAGAGAAAATGAAATAAAAAATTTTGTTATGCTTTGATTTTGCACTCAGTGTTGCTTTAAAGCATGTTGTTAATGTTCTTGTTTAAAATCGCCAATACATAACGATATAGACGCTTTTCTAAACAAGAAGTAGAAAAGTAGAATATACATATGTGCATATGTATATTTACAGATATGTTTGTATATAAGGCACTGAAAAAATGCTATAACATAAAAACTTTTGATATAGTTTTTTGCACCTAAGCCCCTAGTTAAGGAGTTATGGACTTTTAAATTTTTTAAGACTTTATTAATATCTCTTTAAGTACAAATTTGATCTCACTTATATGGGTATCAGTAAAAAGAGCCCGGGCACAAACCATCAAAATTACTGAATAAACGTGCTTACAAAAAAGTACCAAAAGTACGAATTTTTACCCTGTTTGCCCTTAAATGTACTTTATTTGTTTGCTACCTTTATGTGAAAGAAAATAGGTTTCAAGTTTGCGCAAAATTATTTTGAAAAAAAAAGAAAACGTGTTTACAAAAGGTACGAATTTTTACCGTTTTGTGCCTAGAATTAAGCATTTGTTATATATGTATGTATGTCCCTAGTAATAGTTTTAGCATGAAATAATTAA